>JAAAKM020721499.1:4941875-6173750 GCA_010016025.2 Alatinidae sp. Z8VKAUB7J3
AGGTACCAGTTCCTACAAATGTGACAGAACTGAAGAGATTCTTAAGTCTTGTTAATTATTATGGTAGATTTATACCTAACCTGTCCACAGTTTTTGCTCCATTACACCATTTGTTGCAAAAAAGAGTTAATACCATGCAAGAGCATTGGAGTTACGGTCTAGTAAGTAAATAAGATTTAAAATTTTGTACAATCTTTCATTTATTATTTGCAATAGTTTACTTGTATAACAATACACAGAGGGGGTAGAGGGGAGATATCTTACCAGGCCATGGACGCATAGTGGGGCATGGAGTGGGCCCAGAATCCCTGAATACAGTTTCCTTCGATTTCACAAAAGAAGGTAGAACCGTACTCAACAGTTGATACGTGGTGCGTTTTATCTCTCGTTGTTGAGATGTCGTCATGGGGATAAATAATGACAACAGTAAAAATGGGTGAGACATGATCTACCTCTTTAAAGAATGCTTCCTTTCTAGACTTATATGAGCTTGCTGTGCAAGAATCATAATGTCTTTATTGTACTAGTCTTCCGTTTCATTCTAGGGGCGGTGTAATAACATGCCAGAACCCAAGTTCCTGTATGGTTCTCACTATTCTACGCCAGGATTTGTCCTATTTTATTTGGTTCGAGTAGGTAAGGATAACATAGTATATCTTGTGATCTATATTAAGCCTCGATATGCGTGGAAAAGTTCTAATAGACAGAATCATCAAGAACCATTATAGCATTACTTTCAGAGGTCGTGGTGCAACGTTTACTGACCCTTCAATCTCATTTTGATGGTATAGCCAGTGCCACTGCCAGAGTATCTTGGCAATTTTGCTATCTCGGAGTTGATTTCTGGTGTTTCAAGACCATTGGCGATTTTTTGGATTTAAGCCTTTGGCATTTTCAATATTAAGGGCCTCATTGAAAAGAATTTTACCAGATGTTCGAAACTGGCTTACTTTGGGCTGATCGTTATGCCTACTTTACCCGTTCCCGGCGGCTTTGTTGGTGTATTAACCTTCTTAGTAATTGATGCTAGTCCCTCCAAGGACACAGGGCCTCCGTCACTTACGAGTAATTTCGGTCTTCGAAGGATCCTCGCATGTTGATATGGGTTGCATCAGAAGCAACTAAAGAGTTTCCTAACCTTACCACGTCTTCGGGGAACTGGTGATAATTTTATTTGTTACCTTCAACTGCAAATTTATCAAATTTAGAAATTAAATTTGGAGCTCGGTGCCCATGTCACTTATTAAAGGATCCAATTCCTTCACAGATTAGGTCTGTTGCATACCTATTTTATATCATACACTTACGGATAAATGAAGCTTGCCTTAATCTACTCCACCCCAATAAAATCAAAGCACTGCTTTATTGGCATATCAGTTTGCATTTAGGCCTTGGGACGGTAATGAAGTACCGTTTTCAGTACCTAGTTTCCCTTTTACCATCACATAAAATTCGTCGAGAAATTACCATGTATGTATTTGTCCAAGATACACATCTGTATTACATTGCTAGCTTGCTATGAGGCATATCTGACATAGTTTGCATACACTAGAAGCATACAATCAATGGTGCACAAAAGCGTTCAAAATAGGCTAGTAAGGCATATTTGACATAGTTTGTATACACTAGATCCGTACATTCCATGGTGCACAAAGCGTTCAAAACAGGCTAATAGGGCATATTTGACATAGATTGCATACACTAGATGCGTACATTCCATGGTGCACAAAGCGTTCATAATAGGCTAATAAGGCATCTTTGACATAGTTTGCATACAGATGATTCGTAAATTGCATGGTGCACAAAGCGTTCAAAATAGGCTAATTAGGCATATTTGACATAGTTTGCATACACTAGATGCGTACAATTAAAAAGAATTCAAAATCAACTTGATTACAGTCAAATAAATGGTTTTCAAGTATTTTGATAGTTATATTATTGAAGTTGGCTCAAATCATTTTTTTAGTGATGTAGGCAAGGCAAAGGAAATCAAATATATGTTTGTATTGCTTAATATTGTAAAATGTTTACTCCATGGCTCTTCTGTATACTGAAACACCAAACATTTAATGATAACGGTCAAAAAAGTTTTTTCCTTTAAATTTTACGCATAATTTTTAAAGCCAAATGATAAAAGTGTGAAATCACAGTTAGTTAAAATGTTGTTACAATTTATAAATACATCAGTGTGATCTGCGATGTTAAATTATTCGTTTGGTTTCACTCTTTAAGAGCTGGTAAAGAGGATGTAAATTACTGGCTAATTGTGGGAGGAACTTGCCATAAAAATTTACCATTCCCAAGAATGACCTGAGTTCCCCAACTGAGGTGGGTCTAGGTGCCTGACTAATAGCATGAATTTAGACTGTAAAGGTCTAACACCTTCACCACATAGCAAATGACCCAAATATTCTAACTCTGTCTTTAAAAACTTACACTTTTCACCATTAAGATGGACATTGTAGTCCTTAAAACGATCGAATATTGCCTGTAGAGTCTGCAAATGCTCGTCTAAAGTAGAGGTAGCAATTAAAATGTCATCTATGTAACAAAATACATTGGAATTTGATTCAAACTTATCATTGGTGCATGCCCATGGAAGTAAACAGGGTTATGCGGAAACTTTCTTGTCGCCTAAGTTCAATAATAAGAATAAGATATTCTCTTGAGATCTCTTGACCAAGTACAAAAGGTGTCTACACTTGTGCCCGAATCTGCAAGCCATCAACTGAAGCTCAGTAGCCACAGGTTGTGAGAAACATCTCTGCATGTAACGGGTGCATCCACAGGATTTCACATCCGATCGCTCTGTGCTTGTAATGCTTGAACGCCTGATTGTTTATCCCTTTGAATGCACACGAATTACAGGATTTTAATAGGGTACATCCTTGTCTATTGATTTAAACCAAAAGTACGAGTTGTCTCATCTCTAATGAAGTTACTCAATGAACGCGTATCACGTTAAACAGGCGCAGTTTAACATTGGTAACCCCGACGTGGGTCGATTGAGAAGGATGGGAGAATATTTTCGTTTCGAACTATCGGAAGTTAGAGATAACCCCTCAAAGGAAACATTTGGACACTGGAGATGTTATCACCTGAAGTTATGGAAGGAACAGAATTTAAGCCGTGAAAGCAAGATTTTAATTTTTGAAGGATCAGAAAAGATATGTGAAAGAAGCGGGGACGCGACAGAATCTGAGAGCCTTACAAAAGCTTATGGGACGATTTTATTATGGACATGTCGGACTTTTATTTATCTCATTTTCATTCTCCTCATTTGAAATGTGATAGAAATGTCTTCTCCATCTGTCAGCGACTTCCTTTCCCTTGATGGCTATATTTCCAATTTCATCCTTAATAAAATTAGTACCTACTATGTCCTTTCTATCTTTTCTCATTTGTACAGCTGCTCTAAACAGTTTATTTCTTCCTTCGTATGTATCTAAGTTTTCAGACCACCTTTCTCATGCTGCTGATCTTGCTCTACCGACCACTCTTTTTACTTCTCTATTTCTCCTCTTGTATCCTTGTTTGTCAATTACATTTCCTGATCTTTGCCAAACTTTAAAAGCTACCCTTTTCTCCCTGACTTTCTCCTGAACACATAGATGGATAGATATAAATGTACCTTAGACCTTATACCTTAGTTCCTCCAGAGCCATCGGTGGCGCATAGGGCGTCGACAAAACCTCTTCATTCGTCTCACATTGGTGCTGCAGCGATGACGTCTTCCCATTCAGGTATTAGCGAGGTGCCGGCCGTCCTGAGATCTCGGTCATGTGTTTGTCTCAATGTATTTTTGGGGCAGCCTCTCTTTCTTCTACCGTCTGGCATCCATTCATAGGTTGTTCGAGGAAGGCGGCTCTCTTCCATCCGAAGAACGTGTCCCAGGTATGTCCACCGCCTTCTTTTCAGCAACTCAATGACTGGAGGTTGACCTGTTTTTCTGCGAAACTCCGTTGACTTTAATTTAACATTCCACTTGCTCCTCCCTGTGATTCCTGTTCTTTGAAACTTTCACGGATTCTGTCATCTTGGAGGACGTTGAATACATCATATTCAAAGGCGTTTTTCATCAGCGTGTTATATTAATATACTCTGCATTTTACGGTTGTTGATTCTTTTGTAGTGACTATGTGCTAATACCTTTGCTGTGTGCCCATTTCCTGTCTCGAGAGATCAGGTTATACGATAACAGAGAGTAGAATTCGTCCCTTGGCAATCTCTCAATCAAAGACCCCTGATGAGCAGTGGGTCCGACATTGAAACTACCCTAAATAAACAGAAAACCACCAAACACTATCTCTTCTCTGAGAATTACGCCTGGTGACTGCTGATTTCTGCTAAAGTCCGCACTTTAATCAGATCAGATGTCAGTTGGTCAAAAGAAACTAGTGGTCCATTGTGTCAATATTTTTTCTTCTGCCAATGTTCACTATTTGATGTTACTTCAAGTGACGTTTTCATCCTTCTCACCGCAACACAAAGTCATTCTTTGCCCTTTTAAGGGCTTATCTGATATTTGAGATTAGCTTTGTGTTCGCGGTAATCGCCGTCCATTTTTAGCGGTCCGGTGAAAGCTGTGAATTGGTTTGCAAGTGAAATGTTACGTAATATGTAATGACGTCAGACATTTATGGTATGCAATTGTGACACTATTACGTGCAGAAGTAAAAGCGGAAAGAACGTCAAAACAATATCCTAACAGCTGGATGCAAAGTGCACACACCTCCAATGAATAGGAAAGTATGCAGATATGAAGCAATATCCACGTCTCACCGACTCATTAGAGTCAGAAGTCGTTTTCCTGTGCTCCAAGATTGACACAGTGGGACACAAAGCTAACGGGATTTCTCAAGCACTTGACTGTTATCTTTCAGAGACCCAACATCACTCCTGGTAAGTTTTAAGTACCTTGAATTGTATGTGATTTTGTCCAGTTACCTGCCATGGTTGATTTGACTGTCAATAATTTTTGACAGAGAAATATAAAACCTAGAACGACAAACAAAGCTACCTACGTATCTCAAGACTTATCGATTTGTTCACATGTATTCATTAGAGATGATTCAGTCAAACCACCATTACAACAACCGTATCGTGGACCCTTTCGTGTTTTGGCTCGACATGGAAAATGTTGAAGATTTGGAAATGACATGATGAGACAAACATCTTTAACTGAACATTAACCATTATCAAATATATCCATATTAACATAAGATGTCTAATCACAACCAAGTTCATAAGCGAATGAATGTCAAGACAGAGTTTACAGGTGTGTACGATCACATGTTTCATAACTTCCGGATGTGGTACTAATTACCATAATCATACTTCCGACACTTTTGAACCTAAAACTCTTATAGGCCCCTTGTAGTGCCCTGGCCATTCCTCCCTAACCCTCTCTCGTTAGTTCTGCTATTATCAGTAGGTTGTAAAGATCCTTCTGCAAGGAGTGATTCAGGGAAGCTATCAAAACGCCTTCCATAAAAATGGGATATAAATGTACTCAGAAAGAGGCGAAAGAGAAAAACGTTTTGCCAAGAAGACCACATTTTAAGCATGAAGACGGATTTAGCTGATTAGAGAAAGGGGCCTGTACACCAGGTCCGTTGAATTCTGTCTGTAAATAAGAGGCAGAAGATCAAATGTTACTTCAGACTCTTTAGCACTCTTGGAAAGCAATTCTTGTTTTAAAATATATGCATTTCGACATAAAACCAGGGCTCGCATATATGCATCTTGAAAGTATAAGTGCCAAATATTCTAATCAATCCAGGGTTCGTGTCAGTCAAGTCATTCGATTTTATACAAATGAAAGAAAAAAACCTTACCTCACTAAAAAGAAACTTGTTTAAAAATGGTTGGATTTCCTAAAATATCATGAAAACAAAATATGAGTAAGTAAACGAAAATCACTTATAATAAATAAATAATGTATCAGTATAATTATTAGACGTCGAGATAGCATACCCCATGGAACTATCAAGGTAGCTGTACAAAACTTTAATAAACTATCTTAAGGGTTGGAAAACAAATACTCTCCTATATGATGAGACAAAGTGGCGAATTGGAACAACGAAAAAAATGGTGACAATGTTCTGCAAACTAACCCATAGAATGTCTTGTTACATTGAAGCTGTATATGTCTTTTGCTTGTGAAAGAACGATAAGAAAGGTATACCCAACCGGCATTTTCATGTCCGGTCAGCACAGATTGGACATCACGTCTTACATTGCAGTCATTTGTCCCTAATGGGAATATGTTAATAAGTAAGGAAGAATTTTAATCAATAAGGAAGTAATACAACGGAACACAGTATATCGGAAAACAGGATATCGGATAACAGCATATCGGAACAATAAATATCGGAACAGAGAAAATGGTTTAGGCTGGTTGACCGTATTAAGCAGGGTGTACCATCCTTTATTTGCCAAACATCGACTCCTAAAGGAAACAACCACCTCGGGTTTCAAAGGCCAAAAACACCACTAAGCAATGTGACTCTGCCATATGGCAGCACTTGCTTGAGAACACAGACTGTGCAAAAGTGTACATGGACGATTGCTTCCGTATTATAGGAAAGGCCAGGTCTGCATTTCATTTCCCGTACTGGAGTCAGTCCATATAAAAGCAAGAAAGCCTTTGTTATGCAGTCAGAAAGAATTCGTTTTCTCGATAGGCCTATTCAATTAATCTTGTTTTAGAGGATGCTGATTGGTTCAAAAACACAAACGAACTCAAAATCTCCAGATATTCCACACACAATGATAAAACGTAAACTCTACTCCGGTGGCAAAACGCAATAGGTGCATGCAAGAGCAGCTACGTTGAATACGTTAAGCGTTTGTCTCGATATCGTGTTTGAAACTATCACTAAAATACGTTTAATTAAAAGAGTTTATTGCTGTGAGCATTGAAATTCCTCAACTCCTCTGCATGACCACGTAAACAAGTGCAGCACGTTACAGATGCAGTAGCATGACAAGATACAGCGAGGGACACTAGGATCTTTCATAACTTAATTCACACACCACAGACTTTTAAGTCTCCGAGTTGCAGTTTTTCGTTTTTCTGATAAAGTCACTAACGATTTGGAAAACCTATGGTGTGGTGTAAACCATCCAATCACAACATTGATTGCTACTTTTACTTGGTGGATACAAAAGGTTTCAGCAAGAAAAATTGTCACAAAATGTTATACCAAGCCTGCTTTCTGCCATACTGAGTGCTCCATATTCGGGTTTTTATCCTATGCCGTCTTTAGAGGACTACCTCCAATGCAAGTTGCACAATTCCATACCCTTAGCAATATTCTGGAGAAGACACTGAACACTCTGGTTTGGAAGTTCAGATGAGTGACCAGTTTTATGTCAATGCAGTTAATTTTTGTATGTCTGAAGAAAGTGATTCTGAGTACAGCCAAGAGCGAATAGACTTACGTGACCATTCTATTGGAGTAACTGGGAAGATAGTACCTCATTTGCTATTCGCGTTGAAGATCGAAAAGATTGGTATAAAATGTTAATAGCTCAGTATTTTTAGTGGTTGATAAATCTCGCAATATCAGTCATAAAAAGTAGATGTTCATCCTTGTGATTAGAGAAGCTGTACAATGTTTTATAGCGTGGAAAATGAAAGCTGTTGTTTCTCCCATATTTCTGATGGAATTCGCATCACTTCTGAATAATACAACCAGCGTACTTTCCTTTTGGTTAGTACTAAAGAGCATGACCTTCAAAGCTCTCTCTAGGACTTGAAAACATGTACAATACACGACGAAACTGGCAAATCACTGCCAGATGATATTCCTTTACATCATCGCTGTTTTCTTTCTGTAGATTTTAAAATAGCTATGTTTCTGTCTGTATGAAACCAATAAACACATAGTCCACTTCAGAATGCTTTTAGAAAACTTATGTCTACTTGAATGAACACCATTTTCTCCTTAACAACTTTTATTCAGCTTCTCAAATGACTTAAATTTCTAACATCACGCATCGTGCACAAGGTCAAAACAAGCCTTATTATCTGTAAATAAACTAATAAAAATCAAGCATAAATTGCAATCGCTAGTCTCTCTGTAAAGTCATGCAAAATACCAGTAGACAGACAGTGTGAATGTTGATCTGTCTTATCTATTAGAGTAACCTCCGCATCCTCTTCCAATCCCTTATGCCCTAAAGTCAGGAAATGTTCGTGTAGTTCCCTCTGAAAGTATCACTTCTTCTGGCCTTACGTTGGTTGTCCGTATAATTGTTCCAGTGATAGCGCCATGGTGTGGTTGTTTCCCAAACATAATCTCTTTGACAAAACCCGGTACCGATTTAAGTAAATGATGTTAGAAGAGTTGCAGTCAAACTTGTAATTAATTCGAAAGGTACGTTGATTGCATTGAAAATATTCCTTGCATCTCTTACGCCGTACGTAAATCGTACGCCCAAAACATTAAAGAGACGAGTACGAGCTAGAACCGAGAGGTCGTGGTAATTTTAGTGGGGTAAGCCCCTCAATGCCCCCTGGCTACTAGTCTACTAACAATACAATGCTCTTTATTTATGAAAGTGCTTTGATCTAAGCTTTCCTTCCTACATATATATATATCTTGTCAATTTTCTACTTACTTTGTATGCTAATCCCCAAATTATGGACCTTCCAAGAAACACTGCTTTGGCCCCAAGTGCCAGTGCCTTCAAAACATCAGTTCCACTTCGAATTCCACCATCAACGAATACTTCACACCTTCCATCCACTGCTTTTACTACCTCAGGTAATGCTTCGATCTACAGTGAAGAAACGCGCACATTGTAATTGTAAAATCATTCGCCTTTGTGACCGTTATTTTCAAGGACGTGTTTTGGCCTTCCCTTTTCCTATAAATTCATTGCATTTCGCTTTCTCATTTCGCTCCACACCTTTGCTGTGATCAGTGTATGACCAAAACGTTTAGCAGAATGGAACCGTTACTCCACGCAATATTCAAATTTTGTACCAGATCCAGATCACGCTGCAGAAGCATGGTTCACGGGTTCGATCCCCCGTTGTGACATACTTTCTATTTTTCTAGTTTTCTTTTCAAAATAATTGATTAATTTATCAACTTGACTGTTTTTTTCATTACAGAGCGATGGAAACGAGCCAGACGTCGATAGCAATGATAATGACGATGAGATTAAATTTTTGAATAACATCATAGCATTCTTACCTTTCACCTCTAAAACGTGGAATGAGTTTTGGGATAGGCAAATAGGTCAATGGCCACGCTTTCTTATCCAAGTCACGCGACGTAGAGACACAAATTGTCTGCATGTGGATGACCTAAATATAAATTAAAATCACCAAACAGACCAATAAATAAATATGTTAAGAGTAGCCGGAGTGTCCAAGGATGACACCCATCAATATGGGCTACTAGCTGGAGACGTAACTTACGAGACACGTTTATTTTCCCAGTGGAAACGCCTCTCCAAGACGCATATTCTCACATGCCTCTCAGAGACGCAGAATCTCATAGCCTCAAGCATCAGTCACCTGAACAGCACTGATGACTGCAGTAAAACGTCAATGATAGTCCCCGTATGGGTTTCCCATAAGAATAAGCCTGACGTTGAATGTTTAGTGTATGCATTGCTCGATACACAATCAGATACAACATTTATCTTAAACAAGACAAAGGAGAAACTTGGACTGACAGGTACCAATGTGAGATTGTCATTATCAACCATGTTAGCTCCAAATAAAATCGTAGACACACAGAAATTGGATGGCTTAAGAGTAAGGGGGTTCACAAGTGAAATGCGCATCACACTGCCTCCAGTGTACACCAGAGAACTCATACCAGCAAATAAAAGCCATATTCCCACTCCATAAAATAATTCGATAGGAATAAAATGTTCTTTTAATAATGTATTGATTGTCCTTTTGAAACAGAGACTCGTTCGTCGTTACCAATTTGGAAATTGGCTAATATAATGTGGTAGCGAAAAGTATTCTGCAGATAATTTTGGTTATCGCACGAAATAGCGAAAACATTTCGTACTGAAAAACTTTTTTCGTCTGACACAACCAAAAACGCATTATCAACCAACTACCATCGCATATTTGCAAAACATCGACTTCTACAAGGAAACAACAACTTCGGGTTTCAAAGACCAAAAACACCACTAAGCAATGTGACTCTGCCATAGGACAGCACTTGCTTGAGAACCCAGACTGATAATCTAAGAACACAGGCAATAAATAGCTCAGTTTCAGTGGAAGCAATTAACGAAATCCCTACATTACTTTTAGCCCGGAGAGTTCAAAGCCTAGACTGAAACAAACCTGCATTAGGTAAAACGATCCCTTCAAGCCCACACACTCAAGCCCATTATAGCAAAGCCAACAATGTTATACTCGGAAACAAAAGGGTTTAAGCGTGGCACACTTAAGAGTTATGTGTCACTGAGCATTTAAAGTTTGTCGTTTAAACCAGGCAAAGGCAAAAAGGGACCTTTCCAAGAAAATTGCCTTAGAGGGTCCTTTACAGTTTTAGAGAACAAAATCTATACTTTTATAGTCAGCCATTCTAAATTCATGCTCCATTCTCTTGCTTTGAAATTCCATTTTTGCCAACTCCAGTTTCATTTTTAAAGCATTCACTTCCTCACCACTCTCCTTAGTCACAGGGTTTTCGCTTCTATCGGTTGAACTGTCACCAACATCTCTGAGTCGCTGCCATTCCTACTATGAGTCAACATGCCTTGTTGACGCAAACATTGTTAAATTATTACCTACGAGCGACTCTTTCTTCGAATGAGGATTAACCTCGCATTCAAAATACCTACTTACTTGAAGCAACTCAGCCTTGCGTAGCCGAGACACAATATCTACACTTAACGATCCTCTTAAAAACGTTTCAACATCAAAAGCTATTTGTACATAAAAATATTTCCTTTTACCATGAAGCACTGATCTACGAGTTATCCCTTCACTCATGGTCAAAAAGCATTATGCATCATTGCCTAATGGTTAAAACAGCCGTTTGCTGTTAGGTTATGAGATTCGTGGGTTTGAGCCCTGGCGGTTTAGTACTATCCTTGAGTAAGGAATGGTCTCTGTTGTGCTTCACGGTCCAAGGTGTACAATTGGGGCGTGGCTGTTATTGCAAAACACGGATGGTCTGTGTGTGGCTGTAAACAATTTTACTAGCGCCTTTGAATGTGCCAAGCAAGGAACGGACGCTATAGAAATGTTGTATACTTAACTTGAATCTTACAATGGTTGCAGAAGTGCAGAAATTTTTACTACCAACGTGATGAAATTGAGTTACCAAGACAACTTCGTTGCAACTAGGCAACATGGTTTTATCATGGCACATAGGAACACTAAAAGTTTTCAGTTTGAAATACAATAGGACTATACCATCTAATCTACTGACAGGAGACTTAAGGTTGAACGCTATGGGGAGACAAAGGGGAGACTAAGTTGGACTAAATGACTTAGCTGGACTAAGTGACTATGCTGGACCAAATGACTATGCTGGATTAAATGACTATGCTAGATTAAATGACTATGCTGGACTAAATGGCTATGCTAGATTAAATGACTATGCTGGACTAAATGGCGACATGACACATCGAATCAAGCCTTCTGGTACCAACTGTCTCCGCAGCGCCCAAGAAATAGCTACTCTTGGCACTTTGTCAAACGCCTTCTCTAAATCGACAAACACGTGATATAGCTTCTGCTTCTTTTCACCGTATTTTTCCTGGAGTCGTCTCAGTATGAAAATAGCGTCCGTGGTAGACCTTCCCTCCATAAAACCAAATTGGCTATCTCCTATCATAGTACAGGCCTTCAGTCCCTGATTTAGTACCTTCTCCTACATCTTCATTGCATGCTCCAGCATCCTTAGCCCGCGGTGTTTACCGCACTCTAAAGCGTCCCCCTTTCCCTTGAACAGAGGAATAGTGTGATTGGGAGCTAATGTGGCGACTAGAGAAATAGAAGTGTGTTAACATCGGAGGTTACCTAGCTCAGTTGGTAGAGCGCACGCAGCGAAAGCGTGGGTCACGGGTTCGATCCCCTGTGGTGATATAGTTTTGAATAGAACACTAGAGAAATAGAAAAGTTTCAAATCCTCTCTTCTCGGTGAAACATTATCTTTATGTTTCGATATTACTTTCGTCAAATTCAATCTACGTGCCATAATATACTTCCCTGTTGTTTCAAAATACAAATTTCGTTAAAACTAATTCTGCCAACTGCAGGAGTGTGGTGGTAGAAACAGACAGTTCTTCCCTAAAATGCAATGCCTTCTTGAAGAAAACAAGATTTGAAAATGAAGAGTCGGCCAAGAAATATCGAGAAGTCAACAACAGCTTGAACAGAGAAATACAAGCAGCAAAAGAAGCATGGATAAACAAACAATGTGAAGCTATCGAAAGCCCCTGTCAACATAATAACACTAAAGCTGCTTTCAAGACAGTGAGGGAACTTACAACAGATTGGAAACCAAAATGTTATGTGATAGAAGATAATGCAGGCAAACTTCTCACAAAGGTGGAGGATGTCACAGAGAGATGGAAACACTATTGTGAAGAACTTTATAACTACCAGGCCCATATCTCAGATGATTGTCTAAATGATATCCGACAGACAATTCCAGCAGGAAAAGTTGAAAGGTCAAAGGAGTACCAAATTTAAATGTTTCAAACTTGCTGATGTAATGTTTCTTCTTTGCTTGACTTGATAGTTTGACATGTAAGTCATTAATTTTTGTTCTAGTGGATGACACTTAATGAAATATGTCAAAGGAAAAGCGATATTAGTCAGGTAAATGTCTGGAAAATCCGTATTCCAAATTTAGCACACACTCTAAAAGAGTTTTTCAGCATAAAATACTTTCTGCGAGGCACACCGGCATCTACCTTCGAGGCTTATTTTATTAAACAACTGTGTTTTCCAATCTGACCATTGACCAAATCTTCAGAATAAACCGCAACACTCATATGAAATTAAGAAATTGTACTATCAATATTGAGCGCTGTCGTTCTTGGGCTCAGGTACTTCTAGTTACTTTCCTTAGGGTGGCAGGCTTGGCATAGTTAATATGTGCGGGACTTAGTTTGATTCATTTAATCCATTGTAGGCAATGCCTCTTCTTGTAGGCACAGCGTCGTTTTCTTTAACAGTAGTCAATATAATAGACCATGGAAAACCACGTTAAAGGCTATAGGTGCCCAGAAAAGGATCGACAAAGCAATTTGGAAATGAAATAACCAGTAAGTCACTTAAAAGCTGTTCCATGCCGACATCTTATGCTTTCACATGGAAGTCATATGTCTATATCTATGGATCACCGTAATGGATTTTCCTCCCTTCAGCATTGAACCCTTTTTTACATTTCCTTTAACTGCAGGCTACCAAAAACTTGCTGTCTCCTTCAGAACAGCGTATTCCTATATTGAGGTACAAGCTACTGATGACACAATGTGGAATAATGCCATAGATGTTGGTGGAGTTTCGTTCGAATTCAAGACTACGGTAGCCAAAGGAATCATGACGCATGCGCGTGGCCCTGTTACAGGAGACTATTTAACTCTGGAATTGATATCCCGCACCCGTGCGCGTGTTACTATGAACATTGGGTACAAGGATTTGATACAGGATGTTGATATAAGTCCAATCAATCGCGTCTTCGATGACAACGATGCAACTTTGCCAGTCGATATTCAGTCTCAAAATTTTGCGCTTATGGCGGAAAGTAGGAACCGAGGGTACTAAATCAGACAGCAGCATCCAGAGTATTCCGAGAGGCAAGCTACTCCTTTGGTGTAGTTTGGACTTGATACCTTGAAAAAGCAAACGTTTCTATGATTAAGATTATTATCGGCAGACCCAAGTATCAAATCCCCTCCCCCCGCCTATACACTTCTCGTTGCCATCCACCAAATATGGACCTGTGACCCAACTGAGGGGGGCGGGGGGGCGAACCATCGTTTGAAAACTTCGGAAACCCTTAACACCCTTAATTGTTTAAATCCTAATAAGGAGATAATTATAGGCCCCCAAACAGTCGTGCTGATGTAGTAAATGTGTACCGATGGCCGAATCACAATCTATCAGACTCTCATTTGCTTTACACTTTCGTTCGGGTTGTTGACGTTCACGAACGGCCTTCATATTTCTCAACGCGGTTGGAATATGTTGCGACATACGATCTGTAAGTCTTTGAGACGTCCTTCCGACATACCTAGCATCGCACTGGCATCTAAATTTGCCCCTCCAAATTGTTGGTAGGCTTAATGATTGTCCAATCAGCTGTGGACGAATTTTTGCTTCGATCCCATTCTTTGTTTGCGAGTTATCATAAATGATGCTTGAATGTTTGAACAACTCGTTCTTTGGATTTCCAGTCCACTCTCCGCCGCTATGATCGCTCTCTTGCTGCAGAGTTTCGTTAATTATGATATTTGTCTCAGTAGTTTATCAAGCTGACTTTGCACATACAATCAATAAGAGCTTCCTTACAAATTGGAAAATCAAATGTGACGTCAAAAGTTATTGATAAGGCAATTGCGCAAAAGAGAAGTTAGAAATAATTGCATAATCTGTTTGAACTGAACCTGGTTAGTCACCCCAGCAAAGACGTCTTGATTGTTAACGAAAGTGAAATGAAATTAGAAGCAGTAAAAATTATAAAACAACAGGTGTTTGACAAAGATGCATCCTATCATCACCTCTTTTCAACATCTGTGGGTTTGTCACAGGGCTGAACACCTTGTTAATAGATAATGATTCCATTTATTAAGGCCTTGACAACAGGTTTTCACTAAGATCAAGTGTTCAATTCTAGGCATCGAATGCACAAAGACCAAATGTTGTGGCCTTTGTGTGTTGCGTGTATCCTAGCTGCTCCTAGAATTTCTTCTTCCTACTTTCATACGATTCGTGCGCCCTCGTTTCTTCTGACTTGATTTCTTCTTTCCCACTAACGATCACTTTGGCCTAGTTTCTCAAGACGCGGTTTCTTCTTCCCTGATAACGTTCCGAGAGTCCTAGTTTCTCCTGACGTGTTTTTTCCCCATCTCACTAACGATCGATGAAGTCAACTTCTAGAGGATGCTAAGCATACCAAGCATCCCCCTGGCTACGGTACTGCCCCAGGATATCCTTGCTAGCGTGAAGAAACAGGTTCCAGCTCTAAACCATACCAAAAAAATATCAAGTACGCAAAGAAAGGTGTGCTACTTCTCGTTTTGAGTGAACTGGTTTCGTGATGACCGCATCTCACCTTCTGTCTGTGTTTTACAGACAACATGTGTTGTGTCCGTAGACACGAAATAAACTGTTGGCTTTTCATACAAATACTGCCTTTGTAAGAATTAACAGATGTTAAAATTTAACAACAATGTGATGAATTATGTGGAGAGTCATCTCTTGTGCAAATTATCAGCCGTTGGGGCCACTGCTGGCCGATGGCCTCCACAAACCTTTCCAGTTGCTTTGGTCATACACTTTTCTCATCCAAGTGATGCCTACGATTTTATGTCATTCATCACGCCATCTTCGTTTGGGCTTACCCAAAGGTCTTCGCCTTCTAGTCATCGGTGTCCATTCCGTAAATTTCTTTGCCCATTTGTTGTTGTCCATTCTTGCATTATGTAATGCCCATTGCCACGTCAAGCTATCTATTTTTCAATTATGTCTACTACCTTTGTTTGGGATCTTATCTTTTCATTTCTCTATTGATCTCGTCTTGTAATGTTCAACATTGCTCTCTCCATTCGTCTTTGAACTTCTTAATACCATATTTCGTAAGAGGAATGGGGAAAGATGGTCCGTTACATATCCCAATGGTGCTAAAGCTCTTCTCAAATACATCATTTTGAACAAAACTTGGATTAATTCGGCCCTTAATTGTGAGTGTTACAGCATATTCGGAGGAGTTTATAAAGACCATCGTATTGTTTCAGCAAAAAGCAGATTGAGTCTCAGAGCCAACACAACGAGGAAATCACAAGCGCCGCGTTATGACTGGAAAGAATTTTTTTTCCTAAAATGAAAATTTCCCAAACCAATACAGAGTCACTTTGAGGAATCAATTTGAGGTATTGATGAAGGACTCAAATCGAAAAATGAAATGTTGGTCAATACCAGGATCGAGGCCAACCTCTTGAACAATAGTAATACCAGCCTCTTCTGCACTGTTTGATTAAAATAGGAAAGACTCATTGTTAGAAAGGAACAACCAAAGAAGCCCTTCATTACCAATTGAAAATTTTTGATCCATATTACCAATATAACAAAAATAAACGAATTTAATTTCGAAATGTTGACAGTTACCTTGTTAAGCAAATCTAACAGTTCGTTGCAATTAGAGTGGCATTGTAAAATCCTCATTGATGAAAGCTTAAGGTCAAATACAGAATTTATGAAAGGACTCGGGCAGTATAAATTGCCTTTTAAAATAGCTACAGTAACACAATCACGGGTGTCACGGTCATTCAGGAACGCGATGTTCTTGTATTATTACCAACAAACTTTGCTAACCCTATGCTCACCAGCGAATAAATTTCTCTTAACTCGAATAAGTGATATCTAAAACCTGCACTAATAATTCCCGTCTCAGAATTAAGTCAGATTCTTTTATTAATATCCGACGAAAATTATGTATTAAAGTCTAGGATTTAACGGAGATACGCTAAAACCTCTCTGTGCTTACCGGAAATTACGGAGACAATTAAATTTTTGCTCGAAGATTCCTCCGTTCGGCAGAGTGTTTACTTAATTGTTGTAGTCTGCCCGATAATTATAGATCCGTAGATCCCTGTATTGAATGGCGTTCCACTCGGTAATGACCAAAGTACGGTCTGTAGTAGATATTGACTCCTTTGGTCTTAAAGTTAGTGATCATCTTCTCTTCATCAATTTTGATTAATTGATCATGAAAAAGTCCGAAGTCAAAATCGACATCCCATGGAAGAGGATTGTTGTAGCGCAAAGCACCCCATAAGCTAAAAGGGAAGGAAAAAGAATAATCGATATAAATAAATTTTATTATGCGTGCTCGTGTTTTGGTGTCTGTTTACTTGAACTTGATTTGACACTTACAAATGTACTTTGTGGTCTACATTGACGAAAACAAATTTGAAGAAGATCGTTCGCTAAAAGATTTTTCACAAATATTCACTGAAATAAGAAAGAAAAGAGGAAAAGAGAGTCCCATTTCAAATCTAAATCTTCAAAACATACTACCCTTCTCTGAGAATTGAATAAAATAAACGAAATATTTTGTCTCCTCTTAGCCCCCTAACTTTTGAGTGGTAATGTTGTCTCCGTTACCTGTAGCACCCTGTTAGTGATTTTAAAGGCAACGCCGTAGTCAGATGGTCTATATGGAAGACATAGGTGCGAGGGAGGACCAAAAAGGGAGCGAGAGTGTGGAGAGCGACACGCTAAAAACCTCCTGTCCTGTTTTCTGTTCATATCATCTTTCAGACTCAACCCCGTCAATTTTTGGAGTGGCTAAAGGGGCTTTTTGCTCCTGGTCGATGAAGTGAGACAACTTCGTCCGCTCTTAAATGCCCTACTGTTCTGCCCACGAACCATTGATGAAGCCGGGCCCATAGAACCTAAGAAGCTCTCAGCTCTATCAGAGGTAACAAAACGAATTAACATTTCATCAAGAAACAAAGGTAACGTTTCATTTGTGGGACAAAGTTATATTTGGACAGTTACACAAACTTTCACAAACAACTTTGGCAGAACCCAGCTTTCATATACGTTAAAACTCTTCTCTTCTTGTATTGGTTTGATAATTACTCTCAAGAAGTTGATTGTAGACACAGGAAACTAATTCAAGAGTTTGTCACTTTATGAGAAGCTTCTGTCTTTGTGAAGTTCAGGCACCTAAGTATTCCATATGCATATATATATTAAGGTAGTAGTAGAGAACAATGAAACACTTTGTCTAATTTTAGTCTACAACCCCTGATTCAGAAAAAGTCAATGTTGATAAGCCTACTTCCCATTCACACTTTACATCCTGATAGATTTTCGGTCTCGTTACTTGATGTTAAGCCTTGGTTCTAAACAAGGGATCCGAGATAACATTTTAGGGTGAGCGAGATTGCCATGCAAGTTTGGATTTAATACTATGACGTCAATAGACATAAAATCTTGCAATAGCTTGGATGCAAAAGCAGACGTGGTTCGAGAAAATTTTAATCAAGTCCTAATTTTTCTATAACCTCTCAGCTGTTCGATTTAAAGTCATTACACTCTATAAATTTGGTAGTGATTTTGTCAACTTTAAAGGATAATGGGTCTCAAATGGTACCATATGCTGCAAAAATTCCCCAAATCATGAAAAAACCATAGTCAAAGATTATTCATGCTGATGTGTCATATTTCAAATTCGGCTTCATTGCCTTTCCAAACGATTCAACTCTTCCTAACTATTTTCTTCGTTAGTCAAAATTTGTATATGCAAAGCAATGAAACCAAGTACATTGAAAGATCACTTTTATAGTAAGAATACAAAGTATCTACAAGTGGCTGGAATATGCCAACTTGATCAAACTTGTCTAGTAACTGATTCTAAGGCTTGATAGAAGTCGTCAATCTCATTTGTCGGACTATAGCATGATATGAGGGTAATTTATGGGTTTCCAAGAAAAGTGGCTACCATAATCCTCTTTGTTATCATTTCAACGCTAGCAAGTGCTTTATAAGCTTTAGAACTTAGTAGCATTCCAACACCTCCAGTAGCGGCATTGGCGTTGTTCTTCCACGCAGAGTATGTTATAAATTTCCAACAACCAATAATATGTTCTTTTTTAGGTAGTTCATCATAAATTAGGCGATGTTCTTGGACACAGATTATATCTTGGTTCGTACTTTGGGAGGATGCAACTAGCTCTTTTAATGGTTATCTGGGCAGGGCAGGAGCTACAATTTTGCACTGTGCCAAGAGGCTAATGAGTTTCATCCAAGTAAATGCAACTAGATAGTTGAGAAGGTAAACTATGTAATCCCTTCTTGGAAGAGTTTTCAATAAGCAGCAGTTTCTAATCAGAGTGAGAATGTGTTTGATCAGTGCTTTGCATCGTCCCAATGTCAAAATCAAGTTACTAAGATGAGCGTTGCTGACTTGATTATTGTCCAGAAAAGGCAGGGCATTTACCTTAACTACAAATCCTCCGCAAAGAGTTTGAAGAACGCTTAAAAGAGCTGCTGCGAAACGTTATGGGAAGGCTGACTCTAAATCGCAGGAGGCTAATAGATTGTCCCTATATAAGCCTATGTCATTTTGCACAATTTTGTAGTTAATGTAGCGCGTACGAACTTATGAACTCACAAATTTCGTAACTACCCATGGCTACATCAAATATTTTATTGCTATCTTTCTTCCTTTATACTTTCTCATTTTTGAAAAATTGGGATTTGCAGCAATGGATTGTTATACTTTTATACTTGCTTTTATAAATGTTCACAGGAGGACATGTTTACATATAAAAATTTTCTTCGTATTTAAGTAGATCCTAAGGGTGGACAGGAGTGCAGAACATCCTCTTATAGAGTTCGTTAGTGTTACTTAGTAAAATATTGAAATTTGCGTTTTCCAGACTTGATTTTCCAGCTGAGAGTTCTCCTGTTACGAAAGGCCTGCACAAGGTTTTATTTTCAAATTATTTCTACTTTTCAATCTCATCTCAATGTAAAGATAATACATGGTTGAGGTGACTGTTTTAACAAGGCCTAGACCTCTTTTGCATTGATCTTAACTGTCGCCTGATAATTCCTTCTGTCCTTTTAGCACTTTAATGCTGAAACCGTAGCTTGCTTCTCAGTTACAGACTTGATTTTCCAGCTGAGAGTTCTCCTGTTACGAAAGGCCTGCTCAAGGTTTCATTTTCAAATTATTTCTACTATTCATTCTCATCTCAATGTAAAGATGATGCATGGTTGAGCTGGGTATTCTACTTTCCATATAAACTTATGGATTTCTAAGTCAAATGAAGATAAAGCCGATGATAACTATTGATGCTTTTTATTGAGAAATTGGAGAACTTTATGAAAGATATTCGATCCATAATAAGATGGAGTGGCTCTACTATTTTAATAGGCTGGCTATTATTTCAGACGGTCTTTAGAAAGCCCTTTGGCTTTTTTTAACCATTTATTGACTAAGAAAGTATGTTGGCTTCTGTTTATGGCTCATTGAAAAGCCAACGTATTCTTAATGATGTATATAATGTTTGTGTATATAATGTGTGAAGGGCCTGACTTGAGACTATAACATTAGTTTAGCCTGTTACACCGATCTTTACCAGTCCGGCAGACAGACACAAAGACAGATAGATGTACTCAATCTTATCTTCTGTAGATTCAGGATAACAATGCAGTACCACATTGTTTAGTACGTAGTTATTTGGTTTATCAGCTCTTGTAAATAACCTAAAGGTCTAAAGCAATGCAAAAACAAACTTAAAGGGCATAACAATTTAAGGAGTGTAAATGCTTTCCCAATCCAGTGGTTAGGTGGGAAAAGGCATATGTCAGATGCTTTGCAAAGGTTTACTTTTGTTTCATTTTCTGGTTCTATTTCATGTCTTTGAATTCTACAAATAAGTCTTATGATGGGGCAGTTATGTTGAAATAAACTCTCAGAAGAGGCAGAGGTTAAGAATGTGAAATCAGATTCAGAAAAAGGATGAGAGTGTTGAAGGGAGTGAGAGCGAATTTTAGAAAAGGGTGGAGTTGAGAGAGGATTACCAGTAATGGCCGAGGTTCCCAAGTGATCGGCTAGGCGCCTTTGAAATTGGCGAGTCGTCTGACCCAAATACGTTTAGATAGTTTTCACTCTAATACAGTCTTCTTTCAACTGTAATGGCAAAAACAGCTCAGAAATTGAAGGTGTTAAATGTCGAATAAAAGTATTCTATTAAAAATATCCTAGAATACTCCACCGAGCCGGATTTGAACCAGCGACCTAAGGATATCTGACCTATTACGACCGGATTCGTACCCACGATCTCATGGTTACTAACCCAACGCCTTAACCATAGGGACTAATGGTCTCGCGGCTATACATTTAGCATATAACTTTTTAACACCTGGCCAGATTGACATGAAATTTTGTGACTTTTCCTAAATTTTACTGAGAATTTTTAAGATGAATAAATACTTTTTTACCTTTTGGTTTTGTTACTTTTCTTTGAAAAACGTGATTATTATTTCATTAAACTTAGATTTACTAAATTGAATACATTAGATTGGGCAACAGGTTTAATACTAAAGAGAATTACAAGAAGTTTTGCAATCATTTTTATCTCAATATTTCGTATCTTCACTAAGATACAATATCCTGTTACATGCTTCCCACATTCCGCAAAAATAAGACGTTTCTCTCTACGCTCTAACATTTTGTCTCATAACATATGCATAAATACTTTTAGATCTTCATCTCCGTGTAATCTCTTAAAATATTGTACAATATAGCGAAAATATTGTGTACTTAAAAACTTTTTTCGCTTGCCACTCCGCAGAGTACTAACGTCAGAATGACCGAAATGAAGCGTGTGAAAGAGTATACCCAACTGTATTTTTGAAAGAGCCAATAAGAATTTGGACTGCCTGAATGTCTTGTGTTGTTGAACCAATCAACATCCGCTAAAAACAAGATCAATTGAATAGGCCTAGCGAGAAAATGGATGGACATGGACATCAAGATTAATGCAATCCGAGACCAGTCTCTGAGCGCCATGTGACTTGACCAAGGAAGAGCGGCCATCCAGCCCGTCAATCTGTCCAAAGCCCTTTGAATGATAGAAGGTATCATCGAGAAGAAAACTACTGGTGCTGGAACTATGATGCTTTTGCATGTATATTGGAGGCTGCCCATTTCCAGCATATCCTGCATTATTTACTTTGCTCTCTGCTTTATTTACTTTACATTGCACTATGAAACGTTTCTGACGATCTGCCCGTCTCCATATTATTGAGCCGTGCCACAGAACCTGTGTTAAGCACAAGGGAATGATGTTTGTAACACAAGTTAGCTGGATCTTGTCACAACTTTAGACGCAATGCAAAAGGCCAAACGCGACAAAGAGGGAATGTTAGGGAAAACTTTCCAGTAGCTGAGAAACAGTCGATTTCAGGAAGGATTATCGTTATAATCATCTTGTTACGGAGGTAGTTAAGATTCTTGGCAATATTGCGCAGAAGCAGAGGATGATCTACAGCATTAACGTTTCATTAGCGATGTGTGCGATGCAGTTGCCACGGTCAGGTCCAGTACCAGAATTCCTTTGTAGCGGATACAACCACAGGAAAGCTATGCTGTCCTTACATATAAAATGCAATGCAGTGATTTAACGGACATAACATCTGTGTTTCACCTTATCCAACCATCATTTGGTATTTCATCATTTACAACACAACGAATTTTGAAGATAACCTGTAGTGATACCTAAGCAACTACTTAATCAACTCCAGGCCTGATTTTGGAACATTGCTAAGCAACTCGAGGCCTGACCTCAAAAATGGAGTTGCTCGTATAAAAAAAGTGTAGTTACATCATGTTGCAACGGATGATGTAAGATCCACAATAATATCATTACAAATATCATATATACCCTTCAACTAACTTCAAGTTCAAAGAAATATAAAATGGTCGATTTAATGGGACGTAGACTGGACCTAAAACCACAAAATTACACACAATTGTCAAGTCTCCGAGTTTTTAAATATACGAGTTCACATCAACATCAAAATGAATACAAAGGCCGTTGCCGTCCGCTGCCAGACTATCTTTTTTATGACTATGGTTAATCAGTTAGTCAGTCAGCCAGTCAAGAAGTGGGTTAATCAGTTAGTCAGTCAGCCAGTCAAGAAGTCGCTTAATCAGTTAGTCAGTCAGCCAGTAAAGAAGTCGGTTAATCAGTTAGTCAGTCAGCCAGTCAAGAAGTGGGTTAATCAGTTAGTCAGTCAGCCAGTCAAGAAGTGGGTTAATCAGTTAGCCAGTCAGCCAGTCAAGAAGTGGGTTAATCAGTTAATCAGTCAGCCAGTCAAGAAGTCGGTCAGTCAGTTAGTTAGTCAGTTTCCTGATGGTGAGTTTCATGATATATACAGTCAAGCAAATTCTTGTCTAACAAATTCCACAGGCTAACAAAGCAAATAGTGTTATTATTTGTCAATTGGTGTTATGTCTATCATTCATATACGATTATGGACTAACCACAAATTCAAAATATAACAACAGAGTATAGCTGAGGATTGCTGGATAAACTGCAAGGTAAGCCCAAACAATAAGCTTGCAAGGTAAACTTCTAAGGTGGGTCGGCTTCAGATATTTTTAAAAAAATCATGGTGTACAAATGTTACCGGTACTTTCCTTTAATACTCTAATAAAACCATCTAACCAAAAGTAATAACTCAATATAAGCCTATCATCTCTGTGTTATTGAATCAATAAAAGTTAAACTATGAACTTTACCCTTGTTGCAAGTGTACTAATGTCAAGAGTTGATAACAGGATAGAATTACTTGATCGGTAGTTACTTTACCACTGGGAGGAAGCAGCATAATCGATGGTTGAATAAGAATCTAGACTGTGAAGGGCATGCTAAATAGGTAACATCTCGTCCGTAATAAGTTCTTTTGAATATTAAAGTTACGAATTGTGCCTGTCATACACCACGGTTATACAATTTTTACTTTCCCTTAAAACGTTTTTTTCGACTTCGCTTCCCCTGTATATTGCCACTTTTAGTTGATGGCTTCTATCTTACCATCTTTCTGATAGGTGCGAACGGGTGGAGGTAGATCTTGAAATAGTTCCTGCGCCATCGCTTTGTGAAGCGACTTTGGCTTCGTTGGTAGAGCTGCCGTCTATTCTGTCACAGGTTAGTGAAATTCATTGCTAAGTTATCAATGAATACTTCCCCTTCTGTTCACGCGTAAAGTGGTGTAGGAACCTGCATATGAACGTGAAGACCGTACGTTGTGAAATTTATCTTGTATCACTTAAAATTAACAGAAGGAATCTGCGTTACCTAACGTCGCCATTTTAAGCCATCCTCTTGGGGAAAATATTGTGTTTCTCAACCAGTCCGTCGAATTGTTTTACAAAATAAGCCCCGCTGAAGATACAAAAAAGGATAGTGCGTTTAATAGATTTTGTTTATTCTAGTGTTGTTTTGATGCTAGAGGTGGTACTGGTTTATTTTTTGGTTTATTTTTTGGTTTACGTTTTTTGTTGAACCATTCAGAAATGATTCGACTTATGGCGCCGTGACTAGAAAGAAACCAGACGATAGTTTCGATGATAGTCATGGTCTAAAACAAGGGGTTCAGCTAAAGCTTTTTTACACCTCCTGCTTTTTCAAAGGCCCCTGCCCCTTCCAATTAATGCCCCCCTAGCTTCAGAAGTATATTTTAACGCCACCGTTTTATTAACGCTTCGGCGCGCAAGAGGTGCACAACACATCATCGCAATGGAAGGCCGACATATATTGGATCTTAGGTACATTGACAAAGCTACTTAGTCTGTGAAAAAATCCCATGGAAGTCATAAAATGAAATGGACCGTTGACAAGAAAGGTTGGGACTGAATTTAGCTTCAGAGAACAGAGTGATAGCAAACTCTGGGTGCAGTTCAAGGCCATGGTTTGGCGGTTAACCTGAAGGATAGGAAAGACAAGTCAATTAAAACATCAAGTTAATCTTTTCGAAAAAAAGTTCTTGGTAACATTTTATTAGCCAGTCACGCTGTCATAATTTTTATGATATGACGTCATCACCATTAACTATATGACGTCATATCACAGGGGGAAAAAAGGGTACGGCTAACATAAGATACCGGACGTTCAATACCATTTACTATCTGAGTAAGGACTCCTGAAATACCAAAACCACTAGCATCACAGGTCAGTATAGTTGGAATCTTAGGATCCGTATTGTAATATGTGAGAGGTAACGAGTCTACTAAAACTGCTATCAAATGTATAAATGCAGCGTCAACTTCAGATGTCCAATTAAAAGGGACATCTTTGCAGGTAAGAGCATACATAGGCTCAGCAATACTAGCAAAGTTATCGACATGACAATGATAAAACTGGGCTAATCCCAAAAACGAACGTAATTGTGACAAATCCGTAGGCGGAGGGGCATCTAGAATTGCACTAATTCTTATAATCTTCACCCTCCACCCCCTAAACATAAGCGCTTTTTATTGTTCTCATAGCCCCTCACACCAAGTGGCTTAGTGCCTTACGGGGGCTTTTACCTCAAAACAAATAGTTTAAAGTATTCATTTCCCAAGCGACGTTTGCCAGACACTTGTTACAAAATGTCGTTTGAAATAGACATTCTGAAGTAAATTCATATAGTTACGGAAGGCCGAGTTTCCGAATGAAAGTAAACGCGATTTAGTATTACTTTCGACAACGCACCCAAATTTTTCACAAACTGCTTTAATAAACAATGTACAGCCTATTTTTTCATGAATATTTTTTCAGAACGGCAACGTGAAAACGAAGCTAAGCGTAAACGAGTAAAAGAGGTAACACCTCTTGTATGGTATTGATTTATAAGACGGTGGTTATTTTAAATTTTTTTATCAAGGACGTATGAATTTGTAAGTATTTAAGATTTAAGATTGTCCAAGTTCGATGAACTTTAACATTGTCAGCCGTGAATATTTTGCTCTTCCAGACTAAATGTGTTTCAGCTCAAGTTGCAAAAAGTTAGGTGAATCATACCTTTCCCAACTTCAGTAGTGAAGGTAACTTAACGTTGAAGTTGCAAACGGTGAACCATACCTTTTACAGTTTACTTCGTAAAAGTAACTTAACACGTTGTAGTTACTAACGGCTTAGGTAAAGAGGAGTTAGTGAGATCGATCGAGACGCTGGATCTGTGGTTTACGATGCCAGTCTCCAGAAGGAATGGCTCGGGACGTAAAGATCGCCTTCGCTTGACAAACCGCTTAAAGTTCGAGTTTCCAAGATGAAGACTTCTCTCTACAGTCAAATCGATATTATTCGTCAAAATGAACTCACCAACCTCAAACACACCAGAGACATTTGGGGGGTTGGAAGTTGTTTCCATTGTAATTATATTTATTGATTTGTATGTAGTTGATTGTTTGACTTTATTTTGGTTACAGTTCTTATATTTACATGCTTCTCCTCTTTGCTTAAAATCTGCTTACACTTCGTCTACGGGAAGGTAACTTGTTTTCATGTAAATGGGTATTAAACTATGCACATAAGCGGAAGAGCCTTTATGGCTGAGTATAAATTAGCTTAATGATTTAGAGTAGCAATCTTCAATCAGTTTTTGCAAAAAAAGAGCAATAGGATGCGTAGTTTCAACAGATGCAAGCCTCTTAATAAAATTAATGACATTACAAACTTTCCATGGACCAAGTTTCATTATTTCCAGGGGTTACCTCGCATGTTTCAGATTGTTAATCAATATTGTAAAGTACAATTTGCTTAGCTCCTACCCATAAATTCCCATCTCATCATTCCTCCAGGTTCAATTAAAGATGATCTTCAGAAACAGGTAAGAATGCAACAAGCAGCTAACCATTTTATCTAAACAGTGCATGTTAGCGTATGCACCTGGAGTTAAACACGAGCTCTGCATTCTGCGGTAGAGGTTTAAATTTATGTTTTATGTATTTATATATTTTATGTATTTTAATTTATGAGGCTTTCTACGATCTGTCTATCGTATGCCACTGTAAAGATCAATGGGTAGTACAGATATGGGTCAATGCGGTACTCGTAAGCCAGTGAAGGGGTTTAGTCCGTCCATAATATACGGTGCAAATTCCGTTGTCACGTATATCTTTCAAGATTGACCGACTGCGACATTTCTCACTAAATATTTAGTAGTTTTTACTTATGACAATGTTAGACCACCACAGTAGAACCATGTGTAAATGCCAAGGCCTTGAGCAAGAATTGGTAAATAGGAACCTAAAATCTTAATTGCCTTGTTCATTTGGCTTGGTGTATACCCGCAGAACAGTATTTTAGATTGAAAGGGAATTTTCAGTCAACCGACACTGAAGCTACTCTACAAGCAACTAGAGAAATCAATTAATTAACAAAAGGAATAATAATCCATTTATCTTGTCATTCAATTTGCAATGGTCTGAAATGCACTTGGATTTATCTAATGTAACTAACATAATATACAAAGGAACATTTCCGTTACATAGTAGTTAATAGTATGGTTTAGAAAAGTTGAGAAAACTGTAGAATATTTTAAAAATTGTTTGGCAAAATAGCAACAATAGAAAAGTAAATAGTAAAGGGATCTGCAATGATCTCCAACTATGACAAGATAGTGACTGTCAACTGAGGGGTGTCTTTTGATGTAATTCAGAACAGAATACCTTATTCCTTTCAAATTTCGCCTCCCTATAATTTTCGCTCCCTTTAATTTTCGTCCCCTGATCCTTCGTTTGGCCCCCTTCAATTTTTGCCCCCCCCGGGGAGAAAATTAGAGGCAGACAAAATTTTGGGGTACATTGTATTTCTTTGCTGGTTCCGTACGTTTTTGAATTTTCCTTTGGTGAAAAAATATTGCAAAACGGCATATCCCTGTGCACGAATTGAATCTTTAGGCACACGTCAATCTGCAGGAGGTCAGTTGCATGATACACTAATTCCTGTGCAGGTTAATAAGGTCATGAAAGAATGATAGATAATTGAGTAAAGAGATACATAGAACATTAACAGCGCAGAGAATGGCATGAATGGTATATGCACACCATAGAAAGGTACTCTAAGTCATTCAATATTTCCTTAACCAAAACATTCCATTTTAGCCATCGATTTCACTGATTATAAACAGCTGGATTCATCGGAAGTATTCTGCTCCATGTGTGCAATGAAAAAGGATGTCACGAGAAGACGATCTACTCTACATGTTATCATCAACTATAGTGCATCGAAATATACCCCACCCCTACAGGAATGTGAGGTTGGCTTTCATCCTACACTGATATCAGTTTTCCCATTAAGGTGAAGTGCTGGTAGATCCATCATGCTAGAGAACCACGACTGTGAAATGCATTTTACAACTGAGGTCACTCAACTTTCTGTAGAATGGTATTATGTTTTGCGGCCAGTTAATCTAGGGTAGAGTCATTTTCCCTTTAGGCACGTTTGAGAAAATAAACTAAAAAAAATTTAAGGGAAAAGCCCAAGCTCAGTTTGTATGGACAGAGATTGCTGGTTAGCGTTACCGCGGCTTCTCGTAACGCTTGCAGACCAATATTTTCAGTCAAAGAGCGCTTTACTTCCTCGAGTATCCTATCAAGTTCGACGGGAAGATTTGAAAATCGTGCCGGATAATCGAAAATGGCCGGATAATAAAAATGTCCTATATATTTATCAAAATTCATTGAAAAGAACTTTATCGTCAACAGAAAGTACGACTCGCTTACTTTTTGAACTCATGCTCCAGCCATTTTCACGAGGTGAGGAAAAGTAAACGCAGTTTCTAGTGACCAGCAACAAATAGTAAATCAGAATGAAACTATTATAGTCATGCTGTCTACGGCGTTAATACATGTATGGAATTCAATTGAGAAATTCGTGACAGAAATGGGCCTCCTTTCTTGTGATAGGCACAAATTTAAGTAGTTAGCCCCCTAAATCACTCCAGAAGAAATATCTTGGAGCCGCCACTACCATGTTTACGACATGTACGGCATACCAGTATGCGTTTAGAAACGAGAGACTAAATAAAAACACTTGTTCAATTTGTGGAAGCAATGAAATGATGAAAAGCAATGGACATTGAATAAAATCCACTAAGAAAAACTGTCGCCTGAAAAATCAGTACCGATAATAGTCATAATATCAAAAAATCAAAAAGTAGACTTAAAGGTGGAATTTGTTTCCCAAATATGGTCTCTGCCCGACCTCCATGTGATGGCGTAACAGGAGGTGATGTTACCCTGCCCATGCTGATAAAGCTTCGTGGTTAGTAGAATGTGATAAGTCAAAGAAAAGCACTTGGTTAATCTTCACTTCAGCAACTTCAGAGTATGAGAGAATCCCTTGTCTGTGAAAATGATGTGCAACAAAACAATAAAAGAACCTGGCTAGATGTTGCACCTGGGAAATCGAAAAGTAATCTCAATCTTGCCTCCAGTAGAAGTGAGTCTGAGTCAAAGTTTGAATCCGTGACTGAGTCTGCTTTTCTTACCGGACACAATGTTGGAGACTTTGACGTGGCGAAGAACTAATATTCTCGTTTGGTCAATTATTACATAGGTGAATGCAGGGAGAAAGGCAACAGTTGAGGAATTTCACACATATTCCTATAAAGAATATAATCACAATCTGTTTACGAGAGTCCGTAAGGCAGAAAACTGGATCTTTCAAAATCATCAAAAACAATTGCAATGATAGACGTCTGTGACAAAGAACAAATAGTCGCTCCGTGACTTGTGGGATAGGTTAGTAGGTAGCAATTTCCTCATCCTCATCACTGCTCATCGCCACTTCAGGCATAAATATAATTTTTAAAAAATTAATAACTGTGTTGAAATTTTTCTGACAAAATTTAAAAGTCGCCCGAATTAACTGTCGCGAAGGAGCCAAAAACTGTCGCGGGAAAAACCTGTGGCGAAAGTCGCGAGATATCTCTCGCGACAGTTTCTTCCCGCGACAGTTTCTTCCTGAAAGCTGCTACTCGGATATCACATAGTGCAAACAAGTTTTGTCAATAAGGCATAGTAACTATTGATCAGCCCTATATGCTTTGGTATTATCTAAACAATGATTGTCTCTACTTTGTCTACCATCTATGTACGATGTTAGGGACAAAAACCTTTTTATTTACAAACAAACGTTGCTGACGTCAAAAATCTGGCGAAGCTGGCTTCCGTAAGCAATCGTGATTACTAAAGTGGTTAACTTTACAATACTGATACATTATTTAGTATATTTCCATTTTATTGCTAATCAAAATTTTGCATTAGTGACAGTACATATATGTGTAGATACATTAGAGAATTGTAAGTTATACACAAAGCGTTCAAAAAAGGCTAATATGGCATATTTGACATAGTTTGCATACACTAGATGCGTACATTCCATAGTGCCCAAAGCGTTCAAAGTAGGCTACTAAGGCATATTTGACATAGTTTGCATACAGTAGATGGGTACATTCCATGGTGCACAAAGCGTTCAAAAGAGGCTTATAAGGCATATTTGACATAGTTTGCATACGCTAAATGCGTACATTCCATGGTGAACAAAGCGTTCAAAACACGCTGATAAGGCATATTTGACATATTTTCCATACACTAGATGCCTACCTTCCATAGTGCACAAAGCGTTCAAAAAAGGCTAATAAGGCATTTTTGACACAGTATCACCGTCTGAGTGCTGTAGTGTTCCTTCAAGATATAACCTAGTAGGATACAAGCCCTTTTTATCTTGTAAATTTTGTGTGTACAAACAACTTTTGTTGACGTCTTCCCGACCTAAAGGGCAGACATGATACCGTGTGGCTCGTACGGAGTACGATTGCTCGCTGCTATTATCTTAAATCAATGGAAATCTTGATCTAAAATTATCTGTCTTGGAGATATTGTAACATTCTTCGCAATAGTTCTCAAACTGCCTTAATTTTTCTCAGTGAAGAGCCGATATTTTACCATTTGCCTTTCTTCGTTAGTGATGTCATCCATCGAACTTCGGATGTGATCCCCATTTTAGTATGTACAACATGCTTACAATACTTTTTATTGCTTGTCAAATTATCCTACCAGTAACAACCTACAACAAGCAATAGACACGGAGAGCTTGGACAGAGTATCCACTAATTGTTGTAGGTTGTGATTGAAAGTATCGGACACTGGCTGTACGATATAAAAACGAAACATATATTTTTTCGACACCACAGTATTGTATTTCCAATGCAACATTTTTGATTTCCAACACCACACTGTATGGGAAAAACGGCCTAAAGTTAGGCCCTCCTTGAGCGTTTTAAAGTTTTAATGAAACCAGCTCTATGAGAATTTCGGTTCTCTTAGGGAAGATATGAGATCTTAATCCTCAAATGAAAGCGGATTCTCAGCCCATCCACTTACATGAAGTTTATCTCCATTTATCCAACATTCAGAGCACGCTAAGAGAGCAAAATTGGGAAATTAATGACGCTATTCGTAAATCTGATATAAACAAAATCTTCTGCTGTCGTGGATTTGGGGAAAGATTTCCATGCGATTTGAAACTGCAATGAATTGGCCTTTCATGAGACAGACTTTGACGTTATGGTAGACAGAGCTTGCATAATAGACGCCCTGTCTAATGAAGGCGTTTGGTGTCTACAGGCAACAATGACCTCCCTCTCTATTACTTGAGGCAGGTGCTTGAACCGGACGTTCTAGAATGGTGACGTTAAACCTCTAGCTAAGGTTGGTCCGAGAGGAGAGCCCATAGCAACTCCGTCAACCTGTCTGAACATTGTGTCATTAAAACTAAATCCCACCGACTTAGTAGCGGCGTTCATCAATTCAATGAACACGTCCTTGGGAATAAGAGGGCTTTGAACGTCTCCACTGTACAACGTGTCTGACCCAAAATAAGGTCCTATGAAGTGCCCAGTATATTTGCGACTACCGTGGAATGGTAATGTTTCTTCGAGTTTTGATAAAAGATCTTACAGAATCGGGTAACCAAAGTCAAATCAACAGATCCCAAACAGATCCCCAACAGACTCGGCAATAGGACAGTATTTGATTGAAAACGCGTCATCTTAACAATATATTTCGGTCTTGCTGGTACATACGTGGAATGTTGTCCAGTGTATGGAGAGATAGTGGTCATATTCACGTTTGCTTCAAATGCTCTCTCGTTGAATGTTGGAAATGATGTAGGGCTACTATTTGTTGCTGAAGCAGTGGTTGACAAAGGGACCAATGGCTTTCCCATCCGCAGTAAATCCTGCGTGTTTTCTCTACCATTCAGACTACGGCCTTGTCTGATTTTTATCGGAAGTATTTGGAAAGCCAATTTGCTGGCTTCGTTACAAAGAGAAGACTTGTTGACCTTCTTTTGCAAAGTCATCAATCTTGAATTGTTACGTACAGTTTCATTAATTTTTGTGTACACGTTGTAAGGGTTGTGTAGCATGTATAGGTCGTTCGTCACTAGAGATTGGTAATGTCGTCATTTTATTCTCTTTACATGTTAAGCAAGTCTTCTTGCTGTTTGCCTTTGAAACAGTCATGCCTCGTGTAGCTGAGCTTAGTTGTATTATGTCTTCATAGTTCATGTGGCCTAATGTTTTATGCCAGTCTTCGAGTGTTCTAACAGTGTTTGCTGTAGAGTCATTAGTTAGTAAGAAATAAAGTTAACCGTGTCGTTCGAGTTGGAACATAGTGTTCCCTGAGAGTAAACTAGCAGCTCCTTTCGTGAAAACAATATTTGCTCCATTGTCAGTTGCTGCCTACCGTGTATGCATGTTTCGGGTGCCTTGTACTGACATGATTTCTGTTTATCGGGGGCTCAGACTACAGCAACAAATTGATATCAGCCAACAACTTAATATATAGACGAATTATAAGGTTCTGAACCCTCTAAAGATACCACCGACTATCCTGTTCACTTCTTTCAATATTTAAATGATTCTGTTCAACACTCCTTGTGTGAAATAGAAATAACTAACTCTTTACTGAATCGATAAACTTTTCCCCCTCACTGCAGCTCGACGCCATTTCACATGAAAACTCATCCTCGTTCTCTATTGTTCCGACGTGTCACGGGGCAGTAAAATTGGATTTTTTCAACTTTGTCGCATAAATATTGCACATCACCTAGAAAGGAAATTACCAAGCTGAAAATGGCATTGATAAGAAAAAACAAAAAAATTTGGGTTTTAAGAGCTAGAACATTGAGAAAGGAGAAGACAATATATACATGGCCTGGTAAAAAAGCTAAGGGACTTCAAACTGTTATCTGATGACTAGGGCCAAATGTTCTTTAAAAACTTTGGACACATTAAATATGAGATATTCAAGAATGAGATTGATAACAAAGGGTGAAAACAAGGTTCCAGATACTCAGATGATGTGAAGCAGTTTGCCATTTCCCTTCACTTTTATAGTCCATGGGCATATAAATATATCAGGCAAACATTACACTTGCATTTCTTGTTTCGTATATTAACCAATTGGTTCTGTGCAGCGTAGACTGAAATAGTCAATGTCTTGCTGTAATGATAACTAATGTATGCGGAATGTTTTTGTAGGTCTTCATAGAAATGAAAAACAAAAGAAGGTAGTGTAGGGCATGATTTCCTCTTGGGCAACTCTTCTTTGTATACATGAAGCACCTTTGTAATAGCTTTGGGCATCGAACCCTTTCTTGCTAATCAATTTTGTGTTTCGTTGCATTTTCTGATGCATTTTTTCTCTTTGTTTTAATTTTAAGCACTGGAGCTAAGTGGAAGCAGAGAAGAAGACTTTTGACACCAGCCTTCCACTTTTCAATTGTTTTGTCTGCATTATTATGCTTTGAAAGGGGCTCATAAACATGGATGCTGGAAAAAATGAGAAAGAACAGTGTAAGATTTATATTTTGGGCGTTAGTTTACCTTGTTAGGATAAAATAGCTAGACCTCCCAAAATTCAACTCACAAGGAAGCAAAGAGATTTAAGCGTAGTGTTATAAAACCTATTACGTTTGGTTTTTAGAGACACGCAACTAAATTGGCAATCCCAATATAAGAAAAAGGAACTAGCTGGCCGTGCTGCCTTTGTCGTTTCTCCTCCCATGTCGTTTCGTTGCCCTTGTCGTTTCGCTTTAATAGACTTTAAGATAAGGCTAGTCATATTGTGAGGAGATAGCTACCTTCCAGAGCCCTATGATACCTCAAGGAAATGGGCAGGCGCAACCAAATTACAGCAGTGAAGTCGTCCATGCCGTGATCACTGTTTGTGATACATTTTTTTTCTCTAACTCAAATTTCACTGAAAAAACTGGCCAGTTTTGTGGACACTATAATATATTTCATAGATATGTATATCAGTATGCCTGATGCGCATATATTCTAATGAAGAAAACAATTCTTGAAGAAGACACTATCGATACTGATCCTTGTTTCTATTTCTACCTTCGCATTCTTTTCTCTGATTCTTTCATCTGTCTCATTCATATTTCAACATCTAATTCTCTGGTACTGGAAACTAGAACCGTTAACAGTTGCTTATCATACGATCTATATTTAGTTTAACGACTTGAATTCGACAAAATCCTCGAACAAACAAGTTTTGGGCGCCAGTTCGATTCCCTTCTCCATGGGAAAGAAAACAGACAACGGAGCGTCGCAGTTCATTGCAGTGCGTTGGAAATACGTTACTCTGTATTCACATAGTTTGATGCTGAGTGACGCCGTTTGATGTACAGCAAGGTGCACGCAAATGTACGTTTTGGTAGACCTCACTTTTGGTCCGCTCTCTGATCTAGAGCAGCCTGCTAGCTTCAGGTCTAGTGCGTTTGGGTCTGTTTCAAACTTGGTCGGCTTGATCAACTTTTTTTTGACCGTTCGGAGTAGCAAAGCCCACTGTACCATTTACAGTGCCTGGTTACAAAAGATAAATTAATGATGTCCTTAATAGCGTTTTCCCGGATATTAAAGTTAGTTTTTTGATAAAACAGACGTTTTCCCTTAAGATAATCATTAAGAAATTTGGAACAAGTATAATTGGTTTAACAGGAAAGGACACCAAAACTAACACCACGAACTTATTTCCCATTTTCTACTTTGCTCTGGTTCTGATTCCTTTTCCTCGAAATTTGTGAACATTTGTTGCTTACTTCGAGAGGTTACAGATAATGAGCAACACTTCATGATTTGTTGACTCGCGCAGCGGATGGGGATCAATGAATTCGGGTACAGTTTGAATTGTCGCGAGCTGATTTCCGAAAGCGTACAGCACGAAAGCCACTCCCCTGTGCAACCACACTATTGGCGAAGGCTGGAGCTCTTGTGAGTGGTGGTAAATTAAGACGCATGATAGTGTCTTCCTTAGGTTCTACGAATGTTGGCCTTTTCGAGCTTCTGTAACCACTGCTCCATCTGTCTCGAGCCGATGGTTCTTCAGGTGGTAGGATAGCCTTTCCTTTAACTAGCATGTCGTCTTCAAACGGATCCATCTCATTACAATTATTAAGAACGAATCCTGCATAAGAATCAGACAAAAACTCCCTACTTCTAACCCGACGTCCCTCTCTATACTACTAGAGTGTCAATGTTCTGATCCTGTAATATATAGATTAAAAATAGGTAGTGCCCCCCTCCCCCCCTGGAATCTTATATGAGAAACCGCCAAACAGAATAAGATTAGCCAACAAATTTTCATTGTTGTCCGTGTCTCCTTCAGTGAAGTTGTTTTACCTGCTACAGTATTCATGCTTTGCAAATAGCAACCATCATTCATGCTTAATTTCTCCATACACAAGTTTCTCTCTTTCCTTGCTTATTCTAAATTGTCCCCTCACTTGGAATGACAGAATTATAACTTCAAAAATTGGATGAAGTTTCCAATTCTATTTTGCTGAAACAAAACGTTAACAAATCAGTGTTTGTATTCAGTTATTTAAAATGCTTACTACTGAAAGCAGATGTCACGAAACGTCTGCAATGGGAGAAGTTATTAAAATTCAGAGTCTTAATATTGTTTCACGTGCGGGGAAATAATTTTAAGTGGACGTGAGGGATCAAGAGGAAAGATCAACCTCCTTCCGGCCCTACAAGATGCAATTAAAGACTTGCTAATATATCAATAAAAAGCTGTCAACACTCATTTTGAAACTGCGATTAGTGTAAATTTTATCGACTGAAGGAATTTTCAAGCAAAGAGTTTCTTTTACTTTCAATAATGTCGATATTAGTCATAATGGTGGTTAATTATGTCTGAACTCCATACCTTTATAAAACTGCAGGTCTAAATCTGCGTGGTTAAATTCGCATGCCACACACCTACGTTTCTCTAAGCTGGCAAAAAGTATGAGCACCTCACTGTTAATTAAGTGCTGGTCACAGGTCACATTTATTAACCATTTCACTGTCCAAAGAACTGCCCATCTGTTTTTAACCTTAAACGTTGCCCATAAAACATTGTCCATATAAACTATTAACAAAAATGTAAGGAGAATAATTCACAAGCTCTTAAAATAATAACAATAATCTGTTACCTCTTCCGCGAGTTGCTGAAGTCGTATCACGTCCACCCCATGCATGAATGAACAGAATAAGATGATTATGGGGATTTTCAGATCAAAAGTAGAAAACTTAGTTTTAATGGTCAAAGTTTAAAGAAATTCTTGGGACACTCAGAATGGACCTTTATGGAAAATATCTAGAATGATGCTAGTCCAAGACGTTGCTGCGGCCCCGGTTAATCCCACTGGTTATAATCTGGCTCACTGGGCACAAAAAGGTTGGCCACCTCTGCCATGGATACAAGTAAATTCTTTAAAAGAAAAGAGTACGGTCTTCCAAGCAAAAATAAGCCACCGTCGTTGCGGTACAAAAATGACAGTACGGGTGTTTGCACTTAAACTAATTGCGTCATGCCGTACCAGTTTTTCTATCCAATTGGATTTATGATTCAGGCAATTTCTTCACCAAAGGGTAAACCATGTACCGAAAGAAGGCACGAGATTTCTGTAATGACCAATGAAAGATTCAGTGAAATTTTACGAGATTTCTGTGGAGAGATTTACCCCTCGCTTGTCACCTTGTCCATATATTTCTGGACCATTATAACTTTAGATTAAAAGTGTTGACGTGGTTGTGCGCCTTGCACTCTTTCCTTGGAAGGGGCTAGGGCCATGTTCACTTACATGGGACTTTCATCGCAGCACATCGCAGCACATCGCTGCACAATGCACCTTACGATCGGATCTCCTTTTTGGTGTCATGGATTGAGTCCTTGTTCCTGGTTAACATCCCTTGGTCTGAACAGTGTTATCCATCTTGGCCAGAACAGCTTGAAAGAGTAGTTTTCTATAGTGTTTCCTCACAGCCTTGATGATGCCTTGATTTAGTGGTAGCAGCTTGGACGTTGTGTTTGCCGGAAGGTAGATCAGTTTGACGTTCGTAAGTGACAAGTCTTTTGGGTGAGAGGGAGCATTGTCGAGTAGCAGAAGGACATGGCGGTCTTCTCTCTTCATTTTTGGTCGAAGTTCTGGACAATCTGGGGCAGATTTCTGTTGTCATCCACGCCTTTCGGTTGTACTTCCAGGTGACTGGCAATTTTGCGACGTCAATGTTCTTGAAAAATCTGGGTTTGGCACATTTGCCAATGATGAGGGTCTTAGTGCTATGACAACCACCATAGTCACCGAAGAGGAGTCGCCGTTTGGTAATACTGCCCTCTAGAACTCTTCACACCAGAGAGGTTACTGTTCGGAGTGGGTAGGGAACTATATTAACCTAATGAATAAACAGGAATAACACCGGGGAGAACCAAGAACATATAAAGATAGCTTTACGAAAACAAGGAGTATGTTTGCCACTTGAAAGAAAACCGTTTAGAACTGATGCAGAACTTATAGTTTATAATTTAGAGCTTTTAGGGACATGTTTACGTTAAACAGGATAATAGTATTTAAAATTTGTTGGAACATAATCATCTGAGAGAAGATATATTCACAGCATATATGGCAGTGTTTTAGATAATTATTATTATGCCGTCTTTTCTCTGGCTGTTCTTAATGCCGTGTATACTTTTGTTAGGCGAATCATAACAAAGGACCAAGGGCTAACAAAAGGTTCCTTTCTCCCTGTTAGGTATCTCGTTGATATATGTATCTCGTTGATATATGTTGAAAAGTAAATTTCGAGTTTCAAAAAATTATTATTATTATTATCATCCTTGATAATGGTGTACTTCTACCTATATCTCCGGGCGCAATCCCTGGGCATGAGGAGAATGCAGTGTTTTAGATAATTATTATTATGCCGTCTTTTCTCTGGCTGTTCTTAATGCCGTGTATACTTTTGTTAGGCGAATTTATTTTTAGGATGTAGTGGTAAAGTATCTATTGTAGTTATAATTTTATTAACAGTTTCAACTAAAATCCTTTTGCGTTCAGAATCATTCATTTCAAAGTTAAAATATCTGCCCAAATAACGAAAGCCCAATTGGACAGGAGGGATAAGTTTATTATTAATGAAAAGTTTAGGTAAGACCTGTTTAGATATAATATTAGGCTCGATCATTCCGAATAATTGGCATTTATAAACTCTAATAGACATTCTACTTCAGGAACACCAGGCAGCAAATGCATTTAAAAGGAGCTGATTCTCATACTGTTGTCCTGTGAGAACTGCTGCATCATCCGCAAATTGATACCAATATTTCCCTTTCTGTCCTGTTCATTGTAAATCAGTTTATATTCTCCTCCCAAAAGTCTAGCCTTAAAGCCTCTCCACTTCGTCTCCTGCACGCCTAATATTTGCCTCCTCTTCATCACATCAACTATCTCTCGCCCTTATCCAGCCATTGTCCCTACATTAAGAGTTCCAATTTTCAGATCAACACTCTTTCCTTCTTTTCTTTTCTTTTGTTTTCTTTTGTCTCTGTATCAGCTTCCCACTTCTCCTCCTGGTAGCAGTAGCTGAATTTCTCTCCAGTACCCTGCTGTGCAGCGCTGAAAGCGGACGTTGTTAACCGGGGCATCGTACGATACGGTATGAAATTTTGTTCAGGAACCCGTCCATATACGAAACACAATATTGACTTAACTGTTCATCTATTTCTGGAAGTGTTTTACGCCGTGCTACGAAAATTGTTGCTGAAATTTAAATATGGGGCCGTGAAAAAATCCATGGGAACCTACCACGTAAAGAGAAGTAAAAGAAAATAATAAGGACCTTTGCTTCGTCATATATTTACAATTAGGGCCTAAGGGGGAGAAAATTGAAGTGGAGAGTATCAGAAAGTGATCGATTTGAAAGTATTACAAAATTTTCAGTTTCAGTGATTGAGGACTACAACGGAAGGTTAATATTAGCATCGTCCCCTTCCTCAAAGTTGGGCGATAGCGCTGTGATTAGATTTCAACATCAGTTTAACATTTGGAACTTGATCCCTGTGTTTACAAACATAACCCTGCTGTACCACAGAAATGAGAAGGTCAAAAAAGGAAACATTCTGAATGCTAGTAACCATATCTGGCTCACACTGCTTTAATACACCATCCTACAGGGGTGGACGCCCCTATATAACTTACAAATTGTGTGTGCCCACTCTCCCCACCAATGGAGCAAATTCTTAGTGCTGTCTGCAAGTGCTGAAATGGTGGGACATAATTTTAAATTTTTCATCTTTGCAACCAGGTTAACTACTTTCATTGTAGGAAAATTTCTTCTTGGGTGGATATTAGTTGCCTACACAAGTTTTGACCCCCTTGGAGTGGCTCCAGAAGAGACTGGGTATGTAGTTCACAATTCAGTACCAACTAATCTAATTTTAACACAACTTTGTCTTGAGACATTATCTTACATGCTGTTGCAAGGCAAGGACGAAGGCAGGAAATTATACAGTTTACTTTATTTGTACTCAAAAGTTCTAATTTTAAAGTGTTGAGGTACATTGATTTGATCTACCATGGTCAAAAGAACCTGTTGTTCGCTTTTTAATGGCAATCTTTGTTCAAATATGGCCCATCCAGTTTCTTTGGTTAGTCCTTTGCAGCTTGGAGGTCATTACCTCAAAGGGAAATTATATATCTATAAGTGGTCAGTGTTAGTGCCGAAAACATTATCACGGAATTATATAATGTTTAAATTTACTGAAAATTCTAATTAGTGAGTTGTCGATGTCAGGAGGAATTGATGTACTTTGTTGTCACTTTCTCGGGCATTTGTGTAGCTTGATACGTAATGCCTGATTTCTTAGCTTTAAATTTGGGTAATTGGATACCTTAAGTAAGGTTTCTTCTTTCATTTACTTCTACCAGGTTGGGGAGGGTTCTCTTATTAGCAACTTTAAAATGCAAGGTCCTGTCATCGACAACCGAGGGTGAGTTTCATTGACCACATGTTCTTTCAGTTAGTCTGTTTATGTTACAGTTGTTAAACGCAGTTTGCAAATGTGGCCAAGGACTCCAGGCCAGTCTTCGAAGTCTCTTCCTACTGTAGCATTAAAGTCACCTGCCAATATCAGCTTGTCGTTCTTAGGAGTTGCTGACATGGTTTGTCTCAGGATGTTGTAGAATTCCTCTTTTGTCTCCTCTGGGTTTGTCATAGTTTGTCATTTTATTAATTTAAGATGAATGTTATCAGCTTTGGCAATTAATAGTTTTATATGAAATAAGATAAAAACAAGGTAGAAGCAATACGTTTGGTCCCCTCTTATGGGTAATTTAATATCCTGATATCATTAATCAGCAAATCTAAGAAAGAACATTCTGGATGCCAAGATTGTGATTAGCTAGGCAATCGTGTTTTTACCTGTTTGATCGTCAAGGCTAAAAAAAACGAAAGGTAGTGAAGCCAAATCCATTAGACATGAAATATACGTCCCTCAACAGATATGATTGCACCAACTGATAACGTTTCCGCTGCTACTTTGTACAACTGAATTTAATCGACAAGGGTTGGTTTTAAAAATGATATTGGAATTCATTTTGCTTTTTAACTAGTAGCGGATCCGAAATCGATAGTAGAGATGATACAAAAGGAAGTTTCAAAGGAGCCAATTTCTGCGCTCGATAGATTGCATGGATTTGCAAGCCTTTCTCAATCGCCCACACTCATATTGTAATCGTAAACATTCTAAAACTAACCAAACATATTCATGCCCACTAAAAGCTACTTATCTAATCTACTACTGACATGACACTACACTTACCTTGTTTTTGACTATGGTAGTCCTTGCCTTGAAAACAATATCATGAGGCTCTGTAGCTTATAATTGCCTTCAAACCCTTGCTACTTATCCTGAAGTCTCTGCATAACCTACTCAAAGCACAAAATTGCATCCCTTTTACTCTTAGTAGATGCTAATTTCTTGGAAAATTTTACACTTTCCCATTGCAATTGCTATGTACCTAAAATAGCTACTTCTAGTTATCAGCATGCTGATTTCAGGATGTGAACGTAGTGATATACTACATTTTGTAACAGTGGATGCTGGAAAAAGTCAGGAAAAAGTCGAAAAATCAGAAAGAAAAGTCAAAAAGTCCGAAAAAAAATCAGAAAGTCAGAAAAAGGGTCAGAAAAAAGTCAAGGAGCCAGAAAAAATCGAAGAGGTAAAAATATCATGCGGTTCAGAAAAAGACGTTCAAATGTCACCTATCATCACACATACTGTTAGGTCCCTAATAAACGTCCCGCTTATTATTATTGTCAAACTTTTGAGACCTTTTTAGCATAAATCTTTGATTTTTACTTACTATTTTACCCAAATCTTCCCTCCCTGGCTATTAGCACCCCGTCTATTCGGGACCTTGCAGTAGGACAAATTGCGTTCATTTTCCTTTTTTTGATGAATACCAAAAATTACATTACCAGTGACAATAACATTGCAGGTGACACATACCACATTGTTTATAGGAGACTGAATATTATGGTGTTGACAACTTTACAATGGGAAAAGGAAAAGAGTGACGTTTTCTCTATAGTTCACAATAGGCCGGAAAGTACCTAGAAGACGGGCCTTAGAATTTCAGGGCATTGGGCTCAAATGTCGAAGGTTGCAAAGCAGGGCAAGTTGCCATGGTGGTAAGAAACAGCGGGAAGAAAGAAAGTTTGAGAAAATTTGATAAATAGGGGTAATCGGGACGTTTGAGCATGTTAACATGTAAACCTTTCAAAGGTTTTGGTTCACTTGACTTTCCCGATAGTTAGCAAGAAACTGGATGGAAAAGATAAAATATTGGTCAATTTAACCTTTATCCAACAAGGAAAAGGAACGGAGAGGTGGTCTGAGCTCATGCAGGGGTCACTTAGTGGTGCCTCTGTTAACAGAACCTCATTGTATTCATACTGAAACAAACGAACGGCTTCAAAACCGAGTAATCGACTCACTTGTGGTTTTTAAATGACCTCGAAACGTATGTATGCCCTCTGCCCATAATTAGTTTTGCTATGCAATCATAGCACGTCTTACAGGCTAACTCTGATCCAATCCTTGGGATTTAGGATAATGCTGTTATAGCAAATATGGTTTGTAAAAGACGGATAATGTAACCAAAATTGGCGTCAATCCCCAAATTATCAGGATATTTCAGTATCTTTACAATATTATCAGATGTGCCTCTGCAGCTAATAATAGCCTTATGATATGGTTTAAGCAGTCTAAGGTAAAGTTGAGAGTTGTGTTTGTATTCCATCACCAATGTTTTTAACTACGATTTTCGCGTTAATTACATACATTTATCGATGATAAAAATCTATGAACGGACGTAATCCTTTAGCCATATTGGCTCTCTAACTGTTCTTCCAGACCGCGTGGTGACACTTGCTTTGTTATCACCCTGTGCTTCGATGTGTTGTTTATCTAACACTGTTTCTTCCGGTTCTTGAAAGGATGTTATCCATAAAGTGAAGGCACACTTTGCACGCTATTGAATTCCAGATACAGTGATGTCTGACAAAGGCCCTCAGTTCTGACAAAGGCCGTCAGTAACAGATGGGGCTTCAAACATGTAACATCCTCTCCAAAGCATTCACAGAGTAATGGAATGTCAGAAAGTGCTGTAATAACAGCTAAACGACTGATGAAATGTGCACTCATGGCACACCAAGATACCTACCTTTCTCAACTTGACTTGAGGGATACACCGACACAAGGTATGGCAACAACCCTGCTCAGAGTGTGCTAAACCGTCGCACAAAGACACTCCTGGAGCCAAAACTGAACCTTTCTGTACTCCCCAAAAAGAATAGGAAGCTCGCAGCTGGTTCGGCACCATTAATGTGGCCTAAGAATAAAACAAAATTTGAAGTACCATGGACAGTGCAATGAAATCTGACTGTTTGAATGGGTCAAGTGGAAAGTTATCAAACCTTGAAAAATTTAAAAAAAAACTGGGAGTTCGATTTTTAACCAAAGACCTTAATATGCGGTATAAGTTTTTGGAAATAGCGATCATCAATTTAAAAAAACAGAAAAAATTCGAAAAAATTGATCTAAAATATATGGTACCAAAAAGAATAGGAAGCTCGCAGCTGGTTCGGCACCATTAATGTGGCCTAAGAATAAAACAAAATTTGAAGTACCATCGGTTTGTGTTTTTCTAAATGACTGCATTTCTCTTATTTTCAAGAGACAGATTCAAATAGTTTGTTTGCAGTAAGCGAGTATAAACAGGAAATAACGGTATCTCTGTTAATGAGAGTCTGGCCTCACTGACAAAGAAAAGCATTTTCTGTAAACGAGGCGGTTGTAATATGGCAATGAAATGCGCCAGGAGTTGCCAACCCGTATCAGTATTGACAGATGATGGCAGATTCTTTTAAAGTGGATGAGGCTTGTCAATACCGCAAGTACTGTTATCAATGACGGCCCTGAAATGTACTTCTCGACAGATTTATACAAAATGTTTCTTGCTTGTTCAGGGTGTACCAAATATACGTATGTGTGTTTGCCCTTGTGACCTTTGGCCTCTGTCCCTCTTTTCTTTCTTCTTCCAGTGTTTCCGTTCTTTTCTTTGTCATAGAAAATCATTACCTGGCAAAATTTGGCGATCAAACCCCTGGGTCCCTATTGACGCCGCCCCTACTTTATACAAAAGGTACAACAATCATTTTTAGGTACGTAGAGTGTCTTTGGGGTAAAAACGGCGGGACTTTTTCTCTTTTCTGCCTTACTTTTGGAGACGTCTACACTTTGCACATTAACGTTGTGACCTCCATTGTCCAAAGACCTGATGATGTCTTCAAGGAAATACAAAACGTCTAAATTGCAGTTACCTTCTGGACAGTTCCTCTTTGCTCCTTTCTTTCCTTCCGATAAACTAAGCCGCGTTTTGATAAGCCGCGCCATTAATTAAGCTGCGTTTTCATTACGCCGCATTTTTGAAGTACGCGGCTAAATTTGACGTATTAAGGTAGTTGGGTTTCAAAAACTATTAAACACTGTGTATCAATTCCTGCTGTCACATGTATCATACCATCAGAGCGTGAAACGTTACTGTACGGTTAAGGGTACTAATAATGGTATTATTATTGTTATGATGACGATTTCAGGAATTATCACTGTGTGAATCACATAAGCGAAAGCAGCTTTGAAGAAGGCTTGATCTCAAGGGAAGATCAACGGTGTATTTTTCTTTAGGGTTTTTGTCTATGGAGGATAACTTCCATTAGGGAATTTTTTCCCTTGAGGATGTTTTCCTAGGTGACTGTTTTCCAAGAGGTATTTTTCTCCACAGGGATTTTTTCTTTCGTGGTCGGCGAGATTCAGCCTCTCTCCTTTGTTGTTAAAAGCGAGGCTAAGGAAATATTGTTACTTCGACGTACTGGATCAAAACAAAACACGGTCATAAACAGTGAACTTATCGCACCAACGTATCAGAGATAGCAATATTCAACCATGGTGCTGCTGTTAACTGGGTTAAGACGTTAGTAAGGATTTTAGTAAGAAACGGCCTGCATGAAGGAGCTAGGATCTAGGAACTGTTGGAACATTTATTCAGCATTTTAACTACTAATCCATGTTCCTCCTCCTTATCATCCTCCTACTCCTCCTGCACCTCCTCCTCTTTTACTGGCAATGTCTCACTTCCACATAGCATGACACTGCGAACACATGTTTGATAAACTTTCCCTTTCCACAGCAAAGGAAAACATTTATCAGTCAGCAACAGAAGCAGCTCCCTGAAATTGTTCCGCCCATTTCTGATTCTTATATAAATGTAAAGCTACACAGGCTACAACCACACAATCGATCACTTTGATAATGCACTGTCAATCACCTTCACACTGTCAAATCCTTTCACTCCATGTGGCTGTACTTGAATTTCTTGCACATTTTTGGAGATACGATGTAGTTTTCATCTTGTGGCAGAATGCAATCTTTGTATTTTGACAGAGTTCGAGTGAGATAGAGACTGCAGAGGAAATATTTCGAATGTTGTACCGTTGAAGTATTTTTGGATGATTTTACTCCTGTTTCTGATGTAAGAAAAGGTGTATGTTCTTTAGAGACTCTGTGTTCTGTTCATGTGGACTTGTTTTCTGTTCCTAAAAGCCATTCTGTTGTCTCAGGCTGTAACTGTTGCGTGAGAGGATATTGAGATATTTTGCATGTTTCTTGAAGATTACAGTCTTGAAGTAGTTTTGTTAAGTCTTCCAAATAGCGTTGTGTCCCGAGGTCTGTGAACTCTTGTTTACAATTTTTACGGCACTTACACAGATTTAAGACACCTTGTATTACTAATCTGATCAAATGAATCAGTCAAACACTATGGAATGGAGTGCTTTACCTTCTGATACTAGCAGTAACTCTTCTTTAGCCCAGGTATGTAATACTTTATTTAATAGTTTAGTATGAAGATGTTTCAGGCCGTTAGAACATTCTCTGTGAAAATGGCTGAATGGCAGTGACATGTGTTTACTAAAGCAATCCTCATCTATTTGAATCATTCTTTACTTTCGAAGGCCGCCTTTAGATGTGATGGTTTTATGAGTCAAATACCCCCCTTTCCTGTCTCGAATGGAATTGGCTGGCGAGAAGGCGGGTCGGGGACTAAACAGGATCGAGTAGTAAGTCGTTACATTGTGTTAAATGTTTTCCCTGGTTTTTCCACTATTTCAAATCCTCGGCTAAAAAGATTCAAAATCTTCTCTGATATTCGATGAGAATTATGAAACTCGATACCATTTATTATATCTCGGCGTCCCCTCCCCCTAACCGATTTTCATTTCGTGGCAATCTCTCAGTCTAAGACCCGTGATGAGCACTGGGCCCGATTTCCAAACTACTCTTCATCATCATCATCATCATCATCATCATCATCATCTTTCGGCCTCAGCCGAGATTGAACTCACCACACCTTTCCAGTGTAATATTTATAGCTTATTTGTCTTTACTGGTTCGTGAAACTGTGATATAACGGAAGCATTGTTTGTATGTCAAAGAAAAAGGTAAACCTGAGGGAAAGAGAAAACGTTTGGGAAAGCGATGCGCCAGAATCCACTTGCAATACTTGAATCATATAAATAAAACAAGGAGATTGAGTTTTCAGATATCAAGACTTATAATTAAGCAGATAGTGTCATTTTGGCTAACAAAAGCAATATGAAGTATGTCTTAAAATTAAAAACAGATAAGTCTTCAGTTTGGTATGCATATAGCAGATATTACAGGCCCAATATGCTTCTCCTCTATTGGTAACCCTATCCTTAAAATTTTGGTTTCTTTTTTCGTCGGCTTTCAAGCCTTGTATTCCCCTTGTTAGAGGCTAGGGCGGTGCCCATATATACATGGGACTTTCGTTGGAGCTTTGAGCACTGTAAGACCGGATGCCCTTCCCGTCATCACCAATGGCCTTTCGGGGAATTGAACCCGTACCCTCTAGCATAATGAGCAAGTGAACTATCCACTGGACCACGGCGGCTCTCATATAGTAAAGGTTATACACTAATGGCCAATCACGAAAGACCGGGTGCATTGATGAGTGCGATGAGAAAAGAGTTCGTACTTACTTGCTCTTTTTGGTGTGAGTGGGCTTATGATCTTGTTCTAAAAGTCTCTTTAAATAAGGGAAGATGTTTGATAACTATGTAAGTGCTGCATACTCTAAAAAAGCCCCATCTGAGCTGCCACTAATTAGCTGCCCAAGAGGGGAGGGGTTGGGGGGTTCAGTCAGCAGGTAAATTGAATCATTAACATTGTCATCACGATCATCACCACCATGTTTATTAAAACAACATGTTTCACCAAAATACACATCATACGGTACTGACTATGTTGCATGAAAATCATATTACCTACAAATAAGAATAACTTTTGATAGTTTCAATAACATCAGTACTGCCTAGGTTATGTCTATAGTCAGTATGTGGAAATCAGAGCCTTGAACTTATAACGGAGAGCTTCCTTCACAGCGGAAAGAGATCGATCAGCTGTTGAGTAACGCGGAAGAACAGAAATCGAAACATAGTGCCGAGATTAAAGAAGCAGAGAATAGTGTCGCAACGCTCCAGAGCGCACTCAACCAATTGAAAGAACTGTATGGCCATTTAGAGGTGCAGAGAAATAATTTACAAGAAGAGAACGACAACTGCAAGAAAGCTTTGGCTGATAAAATCAACACAGAAATAACACTAAGGCAAGAGGCTGAAAACAATTTAAAAGAGATCGTAGACAAGCAGACAGAGATTGATGAGCTGAAGAAAGCGACAGAAGTCCTTGCTAAAAAGCTAAAAGTAAAATCAACAAAGACTGTTTCCCTTTGGAAACACTACTCACACAATTTCATCATATTTTATTGAATGGGTCGACAACGCTATCGAACCGTTGATAGGATAAATATAGCAGATAGAAAAACCGAGAAGGTTGTCAGTTCAAGTTAGGGCCTCCGATTGATTTGAACTATTGTGTAAGAACCAACCTGTCGCAGCCGCCATCCCTTATGATAGTAATTTATAGTAATTATATCCATATAACTCGAAACTGCACGATAAGTCCAAGGGTTTGTGTAGATTAATAATGTGTAATTAAAAATGTTCTCGATGAGTTCATGCGAGAGAAAACGTAGACACAGAATAGGAAATAGGCAGAAGGGCAACTCGGGCTATTCAAAATAAGGTAGAGCTTTAGCTACTTTTTTCTTCACTTTTGTCGCAACCATTTTCTAGGAATCAATTTAAAAGTTAGCAATATTTGCCTAATGGCTACCCTCACCTTCCCACCCACACCTAATATAATTGCTATGCTACTTCCCTATATGCCAACGCTATTATGCTGAACCTAAGGGAGAAGTCATTCATAGTTTCATATACTAAAGAGCTATCAACTTTGTTCATTGCATCACTCCATTTATTCATAAAAGTAACATATATCCTTATTTGAAGACTAATCTCACCACTGATCTGTACGCATGCTTGAAATATTTCTACATTCATACATCTTAACATTGAAAAGCCTACTCGAGTATTCGTTTACTTGAGTATTCGTTTACTCGACTATTCGTTTACTCAAGTATTCGATTACTCGAATATTCGTCTACTCGAGTATTCGTTTAATCAAATATTTCTTTACTCAAGTATTCATTTACTCAAGTATTCGTTTACTCGTATATCCGTTAACTCGAATATTTTTTAGTCAAGTATTCGTTTACTCAAATATCCGTTTACTCGAATATTCGTTTATTCGAGTATTCGTTTACTCAAATATCCGTTCACTGAACTTTTCGTTTACTCGAGTATTCGTTTACTTGAGTATTCGTTTACTCGACTATTCGTTTACTCAAGTATTCGATTACTCGAATATTCGTAACCATGCGCTAATCAACTTTACACCTGATAGAGGATGGGGATGTTTCTAGCTCCCACTTTGGGAACCCACTGCATCAAATAAAAACAAATAGGCTTACAAGCTCTGAACAAGCTCCCTTTTCTCTTGAACGCTTATTTCGGAAGCAAAAAATTCTCCCAACATTTTAACAGAAAGATTCGGTTTTTACACATGTCATTAGGCCACGCAGAGGTCACCAATAATTAATTAGAACCATGCGCTAATCAACTTTACACCTGATAGAGGATGGGGATGTTTCTAGCTCCCACTTTGGGAACCACTTTATCAAATGAAAACAACTAAGCTTACAAGTTCTGAATAAGCTCCCAACTTTCCACATTTAGCTGAGTCACTTGGAAAGAGTTTTCAAAACTTAAGCACTTAAACTTTAAATGGCAGTCGTATGTCATCGTTTGGTGTTCTCATTGATGACAGATAGTTTCCATAATCCGCGAGAGGCGGTCCTACTGGGCTGTTGAGCCCGCTTCATGGCTTGCTTCTCTGCCTGGTAGCCTAAATTGAGGGGCGTTTCCCTTGGACACCCCAGCTGCCCTTCATTTATTAGTTAGCCTGTTCGGTGTTTTTTCTGTTTATTTAGGGTAGTTTCAATGGCGGACCCACTGCTCATCAGGGGTCTCTGATTGAGAGACTGCCAGTCCTATTGAAAACGAGCTGTTGACTGTGAGATCAGTTGAAGGATGTTTGTGAACATATTAATATCAATTGGGAAAGAGAGAATATGGAAATAAGAAGTACTTTTAAATGGCTAAAAATTGTAAATTCATGATAACAGGGGCCGCTTGATAGGGTGGGTCAGGGGATATAGCCCCAAGTAATTTGAGAAGCAATGTAGCTATAAAATGTGCGTTACGAAACATCACGAGTAAAAATATATAAGGAACAAAGCTATGCCCTTGTGTCCAGGAAGAGCACTGTTGATAACACGAGTATTTTCAGCAACAGAGAAGCTACATAAAGTTGGCTATACATTTTAGCCTCTCCAATCCAAGATACATTCCGCAGCGAAAGGAAGAATTGAATGACATCACAGCCTCTAATGGATAATTTGGAGAGTTGGAAAAGTACCTATGGTGTGAAACAGAGGGGGTACGAAATACCCACAACGACGGTAAAAGCGTGGATTGAACATTTACCAGAGTTGTTTCAAGGGTATGAACCAGAAAACATGCTGAATCTTGATGAATTTTGGTTATTTTTCAAGGTCTTGCTGGAGAAATGTCTGGTCGCGAAAAGCCATAATACAGAAAGTTGGAAAGAAATCTAAGTAATACACGACTGCAAGGTTTATGGCTTCTGTTAATGTAACATTCGTCTTTGATCCGGTCGTTATTGAGAGAGCTTAATTACCGAGCTTTAACCTACAACCTTTGTTTATGCTAGTACAAACTAGATCTTCAACGTAGAGATCTCGAATCTTTTAAAATGTGGCTATGCAGATTTCTCAGGATACGCTACACACCTCTAGTTACCAACAGAAAGGTGTTAGAGAGAGTGAAAGAGAAGGGAAAATAGTTGAAAGAAAACACAAGGATTGGAAGTGAAATACTTTGGGTACATGATGAGCAAGAACAGACTACAAACGGTACTAATGGGGGGAAGGGCAAAATATCGAATAAGAAGGGGGTGGGCGAGGAGGAAATCGACGACTGAAGACTGGACGGGCGTAAAGGATTCAAGCGGCAAGCGAAAAGTTACCACACACACTTTCATTTTGGAATGATCGGATACAGACCGTAGTTTACCAATGAAAATGAGGGAGAGAGAGTTGGTTAGTTAGTTAATTCAGTACTTGGTGGGCGTTTATATTGTGGCTGACCTCTTACAGAAGCTACCTTTGAAGGAAGCTCAATCCATGAAGCATCTTCAACTAACTACTTCCTGGAAGGCCTAGCCCCTAAGCAAAAACTAAAGCAACCTAAAGAGAAAGTTACGTGTGGTCTAGCCCTATCTTCTAAATAGAAAGAACCATATTCAAGTTCGCTACGCCGCCTTCTTATTGGCATTGATTTCAAAGAGCACGGCTTGTTTGTGCCATCACTTATGACTGTTGCGTTGAACTCGACAATACCTTGATGCTTCTCCAACTGGCTCGACTGACTGACAATTGGAAGTCAGCGTTACGATGCTATTGTTATTCTATCGAACAACCAACAACTTGCTTTCAGTGTCTTTCTTCGAATCCATTTTTCCCCTTTATTTTTCATTGGTTTTGCCTCCTACAAAGTGCGCTTTCCTTTTCTTATCGCTGTTACTGATACAGATACAGAAGCAATTTCAATGAGGTGAACAAATTGCCAAACCATAAATTAAATGATTTGTCCAGAAGCTATGTAGACAGCTTTTTAGACAGGAGCCGGTCAGGGTGCGATAATAATGCTACATCTTGTACTAGCTTGATATAGGAAAATGATAATTTCGGATTTAAATTGGTTATACTTATTGCCAACTGTGCCCTCTGCTTTATTTTAATAAAAATAAAATTTCAAAAATTACAAAATGATTAGTACCGTTAGATCATTTAATTGAAATTTTGCGTCCCTAAGAATTTTTGCACTCGGGGCAAGTGCCCCCTCTGTCCCCTCCCTAAAGCTGCCTCTGGTCATAAATTGTTCTGCCCAAAATCGAAGAAAATATCCGGTACATTAATATTATTCTCTTTGAGGAGAGTGAAAAAACAATTTATGAAGATTTTCGATAGATATCTTTCTAGAATTTGATAATAAAATCAGTAAAATAGTAGAACAACTGCTACGGGCCAGTTTCTCCGCCAAGTCTTTCTCACATCTTTTCTTAGGCATTTCCAGCTAACTAGGGCTTCATTAAATAGAACTTACTTTCTGTGTGGTCACTTGCTATTCTAAGCCCTGGTCCCAACCATGTTAGCTTTGTCCTGTTAATGATAATGGCCAGGGGTATTTCATAAAAATAAGAGATCACTCATCTTCATCCATTTCTATATTGTATGGCTAGGATTCGTCTTCAGCACTAGTGCTCAATAACAGATAGATTGCAGATCTTAGATTTCTTGAGATTTTGTGTCTCCCATGTATACTGAACCACTGATCTCACTACAGCTTTGTAAATATATGTTCCACTTTTATGCTGTTCACTTGGCGTAAATTTTGTTTCTTTAACTCTGTGTTACAGACCTTCCAACTCTTATGGCATTGCCGGGAGATCTCCAGGTTTTGACTTGTTTCTCGAGGTCTCCTGCTTAGCAAAGAAAATTTCCCGATTTCGATGGTTCGTTACCTATCTCCCAGTTTTTTTCAAAAATCTCATGTTTTTTAAGATGTGGTTCTTAAGGAGGATGCAGAGAATTTCTTGGACGGATCGGGTAACAAACAAGGAAGTACTAAGACAAGGAAGCAGCAGCTGGAATTTTTAGGGCATGCCCTGAGGAAGGAAAGTCTAGAGAATCTGATCCTGACTGGACGAATTTATTTGGAACCTGAGAGTATCTAGATCCAATAAACATGAGGCATCAGATAGAAGGAGATTCCAAAGAAGAGAATTACGGTATGACTTTCATAATGTATTTTAGCAGATTCAAGATACCCTTAGAAAGTGGAAATTCAGCACAATGCTGGATTCTTTTCTTTAAAGATGCCATCTAATTACTAAATTCAAATCTCATTATAATGCCATGAAACATGACCGCAAATAATGGTGGAGGTGGTGTTAAGTTGAGGGTATTAAAAACGTGTTTATTGTCAGGATTATTGGGCTAATTTAATGTAAACAAAAGCAGTTCTACAACAAGAACACTGAAATTTCATGGGAGAGTACTCTTACTGCTAAAGATGTTCCAATTTTGCACTAAATTTATGCGCTGGAATTATTACGTCTTCCGGTGTTTGTAAGCTTACTCAAACATGAATGTGTGAAGCCGTGAATCCTTAAAAGTTAGCAGTAAATGCAGTGTAGAACGTTTGGACACATGGCCGCAGTATTGCAGTAAGGTAAGGTAACTGTGCTAAACTTACGTTATTTTAATTCATTCTTGAAGGACGTAATCTAAAATCAAAGCGTTTGCCGATCGCACCGAAAGTTGCATATTAACAAGAGAAATAAAGTACTATTCTTGCGATGCAGTTAATTTTGCTGGGAAAATTTTCCTACGAAAACAATTACTGTTACATAGGCCAGTGACTTGACCAGGGTCGTAACTCTCATACGACTTTGATGATTTTTTGATCATAGGTCATGAAAGCGAATCTTTTGTATTTGATTAGTAAAATATGAAAATTAAAAATCTAAAGTTTCGCTGCTTTAATGGCTTTACCTTTCCCTTAGTACAGCACGCTGCGCGTAGCGTTCTACCTAAAAAGCATTTTAACACTTCCTTTTTCATACAGGAGCTTGTTGCAAAAGATAACTCAAATGCGGATACCATTTCTGGTTTCAATTATCTTTGCATCCAATCTTGCATTTGCATTCGATCCTTTCGAATCGTTTGGATGTCTAAGTGTCCTGTGTAAAATAACGTCAACATGTAATGATTATGAAAACTGTAAAATGAGAACTCTACGGTGTAGAGTTTCACACGTTCAACCACATAACTAACTCTGATCTTATCCAGCTCATCAATCACTCACTTTTATACTGCTATACTAGCGTTACATTTTAGTAGGGTGTCCTCCCCGTGGTTCAGTTCTACCTGAAGTTTATGTCTTAATTCTGCGGGCGACTCCATTAAGTGAAAGATGCCATGAGAAGTTGGAAACACTAGATCGCAATTGAAGTTTGTGATAATCGCAAAAGTTATTGACATTTTAGTTAAAAAACAAGTCCGGTAAAGAGGCATCCATTTTCTGTTCAAGTTATCCCTCTGTTGTCACATCCATTTTATACTATACGATTTTCTTCGAAACTGCTACTGCTATCATTGCTCGAAGAGTGTTAAGCCTAACAACAGGTGCGAACACTTCTAAGTAATCAACGCCGTGTTGTTGTGAAGATCCACTTGCAACAAGGCTGGCTTTGTAGTGGTTGATGGCACCATTTTCATCATACTTACGCTTAAACACCCATTTGTAGTCAACTACATTTTGACCTTTTGAGGTAGTACTAGAGTCCAAGTTTTCGTTTTCTTTAATGATTCTAACTCATTATTTCTAGCTTCAGTCCAGTACTTCGCTTCTGGACTCTTAAGAGCCTCTTGATACGTTTTTGGCTCACATCTGCTCAAGCATGTTATCTCTGACACATCCTTTAATATTGCTATCGGTACTGCCATCAAGCGATAATTTTTTACGGTGTTACACGCTCCAAATCGTTTCCTGTAATCAGCTGCATAATCGGTACCAGGTAATAAAAGACAAACGAAGATCAGTAAATGATTACCCATTTCATAAAGGAAGAAGCTACTGATCCTGCTGCTGCAAACGAGAAGGTCAATTTCCAGCAAGAAAAAATGGTTTTACTAACACTGTGATTTTTGGACTTAAAGATCTATTACTTAGTATGGTATTAGGTACCTTTCAAATACCTGTTTTTTAATTCATTGTCACATCAACGGCATACAAGAGCGCATAGATAATGTGCAGGGCGCAAAGCCATCTAGAACACCAAGCACTGAAGTAAGTCAATTCGTTGCCCAAAGTGGCGATGCTTTATTTTTACATACCCAGGAATGAATTTGTAGGAAAGTTGTGCACGCTCCTCATCTTCAAATCTAATCTAAAACATTTCTGACCTCAAAACCTCACAAAACTGCAAATTAATATATATAAAACAACTAAAAATTGCTTGACACTTACGAACTTTAAATTTGTAGATGTAGTAAAAAAAGATGAGAGTAAATGCCCGTCCTGTTTTTACACTGGAGGTCACGGGGCCAACTGCCATATGTCTAGCCGCAACTCCTGAAGTAAGAAGGGTAAAATGCAACCAATATTAAAATGTAGAGGAAACAAGTTTCCCCCTTTTTTTATCGCGTAGCGCGCAACAAAATCTGACAACAGACATTTTTTGTACGTTTGCGCAAGAGCATATTAGCGCTGCAACACTCAGTGTATAAAGACCTGACTAGGCAATATAAGAGGAAACGTTGCCAAATCGTAGTTTCCTTCTCGGTGTTTTACCCATATCTTGTCTTTGTTGTTTTTATCATCCTATCTACAAAATCTGACAAGCAGCCATTTAATTCTCATCGAAAGGTGAACAACTTGATATGACGTGGACGACAACCCCTGGAAACCTTCCTGCGTCGCAATATCTTGAAAATTGGTGTCTTTACACCTCAGCCACGGCCCATTTTTACTCAATGTTGTCATTTATGTACAGTACGTACAAGGATAAAATGCATCGTGAAATACAGACAATAGTGAGTAGACGTTTGACATGTTGTTCGTGTGGAAAAGTTATTTCATCACGTATCTATGACCAATTGACTTAATTTAGAACACAAATTGCCGTTCGCCGAGACTTGGTCCTTGCATAGTAAGATAATGCAAATAGTGTTATTCTGTTCAGATGTGGAGGGCTTATCGTTTTGGTAACTACTTTACCATCAATAAAATGTTTTATGGCCCTATCAATTAAGTGACGTGGGTATTTAAGTCTTGAACTGGTAATATTGTTAACGAGCGACTTACAAGTCATGAATGGGTCACAATAACAACTAATGACTTTAAAGTTATATAATCTTTTGCACTGCCGAAAAAATAAAAAACTGTTTACCGACAATAGGTTCCTATATGTCTGCAACTTGTTCATAGCGGAATTTGTGGACTCCCCTCACTTAAACAACATGTACGTCGAGTCCATGTTGTACGAACTTAACAATGTCGAGGTGTGCATAAAAGCAACCGGGGAAGTGCTTAACAACATATCCTACGCGCACGACGCAATTCTTTTAGGCAACAGTGGGAAATATATACAAAAGGTTTCAAACGTAACCGAGAAACCTACATAGTCGAAAAGGAATCTTTCAAATGCTGAAGTTTCTTTACTTTCAAATGGGCTTTCCTTTTCTCCGACTCCGTATGAGATGGATAAGTCACAGCTCAAGAGAGATTTAGATTCTTTTGTACGCCGCCTGCAAATCAAACTGTTTTTTAAAGAGGACATCAACGAAACAAGTGACAACAATATTCTAAAAGAAAATCGTCATGGAATCCCCCAGCTTCAGACCCATTATTAGAATTATATATTAAGAATGTAAGTAATGAAATAATGTCTTTGTTACCTAATAATTGTAACTTTAGTAATCTTTCTCACGGGGAAAGAGCAGCTTTACGTAGTCTTAGATTAGATAGTAGTTTAAACCAAAGTATTTTCACAACTGCCTTCTGTTTCCTCCTTTTTCTCTCCAAGCAACTAACTGTATGGCAGATTTAATAACATTTGAAGAAGCTTTAAGCCTTCAAAAGGTCTGGCTTGTTTTTGAACACCAAAAGAAGCTTGCTATTGCATTCTTACTACCTTAATTTGCACAGAGAGTGATTCTGCAGTGCACTTGTACAATAATTTGATAGCAAATGGAGGATCAAATATACAATCACCGTTTATATCAAAACAATCGGGCCAAAATAGTCGAAAATCTCAAAGTAGTCTGCGAATATAATGTAATGAGCGCCCTTCTCTTCTAGCACGGCAGCTCTGGGGGAACTGAGATATGCATGCCAAACTAAATATTGTTAATTGTGTTTGCCAAACCTGATAGTGTGAATTGTGTGTGCTAAACTTCATACTGTGAGATCTGTGTACTGAAATTAATATTGTTAATTGTGTTTGCTAAACCTGATTGTGTGAATTATGTGTGCCAAACTTGATAGTGAGAATTATGTGTTCCGAATTTGATAGTGTGATGACATTTGTCTGCAGAACTTGATAGTGTGAGTTATGTGTACGGAACTTGATAGTATGAGATATGTGTGCCGAACCTGATAGTGTGAATGATGTGTGCTAAACTTGATACTGTGAGATATGCATGCCAAACTAAATATTGTTAATTGTGGCTTGAATTTGGATTTACTGGAAGCAAACAGCTGTTTTTTGCTTTGTTATCCTTCCTTGCCGTTTACTGAACGTATGAACGTATGTGATCGTACTAACATAAGTAAAAGAAGCTAAGAGGCCGTTTATGGATGGGGCATACATGGAAGAATTGATATACACGGATACGCATACACGGATTCAAGTATAATCTAGCGTTTCTTCGGTCGATAATTAGCAATCTGACAGGTCTGCCTAAGCCAATGGTCCCATTTTTGGAAACTTCTGCTATCTTTTTTACTTTTGTAATTTTTTGCTTCAATGTATGATATATGAAAAGGACATTTTAGCATTTCAGTGTACTACGTGTTGTCGATGTCCACCGGTGAATGATTGGAAGCTGATGTTGAGACCAGAGAAATAGAGTATGTTAACATCGGAGGTCAACTAGTTCAGTTGGTAGAGCACACGACGTGAAAGCCTGGGTCACGCGTTTGATCTCCGATGGTGACATATTTTCTATTTCTCTAGTGTTCTTTTCAAAACTGGCATTTCAAATCCTCTATTCTCGATGATACTTCCATTAATGTAGTGTCCTCTTTGGAAAGAATTTATTAGAGGAACTAAAGTTTTTGCAAATATTTCTTACTATTTATCCTTTCCTCTTTTAAACCATCAGCAATTAACTGCGTTAAAACAAAAACATATGAAGGCGATTTGGTCAATACCAGGATCGAGGCCAACCTCTTGAACAATAGTAATACCAGCCTCTTCTGCACTGTTTGATTAAAATAGAAAAGACTCGTTCTTAGAAAGGAACAACCAAAGAAGCCCTTCATTACCAATTGAAAATTTTTGATGCATGTTACCAATATAACAAAAATAAACGAATTTAATTTCAAAATGTTGACAGTTACCTTGTTAAGCAAACCGAACAGTTCGTTGCAATTGAAGTGGCATTGTAAAATCCTCATTGATGAAAGCTTAACGTCAAATACAGAATTTATGAAAGGACTCGGGCAGTATAAATTGCCTTTTAAAATAGCTACAGTAACACAATCACGGGTGCAATCTTTATCACGTCTAAGAATTCAGACAGGGATCATGTGAGGTATGTTTTGCTCCAAAAGTGCAGACATTTATCTTGCAGCTACGTGGGCTAAGAAAAATTTTAACCTCATAAAATTTAAGAAGTTCAAAGTGGTCACCTGGGACAAGAAAGAGTAAGCCAACTTTAACGACCTAACCGTAATGCTATCTATCTTTCGTTTATTTTAGGCATTCTAAATCCAGTTGTTTGGCATCAATATCTGATTGACTCTGCATTCCGAGGCTTTGTTTTAAATATGCAAGTGAGTATACAACTTTTTTGACAAATTATAGCCTTTTTAGTATAAACGTCTTCGGCAACAGTAGAAACATATTTCGTTGTTAATGTAACAGTTTATGTACTGGCGATACCATAATGGATTCCCATGAAACATAAAGATAAATAGCGTTATTTGATACGTCTTTAAAGACAGTAAATTGTGAGTCTAGTGAGGTAGTCTTTATGATACAGTCGGTGTAAATAATCCTGCCGATTTCCTGTGGTGCTATCACGAACGTGGGTCAACTGTGCAGTTGAAAAGCCCTTGCTCTACCATGTTTTATGTAGCTATTGTTGGCTGTGTCTAGTTGTGATATACTTACCGAGACGCAATGTCCTGGTCTGAAGAGGAACAACGTTACAGGGCCAAATTAAAATGCATGTTGAGAATTCCATGGTAAGGTGTTATAGTTTATCTACAGAAATCATACAACTTTATCTTGCTTCAACAAATGGGATCGTATTTTCTTTTCCAATCGAGATTCGGGAAGAACTTTTATTTTCAAGAAGAGGCAAGCTACACTTGTTCCGTCGAATAGCGACTCTTCGCTCCTATTTAAGTTGAGAATATTACTTCCTGTTCTATGATATTAAAGAGACTGCACGTAGCTGTTATAGCAAAGAAAAGCATGCCATGAGTGTTTAACTAAGGAATGGCATATATCTTTTGTTTTGCCCAGACGTGCACAGATTGCAGCGTTTACATGCGACACAAACAAAATTGCAGTACAATTTTCTCTAGATAGCAGATGAAAACGAGTTTGGATCCACTAGGTCCCATGTGAATGCCAGGCCGACCCATTCGGATCCGTACCCGTATAAACAGGGTCTGTATTGATATCCATGCTATAGCTGTTAGTAGGGTAGGGTGTTTTTGGTAAGAAAGATTTTTAATTCCAAAAATAGGTTATGTAGTACTGTAAGGCCATCTTATCATTTTATTTTAAGTGCTTTTTCTTAGCCAGACTCTTTCTGTTGATAGGTTCCAAAGTGAAGTAGCCAAGTTTTACCTCGTTATTTTTGTGTCTTACACCAGTACAAGTGAAATGCTGAAATGTAGAATTCCTTTTCTTTTGGCTGTGGAATGTGTGGAAAGGTGTGTTTCGTGTCGATACGCGTATCTTGCTGTGAATGTGATACAATGTCTGTCGAAATCAATTTCAATTGTGATAAAGCTGAAAAGTCGTCACGGGAAAAAAAATAGATTTGGGAAATCTTTTGGGGGCCATGGCCCCTCTGCCTCGCTGTTCCCCCGTCCCTGGCTTACTATTACACTTAGTATTCATGTGACTCTATTAAATGAACCTGTATTCAAGCAAAGAAAATATATTGTTTAGAACGGACAGTAGACCACCTCATGCAAAATCAACTTCTTTATCAAATATACTTTGCACGTGGCTTCATCTCAAAATCTAGTAAACCTTTTAACAAGGGAAGAAGAGTTTTGGGCTTTGCTTATAGACTTTACATGGGGCTCCATCCTGGCCGGGGCGCTTTTTGACCTTGCCTTTCTTTAAGTTTCTTATGAATAAGAGAATCTGTTGCCTTCTGAGGTCTCCTAAATCAAATGGAATGCCAGTTGGCTCTGGTATGTCGTTCATTGGAGCAAAAGGCACCTGGCGATGTTGACTTTGGTATACCGTTCATTAGAGCAAGAGGCCAGCTTCGATCGTTATCACTTCAGGTGCTACTAAGGTAGCTTTCCAGCTCTTCTTTGGTACATTTTAGTATTCCACATTGACTTTCCTGAAAGAGATCTTTTGCAAAGCTGTATGGATTTTCTAGTGAAATAGACAATGATAACTATTTTCGTTAAAACAAGTAGAACATGAACTATATAAACAAAATTCTTTAAAAGCATGATTGCTGTGTCAGTTTTGGACCTTCTTAGTTTTCCCTTCTGATTAGATTCTATTATCGTTATCAATCTCATGACTCGATTTGAAACAAGAAACAAACTCAAGTTTTAAAAGGGAATAGTCTAGTGGATAGTTCACTTGCCTTCCATGCTGGAGGGTACGGGTTCGAATCCCTAAAGGGCCATTGGTGACGACAAAAAGGGCATCCGGTCTTAAAGCGCTCTAAGCTCCAACAAAAGTCCCATTTATGTGGGCCCTAGCCCTTGCAAAGGGGGGGCATGCACAGCACCCCTGAAATTTCCTATTAGCAAATACTATCAGATAAAAAAAGTAAATTGAGCATAGATGACAAGTATGAGACATCGACTTCAGAACCTACACATTAATCATTTTCTAAAGCGGCTTATGCTGTAAAGAAAACTACGTCTGTCTAGTGGTTAGTGGTTTAGTGGTTTGGTGATGTTTTGAAGGATCACAAGTAGGCCTACTTGAACTACGACAGATCTACTTGTACTGACCTATAATGGGGACTGATTATATTCCAACGACTGCTTTGTATACACTTACCGTTATTCCCATACGCCTGTAACGAATTTATGCCTTATGTAGGCTGGCTGGCAGTCTGTATAAGGGTTGTTAAAAACAAATAGGGTTCTACTTTGATCTTCAATGTTATCTTTGTAAGCCAATTAGCCTGTTCACTCCAAACAAATTACCGTGACCAGTGTCGGGCAGATGGGTTTACCACAATAAATTTATCTCCGATGGATTCTTCGTTCTTACCATATGTAATCGAAACCAGCTTTTGGAAGGACTTATATGAAGAAGATACAACGAGGAGGTGCACTCAATATTTGCACTGCTAACAGCCGCAGGAAAATTAAATAACAAAGATGTTCATTACCTCATCTGCATATTCAACATAGCCATATCCTTTAGGTTTCCCGGCACGGTTGGTCACCAAACGTATTAGAAACTACACAGTTCAAGCCTATATCTTTGCATCCAGGCAGTTGTCAGCTTTCACGGTGGAGTGAGAAGTGGTGAAAGGGGTTAATTTTTAAGTTAGATAATGATAGCCATTCCACCTATTAGGCTAGATAGACCCCAGCCTTGCTCGTTACATATCGATATTATGAAAACGTACTTATGTGTTTGTCGAAGGCATTATTTTAAGAACGTTTTTTATTGTCACCAGGGCAGGTAGCATGGGGGGCCATGAGGTTTCCCAAACTATCAAGAGTTGTAGCTCATATATCTAAGCTATGGATCTCTGTTAAACACAATTTGCAAGTGATAATTCTGCGAAAGGTTCATAGACACAGGATTATGCAGGCTTCTTTCAACTCTGCCTACTTTCATCTAGCTTAACATGTCCCCAAAAGTGGCTTCAAATTAAAATGGTGAACGAGCTCAACATTCATCAAAATTGCCTCTGCGTGTCGTTTGGGATATGACGGTCAGCTGAAGATATATAGATTGAATCTTCCTCCTCCCTACCTAGTCAATTTGAAATCTGCAAGGACTTACTGACTTTTGTAAGGCCTCAAGTAAGAGTACCGAAGCCCACTCACAGTTTCAAAGAGGTCTTGCACCTCGGATGGAAAGAAAGACACATTTCTCTTCTGTGAAAGGTGTCCATAGTTTACAATCATAGTTGGTCCTTAAGCAGCCTCAGAACAAATTAAGATTTCAAACGGCTCTCCTTGTTTACAACTGGTATCACACAGTGGCCTTAAACTACCCAAATAGAGGGAACAGCGAATCCACTAATAAATTAACTAATCACTGCGTTAACAACTAGATCCAGGTAATATTCACTAGCGGCTATGACTAAAATGGTCAGTACAATACAGTGTCATAATTACTTGTTCTATTTAGCCCTTTTTTGCGTACCTGGTGCATGGGGCATGTTTATTGAGCAAAGAACGCCACGTTTATGGACTCAATTTAAATCCAAACGAGCTTAACTGAACAGGCAAAGGCGCTCTTATTTACAATCCGATAGCTTGAATGTCAAAGGTAAACTGAAAACAACATCGTCAGTTACTCTGGATCTCGACACTACTATTAGAGAGTTAGACCCAGAAGCAGCCTATAAATACCTAGGCGTCAGTGAAGGGAATGGCATCAGCCATGCTTCTATGAAAGAAAAGGTGAGGAAAGAGTACTATAGAAGAATTAGATTAGTACTTAAGACAGAGTTGAATTCCAAAAATCGCATTGAGGCTTTAAATACCCTAGCTGTCCCTCTCGTCCAATACAGTTTTAACATTCTAAACTGAAAAATGGATGAAATAAGACGAATGGACACTAAAACAAGAAAACTACTCACTTCCAATAGGATGCACCATCCAAAAGCAGTATGTATTTCTTTTCTTCTGTAGGACGTTTTCATGCATCTATAAAAATGGCGTCAGTTGCTCTTATACCTGGCATGAATCAAAACTGAATTTTATCAATGGGAGCTTGATCGTGAATGGCGGCGTTGGGGACTTACTAATTAAATTCGTATTAAAATCGGCGAAAGACCGTCAACAAGATAGGCCTTTACTTGAGAAAAAATATTTTCCTAAATGTAACGTTAATTTTTCTGAATAGCAATTAGTAGCAGTTAATTGACAATTACAGCTTTTCGACAAAATGATTCCAATAATACTATCTTCTCGATCTTGGTAAGATCATCATTACGCTCATTATTTCGGTTTTGCCTTAACCCTACCTTACATGGGCTTTTTGGCTCTTGTCATACATGGGGGGGGGGGGCTAGTAGGCCCGCGGCAGTTTGACACACCATAACTTGATATCGACCAATGCTATTACAAAGATATTTGGTACGTTTATAGTTTAACTCTTTTCCAACAAATTAAAAAAAAATTTTTTTTAATTTGATGTGAATGACGTCATCAATGGCTATGAAATGTTGCGCAATATTCAAAAATTTCAAAAATTTTGTAAAAAGACCTTAAAACATACTTTTCGAATTACATTTTGAATTTTTTAGGGCTTTTAGTATCTCTAAAGTATTTCTACATGTATACGTTGTATTTAGGCAAGAATGTGTGTGATGGATGCAGCATTGTTGAAGATGGTTTCACTGAACTGTTGTAATCGTTTCTGACAGAAAAGTTGGAGAAATCAGATAGTGATGAAAGTAGCTATTTCTACCATAAAATAAAAATAATGAGATCGGCTGATCTGGTGGCAAATTCTTTAGCCCTCCTAAAACTGCAAATGATGCTTCAAAATTTGATGAATCAAAGAGTTACATATCAAGAACAGAAAAACTATGGTTGGCTTACATTGATTACATTGCAACAGTGAAACTCTTTATCCGTGCCGAGAAAACTGGAGACTGAAATATGCTTCTTGTGGCATTGGGACGTATGGTGAATCTATTTGCAGCGTTACTTTATTTTGTGAAGTAATAGCTTGTTTGCAATTTTGTGCATACGACAAACCACATTATATTGGACGTACGTCTAAAAAAGGTCTGGAAAAGCGTACTATTCTGACCTTCTGAGAACAGTAAAGGTGGACTCTAAGGAAACGGGCGTTTGAAATTTCATCGCTATAATTTAAGTCCTTGGCTGTATATTGTCTCCTTTACACTGGCTTGCGCAGGTGCTTTTATTTTGGCTCAGTACTGGAGATGGCAACACAAAGCAGACGTACTCAAATCCGGCGCCAATTTTCTTTAAAGTGTAAGCCAACGTTTCTCAGTGTAAATCCCTTAACAAGTAGAACTTATCTTTAATGAAATCTGCTTATCAAAATTAGAGCCAGGCTAAGTATCTTTAACGAAAGAGACATATTGAATGTAGTATACAAATTTCAATGTAAGAGCTGCAATGCTCTGTATGTAGGCCAGACCCAGCACCACCTGCTCATCCATCACTCAAGGTTCGCTTGACGAATTTCAAATCGTTTCTACTTCGGATATAAGCAGTGAATTACTTATTCATGAGACGTTAGTTATTGACGAGCTCTGTCCATTGATGAACAATACCGTATCATCTGCCCTACTTGTATTTGTTTTAATATCTATTTGTCTCCTGTTAGTTGTTGCCACTTTCCTACTGTTCCTTTGTCATTGCGTGTGGTATAAGTTGAAGTCGAACGACAATATGACTTGTTGGATGTTTCCAAATCAAAGTTAAAGACTACTTGAGGTAGATTATGGAATATACTACCCATGGTGATGAAACTCTCAAAGTCGATTGGCATCCCTAAAAAGAGATTACAGACGCTTTCGTTTTGGAAGGCTGATGCCATTAGATAATTGAGCATTAAGTTTTTATTTCCCTTTGGAGTTCTTCATTAGTTGTTTAATAACCCCTTTTATGTAACTAGTCATTGTAAAGCAATTCTATACATGTTGTATATGATGCTCTCTACTTAAATGCATTAATAATATATTTTTTTAACTTCAATGTCATTTATTTTTATGGACTCCAAAGAAATCTCAAAATTACCCTTCTCAAAGCCAAAGGATAGAAACAGGAGTCCTTCAAGCTGGGCAAAGTGCATTAAACACGTGACACAGTCACGTCATCACTCTCCCACGACCATAGTTAAACACTAATGTAACAAAACGTACCCAGCTAAATTCTTGTTAAATATTCCTTAAATTCTAATTACATTATTTGCATTTACGATATTAAAACTAAAAGAACTCCAGTCACCATATTTCTGAGTTTACTGAAGGTAAATGTATGCCTTGTTTCTAGATTAGTGAATACTTAGTTAATGGCGCATGCGCTCTACAGTTATTGCTCTCAGCTGAAGACACTGTATGTATTCTGACGCCGATTGGGCCAGCGATAAGGATAACAGAAGAAGTACTTCTGGTTATGTTTTCTTCTTAGCTCAAGGTCCTATTAGTTGGTGTAGTAAGCAACAACTGTCGGTTGCACTTTCTACAGCCGAATCTGAGTATGTGGCCTTAGCGCTAGCAAGTCAAGAGAGAGTTTGGCTCTTACGCTTATTGCATGATTTATCTTTTAGTAAGGATGTAACGCAAGCCTTAATTTATGGCGAAGAATCCTGTCAGTCACAATCGTAGGAACCACATTGATATCAGGTTTCACTATGTCAGAGAAAAGGTTTTAGATCAGACTATTGTTCTTCAGCATTGTTCGACTAAGACATGTTCAGTCTCTTGTTACGATCGTAACACCTCACTGCAATTAGATTTTGGAAAACCAACAGAACGTTATCTGAGGGAAGCTTACTATAAACTCCTCATCAGCGGAAAAGCGTAATTATGATTAGTAGTCTCAGTTTAAGTCTCATACGGATCCATGTGGGTTCAAATACGCTACTGTATGCACCCGTATGTAACTATGGACACCAAGTTATCCTTGAGATCCTTGGTCAGCTCCTTCGAATCCTTAAAACGCACATATCACAATTCCAACATCAGCACCTACTTGAACTCCAGCAGAGTAGTGGCTTGTCTTACATAATACACAATTTTTGATAACTGTGCTGCGCTTTAGTAGACTAGATATACGTGATAGCAAAGAAGTTAAGCCAACTCTGTTAGTGATTGCAAATAAAAGAAAAGAAGCATTCAGTGGTTGGACTCCATAACCTTTTCAGTCCAGTTAACTGATTATAAAACACTATAAGTACATATTATCCTAAAAATGTCCCTGTAGGATTGTAGACCACATCTCTTAAAATCTTAAGATCAATTTGATTTTCTGTTCTAGAAGTGCTCTTTAATCAACTGTAAAAGGAAGAATTGAGAGAGTTATATTGAATGCTCACCTTCTTTGTGTAACAGCTGTAAAGCAAAATGTATTTGATCCTATCTGTTTGCTTGTCGGCCTCCATGGGCAGCTATTGACCTTGGGAGCTATCTATTGACCTTGGAAGCTGCCTATTGACTTTGGGAGCTAGCCATTAACCTTGAGAGCTAGCTATTGACCATGACAGCTATTGACCATGGCAGCTATTGGCCATGGCAGCTATCCATTGACCTTGGGAGCTATCTATTGAGGTTGGAAGCTGCCTATTGACCCTGGGAGCTAATTATTGACCTTGGGAGCAAGAACTATAGCCCGTTTAATTCTGCCTCCTTTTTACTGAAGAAACACTGATACCATTGATGCTATTTTGTGGCATAAATACATGATTTTTTATCATGCGTATAACTCCGCTTCTCACTCGCAGCCAACAATGTTATTTGTCCACAATGTCTTAAATGACGAATTCCTAACGTCAAAGCTTTGGCGGAATAACAGGCAGCAGTTGGGATTGCAACGTATATGTTTGAATGAAACAAGATTTGAAATTCAAAACGGAAATGTGACAAGAAGAGCAAACCCCTAGTCATAAATGACAGAATGATACAATCCGCCAAAGTCAGGGATCTAAAAATCTGCTATAAACGTTAATCGATACGTGAACAAGCACACAAGAAGATAAGAAGAGGATAACAAGTTGCCACCGAGGGGTGACGGTAGCCATTGTTCTAGATTATAATGCGACTGAATCCAATAAAACAATTACTATATAATAAACATTCGTACTCTTTGACTGAAACATGATGCCACTGGGAAGCTTTTATACCTCTATGATCCCGAGAGTTGTTCCTGCGGACATTTAGGCCTTTGGCATCCCAAGCACTACTAAGCAAGGTTAGGGGCGTGTAGGTCAAGGGGAAGAGTACTTGGAAGACAACTTCCGAAGTGAGGCCATGAGACCTGGTAACTGATGATGAATGAGGCAACCTGGCAGACTGTCGCCTGTGGCTTGTGTTAAGGGAAGGTATACCTAGTCACTCAAACATACTTGCAAACATTGGAAATGGATGACTGTACAATTAGTCAAGTATTGATAAATTTCAGGATCAAGTTACATATAATAGAGTTTCATGATCAAGCGAGCTCTTCAATATTGCCAGCGATGACATTTTGAAAGCTTATCTATGAAAATAATTAAAATAAAACCCTTGTAATATAGCTAAGGCTTAGTGGCTATAAGTAACTGGTGTTTGAACATTCCACAAACTTACATGTAGACCCCTATATAATTTTTTCATATTACACATGTCAACAATTACTATGTCAAGAGGAAAACTTTCAGAAATCCTTTTTATGGGTTGTTATGGTTTGATAGTTTTTGGAGTCCATTCATGAGCACATCCAAAAAACAAAGGCAATATGTCAGATGTGCCATCTGTTTGGAGATGATTTACAAAGCATTGCCAACACATGTTGTGGGAAGAAAGCACGAACGTGCGCAACCGAGTTGTACATCTTAAAACTCGGCTAGGGAGGGCTAGGGAGGGTTTCCAAAACAGTGACAAACAATAGGAGGCATCTCCAATGGTCTTACGCTTTTCCAGGAAATGAAAGCTCCTCATCTCCGATGACCACACCCCTCGCTCCTCATTTTTTTTGGGCCACGCCCGGGGTAGAACTCCCAAAAATACATCTACTATGGTATTTGTTTTCATTTTGAAGTCGGTCAATCATGATGTTAAAGGGATCTTGTCATCAGTAAATGAAGCAAGAGAAGTCGCTATCGAAACAGATTATATTCTCAGATTTGAAGTAATCGAGACTTGGGATCATTTAAGTCCTGACACGACTTCATTTGTAAACTGAACGTTTCAATCCTTTTCTCCTCGACGATTTTATCCGCAAAATTTATCCGCAAACTTCATCTTTAGCAGATATGTTAAATCTGCGTACGATCCGTTCTTTGTATCGTACTCCAAGCGGACAACACGCAACACGTTTCCTTTCAGATAACTCAGCAGCGCATTGCGCTTTAGCTGATTGTCCGTGATTTTAAGGAGTCCGAGGAATACATCGAAACTTTGAAAAAATCATTGATATCTCCTTCTCCACTAAAAGCCAGTGGTTTATTTATAACAGATTTCGGCAACGAGGCCGTAGCTGTACTTGTAGATCCGTCTATCGCCTTCTGGAATAAAATCCATCGCTTTAAAATAGGACTCTCTAAATGCGATAGAAAGTATAGCTTTCTTGTCGACTGAAAGCAGTTTTATTTTAAAAGCGAAAGGCTCTACGCCTTCATAGGACACGGGGCTTACAAGGAAGTTATTGGTTGAAATGGGGTGTTTTAACCGAGTATTTATGTTAATTACGGTGTTTGTAAGTATATATTTTTGGTGTGCCTCAACAGTAAGATGTGTTTGTAAATCAGACCAGAAGTTGCGTCAGTTGTTAAAATGTAAGTCCTGTAGAATTTTTCGATAGAATTTTGGAAGTAACTGTCATTCGCAGATTCATAAGAATTGTCTATGGTTGGTAAAAAGGATATATCATCCATTTGAAAAAGCATTCAAACAAACGAATTACCACATTTAAAAACAACGTACAATATGCTCAAATGAACCAAAAGAAAACGTTTATTTATACACGTGGACGTGGAACGCACTCTGACTTTATTTGTATTTTAACGCGTCCGTATATCCTATCCCTAAAACCTTCGCTCCGGTTGTATTATATCTTCACGCCAAGAGACATTAATGAACAGTACTGAATACCTATTTGCAAAACGATACATTACCTCGATGCATACAAATACAGAGAACTCTGAACAGTGATACCCAAATTCACTCGCGAGCTTACATGTGTTCAAGTGATAGTTATTGTAGAATATGATTATGTTTTTTAATACATCAGGAAATGCGGTATAAACAGTGTATTTTTGGAGCTGGTACGTAAATGGGAGCAATTGTAGGTGTTTGCTTTTGGGTTGCCATGACTCAGTCGGTGAGGTGCGAAAACCTGAGCTCTGATGCAAAGCCCAGGTGGTGATATTCACTTTTTTTGTCAAATTCTCTTTAAATAATTCATTTGCAGTTCTGTTCTTCGATTTTGTTATTTGTGTTTAAAGAAAGCAGTGGATAATTGAAATCCACTTCATTATAATCCGGATTTTCACTGGGCAGTGCACATGCTCAAACGCAATTAAACCAAACCCAATTGTGCTAAAGGTTAACACTTCGTCTTTTTTGGATTGGAAATGTTTTTTAGCCAGTAGCAAACACTTGTTGCATCATGCTTCCCTTGACAGTGTCCAGACCATGATATTTCAGAGCATGCTATTTGTAAAAGTCACATTTCTTACATCACCCCATAAAACCACATTTTCTCTGTGGTTATTCCTTTGCCGTCATAACAGTGTAAGGTATTTCAGAACGTTGCAGTTGTTCTGTTAGTGTGCTGCTACAAGGCCTTTTAACGACCGTATTATCTATATATACCTGTTCTTTGTTTAAAAGGATTTACGCAAGTGGGTTGATGGACTTGCAATTACAAGGAATTACTGGGCAAGATTGTTGATTTTGGCATTTTTAAAAAAATGTACGCATGATTGCATTTGTTAAATGATTTAATAACTGTGCTTCCATTTCCATTCTTTTGCAGGTGTATTTGTACGATCTCGTTTCATGAATGCAGTAATTCCCTGTATATTATAATCCCAATAAATCGAACCCCCAGTTTTTGCATTCCCACATTTTTATCGAGAATCCCCGCTAACTCGAATGTTCGTATTCTTGGACAATTTTTATCGATCCCTTGGAGGTTCGAGACGTCGAAGTATACTGTATTTCTGAACACTATATTTATTGTGATATCATAAGATCATCGGCCGTTCGTTTTTGCCAGCTTAGTTGCCGGAAAGAACTTTGAGAAGTATTTTGCCTGGCGACCATAGTAGCAGCACACTCATTCGTACACGGGCAACTTTGAGATAAATAGATATCTGGCAATAATAGGGTACAAGTTGCTTAGGTAATTTAAAAAAAGATGAAAATGATGCAGGAGTTGTTCGAATTTTGAATTGTTCCTTAGTCCGGCCAAAGGAAAGTGAATTTTATAAATGTTAAGTAGGCCGCATAAAAAACGGTCATGGGCCGCATGCGCGGGCCGCAGGTTGGTCGTCATTGGTAAAGCTGATCACTGTACAGCGTCTAGTGACTATTCCCTATGTGTATGCAAAAAACGTACTAGCTTAACTACAGATGCTTGAAGATTTTAAAACTTAAATTTCTCCGTCAGTTTAAAAGATCAGCACTGGCTTTTCGCCATAGTTCCTTGAAAGGAATGGTACTGTATACCAATGTCCAAGTTACTATGACGGGACAAGACTTTCCTAATCAAAAGCTTTAATGTCTATGTTCTAATATGTGGGACAACAGTGGCTGCTGGTCTGTTGAGCGAATCACATTAGCTTAAAACCATAGAAACCATACAGGCCCGCTTCGGTACTCGTGTCATTAACAAATCCACAAATAAGCGAACATTCTTATCGGCGTGCTCGTAGTGAGTCTGTCATCACTTCTCTATCCCTTATTATTACTGTATGCAAATTTCATCACTAGATGCGTAGATCCCATGGTGAACAAAGCGTGCAAAATACGCTGATAAGGCATATTTGACATAGTTTGCATACGCAAGAAGCGTACATTCCATGGTGCACGAAGCGTTCAAATCAGGCCAATAAGGCATTTTTGACATAATTTGCATACACTATATGCGTGCATTCCATGGTGAACAAAGCGTTCAAAATAGGCTGATAAGGCACGCTTGGCATAGTTTCCATACACTAGATGCTTTACATTCCATGATGCACAAAGCGGTCAAATCTGGCTAATAAGGCATATTTGACATAGTTTGCATACACTAGATGCGTACATTCCATGGTGCACAAAGCGTTCAAAATATGAACGCTTTGTGCACCATGGAATGTACGCATCTAGTGTATCCAAACTATGTCAAATATGCGTCATGAGCCTATTTTCAACGCTTTGTGCAACATGGAATGTACGCATCTAGTGTATCCAAACTATGTTAAATATGAGTCATTAACCTATTTTGAATGCTTTGTGCACCATGGAATGTACGCATCTTCTGTATGCAAACTATGTCAAATATGTGTCATGAGCCTATTTCGAACGCTTTGTGCACCAAGGAATGTACGCATCTGGTGTATCTAAACTATGTCAAATATGCGTCATTAGCCTATTTTCAACGCTTTGTGCACCATGGAATGTACGCATCTAGTGTATGCAGGAGGGCTGGAATAAGAATGTCCTGGGTGGAAAATTTTTGAAAAATTAATAAGCGGGGGTACGTCTATTAGGCGCACAAGAGTACACAAAATCGCACCCCATCACCGACGCTTATGATTCATGCCAATTTTAGTCATATCTATGTTGTACTAGGTTTTTAAGCCAGGCTATCCTTTGTTAACCCTATTCTGGGGGCAGGGAGAAGGGGAAAATATACCTCTTCCTTGTTGATTTTTAATTTTCCCCACAACCCTCTTTATGTCTCGTCGTGGAATTTCATAACCTTAGATATCATCTAAGTTATGCAACTAAGTCAGTAAGTCAAGGTTAGATGCATTTGTTTGAACGTTCACCTTTCATTCACAAAGAGGGCTATATAGACAGTTAGAAAATTGATAATTTTAAGTTCTTGATGAGATTTTGTTGCCTTGTTTATGTTGTCATGCCCCTCTAATCAATCCTTGTTACTTGTTGTTTACAATTTTCACAGAAATAAGGGTGATACAACCTTCTGAGGGTTTAGTTGTTAAAAAATCTTACAAAGCAGCAGGAAAAACTCAAAATTTTCCACAGAACTTTCAAATCAAAAGTTCAGTACAGCATTACTGTTTTAAGAAACAATAATGGCTTACAATTGACAGACACTGAAATGAATCCGTTACTCAATGCAATATGTTAGTTTCCGTCCCTCATACAGATTTTATTATTGGTATTGGCTCAGTCATCTCCTAGTTGTTGTAGCTGAGTTCAGTTTAGCTTAACTGATCTGTGTGCCTGCACCATGTGAAGCCTGGTGCTACCTGGACCTTGTACAACACAGGACCACTCTGCTTAACCACAGTTGCAGTTGCCCGTGGGTTATGTCCATTAAGATAATCACTGGCTGACAGGTGATTATCGACGCTGAAGGTCACCTGGTTCAAATGTTTCAATTTGTGCTCTCTTGCATTTCTTCCTGTTTCTGTTTCACTCTCCTCTTGATATGTGGCTTTGTAAGGTCTAATTGAGATCTTTAATCACTCCCCATGAATAAACGAGCTTGGGGTCGGGCCCACTGCTCATCAGGGGTCTTTGATTGAGAGACTGCCAAGGTTCACTAAGCCTTCCATCCTTACGGGGTCTGTAACATGACTTATGATAGGAGTGGCGCCCACCCCTACCACTGTAGGGGTAGAAGCTAAGGAAAGAGGAGCATTCATGTTGCCTCCGACTGCGGTCGACCATCTTCTTCTTCTAGAAATAGGAATGTTCCCTGATAGGACAGCTTTTTACTTCTTTATAATTGTAGTAATGTCATAAATGTATATATAGTCTTTCCCTCAGTAAAGCACAATATCTGTTTCTGTAGTCTCAAAACTATTGGTGTCATTCCAGTTACTTTCACTGGTGTCTGTAGCCAAATAATGCTTTTTCTCATGAAGAAAAACAAAGGGAACATTGAAACCATAACGAGAAGAGGAAAAGAAAGTGTCAAAACCTTAATCATCAAAAAGATATGAATTTTTTGTTGAAAATGGAAGGGAAAAACAAAACAAAATCTTCCCATATCTTTTAATCCCTTCCTTTTGATTTGATGGTAAAAATTCTGATTATCTATAAATCTATATTATTTTATTGCCTGATCTACCCTTTGGCTTAGGATCATAAACTAAATTAATTTGATGAATCTTTATTATACGAATCAAGTGTCTTATATGATAAGTCTAGTACAATTTTATTTTCGTTAAGTTAAGAGAATCTTAAGGTGCACTGAACTGATGTGAAATTCCCTTCTCTTTGCAGTAATCTTCAAATTCACGAGAACTGTACTCTCCGCCATTATCAGTACGTATTGCTTTAACTCGCTTATCCGTTTGAGTTGAAACAAATTGAACGAACTCCTTAAATTTCTGTAACACTTCAGATTTCTCCTTAATGACACTGCGGCCATATTTCTCCTTAATTACACTGCGGCCATATTCGTATGGTCATCGATAAAGCTTACGAAATATTTTGAACCTCCAATAGACATGGGCGTAATTGGCCCACAAACGTCACTATGAATAAGTTCAAGAAGTGTTGTGACCCGTTTCCTTTCCTCTTTCTTAAAGTATACTGCGTAGACTTTAGTAGGATGTCTCACATTACGTTTCACTTCACACAGCATGCCCATGACCAGGAAACAAACTCAGTACTTGAAGACCAAAGGGGAACCTGAGTTTGCTGCAAGAACATTTGAATATGATTTCTTCTCCTCTGGAGCAATTTCCCCCCTCTTTCTCGAGCTACCCTTCCCAATTCCCCGCTAACTACAAATTCCCCCTCAACGCCCCCTTAGTTATAAAATTCCTCCCCGTGACTTTGCTATTCCTCCCTGGGGGTCCACATGAACCCCGGTTGAGAACCACTGTACTAGATCATACAAGTTTCATATGGTGCCCATGGTCTCTTAAACTGTTGGAAACAATACTAGATAAACAGTGCCACCACTAAACAGGCTAACTAAAAAATAAAAAGGATAAAAATTTAAAAAAGTACGAAAAAAATAAATAAATAAAAAATAAAAATAAAAAGGATTAAAAAAAAATAATAATAAAAAAATAAAAAAATAAAATCGATCATTAATCCGTACATCCATCATCCAACAAATACTTCTCCCGCCATCCCCCTCCACCAAAAACAAACATAAATTGTGGCAATCTCTCAATAAAGGAGTGAACCCGATTTTGAAACAATACTAGATAAACAGTGCCACCACTAAACAGGCTAACTAAAAAATAAAAAGGATAAAAATTTAAAAAAGTACCTATATGAAGGTGACATAATTTGGAGGGTTCATTCGTACAAAAACAATTCGTGTAACGCAAGAGTATTTAGCATTTTTCAGAGCTCCAGGCCTACAATCATTTGATAAATAACGACTAAAATGCAACGTCTAATAAGAAAAATAAACTTTTAAAAATTCTGTGCACTGTGCTGTGCACGTAAATTTTTAAAATTCAATACCCTGGAAACAAAAAGTAACAGCTGGTGCATAGATATTAGTGCATGGACAGAAATGACTTGGTGATTTAATTGCTTCAAAAGACCTGTGACCGTTGGTTTACTAGCCCATTTGTATCACTACTTGGATCAGATAAATCACTTAGTCTGTCCATGCGAGATTGCTGGCGTAGTGATGAATTAGGAGTGCCATTTGTTCATGAGGCAATGCCAAGAGACTGGTACGAAGAGATTCGAAAAATTTACACATTTCGCCCATGATCGCCACAATCTCGATCCCCTGAGGGCCGATGACAAAGCTGCAAAGATTCGCCCCTTGATTGAGCATTTCAACATCATCTATCAAAGAAATGCAACTGTTGACGAGCATATGGTTAAATTTAAAGGGCATCACAGTATGAAACAATACATCAAAAACCAACCCATGAAGTGGGGATTCAAATTTTGGTTGCGATGCGATGCAGTGACTGGTTACCTCTACCAGCTCGAAATCTACACCTTTTCCATTTCAAACTTTACCTTTCTCGCTTCAGCCTCTACTGAATTCGGTCTCCTTCTTAAAGAAAGCCTCCTTTCGTCTAAACTTAACCCAAGCCCCAACCTAACGTCTTCGTCTGTAAACCTTTTATATTCTTTTGTTGATTGAATATGGGTCTCTTTAGACCGTTGGTCGTTCATATGATATATGGAATGACGGGAATATCGTTCTCCGTAATTGCTTTTGCCACTGAACATCTAGGCGTCTGCGCATATGAAGTGTTGAAACTCTATGTTAAGCCGAATTTCCACTAGACGAATTTGTTAGCGCGAAGCGATTTTTTTCGTCCCTAGGCATGCGCATTATGTGTGCGGCTCATCTAGATCCGAAGTCAGCTGAACTTCTATCGTATATTTAGTTATTATTCCAGATGTGCCTTTCAAGATATATTGTTCCTGATTCATTTTTATGTGGAAGTGTCGCTTCTACATTAAAGAAAGGAAAATATCTAAATTCGTGTAATTCGTACAGGCCGATTACCGTCGCCTGTACTCTCATTAAATTATTTGAGTATGTTCTACTTCCACATATCGATGAAATTATTAATTATGAGGCTAACCAGTTCAGCTTCGGGTCAGGTCTGAGCTGTCAACATGCTCATCGTGTTTTAATGCAGTTTATTAAGGAAGCCAATCGGGGTATATAGTCCCCGGGGTAACTATGCTTCACCACATATAAACACAGTGCTACTAGACAGACAGTTTCAGGGTACTGATAGGATCTCGTTTTCTTTTGCTTGCATTTTTTATTAACTTTTGTTTATATTTTTCAATGTTTATTTATTCGCGTGTTTATCTATACACTTTAATCATTTATGGTCTATATTGTTTTAGTGTGCATTGGGAAACCATAGCTCTTTCACGGCTAGAAAGAAGAAGAAACATAGGAGAGTGGTCCACAAATAAGACCCAAAGATTGAGGAGACAGTGCTTAACGAAAGCCCATGGTCTTGATCAAAATAACTACGTAGGTCAACATATAAGGACAATCCAGCCAATCCTTCGAAGTATATTTGAACGTAGAAATACGTTTCCTTATTATTTAGATCTTGGATAGCTACGGAACAAACAAGAAAAAATCATAGATAATGTCAAAAAGTGCAATGGTTGTGGGAGAGAAAGACTTTACCTTAATACTAATCTGGGAGAATACGGGGTGAGTTTGGTGTCAAGGGGTCAGTATAGAGGTATTACCTCCCAGGGTCCCTTCCCAGACACACGCATAAGGGTTATATGATGCGCATTACATGGTCACTCAAGAGCTGACCACTTAGCCTCCCTGTTACTAAGAACGTCTGTGCGTGGTGAAGAGCCACATCCTCCTCAAGGTGACACTGAAGCATATGTTGGCACGGTTACGCGGTGGCAACGACATGCTCAGCATAGTACTTTCTGTGCGATGCTGGTAACATTTCTACGTGTTGAGAGTTGAGAGATCACCTATAAAAGGATTACTTCAAAAATGTACAGGAAGTTAGTTGAATTTGTCAAAGCTGTTAACATGCCCTCCAATAGCAAAACAATTTTGTAGTGGCATTTAGAAAACACGTGATAATGCATGCTGTTACCACCACGTAACCAAGGTGGCCATGGCCTAAGGAACGTTGCCAGTTTATTCGCATATTAAGCATAAACCCATACAGTATCACTGTCCGTTCTCCTATATCGTATAGAGACATTTGTTACTAGAGAGATCTTAAGACAAAAGATTAGAGCAATACATCTTTCCAGCGTCGAGCTTAATAAGGTGATCTTGAAAATATTGCTAGAATTTACAAGATAACAAACAAGTAAACCGATCCAATAATAGGAAGATAAAATACAACTTTCAACAAGCCCATAGCAAGTATTTACGGTGTAGAAGTAGAAATTTAGATTAAGGTGACTTAATGATAACCAAGGATAAAGATATTGACAATATTTCTGAATGAAAGGGATGAAGCTACCGGCACCATGGGAAAATAATCTGGACTGCAACAATCTGGAAATTTTAATCCGTGCTCTCATCGGGTCAAGAAATACTGTCGTCATTTAAAATGCGCGTATAGGTTGGAGAATACAAAACAAAATATTTATTGGTCACAAAACCTAAGGAAAGTAAAAGACACGAGGCATTGGTCATCAGAAGGAGAGGTTAAACTGTACAAGCGTGTGTCATACGTTTGATTGCACCCTTTGGTAGGCAGATATTATAAACACTTGTCTTGTATAATTTGGAAGCAGTTGGTTGTCCTTACAAAACTTATTGTAGTGAATGTCACAAATACATTTTGTGAGACGTAGATATATATAGTAGTAGTAATACATATTCTAAGTACACGGCACTGCTGATTAAAAGGGACAGCCCAACAATAAACAAGAAGGACGAAGGTTTTATCCGTGTACTTAGAATATTTTGTTTAGGTCTTCTGTCTATTTCTGTGCTTAAGTGTGTTTCTATATCTATGTGTATGTGCATGTGTATGTCCATGTCTATATCAGTGTCCTTGTTCATGTCTTTGTCTATTTTTATGTCCTTGTCTGTGTCTGTGTTTTTGTCTATATCTAAGTCTATATCTAAGTCAATATCGATGTTTATGTCTATGTTTGTGTCTATTACTATGTGTATGTCTCTGTTATGTCTGTGTCTATATATATGTCCATATCTATGTCTGTCTATATATATATCTATATATATAAAAATAAGTTGTTTGTGGGTTATGTCTGTCTGTCTGTCTGTCGAGTGACGTCGTGTTTGTCCGCATACATGCGAAGGGCAGTTAGTTCATTTGTCACTGGCCTCCCTCGCATTTTCTTGGTCAAGCTTTGAGTCCAAATGTATTAAAATTAGACGCTGGTTAGTTGGTTGAAGCAGAAGTTATTCATCGTGTCCAGGTTATTTTGGGCGCGTCTTTGGAAGATTGCCGTACAAGTCTTCGTTTGGCACGTGATTCTTTCAACTGGTGATGAAAGCATTTGGTTAATGTACCATCTACGCCTTCCTCTATAAAAGAGTTTTGCTTCAAATCTAAAAGGAATGGCACAAAAATGCAACGAGCTATACCTGACAAAACAGAGCCTCCGATTAGGCGATGTTCAGCTTTTACTGATTTAAGACCCTCATCATTGGCAAATGTGCCAAACCCAGATTTTTCAAGAACATTGACGTCGCAAAATTGCCAGTCACCTGGGAGTACAACCGAAAGGCGTGGATGACAACAGAAATTTGTCCCAGATTGTCCAGAACTTCGACTAAAAATAAAGAGAAAAGAACGCCATGTCCATCTGCTACTCGACAATGCTCCCTCCCACCCAAAAGACTTGTCACTTACGAACGTCAAACTGATCTACCTTCCGGCAAACACAACGTCCAAGCTGCAACCATTAAATCAAGGCATCATCAAGGCTGTGAGGAAACACTATAGAAAACTACTCTTTCAAGCTGTTCTGGCCAAGATGGATTTGCATTTGTTTACATCCTTGCCGAGTTAGCCTCGTTTTCGGTTATGATGATGCAATCTAATTAAGAAGGGTCCATACCTCTTAATACTTATGGCGCCTCACAATGGGTGATAATTTATGTCAATTACGGCTAAAAATAAATGACGACATTGCATAAATTAACAAAAACTCAGTGTCACAAGCCAGGGACCATCTGCTGTCCTTGGGCTCCGGTTTAGCGGAAATAAGCAAGTGGAAATCATAGTACCTTACGATAATCAATGTAAAACGTTGATTCTGAATACATTACCAACTTGATAGGGCAAATATGATCCCAACCAGCTTTGTTCTTTTTGATGTTACTGTGGATCAACATGATGCCGTTGGCATAAAGTACAAGCTAACTAGGGCTTGTTAGGTTGTTTGTTCTCAGGGAGCAGGGGGATGTAATAGAATTTTGAATGTCCTTCTAATAAACTAGTAACACTATTTCCAACAGAACAATTTTGGTACCAGACATGTATTTTAAAGCTGGGAAGCCGTGTAACTGAGCGTTTTATTTGATATAAAACCTATCGGGTACAATGTAACCTATAATGCTTACGTCTGAAATTTTATAATTTTTTTTTGGAATAATCTGCTGACATTGCTCTTGCGCATCCAAATTATAAGACAGATGTGCAGATAGGTGCTAAGCAATCGAGAGAACAAACAAATGCAACAACATGATAACATTAAGATACCGACAATGATGCTGGTGATTACGACGAAGATGAAAGAGCTGACAATGATGACAACATCGTTGCTATAGCTGTTCACAATATGTTGCTTCAAATAATTGTATTGTTTCCTGTCAAAGTGACGGTGTTGTTGTCCTGTCTGTTGCGGTGATGATGATAAATGTGTTGTTAGTAATACAATGATGACAGCGTCGTCCAAGAAGCATAAACGGAAAGGGATCCCTATAATGGTTATGCTGATTACGTAGTTATCAAGTATTACCTTTACTGACAATTCTGATCCTTTTATAGCTCGGCTTTTGACGGAACTTTTTAAAACTTCGTCCGACATTGGTATTATCTAATTAACAAGCTCTACAATGTGCTAATTAAAATGAGTGGGAAAATTACAACAATCGTCTAGCTCTGATGAAGATCTTGAAAGATTCTACGTTGAATTAGACTCAGCTATGAAACAATGCAAATCTCAAGAAATTGTTATCGTCATGGGAGATCTTAACGCAAAGGTGGGCAAGGGCAGATATCTGGATTTAGTAGGTCCTCATGGATTGAGAGAAAGGAATGAAAGAGGTAATCGATGGTTGGAGTGGGCCATTGCAAATGAGCAAGTATTGATGAACACTTGGTTTCAACATCATGCACGCAGACTATGGACATGGAAAAGTCCAGATGGTTCCTTTTCTGCATTCAGCACAGAATTTGAGGTCATACTTAAAAGGATGCACTTTTGAACTGGTAAATAAAGATCCGTTAACGTTTACAAAATTGTCCCTAGATCACTACTGTTCACGACATTAATGAGGCGCCCTTGCTGTAAGCTAAATACCTAGATTCCAGGCTTCCTATGTAAGACAGTAAGATTTTAAGGTTCACACATTCGTTAGCTTCAAATGTTTATAATAATTGTAAATCATCCTGTAGAAAGATTGTGCTGAATACCTGCGGAAAGAAAAAACAGAAGTAGATCTCGAGTCATTAACTGAGCAAGTGCATTGCATTCAACTGGTGGGCTTTTTGTATTAGTGCCTCTGTTAGGTTCCTATCTATATTATTACTATTTTGTGCATGCCTCGTTGATGATCAGAGTGTTTACAGTCAATGCCTTGGCCTGTCTCTGTACTGCTGTGTCTGTTGTGTTGTTAGTGTTAATATCCTAACTAGTGCCTATGTTAGGTTCCTATCTATATTATTACTATTTTGTGCATGCCTCGATGATGATAACAGTGTTAAGAGTCAATGCCTTGACCTGTCTCTGTACTGTCGTGGCAGTTGTGTCGTTAGTCTTATCATCCTAACTAGTGCCTGTGTTAGGTTTCTATCTATATTATTACTACGTTGCGCATGCCTAGTTGATGATAAGAGTGTTAACACGACCTTAAGAGAAACATATAAGCAATCGACTGCAGTTCATATTCTTTTGTCTTAAAGATACGGAGAGGTTCAGAAGCTCCACGATCAGTGTCTGTCAACAAATTTTTGTTTCACTCTCTATGTCTTGGAGAGTGTGTAAACAAATCAAATCTGACGCAGGAGAGAAGTGCAATCTGACAATTTGACATTCAAAGACCTCTGATGAAGAGTCGGCTTTATTTTAAAACTACCCTAATTAAAAAGTAACTTACCAAAGTTAAGAGTAGTTTAAAATGTTACAAATAGATACCAGTTGTTACAAATTTGTCCAAAAAGTTTTCAAGCATTGACAACTGTATGTGTTTTTTTGTTAGGGAATACGTACACATTTAAGACAAGACATTGATAGATAATGCACGCGGTGTTGCCAGGTTGAGCATGCGCTTTGTCACCGAAATCTTTCAGAAAGTCGCCCAGTTGTCGCCGAATATGGGTTTGTTGCGTGAAAGTACTTTGTATACCCTTGCATCTATAATAGTAGCGGTGGAAAAAAATGGGAAAGGGTGTTGAGTTTTTATCCTTAAAATTCCCAGAACGTCTTCCCCATACTTGCAATAATTAGCGCAAGATGCTTTATAATGTTGGAATAAGACGCTTACGTAAGCGTTTGTTAAACCAAAAAGTTTTTCGACTCGTCAGAACGTTTTGAAACAACTGCAAGAATGTGAAGAATAAAGATCCTTTTAAGGTGTAAATAATTTATTCTTAACAATAAATATGTACACTCTACTTTACGTTTTCTATACATACAATCGTTGAAATGCGCAATTGTACAGGTTACTGAAAAAGCAGATTTAGAACTGAAAGATCAGTGCATTTACTAGAAACAATTTGTCGCAGAAGGTCTTAACTCGACACATCTTCTGCTACTATTGAATAATCATATGAACACATTCTAGGTGTTGTTTGTACTACCCTCGCGACAAGTACAAAACGCTTTTCAAAGTTAGGTTCACATGTTAGCAGCATTCAATGTTTAAGAAAGGTTCTCATTGGTCTGCTTCAGTAAGAATTGCGGATGGAACTTTTAAACCTCCTGTCGGTGCATCGTGGAAAGACATTGCCCGCAGCTACGGATATAAAGAAAGCCGGATACGTGCAATAGAAGCAGCCTGTGCGAGAAAAAATAAAAGAAGCCCCACAGACTCCCTTTTTTACGCTCTTCATTGCATCTATCCAGAAATGACCATGGAAAAGTTAAAAGAACTGTTAAAACAGAATGGCTGTGCAGGTATTGTTGAAGAAATGGAAGAAACGACTTAGTATCTAATTTGGATAGAACACCGTCAATACACCGTCATAATGTGTTTCTCTTTCGGTAACAAACGTGTAAGAAGACGTCAATAACCGTTTTTTGGCAATTAATTTCATTGATACGGAAGTATGGTTATAATATGGCTCAGGTTTTGTGCTTATATCGTAGCTCAGATTTTGTGCTGCTATCGTGGTACAGGCTTTGTGCTGTTGTCATGGTACAGGTTTTGTGCTGCAGTCATGGCTCCAGTGCTGAGTTACTATCATAGCTCAAGCAGGCCCGTAGCCACGGGGAGCCTATAGCGGGGCTAAACCCCTTGTAAATTACCATAACCCCTCCCAAAAATCTCTCTAATTATTGATATCTGTAGGCTTTCGTTGAGAAGTTGCAATGCGATCGTCCTAAATTCAATATCGCCACTCCAAATTTCTGACCATGTCTACGATGAACGAATCGAGCAATCCGACTTCGACGTTAAAGATATTTTAAAGGTGTACTTACTTAAACGGGGTGCGGGGAATAGAAAGCTTTTTAATATCATAAACATAGAAGTAGAACCTAACTGCAGGCTCTAATCACCAATATTACAAATTCATGCAGGCAAGATTTTCTGAAGACGAATAAGCATAAATACACCACCTGAAGCTGGAAAACGTAAAGGTTGCTTTAACGTACGTACTTACTGATCATGTAAAATGCGTATCTGTGTCTTACTTGCATTCACAAGGGATTTCACCTGATCAAGATTCAAAATTCTATAGGCCTTTCTATAGGAGTCAAGCGGGGCCGCAGAGTAGCACAAGTAGCACAAGTAGCACAAGTAGCACAAGTAGCACAAGTAGCAGAAGTAGCAGAAGTAGCAGAATTAGCACAAGTAGCACAAGTAGCACAAGTAGCAGAAGTAGCAGAAGTAGCACAAGTAGCACAAGTAGCACAAGTAGCACAAGTAGCACAAGTAGCAGAAGTAGCACAAGTAGCAGAAGTAGCAGAAGTAGCAGAAGTAGCAGAAGTAGCAGAAGTAGCAGAAGTAGCAGACGTAGCAGAAGTAGCACAAGTAGCAGAAGTAGCAGAAGTAGCACAAGTAGCAGAAGTAGCAGAAGTAGCACAAGTAGCACAAGTAGCAGAAGTAGCAGAAGTAGCTGGTCCTGTAACATTCTGCTTTTAACCTTGAAATAGTTAAGACTTTGGCCTGACATATTTTCTTTACTAAAACCTATAAAGCGGCATATAAATCTCAGGGTTTAGGCCAGTTTTTCTATAGAGGTTGATCAGATAAGAATAAAGGCTGACCAACAGTATACACTGATTATTTTAAACTAATCAGGCTTTTCTTCTGTTTAAAATGTGACGTGTAGCCAGCCACTATGTGAGTCTAAAGTGATGTCTTAATCAGGGAATAAGATGATGTGTAAAATTTATTTTTTAAGAAAGGATTTAAGATGTGAACTGTCGTGATGCTGCTGCTCTTCTATTAGGCATAGCGATAAAGCTCCTCATCGCAACCTAGTATATTAAAACTATCAGATATAATTTTGTGGATTTTCCCGCTTAATCCTGGATGGTAAGAAAAGGATAGTACATCCCTAGGCTCTTTTCCACGAGAATTGTGATGGTCCTTTTGTTTTATGATATCATCACTGTTGACGCATTTAGCTCGTTCTATTTGGTCAGTCACCAGATCCTGACTGTACCCCCTAGCTACTAGTCATGCTTTTAGGTCGAAACATCTTTGCTCGAAGTATTCATCTTGTGAACAGACTCGCCTTAAACGTAGGGCCTGGCTATAAGGAATTGCCTTTTTAGTGTGAAATGGGTGGCAGGATTTAAAATGGAGGTGTCTGATTGATATGAGATTCGAATGCATATTCTCTTATTGTAAGCGGACGCGTGAGCTGATATTGGCAGCAGGTGTTGTGTGAAACTGAACTTTCCCTTAATTTGGTATTCTCTTATTTCCCCCAGTCCATATTCTGTGATACTTGCTGGGTTCTTCGGATGTTCGATTCTGAATTTAATGAGGAAAAGGGTCTTACTCTAGGGACTTACTCTAGGGCCTTACTATGAGGCCTTACTCTAGGGCCTTACTATGAGGCCTTACTCTGGGGCATTACTCTAGGGCCTTACTCTAGGGCCTTACTATGTAGCCCATGTGTCTCCTGTATAACCTTTGTCATTCTGCAGGAGATTTTGTTACTCCTGCTTTATTTGTTTAAATGAAAAATAGTACGATAGAAAGACCTATTCCTTTGTACAAGAAAAGCCAAGTGAGAAAAATTGTTGAAAACTTTTTATAAAAGAAGAATCAGTTGAGCACCTGAAAGAGGAGGTCATTTGGTCAAGACCTAGGGATATTAATTGAAAGCCAACCTTAAGCTAATATATTTTAAATTAACTTATTGTTTCCACCGGAGTGACCTTTATAACGATTGTAATATACGATCATTTTACTTTGCACGGAGTGTATGACAATTAGATCGTGGTTACAGCATGGTTGAGATTAACAGGCAGACATTTTGTATTATTCATTCTACATCGGATACGTGAAGGCTTTAAGCATGTGGGCAAACGTGGAAGTTAAGGAACTGATGAAGACATCTAAGAGCAGGGTAAAGTGGAGGACCATGACAGCCAACGCTTTGAAGGAGCAAGGCACTTAGAGAGAGAGAGAGAATTCGAGTGAACATTCACTCTTGGCCTTGTCCACGTTCGTATACGGGTTTGTACTCAGAATACAAAATTGTATAACAATATCATTCTGACATGTATTAAATGTTGCCATATCACAAGCCGTTGATGCTAGGCATATAACTCGAGTTATTAGAGGGTAAACTACGTGGTGTCGCAGCGTTCAAGGAAGCGAACATGCTTGTTTACATTTCGCTTAAGTCGTGACATAAAACGCTTAACAGATAATGAAATCGTGGCAAGTATTTGCTGGCAAGTCTTTCTGGGTATTTTTGGAGGTATGCAGATGAAGAAGGGAGAAGCAGATTGTTTAGCATGTGGACAAGCGCCTGCGTTCATCTGATTCCTTAGTGCTGAAGTGCTACTAATGCGACAGATTACTTAGTAAATGAATTGGTAAAATAACTGGAGAGGTCCTATTTTACCAATGTGAGAGCACATTCATACGAACCTTCTCTCAAGCGGTGTATTACAAAACGTCAAAATTTGTAATGCCTCTCCTTTTCATGCGTGATGTCATTTTGAACTGCCCCTTACCCATGATTACTCTTAGTCCAGTTTAAGGTGCGTTAAGGACCCCTTGCTACTTTTCGGCTAATGCCATGAAGCACTTGACTCCATTGTTCTTTAAAAACAAATTCACTTAAAATATTGAGACCGCCTTATTCTTTATAACAGCATATCCTTCTTGGCAGCCTACTAAACAGAGTAAGGGCTGCCTAATATACAAGAGCTACAATCGTGTACAAAAGAAATGTAAGTTTTCCTTCAAAGCGTATCAAAAATGCGTAAGTGGCTCAGAACACATGCTGAAGGATAAGGGTATTTATTTCAGCTTTTACTTGGTTTCTTTCGAAAAGTTCTGTCTTCAAATTTGGCAGTTGGGTTTGGGATTTAAGTGATTTTTGTGGTAGTTCTTGTACACCCATCAAACTTGTTCTGCTTAAGTCATTGCTAACTAAAACTTATTCATCGCGTAAATAAAGACAATGTTATGAACTGAATCAATAATTGACTCTACAATAACAATGCGCAACACTCACCAAACTACCACGCAGGTAGATCAGATACTATACAATGTATGCCTATTAATAACGTAAGGAAACATTCGAATTTGGTTTACACTTTCGCACCTGACTACGAGTATACTTGTATCTAAACGGCAGTCTCTCAATCAAAAACCCCTGATGAGCAGTGGGCCCGACATTGAAACTACCCTAAATAAACAGAAAAACCACCGCAAAAGATGCTGGGGCACTCATGGAGAGTTTAGGTAGGTAAGCCATTGATTGTTTGCTACTGGTATAAGTTTAAAAAGGTGTAAGGCAAAGTCATTTAAAGTTAGACAAACATGACTAAATAACACCAGTGCAAGGATGCAAGGCTTCTCGGCCTTTCAGCACGGAATGGATGCAGTATCTGTTCTCATTGATGACAGATTCTTTCCATAATCTGCGAGAGGAGGCCCTACTAGGTGGTTGAGCCTGGCTGATGGCTTGCTTCTCTACCCGGTAGCCAAAATTGAGGGGCGCCCTTTGACGCCCTAGCTACCCTTTATTTATTAGTTAGCCTATTTGGTGGTTTTTCTTGGTAGAAAGTGTGGAAGCCAAAATATGCCCGCTTGCAACCTCATCTGACACATAACAACCTTGAGGAGGCTTGACTTTCCCAGAACGCGAAACTACGCGAAAACCCTAACCTTATCATAAAAGAAGCAGATAAGGGTTCGGCAGCTGTAGTATGGGATAGGGAAGATTATTTAGAGGAGGCACACAATCACCTAGGCAATGAATGAGTCTATAAAAAAGTAGATCGCGATCCTACTTCAGAGACACAATTAACAATTAGAAATGTTCTCCAGGAGATTGAATCTAGAGGAGACCTCTCCACTGAAACTTTAGCATATTTTAACGTTGAAAACCCCCGATTAGGTAGGGCGGATAGCGTATAATACCACAAATGGGACTCCCTTTCTTTACTAATTGTCTTCCATAATTTCTGTCATGTTCATCGGATTTAAGCAAAGTTTTTTTTTCACGATTGTAGGTGACCTCCGTTCCTGATAATACCGATTTATTCTAAGGAAGTTCAAAAGAGAGAGAGAGAGTGAGAGATGCAGAGTTGAAAATTTCAATTACTCATTAAAGAAAGACATGGCGTTTTGTACTTAAGAAAGGCACCCTATCTACATAAATCCCTCTAGACTCCTCTGAACTTTATGTTTGTATATGTCCCGGCTCTTTATCGAATAGAAAATTTTTGCCTCGCAAGGAGATGGATAAGATGTCTTACTTATGACTTGACTTCTGTTTGACATTGTTGTGGTTTTCTTGTTGAAGTTAGAAGATATATCTTTTATCCAATTGCTGACAAATATGCATGATATTTATACGTGACATATTTATCCTCGGCCAAGTTTCAGGGTTCAAAATTAAATTTCAGAATGCATAGCAAAAATTTTTTCAAAGTTTAACCTGTAAAAGTTCCAAGAAACCTATCTTTGCAGGGTCCAGAAACTGCAAAAAATTTGAAAATGTGTAAAATGTGCCCCGTTAAAATTACTGAAAAACTAAAGCTTAATTTAAACACTGAATTTACTCTGACGATGGAGTCAGCACTTTTCATCTTTTTCCGCGACACTTTGACACACTATAACCTTATATCGGCTAATGCTATTACAAAGATGTTTGGCACGTTTATAGTTTAACTTTTTTCCAACAAATTGCAAAAAAACTATATTTTAATTTGGTGTGAATGATGTCATCTATGGCTATGAAATGTTGCGCAATATTTAAAAACTCCAAACATTTTGTAAAAAGGCCATAAAACATACCTTTTGAATTACATTTTGATTTTTAAAGTGCTTTTAGTATCTCTAGGGTATTTCTGCATGTATATGTTGTATTTAGGCAAGATATTTTAGATTTTTAGAAAATTATTTTCCAAAATGTATGAGTTTTGAAATTACCGACATGGTTTTGTTTCTTTTTGTTTGCCTCTTACCTTCTAAAAGTTTATACTTGTAATTTTCCGCATCAAGATTTGTAGTGACATTTAAACTTCATATCGTTTTACAGAGGGCTTGAAAAATCGCAGCAGAGACTTGAAAAACTAGGACGTGCTTTGGATGTTGTGGATAAGAAGGTAGCTGAGATGAGGGAAAGGTTAGTGATATTTCTGCGCCATTTGGTATGTTAACTAACTTATTTTCTACCCCACCCCTGTCCCCTTTTCACTGTAGGTGGAATGATTTGACATCGTGTCCAAATCCATGTGATTATCCTTGATTCTTAGCTGTATTGCATATGCAACTAGTTATCGGGCAAGTCTCTGATAAAAAGTTGTAAACCTTGTTCGTAAAATTATGGACCGTTTCATCCAAATTTGAACCTCGGATAGAATCGGCAAGTAAAGCAGCCTTGAAATAATTCTCTGCAAAGTTCCAATCGTCCGTTGTCCTTGGAAGTTTGACTCCAGCTTTATAGTCGCAGGTATCAGGGACGAAGTCTTCATCTTGGCTATTAGTAATATTGCTAAATTCCTCATGCGGCTGGTGTAAGTCGTCTAGTACTCCATGCACTATCCGACAATTTCTTTTATGTGACTTTAAGCCGCGAAGACCTTTGCAACGCTTTCCACAAGAACAAACGACGCTGTCTGTATTGGCAATGACACCTTTCTGATAGGTGCGAACGGGTGGAGGTAGATCTTGAAATAGTTCCTGCGCCATCGCTTTGTGAAGCGACTTTGGCGTCGTTGGTAGAGCTGCCGTCTATTCTGTCCCAGGTTAGTGAAATTCATTGCTAGGTTATCAATGAATACTTCCCCTTCTGTTCACGCGTAAAGTGGTGTAGGAACCCGCATATGAACGTGAAGACCGTACGTTGTGAAATTTATCTTGTATCACTTAACATTAACAGAAGGAATCTGCGTTACCTAACGTCGGCATTTTAAGCCATCCTCTTGGGGAAAATATTGTGTTTCTCAACCAGTCCGTCGAATTGTTTTACAAAATAAGCCCCGGAAATTCGCGTCGCACGAACGATGTGGAAATTCTTCAAAAGTGGACAGGGCATTCAGAGGACAGAGTGCAAGTGGAAAGTTTTACGTCTATTGTGTGATACATAAGTGTAATCGATGGCTGCGACCCAAATGAGTTCTTCGACAGTTTGCAGCAAGGTAGCACATATTCAATTTATGGTATGGATGAAGCCCTGATTTCATGACACGACTGGCAAGCCTGATGCTAAAACGGTTTCATGTCACTTCACAGTTTCTAATTTTCCATCTAATCTTGGCTCTCTTATCACGGGAGAAGTTCGTCTCCTTACAGTGCAACTACACCAGAACCGTTACGACGAAGAGTATATTGTACTTATGTGATGCTTGTAATAATGTAATAATTGCTAATGTTAAGATGCACTTATGTACTGATGTTTTACTTGTTAATGTTATGATGCACTTAAGTGATACTTGTTAATGTTAAGATGTACTTAAATAATACTTGTTAGTGTTAAGATGTGCTGAAGTAACACTTGATTATGTAAAGATGTACTCTTATGTGACACTTGTTAATGCTAAGATAAACGTAAGTAATACTTGCTAATATTAAGATGTACTTAAGTAATACCTGATTATGTTCGGATGTAGTTAAGTAATGCTTGATAATGTTAAGATGTACGTAAGTAATTATCTTAAGATAACTATATAGTGTATACCATGAAGCTGTGCCGTGACATCTAAAGAACTGATTGTCCCGTGACATTCAAACAACGACGTTTTATAAGCGGGGAAAACGTCTCTGGCGACCTAAATGTTTTAAAGTCGAAAAGAACAGATAACGACAGAAACCTTATAAACGAACGAAGTCCTATCTGAGTCCTATCGACGACGAAATAATAAGATGGTTATGGTACTAATGATGATGATAATAATAACGAAAAAAGGTCATAACGATAACGATAGTAATAACAATGCTGGTCATAGAGATGATGAGAGAATATGTTGAAGACGATGATGACAGACTATAGTCAGTGGTTTTGATACATAATAGTGAGTGTGCAAGGTCGCACGAATCGTCATTACCTTATTTTGGTTCCTGTTTCATCACCCTTAATAATGAGCAAGAAAAGAACCGTGGCAAAGCACAATATTCTACTTTCAAACACAATGATGAAATTAAAGGTTTTTTAAAATTTCTTTTAAGAACATGTGTATACTTTAACAATATCTATTTAATTACGTCTCATTTGCGAATCCCGTATAGAGAATGCTATTGTGTTAAAAAACTTGAGAGTAAAAGGGGTCAATTGCCAGTGCAAAGTGAAAGGCCCCACTGATTATCAGGGGGCTGCACTGAGAGATTGCGAAGTAATAGCAAATCTAGTAGTGTGGAGAAGAATAAGAATCGGACGTAACCGCCCAGTAGGACCACCTCTCACGGACCATGGACAGCACCTGTCATCAATGAGAACAGATACAACATATGATCCTAGCCAAATGACCGAAAAGCGATTTACGTTTATTTACGTTTTGCAATACAGATTCCCCTACATGTTCATAAGCTACAGCATTTATCACGTTGTACTATTATCGTTTAGGGTATTTCAAACCGAGGCGTTTTCCATGGTAATAATTGCTTCTAGCCATTTTAGCCAACTAGATAAGCATTTGTTAACGTATAATCTACAACATTTGTAACGAGCAAATGTTTTATAAATGCTTATTCCAAAGTGGGTATACATACACAACGTTGTCACCTTGTCCTACCTCTCCATGAGACACCTGCAATATATTGCAGCATCCTTCTATCACAGCTAACCATCTTCCCTTCCTGTGCACGAGTCATGCCTCTGGTCTCTGCACCATAGAGCAGCACAAGTTTTATGCATGCTCCATATACTCTTCCTCTGTACCTCAGTGGGATGTTTTTATTGTTGAGAAGGCTTGCTATCTCTCCCCACTTGGCCCATGCTGCAGATATCCTCATATTCACAGCCCTCTTTGAACCACCCTCTGACTCCAGAAGTTCTCATAAATAGCAGAACTCCCTCACCAACTTCAAAACTCTGCCCTCTGTGTTCTGATGTTGCAGCTCAACACCTCCAACATTAACAAATATCACACTGTTGATAATGTGTCAAGCAAAGAGATCAAAGATCCAACCATCATTTGGTATTTCATCATGTGCAACACAACGAAATGCGACGATAGCCTGTAGTGATACCTAAGCCTGATTTTGGAAAATTGCTAAGCAACTCGAGGCCTGACCCGGAAAATGGAGTTGCTTGCAAAAAAACCTGTAACCTCTATCTTTCCCATCCTTATTTCCAATTCAGTTGCCTCGGATACAGACTGTTCAGCCTATTTCCGCTCCTTGCGGTTTGTAGATCAGAGAAACGACGTCGTTATGAAGTTAAACGCGTCGTCTTGATTGTCCTAATCAAACATAATGAGTCATTCTAAAATGTAAAATATTAGTCCCCCTCTTCACATTTTCTTAGGGTGCGCTTGGTCGAGAGGGTGAGTTTATAATCTAGTTTTGCAGACAAGGCGTGTACTTCTTTTGGGTGGTGCTTATTGGAAGGTTAGGGTAAATTGATCAATTACGTCATGGTCTTTCTATTCAATAGAATTGAATAGAAAGACCATGATTACGTTAATTGAGTACTTAGGTGACTTCGCTGTTTAATGAATATCAGAAGTTTGACAATATTTTGCACTCGTTCCATTTTCGTGTTGGTATAGCTCACCTGTGTACGTATGAGGGTGATATCTTGAGCAGTCGTCAAGATACACGGTTTTAAATTTCCCTTGACTATGTCTCTTGGGCGTAGAAACTTTTTACAGTCCAGGATTTTGGCATTGTCGAGTACGTGTTCCGCTCTCAGCATTAAATCTGGTCCCAAAATCTCAGTTAGATTGAGCTGATATTGAACCGGTGCAATCTAGAATAGAAAATAGAATAGTTCCAAAATATAGACTAATACAAGGTAATTAAGATTCATGATACATAATTACTTTTAACAAATTTAACAGAGACCAACAGATTTTACTGCAATGCATATTAATGCAAGCAGGTAATTGTATTCCTTTACAACAGATACTAAGAACAATCAAATTAAATTTGCTTACACAGAAAAGTTATGGGCAACGAGTGTACAAAATGCTATGCAGCATACTTTATGGCGATGCTGTATGGAGCATTCTTTTCTGCACACCAGCATGTTGCCATGTCACGCATTGCAAATGTTCATGTCACTTGTTTGTGCAATTTTTTATTGATTAGCACGTGCTTCACTCGGTCAAGATGTAAATGTGTCACAGATCTTTATGAGCCGCGGCTTTTATATCGTAACTATCAAGACTACAAAAACGGTAAAAGCCAGAGGATGGGAAGTATGTTCGATATATCAACAAGTCCCGCGACACTAGTGAAGAGTTTTCGTCTTTGGTAAAGGAAATGCGATATAATGATCCTGAAACATAATTTTGATATTTTAGGTAAGTAAGATATCTTTAAATTTTCACGGTAGTGTAGGCTAAATTTTCGGTCATTATCTTCAATTGAATAAATGTAGGTCAGCACATGTTAACAAAGAGACTTATTATGTATAGTCCACCAACAAATTATAGCAGATGAAACGCGAAATATGGAAAGTTCTGAAAAACTTCTTCAGGTCACCTATAGATTGTAACTGAAAATATGCTGAAAGAGATTAATATATTCCAGGCCCACTTGTTTGCCAAGGGGGTAAAATCTAAACAATATGAGAGGCAGCCCTTCATACATCGATTTCTAGCAAGATCCCATGCGTGTAAGAACCTCTCTACGTGGATCATAAGATTCATCTGAAGAATTAACAATGTCGTTTGTGCAGTCACGCCTTCTTGAAGAAGAAACACGTCGGAAGGAACGTCGAAAGAAAAAAGAGAGAACACATGATGGTGAGGAAGCTTTTATGGTGGAGAAACATCGAAGTAAGAAATCGGGAAAGCAACGCCCGAAGTGCTTTAATTGCGGAAAGCCTGAGCATATTGCGAAGGATTGCCGTCTTCGAACCAGAACGAACACTTTACCAGGAGGAAATAAAAGGGTCGGATCCCATGCTGCTGCTTGTGTCTCGGAGGCAGTATCGGACAATGAAGAACATTTTCTATGGATTACAGCCAGTGCCTTAACTGCTGTACAAAAGGATGACAAAGGAGGGTGGAAGTTTACCACTTCATTCATAAAGAGTCGATTCAAACAAGTTCTTGAGCGCGAACTGCACTTTTGGATTACAAGCAATAAAGGATAGGCCCCATCATGCAGAAAAATGTTGCACCGAGATGTTGACTGCAGGAAAAGACCAAATTACAACACTCCCTGTTCCTTAACGCATACTCGTCTCGATTAGATGATAACAGCAACGAAGAAACGTGCCTATCCTATCGTATAAAACTACCTTCAAATTACAAATAAACGTAAGTTAGTATGTAGAACTGGTTTCTAAATGCTAATCAGACCCGGGTTCATCCAAGACCATCAGGGGTGTAAGTGGGGCGAGCTGATTTAGCTATCTCGTCTGTTAAACTAAATACGACTTCTCTAGCAACTACAGCTATTTTCTTCAGTGTGTCTGGTATTTTATTGAATTCCTTTACACTTCATTAGCCATTTTCATTTATTCTGTCTTAGACTCTGTTTTGTATTGATGTTTTTGACTAATTTAAATTTTCATTTTGTTGTGCTTTCTCCGATCTTATCTCTTCATCGTAGCCACATTATCTCTATACAGACTTACCGCTATTATGAGTAAGGATATTTTTAGCATATCACCGGTATTTGAAAAGCTCTGCTTTTAGAAGCAACTCTCCTCTTGTTAAGTTGAATAATGATGATTAAAAATTCTGTGTCAACTGCCTTTTGGGGTAGATAACACAGCTATGAAATATGAATGTGCGGATAACCCAGATTTATGGGAAGCTTCGCATGGAACGCCTGATTTTTACAAAAAACTATCTTTCCGAAATAAGGGATGAGTGCTGAAATGGCAGCAGAGAGCTAAATAATCGCACAAATTCTCTGCCTAAAATCTGAAGGCATAGGGTGACGTAGTACTCATGAAATGTGGAGACCAAGCTTTGAAAAACCTAGAAATGATCGCTATTTTCGCTATTGCGCGCTTCACTAATGTAGAAGCAAAACCCCAACATTCTAAACTAATATAGATTTTTGAAATATTTATACCACCAAGATTAGGAATCGGATTATAATACAAACTGTGCAGCTGCACGTGTTTTGTATTTACAAGGAAATCTCACTAATAGATATGGCATTTCCATTGTTATTCTTAATTTAGAAATATTGCCTTACAAGAGAAAAATTCATCACATATTTCCTGCGATCCTTAACAGGTTACGAACCCTTAAGTATCATTTGCAGAATTCTAAGAGGTCCGTGGAACCGAGGTTGCGAAACACTGCCCTTCTTAATCAAAGTTTTCCACCGTTATGATTTTGATACCATGGATTCCTGGCAGCACATTTCTAATCAGTGATGTATCCTACCAACTTGACTTGGTACCAGTTCTCTGGTCCACCAGTCTGCCACAATCTCATTGTGGTGAAAGAATGTGAAGATGATTTCCGGATAGGTTAGATGGAACTGAATTGTTACGTGCCTTTAGTGTGCTGATGCTAACTGCTACTTCTTTGGTAAACAGAAGACGTAGTTAAACTAAACCACTTCATTAATAGAGGTAGAAAAGGCCTCTTTGTGTCGTATCTTTAATGACCATAACTCTAGTTTCTAAAGGAAGTTACGAAAGGGAAAAAGTTGAACAAGTGTTGATGTCTTTGAGGGCTGTGGAGAGAGGTGGTTCAGGGGAGGGGGGCTATAACTCTCCCAATGATTCTGAAAACATTGTATGTTATAAAGTCGTCAGTTGTGAGTAGCTGTAAGGTGATGTTAGTAAATAATTTACATTGTAAAGCAGTGAAACCTAACGAAGCTTTGCTGCTAGTGGTTGCTCTTACGCATTAGCACTATTTACCATATCGGTTTCATGCCCCTTTTGCTTCCTAAATGGGAAACATATTCCAATGTAGGCCTACAGGTCGTGTCACACCTCAAGTCACCAAGCTTCATGAATTCTCCGTTTATTCTCAACTACCATGTTTTTTCTGGTTTTGAACAGTTTATTTGTGGTTACCATCTTCCACCCGATTGTTTCAATTTAGCTGAGAGTTACGCGAGCGCAATTACTGCCTGACGTGAATTTTAACCTGTTTTTGATAATATCACTTTTCACCAGATACCAATCTGAAGGCAATTGAAGAACCACTGTCTGAGCTGCCTTTCTTTTCGAAAGATACAGGAGAGCTTTATTTTACGTGAATATCTAACGTTGTCGAGACTATTTTTCAATGACATATAACTAATTTTTGTGTTCTTTGGTACAGTCTACCACCTTTTATGTGGCTCGCTGTTATCCCACTGAACTCGCGTTGCCGATTTGCAAGAGATTGTCGCAACGCAGATTTCCTGCGGTGATACCAGCGTGTCTTTGTATCCGTGACCTCGTCGCCAGATATTGGGGTTGAGCTGACTTCGGCGGCATAAGGAGGAGAGACTGTACTCGATTGCTTGATTCAATCTCAATGTGATGATAAAATGAACTTGAGACAATTCATGTGACATCGAAAGTCTTGTCAAATCATGTGACAATTAAACACTCTGACTCATCATGCGTCATATGACAATCGGTCACGAAGCTGGCCCTCTAAGAGAGGGGGCGGTTGGGATTTCCAAAATATGAAAGGGGGGGCGGTCATGATATACTACAGTGAAAAATAGATCTGCCGATCAGAATGTCAGGGAGGCGGAGTACGCTAACAAATTCTCTCAGGGGGCAGCGCCTGCCCTTAACCCCCCTCACCTTCGTGACTGATGACAATCAACCTCATGTCGAATTATGAGACAGTTTAAAACTCATGTGAACGTAAAGTATGGTTAAACTACAAAAATTAACTGACAAAAACAAAGGAAAGTCATAAAGCCCTAAATTTATAAAAAAGGAAATTAGATAAGGTGGAAATATCTTGCTTCACTTTTAGCAAGGCTCATCCAGAAGAGCTTTAGCAGAAGCAACGAGGAAAATTAAAAGTAGACTTAAAATGAGATTGCAAAGATGAATACACTAGCAGCTAAAAAGATGAATGCAATCATTGCTTTCAATCATCAAGTTGCTAGTTAGTGACAAAGATAAACCGTAATGAAAGTAGAAAATAATTAAATATACGTCTGTGATCGAAAAATGGTAGAGTAGAAGAACTTTAGCTTGACAATAAACCCTGTAGACATTTGTAAAAGAAGCAACTAAATGGCAACCAGTCACTAATTATGTAAATAATATTTTACGTTTGAATGCGCCAGTTTATGTATGTCCTCCATAACATGCATAAAGCAATGAGCAAGTATTATTTCTCTTTCTCTAGAGTACAATTAGGGCTTGCGTCACACTGTACATAGTCATCAGCTCTTGTAAAAAACAAAACCAGATCCAGGTAGTAAAAACATTTATCTACAGCTTCATTGACATTGTAAATACAGTTACGTCATTTCGTAATTAGAATAAAGTTTACTTACTACAATACCTTTGGGCTTTAAGGCAAGGTTAACTATAAAAGACTCAATAGGCTTTGTGTTTACATTTCCCGCCATTTCGTGTTATACGTGCAAAGCGACGGCCATTTTTGGTTACGCATGCAGAGTTATCCTTCCAAACTTTTTATTTATAGTTCAGTGATCTACATCACTTTATTTCTGCTCAGATGTCCATGCCTCGCTTTCATTATCTGTCAATCATATTATCCGGATTTCTATTAGCAACACAATCTTCTTAATTATATCTTCTTGCACAGAAATCAAAGGCTTTTTAAAAAGTCTTTCCCTTTATACACCATGATTATCCATTCTCTTCGTGAATTTTATTTTACAAGAGTATTACACATTGTCCAATTTGCGCAATTAGAAAAGAATTCCATTTTCCACCAAAACTTTATCTTCTCCCATGTTATCATTCCTGTTACTATCAATTCGAGGACTCTGTCTCTTAGCAGTTGACCATTGCTTTGAAACTTGGGAACATCTGGAGTTATTCATGATTAGCCTATGATTAGTATAAGCCCCAAGCAGCGCTCTTATGAAACATTTTCATAGAAAAGACGGCGTACGGCTTAATGCTTGTTTCCACAGTGCAACGCCTGTAAATTTTCTGAGCATGACCTCGACTGACAATTTGACATGTTTAACGTACCCTAATAAAATATCATTTAGTTAAATTGTGAGTGATACTTTAAAAATTTAGAATTGTGATTTTGTAAAGAGCGTAAACTGGTACAATACTAACATAAGAATCTTTACATATAAATTTAACAACCAATAAAATATTATTGAAAACAAAGTTCGGTAATTATCGTATCTCACGTGCTGCCTTGACTTGATCTGGATAATTGAAGATAAAGCTGTATATTCCCAGTCTGCCGATGGCTGGATCCCATTCTATGGACAGCTGGCTGAGAACAGTGATTCCACGAACTGAACTCTCCTGACTCTCAACTCGTCCTTTTTATTTATACATTTGTGTTCAGCCTTATTTGAATACTGATGTAATGGAGTAGAAAACTCTGGACGTCCCATTCCCAACGTCGTTGCACAATGGTATGGCATCCACGCAACATCTCATATGAGAACCAGACGTAACAAAGAGACGCTTTTTCCTAGCAACTGTTCACCCCTCATTTACAGGAGAGAAATTCATTCTACGTCAATAATCTCCGTTTACAGGATGATGTTAGATGTAGCAGTTTATCATCCAAAACGTTCATGCCTTCATTTGTTGATATTACCTCTTTTGACAATCGACCTTAGCCTTTGTTTAATTAATGTAAAAAAAATGCTCTTCTAGTTTGGGGTGTTTTTTGGGGGTGTAGTTCAAAAGGAGGGGACATGGGTAGGGAAATGAGGGGAAACCAGGAAATGGATGACCACATTTTGCAATTATTAAATAAATGGTTTCACTCCCTGTCCACTGAGTAATGGTTGGAAGTTAATATCGGAGTATGTTAACATCGGAGGTCACCTCGCTTTTCGGAGCCTTGGCTGCGAAAGCGTGGTTCGTGGTTTACAGTTCCGATATTGACATACATTCTATTTCTCCAGTGTCTTTCAAAGTCAACTTCATTGTGTTTTATGGATTTTGGACAGAGTCAGATAACAAGAATTTCCGCCCTTCTATGAACAAGCCATATTGCACGGGGAAATATGTCTCTTTAATATTGACAAAGAATACTATTCTTAAGTAACAAGCAAATCTAATGCTTGGTTATGTCAATGACCCAGTTTAATTAAAGATTTGACGTACCGTTTTTCCCCTAAGTTAAGCTAGGTCAAGCGGGGTAACGAGGGTAACGGGGGTATCGTATCATGTGTACAGTGACCGGGTCACATAATAACAATAAATACTTACTTAATTTCCCTGTGTTTCAACAAAGGGATCAGCCCGTCTTGAATGTTCTTATCCTCAAGCTAAATCAAGAAGAAATATCGTTAAGGTAATTAAAAAGACGACACTGGAGATACGCCGGACAGAGAGTGGTCTAGTGGAGATTCAGATTAGTAGTCTCGAGCGTAGTTACTGGTTAGTTTACTCTTTCCAAAGGTGACAGCCAACATAAATGAATTAACGGGATTTTGATCAATTCATAATTTTGTAGCTTACAAATATTTTGTAAAGCCCTTAAGTGTATACTTTCTATCGTTATCTGATTCAAGAAAGTTTGAAAATTTACCGCTAGCTTAACCACAACCGGTTTCAGATATTTTAAACTTCCCAAATACTTGATTTTTCTTTTTATTTCATAGATGTAAATAAGCTTTGAGTGCCTGTTCACAAAGGTTACCAAGTACTTGCTACATCTATGGCTTGTATCCAACATTTCCGTGCACACATTATTGTAGAATGACTCCGTAGCACATTTTTAACTTCTCTGGTAACAATAGCTTTGGCAAACGGTTCCTCGCATTCTCTCCGTTGAGAATGCATTTCCCAACATATACTTGATTTACAGCAATATGTAGGTGACCTAAGGAATTGTTTCAGTAGAAGCAACATTGTCCATATAAGTTTCATTACTTTGCATTTTATTTGCTATTGATGACCTTATCACAAAGAAAAAATAAGCAGACATTTTAAAAAAGTCTATGGCAGTTTAATTTCTCCAACTACACATAAAAAATCACCCTATCCACTACGTTATTGGTGACGTACTTTCTGCTTGAAGGAAAGCTAACTTTGAGATAAAAGGGTTGTGAAGGTCAAGCCCCCCAAATATTTTTTAGCATCTGCATTCATTTATTTTAATGCAATAAATCTCTAACTCGGGGCGAAACTGAACGAAGTACTATGCAAATGATCATTGCTTAGAAAACTGTTTTCAAATTCGTACACGTCAGCCTTGTAATGCAATGTCCCTAATTCCACTCTGTAAATTTAATATGAACATATTTTTCGTTTTTGATGTAATCAAAACAGTGTTTGGTACTGTATTTCCCGTTGCGTTTCTTCATTGAAATCGGGTTTTTTGCCCTCCATCTGTAAAGCGGAAATGAAATTTCATTTCCGGAACGCTCAGACTGCAAACGACCTATAGTTAGCACTTAATCATCTTTGACAATAAATTGTGCTTCCTCAAATTCATCCGGAGGAATTTGTTTTGTTTTTGCATGTTGACGTCAAATATAGCCTCGTTTTGAACTGTATCCGGTTCATTTGCTTCGTAACGGTTCCAGATCAGCATGAGCATTCAGAATAATTCAGGTTTACCATGTCTCATTTCACCACGTCGGGGACTTCCTCGCAGAAGGCGGTACATTCTTGAACGGTCATATCAAATTTTCCACATAATGGATTGGCAGAGGTTAGAAAAGGTTTGCATCAAACTCATGAGAAATCTGTAGTTTCACTAAAAGCCAAAAACAATTTAGGTGATAAACTAGACGTGAAGGCGTAGTAGGGCTGAACTTAACTTCCAGCATGTAATTTCAAAACCGTGCTCAGAATTTACATGAAAAAAAGTTCAAAGACCGAAGCACGTGTCGGTGCTCAAGATGTTGAGGTGTACGTTTGGGGTCATCAACACTTCTGGTCACCATGTCCAATCCCACATAACACTACAAGTTACTCTTAACTAGCTGCATTATTCACTTAAAGTTAAAAGGTTACCCTTTTAAAATCAGTCTCCGTACATAAAGATCAACCCAGTATTAATTCGATGTAACTCAAAATTGCTTACAATATAAAATAGTGATAGAGCCGTTGGAAGTTGAACTGACAGGATTTTTGGCATGAGGTGACCTATCAAATTTTATTCCCCGAGAGTCTTTGATGCAGAGGGTTTACAGCTTCTTGTTTTACTTAGTCCATGGGGGTAGGGTATAATCGTAGAGGGAACAATGTAAAACAGAAAATGGAGGCTTTCGGAAAGATGTTTCAAACTGGACAGTTGGCATTGAGCCCCTGGCATTGGATTACGACATGTTTGAAGAATACATATACTGGAGTGATGTAAGAAGAGAAACGGTACGAAATAAAATTAATGTTTTAATATTATGAGGATGCTGGTGGTTAAAAAGTTTCATTAGGTACAATGAAACTGAAAGAATTAATAGCAAAAAAAATATTTAAAATTCTGACTATACGGTATCAATCAATGTGATAATTTCAGTATTCATGATCCATATTGTGATTTTCTTTACTTTAAAATCAGAGACTTCTTTATAATAGCATGCTATTAGTTATAAGCTCAACAGGCTCACAGATTCAAATAATTTAACAGTGTACTTAGTTATAACATTCGTATAGTGTCTGCCCAGCTTCAAAACTCAACAAAACTCAATATTTTCATTCCTTTGCATTCCTTCTCTGTAATGAGCTATTGACCCAGAAGTATTTTAAAAAGTGAATAATTTTAACAAGCGGCTACTGGATCCAGTTCTTTCTGCAAGCATTGTTATACTAAATAAGTTGGCGCAAACCTTTTTTGCAAGACCAATAGCAACTAGATTCCACGATGTATTATAAACTTGACCTTGTGAGTAACAATTTAAGACTCCAAATCAAGACAATTAGATCTGCTTTAAGATAAAAAATACTATCTGAGTTTTTTAACATATGAGGCTGAGACCTGGACATTGCAGTGAGATGCATGGTAAAGACTGGAAGCATTGTTAATACTTCCGATTCAGCCCAACCCCAATGGATCAATCACGTCGCGGGACGAAGGGATTTTCGCGCAAAATTTATTAAGTTTGTCAAACAATGAATTTTGAGAGAATCACGGTCAAATCCTTGTAATTCATATCTCTCATACGGGGATGATAGCTACTACATTTTACGGGATCTTTGCTAGAATTCAAGATAACTCTCATAGAAACAATAAAGTAAAGAATTGGTACAGAGCCGCGAGTTATTGGCACCGATTTTAGATTAGCACGGACGATGGTTAGTTTTAACATTAGAATTAAGAATGGCATTTTGTTTAGTTATAGGTTTTTGGTTGTGATTTTTGGGAGTCCGTACATTTTGCTTATTCTCAGAGTTTCTTGTTTAATTGCTGTATCTGTTTCATATGGATTGGTTGTAATGTGCTCTACAGGGTTTCAAAATATATATTGTAGGTCTATGTCAAGTACATAGATATTGCCAGTAAGTAACTGAACTAAAAATAAAAATTTATAGGAATTTTTGCAGTATTTCTAGCTTTAATGATATGTATCAATGATACAAATTTGAATAACATCTTAGGTGATGGGTTAAAATATTGCACTTTCTTGTCCTTCTTTTACATGGAATGTTCATGGCTTGCCTCTCAGCCCGGTAGCCTAAATTTAGGGGCGTTGCCCTTGGGCGCTCCAGCTGCCCTTTATTGATAAGTTAGCCTGTTTGGTGGTTTCTCTGCTTATTTAGGGTAGTTTCAATGTCGGACCCACTGCTCATCAGGGGACTTTGATTAAGAGACTGCCATTTCTATTTTTAAAAAGTTCTGCATACTCTGTAGAGCATAGCTGGTAACCTGAACGCAATAATTGGACTTGCATCGCTTTTAAGCAACGATTGAGCAGTGGCTTCCAAGCAACAGTGTACGTCAGACGTGATTTACTGGGCTGAAAACGAAAAAAAGCGTGCAAAGAGAGAACTGCAATGCCTTGCATAATAGACACAGTGTATAATGCAGGAGTAACTGGGAGTTAGAATCTGTCTCCATTTATATGAAATCAGAAGAAGAACTCGACATTGCTCTCGCCGCTGCCAGCCAAATCCCACTGTAATCAGTTTGTTTTGGTTGATTCATGCGAGCTAAACCTCGTTTTGAGACAGGATTGCGCAATTGTGATAAAGGTCCATTGTAGTGTTTGAAGTAGTGAAATAACTGACTGTCTGACTGTCCGACTGTCTTATCGCTAAAAAGCAGCAATTAGAATGACATAATGTAACCAGTTCCGGAAATGTCAATGTGTATCTAGCGTGATCATTGTAAAGTTCAGGAGTTTGTTTTGGTCTGCAAATCACACAGCGAAGTGTTCTCAAGGTTTTACAAGGTTCTTGTTAAGTGCGCGCGCAGGTTATATTAATCAAGAGCAACTAAGGAAAGTTCATTTGACTGAAAGTCGATGTATTTGTACTTTACAAAGACCCTGTTTGACTGTACCACATATGATAGATCAATGCATTATCGCCTTCAAGTACGTCAAACTTGAGTGAGAAGTGTCATGCTTTCATTCCCCGGTTCTTCACAGTGCGATCAACAAAGCAATGTTGTAAACAAAATCAAGTGTAAGCATCGTGACTAAGGAAGACCTGACGATATTTCGCTGTCTGATTCGCAGACCCTAACGAACCAGTACCCCAAACAATTGAAATTATACTAGAACATACATACAATCATCCATCTATCCCACCACCCACTATTCCACCGAATATTCTAAAAGAGCTCTTAGAGATCTGCACCACCCAAACTCCTTTTACCATGGATGGCAATATATATGTTCAGACAGATGGTGTAAGCATGGGAAGCCTACTAGGACCAACCTTCACCAACTTTTATGTGGGATATATCGAACAATTAACTCTTGAATCCTTAAAAACCAAACACGTACAGGAACCAATCTTCTACATTAGGCATGTCGACGATTGTTATATAATCGTGGAAAAGATGGATGACATTTACAACTTGATGCGCGAACTTTCCCATTCTGCAGACACTGGTTCTTTCAACTGCTATACTGCCTTAACACTCATTAGACGGGTTTCACAAAAGTTTCATAAAAGTTTAAAAAAAGTTTCACAAAAGTTTCACCAAAGTTTCAGCAAAGCTTCACAAACGTTTCACCAAAGTTTGACCAAAGTTTGACCAAAGTTTCCGCAACGTTTCAGCAACGTTTCACCAAAGTTTCACCAAAGTTTCAGCAAAGTTGTACCAAAGTTTCACCAAAGTTTCACCAAAGTTTCACAAACGGTTCCATTAACAAAACTATGCATTGGATACACTAGTTTGACCAAAGTTTCACCAAAGTTTCAGCAACGTTTCACCAAATTTCAAATGTGAAAATTAGGTGATTTGATGTACAACTTTTCAAAACCTTTCCGTGTGCATCTCGCACTGACGCTGAACCCTTCCTCCCCCGCAGGCTGTTAGATTTATTTACTTCCCGCAGCACTGTACCCCACCTCGGGCTAGACTACTCATGGCTAATTCAAGGGATGCTTTAGTTGCCTTCGTTTAATTACACACTGTATTAAGTTACTTTAGTTAATCTAGATGGTTAGTGCGTGCCTTGCTTGTTAGTTAATGAGGTGAATTAATATGCAAGGTATAATTGGGAGTTTTTTTAAAGATAAGCTTCACATTCTGATACTTGGGTTCTTTACTTTTATTGATCTCAATCCGTGGGTCACTTTAGCTGGTCAAAGATGCTACTACATTTTTGATCCTCCACATCTTCTGAAATCAGTACGAAACAACCTGATGAAATACAAATTTATTTTCGGAGAGAAGGTTGCTCAGTGGGCGGACATAGTAACATTTTTTAAAAGAGACCAAAAGCAGTCCATTTGTGCTGCCCCAAAATTAACACGGAATCATATTGAGCCAACTCCTTTCAAAATGATGAAAGTCAAATATGCTAGCCAGGTTATGAGCCACACAGTTGCAACTTGTATTCATATGTATGTAACTCTTGGGGCTCTTCCACCGACAGCATTGGGTACAGCAGAATGTCTGTCAAAATTTTCCGTCCTCAGTGTTCGGCAAATTGAAAAGTAGACTGCCCTATCAAGGAATTCTGCCTCTCCCTCGCGATATCGCATGCATTTGCATGAAATTCTCAAGCCTGATGCATGAAAGTGGTTTTGAAAGTGCATGCAAGTGGTTTTGCATTCATGGCGCTTGGGAACTTACTAAGTTCCTTCACGGTGATAAATGCAATCTTGACCCTATTATCGTACGGAGGAGACAAAGTTTTCTCTTTGCTTAAAATTTTCTACGCTTTGAAGTCCCATGCATCTTTGGAATAAGAAGCAATAGGCCAAACGACAAAAGAAAGTTTGACCTCATACAGCTAAAACCATCTTGGTATGACATTTAACAAGATTTTGATAGGCATGATTTAAAGTTTGATAGGGTATATCTCATCAATTGCCCAAGGTATTGTTCTCAAATTTAGACAGGTTGTCTATGTCAACAAGAAGAAAGCAATTCCAAAAATTTATCAAATTTCTGATATTCATTAATTAGTGACATCATGCTTTAGTACTCTACTCTACTCTTTAGTATTATCCTGCGTAAAGTTGCATGCAAAGTTCTGTAAATAGATTTCTCACTTTTACAGAATTAAAATGAAAATTGCCTTGGTTATAGTTGCATGCAACTGTAAAAGTTTCAGAAGACTTTGAAAAGAATGCTTAGAGGTTGGACATCAAGCTGTAGCCCACTATACGATTTCCTACGATACGATGTCGTAGACACGTCGCAGACAATCGCAGGGTATCGTAGACATTTGTAGACAATCGTATAGTGTGAGGGGGTTTACGATGGATTTCAATTCTATCGTAGGCTATCGTAGACTATCGCAGGGTATCGTAGGATTTTGAACATGTTCAAAAATTTTCAACGAATCGAGGGCTATCGTAGGAAGCTAGCTGCGAGGCTCGACGAGAACGTCCGCCGAGGACGAACATGTGGCGTGTTGGTCGATGAAGATTTGGTTTATTTTAACATACGTGGCATAGTATAACGTTGAAAATTGTGTTGGTATGATCGACGATGGAGGCAGACGGACCTCCGATGTTAACATTTCTCTAGTCGCCACATTAGCTCCAAATCATCTACCCAATCATCCACCCAATCATCCATCGACAACCACCACCTCTCAAGTATAGACTGGCCTCTCTAATCCATGTGGCTTGACCAAGGAAGGACTGCCATCCGGCCCGTCATACTGTCCAAAGCCCATTGAAAGTAGAAAGTATCATCGAGAAGATAAGATATCAAACGTTAGTTTTAAATTAGTTAGCTTTTTGAATCAGTTAAATTTTTTGAATTAGTTAGTTTTTTGAATTAGTTAGTTTTGTGACATATTTTCTATTTCTCTAGTGTTCTTTTCAAAACTAACGTTTCAAATACTGGATTTGGCCCAGCAGTGTACCAACAAACATACATTCGGACAAATTGATTGTTTTTAAAATAGATTTACAAAAACGCTTTTTACTGAACGAAACACCAGAAGTTCCGTATCAGGGAGAACTAGGACATTCAGAAACGCTCTTCGTAATATGCACAAAATCCCCTTGTTATAAAATATGGACTAAGATAAAATTAACAATAAAAAAGCCTCACATTTTAAAGGTAACAAGATGTAACTTTTTCTTAGGGTAAACTTTCTCCATACTGTCTCACAGTAGATTTTATAAAATCCAACAAAAATAAAATTGTCAAATGACATTTAAACAGTCGATAGACCCAAGTAGGTTAAGACTCCCCCTCAGTGACAAGCGCTCCTTCAGACGTCCTGGTAACTGTTGTTGCAGGGTCCTCAAGCTTTCTCCTCCCGTGGTCTTCTTTTTTACTAGAAGTAGCGTCCTTCTTGCTGTGGAGCAGGCGATTGTGGCTTTCTCTGCATCCATCGATTCCACAGATCTGGCATCATGTGCATGTTTGTCCAAGGTGTCCATGTCCCAAACATTGGTTGGTTGCCTCATATCGTCCCTTGTGAAGTAAACTTTAGCCTGATTCCTCTCTCTCGCTTGCCTATCAAGCCATGTAAAGTCTCTGTTGCTATTGTTTGGAAGTCGACTTCCTGTGTAATCCATTCCCGGAGAAGGCAAATTAATAGTACTATATTTATTGCTTTTATTACTTGCTATATCAATGGTACACAAAGAAAGGGATCAAAATTTTTAAAAAAACATTTAAAAGCTGGGTATGTGATTAGTTACAAACAATCATTGAATATAACGAACAACTGCTGATGTAAAGGACGACTCTACCTAAATAAAGAAGTGTCTTCCCTTACATCGGCAGTTGTTCGTTCTATTCAATGATTGTTTGTAACCAACCACATTCCTAGCTTTCAAATGTTTTGTCTGTTATGCATTACCTTTAGGTTTACCCGTCATTTTAGTTCCAGTGCCTGTGTTAATAGAATGGTAATGAATAAAATTAACAAGCAACATAGGGCATGGTTTCGTTGGCAATTAAGTTGCTGACACAACGAGACTGTCAACAAAATAAAATAGTGAACTTGAAAAGTTGGTTTGTGGTACAATACTTGAAAATTGCGTTGAGTAACGGATTCGTTTTGCTAAACGTTTTCGGCCTTCATGTGTCGGCCTTCATTAATAGACGCAGTAAGGTTTTTACCGAATCTTGTAAACAAAGTCAAGTCAACAGATCCTAAAACAGACTCGGTAATAGGATAGTATTTGATTGAAAACCCGTCATGTGCTGACGACTATCAAGAGGACTCGTTTAGGGTATTAGCGAGAGCCAGATCTCCTTTTCATCTTGCCGCTTTAGGAAGTCTTGTCTAATTTCAATAAACACTGCTCTACAATAGAACTACTTTTACTTAAGCTATAGCTTTTTACTTAAGGAGTACTGCTAAGATAAATTTCAGAGTGCCAATGCATAAGGTTTTTATTGTTTAGCTTTAGTTGCACTCTGGTGTGCCGAATAAACGGAGGGGTCATCATTACTGTCTAAAGTCAACAAACGGGGGGTCAAATAAACGGGGGGTCTGAACTCCAGTCTCAATTTCGTGAAAGTTTTGAATAAGGATGACACACACGAGGACAAATGTCGCTCTAATTGACTAATTAGCAACTGTTTCAGGGTCAAATGTTGCATGGGAAGTTATTCAAGTGTGGCACTAGGGGTCCAATTTATAGCAAGGGGGGTCAATAGCTAAGAGTTTCAACAACTAATAGCATGTTTCATTGTTTCTCTCACATCAAAATGCCAAACCCGAACAAAAACGTAAACCAACACTGTCTCCGTTTTCTTCGAAGTTGCTGATATTTTGGTTTACACTTGGTAAGCAAGTTAGGACTCTTTCTTAACAGTCTATACCATGGTGTACTCGTTTAATATTGATGAAGAGAAAATGATGGATTTTTTCGGTCCCGAGGGGGTATTTAGAAATTTTGGTAACTGGAAGGGTGTAATAAACTGTCAGAAGTCGAGAAACCCCGGTCCATTCCACATTGACTCTGCTGAAATAAAGGGGATGATTCATGATGTTCCTTGGAGCTTTCTGATTTTGTCATGTACGAACTCGTTCATCATTTGGGCCAGCTCTGGAGCATAGAGTGCCCAACCATTGAGAGCAGCAGCATTAGTTCTGTTTAAACGATTTACAGCTCCAAAAATCCCTTTGAGCACCTTGTTATTCTGTTCCTGGAGCTGATCCAGCCCCATCCTCCAAAAAGGTGTTTTAGTTTTCAAGAATGAAAAATTTCCCTTCATGAATTCATTGTAGACAGAGGGACAGGTATATGCAATGCACACCAGATCAAACCAATGAATAGTGGCCCATGGAGAATAATTGAATTTGTCCAATGCAAGTATCAATAGCGTGGGTCACGCGTTCGATCCCTGGTGGTGACATATTTTCTATTTCTCTATTATTCTTTTCAAAACTAACGTTTCAAATCCCCTTTTCTCGATGATACTTTCTAACTTCAAAAGGCTTTGGACAGATAGAAGGGCCGGAGGGCAGTCCTTCCTTGGTCAAGCCACATGGCACAAAGAGGCTGGTCTCCAATTGCGTTGAACAGGACGTCGATGTCCACCGGTGGATGATTGGCAGCTAGTGTGGCGACTAGAGAAATGCAGTATGTTCACATCGGAGGTCACCTAGCTCAGTTGGTAGAGCGCACGCCGCGAAAGCGTGGACCACGGGTTCGATCCAATAACTTGTCGGTAGACTATTCATCTTTCATTCAGAAAGAGGCAGGTAAACTCACGTAGTGTCATTTACCATTATTCGACGTATTTCTCTCAAAAATACAACCTTATTCAGAAATTTATAAAAAATATTATAAACATTCAAATGAAAACAATGTTGACTATTCCATATATGATATAACCCCCTTATGTAACTTTTTTTTAGACAGCCAAGACATTTTGCCAAATAGGAGAAAAAATTTGTTGTCGTCTCGGTATGGCTAATACGATGGAGCATAATGGTATTTGAACAGTGCCGTATCAAGAGTAAAATTATAGAGGAATAGGAGCTACAATCTTGGACAAAACTAACTCAGACCAAGTGTATTCTTCACAAATTAGGTTTCGCTTTGCTCTGCTGTTCTCTAGACAACAAGCAAAATTGTTCTTTAGTAATAGACGATTCAAGTTTGTACAAGTGGCAACTTGTACGTTAGCAAATTAGGAGCATGTACCCACTGTCTTGTCTAAACGGACAGTATGTTTGAATCTGGATAAAATTATAAGAAACACTTTGACAATATGTCGCACTTCATGTAGATGATTAATATTCCTTATTTTATTATATTGACGACAAAAATTCAACTTGATATTAATTCCAGATCCCTAAAGGTCGCCTATAGGTTTGCGTGACATCTTACCAGACAATTTGCCAATCATTTAAATAGGCTTGCTGGTATCTTTCTCCACGTAAGCGTTCGTTCTATTCTTTCCACAATCACCTTTTCTCTGATCAATACTATCCATATAGAGAAATCTAGGCTAGTTAGTCATATCTGTATTAGAAACTATCAGAGATACGTGGCGCAGCCCGGGTTAATGGTGAAAAGGAAAATCAGGGTACTTGGCCGAAGTTCGCTACGCTACGGGGTGTTAATAGTAAGTTAGTGTGAGTACTAACTTACTTTAACTTGCAAAACAGCTACCTTTTGGCAGCCCAAGAAGCCCACAAGATGCCCTTTAGCCCCCTGGGACGCAACCACACCTAACTCCCAAGACCACATAGCCGTGCGCGTTCCGCAGCAGGGACAAGATCCTGTGTGGCGCCCTATGGACCCTATTGGTATAATTGGATTCGTTTAAAAATGCCAAGAGGAGACACACTATGACGCGTAACTTTTGTGATTTTCAAAAGTTGGGGCTTCCATTTGGCTGAATTACGAGTTCCTTCCTGTCTTATAATTTTCTGAGTATTTTTTCCCCCGTGTATTGCAGATTTTTCCAAGCGCTTTTGTTTTTGGCGCCCCACAAATACGGTTGTCTAGGGGGCCTGTGCCCTGTGCCCACCTGCCACACTGCGACTGCATTGGACGCCTAGCAACAAGGTAACTAATAGTATTGGCTGTACAGTCCGATGCAGCGTGACCAATACACAATCCGTCCAACCAAGGTCAGTGTGATTTACGACTACCGATTCCGCACTGTTGAACTCGATGTGATACCTAAACCAAAACGTGGCAACTGTTAAATCTGGTGTTGAAATACGAGTGGATACAATTGTACACGTCTTCTTAGGCCAGAACTGATCATCTAATTCCTTCTGCTTTATAGATCGAAAGACAATCCCTCAGTTCACGTTCGTTCCGAGATTTGCAGCGGTTGGCATTGTCATTGGTTCAGTTTCGTAAAAACGACCAAATACTGGTTTCGTCTGTTGCCTCAAATGTAATAGTGTAATAGAGATAAAAGGGGATGTAAATGATATTTATATCTTGTAAACATTATTACTGTTACTGTAAATTTACAGAAAGAGTAAATGGCATTGAAGTTTAAAAAAAAATCATTATAATTTTTTGCTAGCATTATCAGAATACCTATCATCTTTCATCATAACTTTCATCATAGTCACCATTATCACTATCATCATCATCATGAATATCATTATAATAATAATCATCGTCATCTTCACCACCACCATCATCATTATTATCATCATCATCATCATCATTTCATAGTAGGCCTATGCCATTCATTGCCTATTGTATTTGTGTTTACTAGGGAGTTAAACTTTTGGAGGCCATCAAAGACCCAATGCAATATCAATTCCTTCAGAGCAACTTACAAGATAGCATTCAAAAGTTATTAAACAATATTCACAGCTGTGGCCTACTAGCCCCTCCCCCTCCCCCACTAGGTAGGGTGAAAGGTCCAGTTTGAGGAGTTTCAAAGAGAAAAGTCCCTTTCAGGGACCAATGTAGCTTTTGCTTCCTAAAATACCTTCCCTGTTTGTAAGGAAACTACAAAAGTAAAGACTACAGAACATGATACTATGCCACACCTGTTATCCACTTATATGTATCAAGAATAATGCCTTTCTTTTCCAATTATATTTAGAGTGTATTGATAGCAATTGAGAGAGCACAAAATATCTTCTGAGAATTTAAGGGGAAAATTTTCATTGGTAAAAGCGGTTAAGTGTTCACAAGTGAGGCTTAAAGTAGAAAATGAGAAAGTTAAATGTTTTAAAGCTCGTTTGAAATGACTAAAGTGTTGTTTTAGAATCCTTGCGTAGGCTATTAAATATCATTACTCCTTGGCACAGTGTACTACTCCAGCAAGAACATTTTGCAGTAACATGAATTTCCTTTACGTATTCTTGGTTCAAACAACCACGTAATGAACAAAGACGCAGACTTCGCTGTATTTACTATCACATTGCCATAGGTCGAATGATCATCCATTGACTCAAATTGTGGCCTTAATCAATCCTGCCGAAGGTCACCAAGATAAAGAAAAGTTAGCGATAGAAAATAGGGTCACTACCTCACGAAGCGATGTGGGATAACTGCACTAGCTTTGCCTACAGTGATGGTCATGATGAGGAAACTCACCCCATGATAATCGCTATATCGTTATTTAGGACGTATTTTAGTTATTAAATTATACTAAATTCATCACATCTGCTATTTTACACCGTATTTTAGGTTGCATACTTTGGATCCCCACTTATGTCCCCAAGACTGGTGTTAGAAGCCATACAGCAGGCTGATATGGTAGGTCACCGCTTTGATTATTTTTACAAATTGGAAGTTACCTAATCGACTTTTATTTAAGTTCCTGTGCCTACTGAATTAAGATGAATAAAATGATGCTGACTGAACTTAAGCTCTGCTTGCACGCTCATCATTTTGATTCGTGCGTAGGGCATTTGCGTAGCGTTTTTATTTATCTTGATAACGTATCGTGCTGATACGTTTGTCACTGTTAATAGTTTGTTGGTGCCCTGTGTTTAACCAAAAACATCCACGTCAAATTCTGTAAGATGATTCTCAATATTTAAACGTTGAACTGCAGTAGTATAAGATCAGCGTTAGCATTAACGCACCTTGAATCGCGATTCGTTATGTGATTTTGAATTTTCACGGGGTACATTTTAAAATTTTCGTGGTACAATGCAACACTCTGGTCACAAAACAGCAGTTTGACCATACTCCATTTACTTCCATGTAACTTCGACTACTATGAATGCTTAAATGTGTACCTGGTTTGTAATATAAAGATATTGTTAGTTTCTTATCATTTATTACTTGTGAATTGCAAGTATTAATTTCTTTAAAAGTTATTTGGTCATTCCCTACCATTTTTCAACAACGTCCTTCCAAAATGAGCCCCAAAATCAATTATCTAAACCTTGTCTTACCAGGGGGTACCAAGGTATACTTACCTTGTTGATATTACAAGAAGATGGAATATGGTATTGCCTTATTTCTGACACGTAAGTTGTAAAAACTTTATTTGCCAATTTCATTGTAATAGTCTTCCATATCTATATTGGTTTGGTTGTACAATGCGGCCAAGACGCCATCTCAGCGCCAAGACGCAATCCCGTCGCCAGTGCAGGTTAAGTCATTCTAAGTAGTTCATGCCTTAGGACGTATTATTGAAAGTTGGCATAGGATAAGGCGGAAGTCGCAGAGGATTTCAGTCGTTCAAACCATTGCATTGGCGGATATTGATTGCGCCACAATGCTAGTATGCTGCCAGTGTGCCAACATTGCCTACATTAAGTTTGGGCGTCGTAATTTAAGGTTCGTTTGCAAAGATTAGAGTAGCCCGCATTTTTTCTAGCAACTGTGAATTTTTGAGTTAGCCTGTCTGATGATTTTTGCGTGTTATTTGGGGTAGTTTCAAAATCGGGCCTCAGTTTGCTGACCAAGAAGGATGGCCTTCTTTAGCCAGTGAGAGTTTCCTGATGGAAATAGTGACATCCCCCCCCCCCCCCAAAAAAAAAAGTTACACCAACGATTCTCTTCCAGAAAAGAGGATTTTAAAAATCAACACTGAAAAGACACCAGAGAAATAGAAAATATATCACCAACGGGGATTAGACCCATGACTCGCGCTTTTCCGGGCGTGTGCTCTACGAACTGAGCTAAGTGACCTCTAATGTTCGCATACACTATATTTCTACTCGTCACATAAGCTCCCAGTCATCCAAAGGTGGACATCGACATCCGGGTCAACGCAATTGGAGACCAGCCTCTCTGCCAACAAAATTCAAAGATAACCTGTAGTGATACCTAAGCAACTACTTAAGCAACTCCGGGCCTGATTTTGGAAAATTGCTAAGCAACTCGAAGCCTGACCCCGAAAATAGAGTTGCTCATATAAAGAAACGTGTACCTATCGTCTGATTTCAATGAAGAACTCTTCCACTGTTTCTCAATGGCTTTGCATCTTATATCTTGGAAGCAGGGCTCCATATTAACAATTTTCATTCAAAGATGATTTCTGTTACATCTCTTCCTAACACCCTTCGCAGAATTTGTGAGGAAATCCAAGACGTATTTGCTTTATTTACAAAGGATTTTCTCAAAGCTTATTCGTGATTACTATTACCCAGGCTGAGAGGTGATTTCTAAAAAGTCGATAGCGTACCATTTACTATGTTTAAAGACACTTTCGTCAGTTATTGCTATCCAAAAAGAAAGCTTTGAGTCTGGGCCATTGCTGGACTGCTGTAGCCACGATTTATAAGAATTCAGTTGTACTGCTGCAAAGCGCTTTTTTATGGCTAAGACGGGATACGAAGGTTGAATACTCCTGTTGCGTCATACCGTGAAGTCTCTTAGCAGCAACTTAGTGCAAGTATGATTTTGAGTGTCGTTTGGATTTAATCGTAGGGAAGTATGTTTAAGTGGTGAGATTCCACCCAAATGCTTCTGGATGCCTTATAAAATTATGCAGACATTATTTTCTTAGTGATAGCAGAAAAAAATGGTATGGAGATAACAAAAATAAATTTTCATTACAAAAAATGGATTGCTCAGCAAATGGACACAAGTACGAGATATATTTGATACTGTCCGTGCTTATGACCCAACCAGTTCGGATTAGCTTTGTAGATCAGTGGATATCTTGTATTAAATGGCAGACTTTCATGACTCCCCACATTTTCAGCTTCTAATATCCCAGCTGAAATTGTTATTATGCATACCAAATGGCCGTCTATATGACAAGAACTTGGTTGTATTGGCTGCAGAATTACATAATATTTCTTCGGCTGTTTATAGGATGATAAAAAAGTCAGGAGAAAGTTGATTAAAAAGTTCGATATCTTGCTTAAAGATGCAACCTTATCTTAAAACCTTCTGGGTCCTGCAAAGACCTACACTACGCGCCTGACATTATATAATCATCGTCCTTCGATGGAAACTACGATTTGAATAATTGAGAAGTGAACTATAGTAACATTTGAGAGAGGGGGTGGGGGCAGTCTGTTTCAGAAAAGGGTATCGTTACTACATACGTTGTCGAAAAAGCTGTAAGACATTTTTATCTGAGTTATTCGTTTTAAACAAGAGCTAAAAGATTGAAAGGGGCACCATAATTTTTCCCAAAGTTATATAAAAATTGCTTTGGATGGTGTCCCCTGCTTGCGCATCTAGTGTATGCAAACTATGTCAAATATGCCTCATTAGCCTATTTTGAACGCTTTGTGCACCATGGAATGTACGATTCTAGTGTATGTAAACTATGTCAAATAGGCATTATTAGCTTATTTTGAACGCTTTGTGCACCATGCAATGTACGCATCGAGTGTATGCAAACTGTGTAAAATATGCCTTATTAGCCTATTTTGAACGCCTTTTGCACCATGCAATGTACGCATCGAGTGTATGCAAACTGTGTCAAATATGCCTTATTAGCCTATTTTAAACGCTTTACGCAGCATGGAATGTACGCTTCTAGTGTATGTAAACTATGTCAAATATGCCTCATTAGCCTTCACAGTTGCTCTTTTTAAAGGTAAAGGAGATCCTTTGCAGTGTGAAAAGCACAGAGGACTGAGACTCTTGGAACATGGAATGAAAATAGGAGAAAGTAATAGATAAGAAAGTTAGAAAGACTGTTAACATCGGAGATCCGGGTATAGAGCGGAGACGTCCACCACAGATGCAGTGTTTGTCATCCGTCAGCTGCAGGAGAAGTACCATGAGAAGAAGAAAAACCTGTACCACATCTTTGTAGACCTAGAAAAGGCGTTTGACAGAGTCCCTAGAAAAGCAACTGTTTGGGCACTCAGGAGACAGGGAGTACCAGAGAGATTGGTCCCCCAGGTAATGGCTCTTTATGAACATAGTGTGCACCACCTACAATTAGGGGGGTGAGACTTTTCCAAATTGCCACCATTGGTGGGGCTTGGGAAAATTTGAGAGCTTGTGTGGGGGTTGTCAATATAGGTGGGGGTAATTTTTTCGATGAGGGAGTTGGGTTTTTTGATATAGAAATTTTCTAGCTGGTTATGTTGTGATTCACTCCTTGGGAGAGAGCCCAGGAACTACTTTCTCTTCACTTCACTTTTTTTTCTCAAGGTAATTAGTTAGAAAGGTGCTATTGAGCACACTTAAACTCGGTACTAGCCCATGCATGATATGCATTCCAAAACCTGACCCTAACCCAATTGATGGTGAGTAATTCAGTACTACAAATAGTAAATACATTTCTAAATTTAAATTTAAGTTGATCTTACTTTCTTTGTCTGATAAAAGATCAATTAATAATCACATATGCTATTCTGCTCAATTCTGTTCTCTTGTTCTACTGGGTGTCAATAACTTGCTACTGCGAAACGCAATACGCTACTAAATCAGAAAAAGCTAGTTAGGACATAACGACCTTGGTTACGTGGTGGCAATGATTTTCTTAATACAATGTTTTCTTAATACCTCTGCAAAAATGTCTACACTATAGGAAGTATCAGGCAAGATGTGTTCACAGTTTTGATAGATTAAATTAACTTTCAAGTATAGAGAGATTCCTTATGTAGCCGAAACTACTCTAAATAAACAGAAAAACCACCAAACAGGCTAACTAATAAATAAAGGGCAGCTGGGGCGTCCAAGGGCAACGCCCGTCAATTTTGGCCACCGGCTAGAGAAGAAAGCCACGAGGCAGACGCCACCCAGTAGGACCGTCTCTCGCAGATTATGAAGAGCATCTGCCATCAATAGGAACAGATACTACATCCATTCCTTGCCAAAAGGCCGAGAAGCAGCCCCCTCCTCCCTCACTCTTCATATGATTACCCTCTTAGCTCATTAATACTGGAAAATATTGTATCTTCTACTTGTTCTTTTTTTAACTTCCTCAGGTGTACAAATTCCAATCGGGGAATCAGTATCTGAGTGGGCTTCAATCTGTGGCAGAGAAAGAGAGTTAAACATTCGAAAGTAACTGAAAGATCTCCTTGCAAAGAAGTGCCATTAATTAAACTATTCGTTTACAACTTCCATAAACTATTTACCAAAGGGTACATACTATATCAAGCGTTTAAACATATGGTTACAAAGGTTTTACAAAGAAGAAATATCCGAAGGAGATTACGCAAATCCTGACAGGTATTTGGATGTTGGAAACACGAAGGCCTTTGCATAATAACCAAAATATCATCCCAAAATACTCTACAGCGCCTGCACTTACAACCTACAAGGTTCCAATTCCGTCTATAAGGACGCTACGGTATAAGTCTTCAAAGTCGATGAGAAGAGAAAAAGCAGTCTAAAAGTCCTAGTTTGTCACATTATTTACTCCCTTACCTACCACAGGGACACCAGTGTCCCAGAGCAGAAAAATGGTTTTGCCGGAAAGTGTGAAAGACATGGCGAGTCAAATCCTCTCATAAAGTATTCCTTATCACTTACAGATGTAAATAAACAAAAAAAATTTTTCATTGGTTACATTTGCGAGATTTTTATAGGCCACTTTTTACGTCACGTGACAAGGCAGCAATAAGGGGCAAATTTAACCACTCCTAGGGGGACCATATATAAATATTTGACCTAATTTTTTGACTCAAATTCGAGAGTCACATTATTAAACAACAACGCTCGCTCGGTGCTACTGCACTGTTGCCAGTGTTGGAGTATAGCAAAGGGAGATATACAAAAAAAAGCCTATGCAGGGAGACATGTTCCATGAATAAAAGTGGTTTAGTAGCAGTCCTGTCATATATGGCAACTATTGCGTTTTCATGGGATGACGTAACGGTTTCGATGAAAGGAACCAAAGAAGTAGAAGACACTGACTACAGTTATTTGTACCACCAGCAGCATTATAGATAAATGGCGTATGTATCAATTTAATTATGATAATTTCTTGGGACAATGGCCTCAAGTTTGCCAGGGAACGGCCTGACCGTGTTTGACAGTGAAACAATCGCTTAGCAAAATAGTTTAATTACCAAACAAGTGTTTCATAAATTGGCTTACTTTACATTTGTAGCTAGCTTAGGCTTAATATCTGCTACCATTTCCACCGAAGGTACATATAACACATTTATTTCCCCTTTCTGATAATAATCTCTAACAAAATGCAATTTGATGTCAATATGTTTCGACTTCTGATGGTTAACTAAATTCTCAACTAAAACTTTTGCATCTTGATTGTCTTCTTAAATAGTTACACATTCATAACTAGGACTAGGATCTAATTCAAAGAAAAGCGTACGCAAATATAATCCTTCCTGTGCTGTGGCTGCTAAAGCCATGCACTCAGCTTCACAAGAGAAGAAAATACAACTGGTTAGGACCCGAAGATATTATGAGACTCGAACATGTAAATGAGGAGTCGTCGCACCAAAATGTGATGATGAAAGGTTTCTCGACAAGTCATGATAAACAGTTCTATAGATGAGATACGAGCGAACAGTTGATAAAGGCCGGCATGCAGTAATACACAAAGCAGCGGCCACAATATGAAGCATTCGTAGTGGACGGGAAAGGGTGATGCTTTTCGTTGTTACGTTACGTTATAGCATGTGATCCTCTCCTGTTGATAGCAGGTGGTATGGTAGTAAGTGTTGGACACAGTAAAAATTGCTTTATCCGAGAATAGACCACAAAGAATTTCTTTATTGCATTCAAGGTAAAATAGCATCCCCTAGTTCATGATCGTCTGTCCTAGAGTTTTGAAATGTGTCAGAGCATTTCTCAGACTTACTGAATGCCCTGCTCGATATATCTTTTTCAAGATATCAAATCTGCACTTTTTCAATGTTAAGGGGCTAAAATATGGGTTGAGACCCCCCAATTTTCCGCTCCGCCAACCCTGTCCCGCCTTTTAAAAGGGTTTACCGATTTTCCGGAAGAGGTTACACAAAAATTACATTAATTGGTGAGCAGGCTGGCCTGTACGCCTTCAATTTATGAAGCATGCCCTAAAATATGCTCATAGGTAATAAGGATGCCCTACAGGGATAGTCTGGCTGGGGTTCTCGAATATAGCTCTCTGAAACAACTGTCTTGAAAATGATCGGAGGGGTGCTTGATGGAGAGACCTAAAATTCTCAACGCATTCTGTCCACGATTGTAGATCCGCCACTGCCCACGGGCACCAATTGACACAATCGTTTAGCCTTCTGACTCCCTTACCCTCTGTATGTAAAAGCATGGATGCGAACGTTAGATTTCAGCTCAGAGTAACAAGAGTCTTGCAATGTTTAAATTCCCTGCATAATAAGAAACAGTGTCACCAAACGTGCAACAAAGAAATTTAAACAGTTGGCGTAGAATTGTGGCTACCCGATATTTTACTAGTTGTTGTCTTTCGGTAGATAAACACAAATACCATTTTACTTAGGAAAAGGTGATAATCTTATTTTGAGAAACTCATAAACCACTCACAATTTGAAAAGAGATTTGGCAATTTATGGTATCATAGTTGAGTGTTACACTTTCTCAAATATATATTGTAATTAAACTATACCTAATGAGTTAATACTTTAGTCACTTGTGAGTGTAGAAAAAGAAACGTTATCTTGGTCTTTACCCATTAAATTGCTTCTGTCGGCTTACAGTTTAAGTGTAAAGCAACACTCTATGTAAAGCGACACTTCATTGGTAGTTATTTTAGTAAACAACCCATGCACACATACATTTGATTTACAGCTTAATTATCCCTTTGAGAGATTAAACACCGCTAAAGTAATAAGGTTACCGTAAGCATGGATATTTAAAAACTCAAATGTCTCGCCTTGGTTTGGGTGTACCTAATGTCTACAAATTCTAGTGGAAGAGGGGAGATGTAAAGTCTAGGGCAACCTGATAACAAAATGTGAAGCGGATCAACAATATTGTGATTTCACAGAGAAGGCTACAACGGATAGATCATCAGTGGCATACTATAAAGATTTGTAATTACTAAAAGTACGACTGTAAGTTGATACTTCGACACTGTTATTTCAACAGCAAAAGATTAACAACATATTTCCATGTGTACCTTCTGTCTTGTTAGTGTTGTCCTCTACAATTTAGTACTATGCGGGTACGGTTTATCCCGTCCTCAGGTTTAGAGACAGAGCTGAATATTAAGATCAGCCAGTATATTTAGATATATATATATATACGTCTTGATGAATACGATAAGTAAAGATGTAGGTATAGATTTATATGTACCTTTAAGTATTAAAACATATTCTTGGTGGTTCAAAACTTGAAAATAGATACAGAAAAGCGGACACATTGTAATTCATTTTTCCATCGAAGGTTTTCGGTCGGCTCATTTCAAGATCATTCGCCAACACACTTACAACAACGAAGGAGAATTCTTATATACTATAGCCAAGCTTTTAAAATGCGCATGCAAATTTACAGTATAAAAGTCTGTACAGCTGCAACGAATGGAAATAAAGGAGCTCTCCTTGAGCAAGAGACAGTTTTAAATGTATACTTATTTAAACTATTATTGCGATTGATACTCCGGGAGAAAATGGAATTCGAATAAGGAATATTAAGACCCAGAAAATGACACGTAATTTAAGAGACATATCGGTATACAATATTTAACCTTTCGATGCTATCTTGCATCATCTACGGAGAAATTTTACAATAATACGAAGGGAAAGAGAACGAAATTAAAATAAAAGTGCGAGGTAGTTAAGTGGATGGAACAAGTAAGTGCATTAAAACAATCAATGAGAATAAGCCGGCAATTGCGAATTTAGAGAAGTTATACCTATCAGCTAAAGCTCTTCCGAAGAGTAATGAGTGCAAATGTCAAGATTAAATCTCGAGCGAAAATACTAATCTTGAGTAGGTCAATTCATGCAATTCTCCCATAAAAATCAAAGATATAAAATTGTCAAATGATCACTACTGTCTTTCAATCGAGCGAATATATTACTCTTGGGTAGGTTAATTCATACAATTCGTCATAAGTCTCTCATAAATTCAAAAATATAAAATTTTCGAATACTTACCGATGTCGTTTAATCGTCACGTTAGAACATGGATTGTTAGGTCATGGCATGGCTGGAAAAAATAAGTGAAATTCGACAATAGATTCGAGACTTTTTGTACCAACGCTTCGCACCAACAAACCAAGGAAGATCAGTTTTTACTTTGGTCCTTAGCAGAATTTTCATCTCCACTTATCGTTAGTGGCTTCACCAAAGTTTCAAAGCGTAACCTGGCAAATGAACATAGACTGCCTCTGTTTCTAAGTCGAGGTTTATTCATAGCAGAATCTACGGAAATGACGGTGTAAGATACGACTTCAACAGCCGAACTACTCACCTAGAGTAGAAAGATACGCCCGTCCCTCATTTTCTCGATGTTGGTGTAAGTTTAATGTTCATCACCGACGGTCTGCCTCTCCGGTTTCTTATAAGCAAGTTTATAGAGCAGAAGAGATAATAAAACTGACTATATACGCCAGTCACCACTTTATTATGGCAGTCCAGCACTCTACAGCTACAGTTTCAAAACTAAATTCTGCTCAGGGCTTTTAGCATCTTAAGTAACTATGCTACAATAAACTTAAGAATCGGCACTGATATAACGTGTCTGCTCATTTACAAAGAATGGTTGAAGGTCCGGGTAAGGGCTGGGTAAGGCTGTCAATAAGGTATCTCTTTCCTAATACCTTCATGTCAGCAAATTATCACACTGATTAAGCTGTTACGCTTCAACAAACCCAAACACCTAAGGTTATACTTATTTACACAAACCACCATACTAACATGAATATACACTTACACATGAATGTAACACAGTTCTGCTCTTGACAACCTGACCAACTGTCACATTCAAACCATTTAAATAAATACATTACTGTTGCTTTTTTAGTGATATATCCTTGTGAAGCCAGGGGTTGGCAGTTGTTTATGATGACACCCCCACCCACCCTGTTAAAGCTCAAGTTACTATGTTCCAGAATAGGAGCATTGTTGAGTTAACTAGTATTTTGTACTGTCCTTACAAAGATCTGTGGGTTTCTTAAAGATCTTTCTTGCCATCCAGATTTTCGCTCCTGATCATCATCGATGTCACCAAAAGCTTAGGAAGCTTGGGTTTGGGGTTCCATATTTTGTTATAATATATGTCACTCAAGAAGCTATAATCCTAAGATAAATGAAGGGTTCCTAGCAATGTTACTTTTCTCAGAAAATTATTCAGATTCAAGATAGTTTAACATACCTGGTATTATAGGCCCTTGTTTTCTTTCTTGGGTGGAGAAGTTAAGACTGGGCACTTAGGGGCTTTACTGAAGCTAGACATTTATCGTATTTTTACTTTTCTCAGTGTGCAACCACTTTTTAACCAAATTAGTAATGGATAATAATAAAAAGTGAAGATGTAAAACAGCAATGCTTACGTTATATAAATATAAATTTTTGTACAATACATAGAGAAAACTTTTTCTTGAGGGTAATCTCAGATTAGTATATGGTCCTACTCATCCAGCTTCGGCTTAAATGCAGCTTCTAAAGCGGCAAGATGAAAAGGAAATCTGGCTTTGGCTAATTCCCTAAACGAATCCTCCTGATAGTCGTCAGCACATGATGGGTTTTCAATCAAATGTTGTCCTATTGCCGTTACTTAACGCAATCTTCAAATTTTGTACCACAAACCAACTTTTCAACAATCTTTTCCGATAAAAATGAACTCTTCTGCACATGTTTTACAGCCCCCCAAGACCGCTTATAATATATCACGTTCTCACTTCCGTGGTGCTCTAAGTGGTTTAATTGAAAGGTACAGAAAATCACTTAATCCGTAAGATAACATAATATAACATAACCCCTGTCCTTACGTATAGATGGCAAATTGGGATAGAAAATCGACGATAAAGAACACTATCACGAAAGAATACAACAATCAGGTCATATACATTCAACACGAGAGTTTGTTCCTTGTTACCTAAACCACCTGTAAGAATGTAAGATAACATCGAACGTTTCGTTGACATGCTGCGACTGAAGGAACAGGAGAACCTCCAGTAGAAGAATGTTGGTTTAAAATGTGAAAATATTTTCCTTTCTGATACATCTGATTCTATGTAGTCTGGCATAGTATATGTTGTTTATTTAAGTAAGGAACTTTGGAAAGCCCCCCCTCCTTAAAACTTTCCTAACGATTTCACAATTTAGAACGCAAACTTTTGTTTTTTCCACCATAGAGACTAAACCTGCACGAGTTAGAACAGCCTTCGGTCTCGAGAACAACAAAACATAAATCATTTAAACTTCCTTATACGTCAGAGGACGCTACAGACAAGAAATAGCGGTAAACAAAAACATCACAGTTAAATAGCATGGTCAACGCTGAGAGAGCAAAAGTACCCAGCAGAATACAGCTACGATAGAACGGTAAGGTCAACCATGTGTTTAAACTTTACGGGCAAAATTCCCGCATACTTTTAAGTTAAAGTTAAAACCTTTTACACTCTAACTAATAAATAAAGGTGTCCCTGACTATGCTTACCCTCTTTTCTGTCATTTTGTACGGGTCTGGAATTTTTACATCATTAGGAATAAGCTACTATGGAGTATCGGTAAACAATCTATGTACCATTTGTCGTTTCGATCACACTTAATTACACCAATGTCACCTAGAATTTGTCGGACCTAGTGCCATTGTTACTGAAGATACATTCGTCTTCGAGAAGAGAGAATTTCAAATATCAGTTTTGAAAAGAACACTAGAGAAATCGAAAATATGTTGCCATCGGGAATCGAACTCGTGACAGTTGATTGAACTCATATTTTCTAGTTCTCTAGTACTCTTTTTAAAACTATTATTTCAAAATCCTCTCTTCTCAGTGATACTTTCTAACTTCAATGGGCTTTGGAAAGAATAGATTTGCACCTAACGTAGTAACACAGGGCTTGTTAGAGTGGACTATTGCACTGTGTAGAAGAATTATGCATTCTCATTAAATGGCGTTCCACATAAAACTACACAAATTATAAAAATTACATAAATTACATGAATTACATAAATTACATACATAACAAAAAATACATAAAATATATAATTACATAAATTACATAAATTAAATAAATTACGTAGATTATGTAAATTACATAAATTACCACTTAACTTAGGAAAACAGGTTTGGATAGAAAACGAGCGAGAAGGATTTTCACTTTAGCTGTTGCCCTATTCCATGATTCCAATGCGTCTGGTTGTATTTAATCCATGATAATTAAATCAAAACACTGTCCCTGATCGCTATCCTATTCCCTACATTCAAGATTTCACTTCTCACTTACATGGCAAAACCATCTTTTCTAAAATCGATCTTGTCAGGGCATACCACCAAATTCCGGTAGCACCCCAGGACATTCCTAAAACTTCCATCACTACACCTTTCGGTCTTTTCGAGTTTGTTCGCATGCCTTTTGGTCTTCGCAACTCTGCCCAAACTTTCCAACCCTTTATTGATGAGGTTCTTCGTGGTTTTGATTTCACATACCCATACATTGATGACCTTCTTGTCGCAAGTCGTAATGACGAGGAACATCTTAATCATCTCCGTCTTCTTTTTCAACGGCCCATCACACATAAGAGTTTATTACTTTGCAAAAGCACCTGTCGCTATGTGAGCGAAAATATGGTTTGCACATTGCCGAGGCTCCAGGACAGAATCAAGCAACATGTACGAGCCTTCATAAATAAATGCAGTAAACTTTCGAAACTCTTACTGAGTCGTCTAAACCAGGGGTATTTAACCTCTAAAGGTATATTATCCCCATGCTACCAAAATTGACCCCACCCCCCCAGCAAAGAAATGAACATCCTTTTCTCCATCGACTTTAGACAATTTCAACGTTTAATGAATGTCACTAAAATTTCTTAAATTCTTACCTTTTAAAATGAAATTGTGAGAATAGTGTGGGAGGTTGACTGTAAAGAACTAACGGAAAGACAAACTCCTTTTGATCTGTCTTACTTTTATGTGGACTGGCTGCAAGATAACTAATTGATAGGCGAATCTATCCTCGCCTATTATACGTAAGCAACCATCCGTATACGTATTGGCACAGTCTGGGTTCTCAAGCAGGTGCTGCTCTATGGGAGAGTCACATTGCTTAACGGTATTTTGCGTTTTTGAAACACAAATATTTCTTTTTCCTTGTAGCCATTGACGTTTTGCTAATAACAGATGAAATATGTTGCTTAATTCTGTCAAGTAACCTGGAAGTCATGGCGCCAACATATCCTTATACACGCAAAAAATTCGGGAACTGGTGGCCAGTAAATTCAAACCTTTGTCTCTCAGCTCAATGTTCTCGTGCAATTTATTGGTTTACCAACGAATTGGTCCACGGTGAGACCAAAGTTGTGCCTACCTATCTCAGGTGTGCAGTTCATGCAGAGACCAGGCTTATAGGGTTTTTCAATTTTTTATGAATGTATCTAGCGGCGCAAGGCTAAACCTTACTGGCATTGAGCATGTACGGGGTGTAATCTTAAGGGGAGCAATGCCTTGGCTACCATGAAGGATAGCCTAAACCACACGTTTTTATTAATAGTGTACACGAGCACCCAACAGGGATCCTGATGCACAATGCTAGAGTCATGAGTATAATACCATAGAGTGGAGCAAATAAAAGATGTTATTCTCATATTGTTCATTGTAAATGTTGTTAAACCAATCATTGCTGTAAAAAAATTATCGGAAATAGATTAATCCTACAGCAATCTCAATGATTATCCTCCCCCCGCGGACACCCCTTTCCCTTTTGGAAAGCACGGACCGCGGGGAAAGGCCCCACTGCTTATCAGAGGGCTGCACTGAGAGATTGCAAATAAAAGATGTTTCAATAGTAATTTTCTATTCTTGCTTCTTAATTATCATTTTGCAACATACTGCTTTATTATGTGACACAAAATCGGATCGTGCTATTTTTAAAAGCTTTTATGTAATTTGGTTGGATAGCGAGGAACAGCAATGGTATCCTCTTCTTCTTCTTCTTCGTCTTCATCTTCTTCTTCTTCTTCTTCTTCTTCTTCTTCTTCGTCGTCGTCATCTTCTTCCTCGTCTTCTTCCTCGTCTTCTTCCTCGTCTTCTTCTTTCTCTTCTTCCTCTACTTCTTCTTCGTCTTCTTCGTCGTCGTCTTCTTCTTCTTCTTCTTCTTCTTCTGCCTCTGCTTTTTCTTTTTCATCATTTTCTTCCTCTTCTTCTTCTTCTTCGTCATCATCATCTTCGTCGTCGTCGTCTTCTTCTTCTGCTTCTTCTTCTTCTTCTTCTTCTTCTTCTTCTTCTTCTTCTTCTTCTTCTGCCTCTGCTTATTTGTCCACAATGTCTTAAATGACGAATTCCTAACGTCAAAGCTTTGGCGGAATAACAGGCAGCAGTTGGGATTGGAACGTATATGTTTGAATGAAACAAGATTTGAAATTCAAAACGAAAATGTGACAAGAAGAGCAAACCCATAGTCATAAACGACAGAATGATACAATCCGCCAAAGTCAGGGATCTAAAAATCTGCTATAAACGTTCATCGATACGTCCACAAGCACACAAGAACATAAGAAGAGGATAACAAGTTGCCACCGATGGGTGACGGTAGCCATTGTTCTAGATTATAATGCGACTGAATCCAATAAAACAATTACTATATAATAAACATTCGTAAACCTAGAATGTTACGGAAACGTAAATCTCAGCTATCAAACAAATGACCTTGGTCGATAGAAGTTGAAAGAACAAGCAATAACTAAAACAATGAAATAACAAAAGCTGAGGTGTTATTAGTGTGAGATGGTGCACAATCGCCGATGCGCAGACCATCAGTCTCAGCCGAAAAAGTTCGCACGCGAACTACACTGACACAGGGTACCTTAGTTAAACAGGTAGGTCATTGACAATTATCTGTCGTCCCATGAAACCTAGTCATCTACTTTCTCCCATTGCAAGGTTAACTTACTACCTTTAAGTGTCTTTTGAAATAGGCCCCGTCATATTTTGCAATTGATATTTAAGTGAATAGCGCTTGGTATCAAGCATACAAAGGCCACTTCATTGGCAACCCCCAGAGAGACAGGTTGATCAAGTCAAATCAGACAAGACACTGGACTACTAGTTGAGACAGCAGAACAACGGACAATTAATAGGGACGAGTGGAGTAGGAGGAAAATAGCGAGAGCAAGGGTCACAGATGCCCGAACTGGTAAGTCAAGTAAGTCTACTATAAATCAAGTATGATAATAATTGATAAGTATATTATGCACATAGGGACATATTCATAGAAGACTGCGAACGTCTTAAGATAGTATTTCAAGACTTAAAGTACCCGTATCACTTAATTTATAGGACCATGAAGCACTTTATATGGTTTCCAATCATTTTTGTAATGTCTTCCTTCCTATTCTTTGCAGAAACAGAGATTCTGAGCGCTAAAGTCTATTGTTGTCTCAAAGAAACTGAGAATTATTTAGAGAAAAACAGCGATGGTCAGCTACATCCTTTGCATTCCCTTATCCGAGGTATAGCATGACCCTGGAAAAAAGAAACATAGAACAAGGGAACATAGATACTCTGATCATTATACCTCTTCTCTGATAAGCCTAAAATAGCGATAAGAGGACAAAAAATAGGTTGAATTTATGTAGGTATCTTAACTAGAAACTAGCATATAAGACGTAGCTCGAGTAATGTATGCCATGTTCAACTTGTGTCGAATAGCGCGCTCTTGATAACCCCAGTGATCCCAAAGCTTTTAAGGCACCACCCTCTTGTCTACTCAGACTCATCCTTAGCACTACCCGGATATTCATGTAAAACAATGGTACTGTTTGAGCTCGGTAGTGGTGAGCTGCAAATATAATCATTAAACGATAAAATCCTGTAAACAAGAGTTTATTATTCACAAAAAAATAAAGATATAAAATCATAAATCAATAACTCCAGTTACCTTGGATGTATTCATCACCCCCTTTGATCTTTCGAGCGCTCTCAAGAACACGGTAACATCCGCAATTATTTCTCTTCGCTGATACTTAAGTTCAATATAAAATTAACAGTCAACGGTAAACATTTTTTGACATAACTACCTTACCTTTTGATACTAATAAAAACACGTATTTTACCAATAATTTCGTAATAACATCGCTTGAATTCAACGTCAAAGGTGTCGACGTATTTACAACTTGAATATCAAAGCATAAAACCACATTTTATAGAAGTTATACATGTTAAAACAGCCGCGGGCCTACTAGTGACTCGGTCTCAAATGGCTATTGTTTTAATCACTTATAAATAGACTTTACAGTCAGTGTAACAGCATTGTAAAGAAGTTCCCATTACAAGCAGTTGACGATCAAACTTTGGTCACACCTGGTGTTGCCAACTCCGGTGTCCGTGTGTCATTGAATTAGTACTCTCTCTACGTTGATCTCGCGATTTTAACATGATCAATTTCAAAGACCTTGCTTCTAAAATGAGCAAACCTTTAGTATTAAAATACGATCCTCCTCTCCCAGCTAAGAAACTCTATCATGGAAACTAATCCCACATTGTCCATAACATATTACTAACCAATGAAAGTGTCACGAATATCACCATAGCTACTGAAGAGGACGTCTACAACTTCGTAGAATTTTGATGAGAGGTCACACTATAAACAAGTACACGATCAATAGCCCTTATGAAACCAATAGACAGTCCTACATACTCATGAATCGTCGTCTGTTGAATCAGCTTGGGATTATTAACTCATTAGAATCGGTTTGTGTTTTTCTAAATGACTGCATTTCTCTTATTTTCAAGAGACAGATTCAAATAGTTTGTTTGCAGTAAGCAAGTATAAACAGGAAATAACGGTATCTCTGTTAATGAGAGTCTGGCCTCACTGACAAAGAAAAGCATATTCTGTAAACGAGGCGGTTGTAATATGGCAATGAAATGCGACAGGAGTTGCCAACCCGTATCAGTATTGACAGATGATGGCAGATTCATTTAAAGTGGATGAGGCTTGTCAATACCGCAAGTACTTTTATCAATGACGGCCCTGAAATGTACTTCTCGACAGATTTATACAAAATGTTTCTTGCTTGTTCAGGGTGTACCAAATTGCTAGACAGTCATATATTTTGAGAAGTGGCTATTAAAAAGCGTAGTTTCTCATTGAACGATAAACGCACGTTTCTAAGTTGAGAGTTCAGAAGTAAAACGAACGTTGCTCTTTCAAAATTTGGATCTGTACTTTACACAAGATTCACTCAACTGCAGCCAACCACTTTATTTTTCAGTTGCATCATTATTCGGGGTATCAGAAATAACTTTCCTGCTATTGCGACCATTTATACATGGATTCTTATTATACTGCTCGCTACTGCATTTTCTCCCAACTGTTTTTGAGAGTGGAACATCTTGAAACACCTTACCCCTCGTGTCCACCAAATAGCGAATGGTTCTAACGTTTCCAGAAGATTGCCTGCTGCCCTTTATCACTTCTAACCATACAGAAAATCAGCAGAAATTAATGCAAAACACTATATAGGTGTCCTAGAGGACATTAAAACACATTAATGTCCTAGAGGACATTAAAACACATTAAAATAATTTGGTCTTTTATGCAACTTTGCAAAAATAGCCATGGGAATGAAAAGTGCTCAGAATGAACTGAAATTAACACACAGCATTGTTAATGCGTCCCTAGAGACCATGGCGGTCTCTAATCAGCCATTAGAGCACATTACAATAATTTGGTCGTTATGCAACTTTGGGAAAATAGCCTTGGGAATCAAAAGTGTTCAGAATGAACTCAAACCGTCTTAAATCGTATTTTATAACATGCTCTAACGACCACTGGAAGAATAAACCTCGCTCGCCAATATCTTCTGAGCTGCAAAGACTAGCTTATTCTATATTAAAATTTAGACAGACAGGCATGCCATGGACAAAATTCTTGAGGAATGTGAAGCATCACAAAAAACTGAGCACAGAAGGAAGTGTTCACCCCTCTTATCTGCATAAGACAACTTGAGATGAATTTGACGGCATCATCAGGTCTTGTGATAAGACGAAAAGTTGTCACATTTGTATCTTCTTTATTTGCGTTTTGCCTATGCCGTTATGTTATGGCACGTCAATTCAATAGTGTTCTAAGTTATTTGATAACTTTAACATACCTTGTTTGGAAAGAGATATGTCATGTTTTTCACTTTTCCAGGAAGAACATTCAACTTCCCTTCACCATAAAGTATCATTGACTAGCACAAATAAAGAAAGCAATACACAGGAAAGAACAATATTGGTTGTGTACAAGACGTGTTGTTGGCAAACATGTATAGCTTTTAGGTTTACTCAAACTGGGGGTTAGAGGAATACTCAAACTGGGGGTTAGAGGAATACTCAAACTGGGGGTGGGAGGAATACTCAAACGACATTTTTACAAGAGTTGAAACATTATCAAGAAGAAAGGATTTTAAATGTCGGTTTTTGAAATGATATTTTGTATCTTTAATTCTGACCTAGACAAGGAACCGAGTCTGAGTAAACATATTGCTACTGGATAGTGTTATCAGATTTGAACTGCGGTCATCTTTGAAAGTCAGAATATTTAGAATTAAAGCTGTTTTTGTTTAATGCATTTGTAAATTAACAACATTCAATACAAAAGTGCCCGCTTCTGTGTATTTCTGTACTTGACAAATAGTCTGATTTCTTACATTTTTCACAGCGTTTGATTCTGAGTAGTTTTTGTTAATAGCATTTGGTGAGCATTATCCACGTATGTTCACAGGTTCAGTACACTAACTTGATAAATAGGTAGCAAGAGGGCCACGGAGAATACTTAGTTCCATTGAGACAAGACAGTGGAGACGGAGGTCATTAAATCAATGGCTGTAGGGCTAGAGACCTTGGAGCTATTTGACAGTTTTGTAACCTGGAAGCATGTGAAGAGTGTAGGAATGGGTGCTCTAGGCGGTAGTGGTTACTGGAGGCTTAAAGAATGCTATGTCCGCTAATAAAGAAACTGATACGAATCTTGTTCGAGAAGTTTAACTTTATTTAGATATCGAACTATGGATGTACAGTAAATGATTTTGCAATAATAGACATACCGTAAATTACCATTTTGGCTGCAAGGACTAGTTAGGGAGAAATAATTCTCAAGAGCTCTCATGTTTAAATAAGCCCCTAAGTCTGAATTCGAACCTATACTAGCTCTTGTCACAAGTTATACCGCAATTTTGCCAGGTCTGCATCTTACGAGTCTGATATCAGGCGAAACCAGAAATGCTTTTAAGTCATAGTGGCTTAGATTACGTCGTAACAACGGGGTGCTTGGTACAGTATTTTATAAAGCAAATGGTTTTTACACATTTCGAGGTATCGTTCATAATTTGGTTCATTTTTTAATACGCTACTAAACCCGGTGTTAGAAAGTCCTTGGTTCCGTGGTGGCAAGGACATACCCAGCACGGTATTTTCTACAAGACGCTGAAAATATTTCTACTAGTTTTGAGTTACAACCCAGAAAAAGATTCCCTCGATCAAATACGAACGGCCTTCATATTTCTCAACGCGGGTGGAATATGTTGCGAGATACGGTCTGTAAGTCTTTGAGACGTTCTTTAGAAACTATCCTGTCATTTTCGAATTCGAGAAAACAGCAACTGAACTAATTTATTCAAACAATACCTGATCGGTTATCTTTTTGCCATGCTAGCTTTAGATTTTATGCAATTTGTCTTAAAATTGGAATTGAAGTTGACATTGCTTAGGATACTGTAATATATGCTGATTTTAGGCTTAAATATCAAAATAACAACTAATTGTAATGCACAGCTTTTCCTGGTTTAGAACGAAACCTGCCCCTCAAGAATAAGGCTCTTAACAACTGGACGTTTGTCTCCGTTTGCTCCCACATTTCTTATACTTTTGTTTTACACCTAGTAAACAATTTAGGACTCTTTACTGACTGTTCATTTCAAAGTGCACTCGTTAAATATCAATACCGAATTGTGCAGACCAAAGGATGGGGGTACTTGGGAACTTTCTGGTAGCTCAAGGGATATAAGGTACTCACAGAGATTAAGAAATCTTGCTGAAGACAACGCTCGTTTGGGATGGTAGTAGTATTTTGGGACGAAAAGGAGGGGGCATCCATTTGCATTGTAATATACATCAAGAAACCGAGGTGACAGTGCCAAAGGCGGCAGGGATCTTAGACTAAGGTTGAACCAGGGACCTTAGATAAGAAGTGTTTTAATACAGAACACCAAATAAAGGACCGCTAGAGTGTAATCGAGTATCACACGTTGTCATGTAATTATTTAATACTGAAGTGTAACTGGCACGTCCTTCGGCATCGTATCGCTACTATCCAAAAAACATACACTCAGCTACATATGAAGGCTACATTATTAAAACCTCTTTTAGACATTGTGTTGATATATACAAAAATATTAAGTTGTTCTTTGATTTGTAGATATCTTGTAAATAGAAGATGAAGGCATACCCTCGGCAGACGACATGCCATCGCTCGTTGATCATGTCTTCTTTCATTTCAGTTGTTTTATCCTCGGAATAGGTAAATGATAAGCTGGTGCCTGCCTTTTCCAAAACCTTTGCATTTGTCATTTTTGCAGTCCATGGTATTTTCAACATTCTTCTTATGAGTCACATTTCTGCAGCTTCCAGCTTATCTTTCATCATTTGACTAATGGTCCATGTCCCACTGCCATAAAGCAACGTCGACCATACATAACACTTTAATAGAGGTAATCGAGTCTTCACACTAATATTTCTTGATGTTACAAGTCTCTTCATGGAGTTGAACGCAGCTTTAGCAATCCCAATCCTTCTTACAATTTCCTTGTCGCACCTTCCAATTTATGTTAGGAGACTACCCAAATATTCAAAACTGTTTTTCTATTGAATGTCACGTCCTACAGAAATGAAAACATTAGTGTTAAATAAATAAATTCTGGGATATTTTGTCGAGTTTGGACTGGATTATTAACATCGTTTATGTATAAACGATTTGAAGGGACCCTAGTTTATGCTACCAGACATAAAGGATATGATTTTATGGTACAGTTTTTGTATTAAGAAAAATCTAACATGGAAGTATGGAAATGTTAGCTGGATGATGTTGGTGAGTTGTGAATGTATTTTGTGTTTTGAATAATATTTGACTTTTGTCCGAGTTCTTACGTGAGCCTTTAGATACGTTTTACACGTTTTTGCAGGACATTTATTTATGTATGTTTCTAAGTGATAATCTATGATGTTGATTGTAGTAACGGTACCAGCAAGCATTGATGACGATGTTTAACAACTAGGACTAAAAGGGGAGGAGTGGAAGGTTGGTTGTTGTATTAGTTGTGGTCTAGATTAGAGACTCATTGTCAGTAGAAAGAGTACTGAGTAGAAGCTATTTGGATACATCCTAAAACATTCTAGATCCCTTAGGGTAGAGGAATAGCTCGGCTTCTGTGACCTCTGGGCTATTTGAAAATCTACCCTAACAGTAATGCTAGAGCTTGATTTACTTCTATTGCATTCAGAGATAGTCTTGAACTTTCAAATACTTTTTTGCATTGCAGTTGCTAAAAGGAATGCCCTCTTCAGTATCTGTTTCAGTTCATACCTAGTTCCCTGCTGCCGTATCTGCCAATGTTGATGGACCCACTGGTTTCAGCCTTGAATGGATCACAAACACTTATCAGTCAGGTAAGCACCAAGACAGCTGGTTGAAATAAGAGGCATCTTTCTTGAACAGGTGCCTTAAATTGTATATTTATTTTTGTTACAAATTCCCTTTTCGGCACAATCAACTTCATCATTGCGTATTGAGGGTTGGCAGGGTGTGAGTTTAACTTAAAGTGTACCTCCAGTGGTCAGAATTTTTTTTATATTTTGTTTATTACACTTAACTGATATACCTCCGTCCATTCTTTCTGTCGTATGTTGTCCGTACTTTCCGTAAAATTGAACAAATTCGAACTACGACACTTTTGCAAAACGAATGATAACTACAGCCCCTGATCTTCTCTAGTTTCACTAGTGAACGAATGCTGTAATGTTGCTTTGTTTCCTGCAATAAACATCTATACGTAAAATTTTGTCTTATTTAATACACACACACTTGCCAACTATATCAGGTAAATTCCCTAGATATTTTCTTCGCAAATCAATTTGGTTTTAAGCTGGTTGTCCTCCCAAAGTCCTACATCTTTCCTGAATTTGCTGAACCCTCCTGCCACGCCTCTTTATTCAGTTCATGTTTACCTGTAGTCGTCTTTCCTCACTTAATTGTTGGTTCTTCTGATATTAGTTGTGTTTCAAAACTTACGTATTTAGGGCATTTAATTTCCTCAAATGGTTGACAACCAGATCCCAAGAAGATATCGGCAATACTTGACATGCCAGGTACAGACAGTAAGCAAGCCTTACTACGTTTCTGGGAAACTTTTTACCAAGCTTGTCTGAACACACTGCACCCTTACGACAACTCTTAATAAGCAACACTGACTGGTCATGTGATAAACGGCAGAAGGATGCTCTCAAGCAAATTAAATAACCAAATTCTTAATAACCAAATCTTTGTAGTGGAAAATGACAAGCGTCCATTGAAAGCCATTTTCAACAAGTCGCTAACAGAAGCACCTCCACGAATTCAGAAATTGTCGCAGCGTATTTGTCACTACTCTTGTCGTCAGGGACGTGAGATAGTTGCTGCTTCTATCACTTGCACAAGAAACTCATATATCTTGAGTGTGGTTCTCTCCTCATAAAGTACTGACCGGTACTAACCCGTTGAGTTAGATTACCTGTTTAAGCTATTTCTTATAGAGTTATTCTTGACAGACCATAAGTGCTGGACATAAACTATTTCTGGTGTATTATTTACAGCAATATGTTGCGCTTTTGTGGATTAAAGCCAGCTTTTTTTCTTAGCAACTCTGTAAAAGATCTGCTGTTATATCCACTATCATCTCTCACTAGCGTGTTAGAATTCCTCCTGATTAGCTAATCGTTGAAAAAAGGAAGCAATATTTTTAAATGGAAATCATTTAATAAATGTATTCTCTCAATCTAAGACCCCTACTAAGCAGTGGGCGTTACCCAAATGGAAGTTACCCAAAACAAAGAAAAAAACCACCAAACAGGCTTACTAATGAATAAAGGGCAGCTGGGCCATCTATGGGTAACGTCCCTAAAGATAGGCTACCGTGTGGAGAAGCAAAGCCACGAGTCAGGCTCAACCCCTCATAGGGCTGCCTCTCATGGATCATGGAAAGAATCTGTCATTAATGAGAACAGATACTACATCCATTCCTTGCCAAAAGGCAGAGAATTTGATAAACGCTCCTCTCTTTTCATGAGTATACTCATGTTCTATTGTAGTATTCGAAAACACTTGCGTATATTTAGTACCATTTTAAATCGAGGGGTGGTTAGTCAAAGACCTGGAACAGCTGCAGACTTGTTTGTAATACCCCTCCCCCTCCCTCCTCTCAAGTTTCTAGCGTGATCGCCCAAAAGGAATAGATACAGGTTCTACCTAATGGTATAAGAAAATGGTTTGTGGGCCTGGAAATTGCACTACAAGTAATGCGAAGCAGTATATCAGTGTACATCTGTGCAACTGACACTTGTACGCATGTACAACTGTACACCTGTATGCCTGTACAACTGTATACCTGTATGCATGTACAACGGTATGCCAATTCGGGTACAGTTTGAATTGTCGCGAGCTGATTTCCGAAAGCGTACAGCACGAAAGCCACTCCCCTGTGCAACCATACTATTGCCGAAGGCTGGAGCTCTTGTGAGTGGTGGTAAATTAAGACGCATGATCGTGTCTTCCTTGGGTTCTACGAATGTTGGCCTTTTCGAGCTTCTGTAACCACTGGTCCATCTGTCTCGAGCCGATGGTTCTTCAGGTGGTAGGATACCCTTTCCTTTAACTAGCATGTCGTCTTCAAACGGATCCATTTCATTACAATTATTAAGAACGAATCCTGCATAAGAATCAGACAAAAACTCCCTACTTCTAACCCGACGTCCCTCTCTCCTAAGAAGCTCAGCAAGATTAAGCTTAGCAAGATTTTTTTAAATCCTTTGTATAAGTCCATCGTATGCATTTTAGAAAACGTGAAAGATTGAGGAAGCTGAAAGATTTTCTCGAACCGCCCCTTCTCCCTCTAACTTCCTCTAACTTCTTAATATCTCATTTCAACTTCTCCTTAAAAAACTCAATCGTCCTTTCCCAAGCAAGCTCCGCGGCGGCTTTGTCATAGCGCGGCGTCGTATCGTTGTGAAAACCGTGATTGACGTCAGGGTATAAATGCGCGCTGTATTCCTTATTGTGTTCCTGCAGAGCGGCTGCATAGTCCGGCCAGCCGGCGTTTACTCTCTTGTCTTTCATGATTATGTATCTTAGTCAAGATACGAAATATTGAGAAAAAATGATTGCAAAACTTCTTGTAATTCTCTTTAATATTAAATTTTATTTGCCATGAAGAAAATCTAACCAAAATATATTAAAGCCCCAACTTTTCTACCATATATGTAAATATAATCAATCCAAATATTGTTTAAAAGATACAAGAAGAAAGTGGGAGGAGCGGACACTAGCACATTATGCATTAACATAGTTAGGGTACCAGGAACAAAGGCTGTTTATATAACAGATTCTAATTTGTTTCAAAATCCGAGCTGATCCTCGAACGATTGATAGCGTTGAATTTGGGGAGGATATTCTGCAAACGGGAGGGGGCTCAGATTCCTCCTCCGTTAAATCGACAGGATAGCAGCTAGAGACGTAAAAGTTAGTGGACGTTTAGCAAATTATCTAACGTTTTATAAAAAATGGATGAAAAGTTTGAAAATTGAAAATTCTGATGGCATCAGCACTTTTTTCCGATCAAATTGACGAAATCCGCAAGTCAAATTTTTTGTCGCAAATCCCATATTTTAAATCAATGGAAAGTACACTTGCTTTACTAAGAATGTGGCAGTTGAGAATACTTAAGTTTTCCATTTTATGCGATATTCAGGTTGATGTGCTTCGTAATATGGACCTTTGAGTAAGAAAGTAGCAATTAAAAGCTGGAAGAGCCAGTGACCTTTGATACTTTCTAACTTCAATGGGATTTGGACAGATAGAGGGGACATAGGGTAGTCCTTCCTTGGTCAAGTCACATAGCACAGAGAGGCTGGCCTCCAACTGCATTGAGCTGGATGTTGATATCCATCAGTGGATGATTGGGGGCTAATATGGTGACTAGATAAATAGAGTAGGTCAACGTCGGAGGTCACCTAGCTCAGTTGGTTGAACGCATGCAACAGTAGTGTGGGTCATGGGTTCAATTTCTGGTGGTGACATTTTTTCTACTTCTCTAGTGTTCTTTTCAAAACTAGCACAATTTGTGTGCTAGGTACATTCAAAGTGCTTTACAACTGAGGCTTATGAGGCATATTTGACAGAGTTTGCATACATTAGATGCGTACATTCCATGGCAAACAAAGCGTTCATAATAAACTAATGAGGCATATTTGACATAGTTTGGATACATTAGATGCGTACATTCCAAGGTACACGAAAGGTTCATAATATGCTAAAGAGGCATATTTGACATAGTTTGCATACACTAGATGTGTTCATTCCATGGTGCTCAAAGCGTTCAAAATAGGCTAATCAGGCATATTTGACATTGTTTGCATACAGTGGATCCGTACATTCGATGGCGCACAAAGCGTTCAAAATAGGCTGATAAGGTATATTTGACATAGTTTGCATACACTAGATCCGAGGCAGGAGATATATGAGAACTGTTACTAGCAAGTAAACAAATTCTAGATAATGGATGGTAATAAAGTGCCTTTCCAGTCAAAGGCGAAACTTCCTAATGATCTGACAAAAGTCTGCGTAAGCGACACTAAAATTTGTAGACTTTGCCTGAGCGCTGTACTTCTGGAACTCTGTCTCTAAACTAAAAATGGGTTTATAGACAAAATGTGAAGCAGAGGACAAAGCGAGTGTAAGGATAAGCGTATAATAGTCAAGTAAAACAGGTTTATCTAACTGTGCAGGACGTAAGAGCTTCTGTAAAAGGAAATCAAAACTAATACAACACTTGAGAAGTTAAGAATAGGTAATCTTACTGCGTACACACACAGATGTTCTTGCTCTTACAGCATACACAGAGATGCTCTTGCTCTTACTGCGTACACACTTAGACGCTCTTGCTCCTACTGTGTACATACAAAGAGACGTCCTTGCTCTTACTGCATACACAGAGATGCATTTGCTCTTACTGCGTACAGAAAGAAACGCTTTAGCTCTTATTGCGTACAAACATAGACGCTTCTGCTTACTGGCTCCAGCAGAGACGTTCTTGCTCCTACTGCGTACACACACAGACGTTCCTGCTCTTACTGCGTACACACACAGATGCTCTTGCACTTACTGCATACACATACAGATGCTCTTGCTCTTGCTCTTACCTACCGTTTATGCGGTACAGAAATGTCTCATTTTGGGGCAAAAAGCATATTTTTCATATATTTTCTTTACATATAGTGTTGACTGATGGCGATATTTCTTAAAGCAGAACTGTAAAGACCTCTGAATATGTATTTAAATCAACAAAAATTGGTCTGGCTATCTAGAAATAGCACTTTTGCGATAAATATCGGGCCCTAAGTCTTTAAATAACTCGGTTAAATATACCAAGACCAACGAGAAGTTATATCAAATCGTTAAATATATTATCAGCAAAAATATACCGTTCGTGAACATAAGAACTATGGTACAAACCTTTTTTGATTGCCTTTTATGGTCAATGTTATTTCCACAGAAGACAGTAAAGCTTAGTAGAATCCTTAACATCAAAACTAAAGTTATCGTTTCAGCATTTTGATGAAAATAAAGCGGACGAAAAAACAAGACAACCAAACTGTCAGACTGGCTGCAAGTGTGTACGTTCAGTGGCACGAGCAGGACTCAAAAAATCAAAGGGTCACTTGAACTGGCACGTTAAGTCACTTGAACTGGCACGTTAAGTCACTTGAACTGGCACGTTAAGTCACTTGAACTGGCACGTTTAGTTTACGAGTTTGTTAGTGTTGAGGTAGCTTATCATTCCAGAGTTGCTAAAACATCATTTTAAAGCAGAAGAACGTACGGAAACGTTTTTGCGATTTGCGAAATTAATGCCACATTTTCATTCATGGGGATTCCTTAGAAAAAAAAGAACTTGAATGAATGCTAGGCTGCTGTAAATTGTGGGGCCAATAGAGCAATTGTGGTTACCAGGGCAGCAGGTTCTCAGTTTCCCGTAATAACTGTATGCGAGTTAAAATTTATTTTACAATATCATCCACACGTCACTATTTTGGGAATAAAATTGCCCCACTTTGTTTTATTTTGATTTTACAAATAAGCTAAGAAAATATACTGTTAAACAATCTGCAAAATTTGTCAGAGTTTACTCCTTCCCCTCAAACACCAATTACTGGTAAACTAGTGAACATTTGTGAGGTCCTTATGATCAAATCGTTCCAGAATTATAAATACCTAGCTAACTTTTTTCATTGATACAGTACATGGACTCAAGTACTGTTTAGGTATAAAAAGAATCAAACGGTTTTCAAAAATCTGGAAATTCCCGATAGAGAGAAAGACTAAGATAAGAGTCCTAAAATCTGAAACAATTTTTTTGGTTATAACGAGTCGTAAGCACTCAAACTAAATTCCAGGGTTAAAATTTGCTGGAACTTACATCAAGATGCTTAAAACTACTTACTTAAAACTACTTAAAAATACGCATCTTTGGAACGCAAAAAGTCAACAGAGAATAATAGTCGAAACTTACATATCAAACTTTACTAGTTAGGCACTGCAATAGACTACACTAAACTGAGCTGAACTAAACTGAAGTGAAGTGTAGTGAAGAATTACAGAAGAACTAAACCAAACTAAACTAAACAAAACGAAATAAGCTAAACTGTACATAGAGAATGCAAATTCTGCAATGATTCGACAAGGAACATTTCCAACGAGAATCCAAACTGTGCGCGCCTACCTAATCTGTGAACATCTCAGTAAGACAGCGTGTTTTTGTTTTACGGGTACGTCTAACCGTCTGTGACCTGCCGATACATGTCAGGCAGCTCTCAAGATCTACTTGTAGTCAACCGCACTACAATGCTATGGTTGATTTATAGAAAAAAGTATCCTCGTTCTATTTATTTTATATAGTGTAACATGTATACAAGAATCATCCGATGCACTTTATAAAGTGTTTTATGGTACAATAGAAGTTGACACGTGCGTCTTTGCTAAAATAATCGTACAGTAGTAGGAAGAAAATTGAGAGCGAAACGCAAGACTATGATAATGGAATCAAACCTCATTTATTATAGTATACGACAGACTTGATAAATTGTCGTTATGTGAAATTCAAGATCAAAAACTCGAGTAGTAGCGAAGTGGCATAACGGAAAGTATGTTCTAGCATAAGAAGGAATTATAGACGAGGGGTGTTTCTGCTTTTGACAATCAACAAAGATCGCGCACTTGTTGTAATTTAGGGATTAGGGACATGGCATTTGGGATGTGGACTTTGTGACATGTATGCGACTTAGGTGTATAAGCTCCCTTAGACACATGTAGGGGCATCTTTGGTGATAAACCATGCTTTTCTTTTAATGGCATTGCACTGTGTATTCTTTAGGTACAAATGTTTTGTTTATGGCTTTGTCAAGATATACTGCAACAATTTTTATCAATCTATGTATGCGAGTGCCATACCATATCATATTTTACCATATATTGCGCTCAATACATTGACAAAGTGCCCCATAAAATAACTGAACCGTGTAGTATGTATTTCTTTGAAAAAGTACTGTTTTGGTGTTTTTATTACTACATAATTCATCCTAGAGACCAAATCGTTTCCGATGTTATCTGCATGCGCCTCCAACGTCCGAGCAGAGGGAGACGACCACTCACCTACTTTGACTGCATAGCCAAAGACACGAACACCGATGTGAAAGATCTACCCAGATTTATGGAAGACAGAGACCAGTGCCGCAATATTGTGAAGGCATGCTCGACTGCGGTCGAGTAAAGTAAGTAAGTAAGTAGTATTATTGTATGTTTCCTTAGTTAACAACTTTCTTTTGTAAGGGGGAAGGATCGTTGTGTTATCAGCTCCCTATGAGCACACTATAAAGCGAGTATAAGTGGCATAGTGAATCAGTTGGAATTAGAGTTGGAGTCAGTTGATTACCAACGTCTCTGTAGCGTCTTATGGTGCAGAATGTTGGGCGCTCACAGAATCCGACTAAAAGAAGATTGAGAGCTTCGAATTGTGGTGTTTCAGAAGAGTCCTTCGAATATCCTGGACCTCAAAAGCAACAAATGATGAGGTAAGAAGATTTAAGCCACAAATTTATCTATTGGATGTAATCTTGCAAAGGAAACTTAGTTTTATCGGACATGTAATCAGGGACAATGAGTCATTGAATAAATTTCTTTTGACTGGTGCAGTATATGGCCCTAGAGGCAGAGAAAGACCAAAGACCCGCTTTTGTGAGGATATTATCAGGGCCTTTGGGGGTATGAGGGAGGCAAGTAGTAGTAGTAGTAGTAGTAGTAGTAGTAGTAGTAGTAGAAGTAGTAGTAGTAGTAGTAGTAGTAATAGTAATAGTAGAAGTAGTAGTAGTTGTAGTAGTAGTAGAAGTAGTAGTAGTAGTAGTAGTAGTAGTAGTAGTAGTAGTAGTAGTAGTATTGGTAGTAGTAGTGGTGGTAATCCTTACTAAATAGCCTATGACCTCTTCGCAGTTCCACAACCTACTATTGCTAAAGCTGTTCCAGTCTCATAAAGCATTTGCTTTGAAATGAAAAATAATAAGCCTATGATCACGTTGTGATCCAATGGCTTCACGTGCCTCCTGTTTATGAAAGTGAGTCTTCGAAGTAGCAGAAAGCAATAATTAGGGTAAGTAGGGACCGTGTCCCCTTGCTCCGTATCTGTCGGCCCTATTTCTTGATAGATACATTTTAGTTTTAGGTTTGAATACCTAACCTTCATTCGTATAGAACCTTGTTATTTCTTGGGTATTAAATATTCTTTTATTCGAGACAACCGTCACATTATTTATACCGACGAAAGAAGGATTTAAAACCGTATCAAATGTTTCACACAGGAAACAGAACTAAGCGGGAAATGAACGAGTCATGCACCGACCAGTTTTGTATTCAAATCTTATGACTGAGGCATGCGCATTTGATGATTCTATTGTGTTTCTGTCAAAACTCTTTTGCAAGATAGAAGACGAAAAAGAGAGAGAGAAAAAAAACAATTGAACACATGATAAAAAATACAAGAAAATTTGCTTTGATATTTCCAGTCACAATCCAATTTTGAAATAATAAAAAAAAAATATAATAAGAATTGCCATTCAAATCAGGGCCTTAAAATAAACTATATGCAAAGCTTTATAAATAAGCAACCCTGGACATGGCCTTCATTTTATTACAAAATTTGGTTATGGCAGAATTCGATTTCGAAAACTGCCGGATTAACAAGGATAACCCTTATGCAAACAATAACCATAACCACTAAATTCATCCCACTTAGGTTCCGAATCCGTACATTGATTAGCCTTTAAATGCCAGCAAGATGATGCACTGAATAAATATTGAAGAGTGCAAATACCAAGTGTAAAGAGAAAGGGGTGTAAGCGAAAGATCAGAAACCACAGGATGCGACAGGACCAGGACTGTCCCTACACGAAACTAATGAAGATAACTTCTAGTACACAACGTATATATGGGACATAAAGGCAAAATGATGAAAACCACAGTGTTGGTAGTCATGGAATGAAGTAGGAACAGCAACAGTAGACTGAGTTAGATAAACCAAGTAAGATACACATATAAGTCCCTGTGAAATAAATATTGCCAAGAATTATCAGGAAGGAAGGATTTGAAATCATCACTTTTGAGAAGACTCTGGAGAACGATGTTTTAATCATAATAATAATATTTAAAAGGCAGTTATAGTATGTTATGCCGAATTGTGTTACAAAAGAGCTGCCCTAACAGTATGCATTGGCGAGGAATCGAACCATGGCTTCCAGCGTGGCAAGCGCGCATTCTATCATTGAGTCACAGATGCCCCGAAAAGATATAATCTCCCGCTCCATTACGAGAAAATACATTTTAGTCACCTCAAGGAATACATTTTAAGTCAAAACGTGACACCTGAAATCAGTAGTGCAGCTCGAAAAACGATGAGGTGAAATTTCAAGAGACAAATTGAAGAACTAAAATATACATATCATAGCGTTTCTTCTTCCACATTGGACCTGCATTTTTAAAGAATTTGTGTTTTTTGTTTGTTTGCAGAATTTTATAGTATTTGCTTCTGAGTCGGTTAAACTTGTATCAGACCAAAGGTATAAGCTATATTAAAAATGTCCATTTTTCATGAAAATTAAAAATGTTTTCTTGGGCATTAATTTGTGAACTTGGAACATTTAGCTGTTAGGGCAATATGATTTTCAGAAACTTTTTTAATAACCAAATCAGGCTCATGCTTTGCCATGACCTAAACTTAACAAGAGAAATAAACATATACTTGTAGGTAGGATTTAATTTAGAGTAAAGTGGATGACATATTTTGAAATATTCAGTTCACCAAGTTTAACCTTCATTCTAAGATAAGGCCTTCTGCCTTAAATATACTCTTATCACGTACAGGGCAACCGAATTGCATAGCATTTCTGTAAACCATCTTCTTAGCCTTAAGTTTACGATTTGACCGTTTCTTGTTAGCTTTGGAACCCTTGGGACCAACTGTTGAAACTCTAAATATCTTATCTTCTTGGTGTTTATCTTCGAATGAGTCAGAATGATTGACTTCAGAATCATCTGCCTCGGTAATAGAGACGCGTCCAGCATTGGATGTACTTGGTTCGTGGTCGCTATCGCTTTTGATTGCTTCTTCTATTGTAGCCTTAGGTTTGGTTTCTGCTTCATCTACCACAAGCTGAAACGTTTCTTTTCTGCCGCAGGTCGGCCACATTGAAGGCCCAAAAATTTTATTTGGAGATAATTTGGCATCACACTTCAACAACGACGTTGTTCAGCTGGCCAAAACACACGACGTGTTTTTCATCATGCTTCCTCCTAATGCAACAAACATTATGCAGCCATTGGATGTTGCAGTATATGGGTCGATGAGTTTGGAGAGCAGTGCTGAAGGAGTGGCGCAGAGAGACCAGATGCGCTGGGGCCTTTCAAAAAGAATATTTTCCGGTCCTGCTCCAGCGACTCAGCAACAGTATTAAGGATACTGCCGGATCAAACCTGCGGGCAGGTTTTGAGACGTGTGGGCTGTGCCCAATTAAAAAGGAGTAGGTTTCTTCTCTTGATCTCTCGATGAAGAACGTATCCTTACCTACCAGCGATATGTATGTTAAATGTCTTATAGAAAAAGTAGAAAGTTTTAGTAAACGATTGAGATAGAAGGGATCTTTTTATCTAAAAAGGAGAAAGCATGACAGTGATAACACAGGTGTGAATACTCGTAGGAATTGAGGCGTCCTGTCAAATTTATGGTTAACAGTAACACCGTACGTTACGAGTTTCGAATCTGCCCTAATCGGATGGTGAAGTCCTTACAGTTTATAGGTGGCAACCTATTATTTCCGAATCGGTTGAAACAAGGCGTTCAAGACTCATAAACATTTAAACAATCTCTATTTGTGACACACAGACAGCAATTGAATGACTTTCAATAAGGGAACCTCCATCTCCGGTTTGTTATTTGCCAGAACCTCGCCAGCAATAAAGGCTACGAAGATGAGTCATGCGATAAAATCCTCTTACAAAAGGATTTCATAACCTTTTCCAGATGGCGATCTCTCAAAAAAAGAGCCCCTGAGGAGCAGTGGGCCCGATTTTCCGACCATCGTCAATAAACAGTAAAAATATCAAACATGCTAACTAATAAATAAAGGGTAGGCGGGACACACAATGGCAACGTCCCTCAATTTAGGCTACCGGGTAGAGAAGCAAGCCGTGAGGGAAGCTCAACCGCCCAGACTAGAGAAATAGAAAACATGTTACAACCGATCCTTTCTTGGTTAAGTAACATGGCGCAGAGAAGCTGGTCTCAGACCTCATTGAGCTCGATGTCGATGTTCACCGGTGGATGATTGGGGGCTTATGTGGCGACTAAATATATAAAGCATGTAATAATCGGAAGTCACCTCGCTCAGTCGGTAGAACACACGGCGTGATTGCACGGGTCGCAGGTTCGAGCCCCGGTGGTAACACGTTTTCTATTTCTCTAGAGTCTTCTCTAAATTGACCTTTAAGATAGTGAATTTCTCTACTCGAAAAAACCATTACTGTTGGTTTCCCCAGTTGTCTTCAAATCTGTTTGGTTTTCGCGGGAAGTTAGAGAAGATAATCTACAAGGAAAGAAGCTTCCCCTGGGGAGGCAAAAATAACGTAAATTTTCACGAGGGCACAGGTCACCTCAATCCTTCCGTCGGACGCGGATTAATTTCCCGTTTCCAGACTCTATTATACAATTTTGGTATCACACCAAATAACCCAACCCACGACTTTTCAGGATAACGGCAGATATTTAAGGCGAGGCCTGCCTTCGCCTCATATTACTATGGGATTGCTTTAGGGCCTGGCACTTTGCTGTCCATATCGGTAACAAGTTTCGTATTACATAATGTAATAAAACATATCGTTAATGTTGGCAACACTCACAAAGGGAACACCGGAACCTTTTTATGTGTAAACTCCTAATTTTATGGAAAGTGGGTCTGTTGCTGACATTGATACCTTACCAGGGGTGCTATCCATTACACGGCCTCCTCTTGTCATTTTCGAGGGGCAAGTAATAGCAAAAAAGTGTACGTCACGTTTTTATTTAGTGATGTTTTCTTTGACTTTTTGACTTTTTCTTACTTTTTGACTTCATTACTGACTTTTCGAGTTGTCTCTTCCTTTTCGACTTTTTGACTTTTTTCTGACCTTTTGACTTTTTTTCTTACTTTTCCCAAATAGCGTACGTGATTTTTTGCAGTTATTTACCTCCTCGGTTATTGTCAGAAGTATGAAACTTTCAGAAAATGTTGGCCATTATACCAATTTCTACTTTTATTGAAAACACTGTTATTGGTTTTTATTTGCATGTTTTAAATTAGCCCAATTGCATAGAATCCATGTTCTAAACTAACACAGTGGAAGGAGCTTGGAGGATGGACGCTATAAAAAGCTACTCAGTACAAATGCTGCACTGTATAACTAAGGTCTGGTTTAGACCTACTAGAAACTCTGATGATAACATAAGGAAACATGTTGGAAAGGTTTTCTTGAAATATTGACTATGGTATCACTTCCGTTTACAGGGAGGGGAGTACGGTGGGTGTGGTGATGGCTTCCCTTTCCATCCTAGTTTTTACTGGTTTCATTTATATACTTTATGGCGATAACGTGTTAACCACTGATGCACAAAACAGGTACTAAAGGTGTTTATAGTGCTGAAGTGTTCCAGAGAGATAAATAGGGAACAGTAGAGATTGTTTGTTGGCTGGAAAGCTAAATAAAGTTGAGAGAAGGAAGAGATAGAAAATTTTTATTTTAGAGAAATCATTTCGGTTTAAAGGCTCTGAGGACCATCGCTGTTGGTGGCTCGGACCCCAAACTTACTGTAGTAAAAAGTAGTAACGACTGTTCTTATTATGTTTCAGTTTCAATAGTGTAAAAAATAAGAGACCCGTTACCCATTCTGTCTTTTATAACATCAGTTCTCGTCGTATGTGCATTTCAGATACATAAATATCAATTATACTTTTAAGGAACATGGCAAAAAGATTACTGATGAAATAGGAATTCAGCAGTTACCTTCTTTCAGGGCAAGGTAAATAAAACGAATATAAATAAAACTTCATTGTTACGCACACTTCGGCATTAAAATCAAAAGCTTTTTATTATTTTGGTGTGCATCACACTTATTTACTCAGTTAATTAACTCCTTATCTGTTTTGACCTGAATGATATAACTGTTATTGAAAATGAGAAAACATGCATACGTTATTGGCACAGGGAGGTAGGAGTCGTTGTAGAAAAGAGCAAGGGAATCAAAAACTGACCAATTTGAATACACTTCATGGCCGTGATAAACCAAGAATATAAGTTTGTGATAATTTGAAATGAAAGGCCAAGTCGTTCGTGTTAGGGCAAAGAAGCTCAAGAAATTACTGGGGTTTTCCTCCTAATCAGCATCTCTGTTTTTAGCTACGACCGAAGCATAGCCCTAGATCTTACTCCCGCTATCAGCGATAAAATGTTTTGTTCTTTTGATCGACTTGCTAATCCGAGGGGTATAAACTCGTCTACCTTTCCAGTAACCGGGAGCATTTTATGACCCTGAAAGTACGCAATGTTTATCAGGGACGATGTTCAAAGAGGGGCAGTTCAAAGCATCAGGAGATGTTATGACGTCACAACAGTTTGCAACTACTGCGTAATAAGAAATTCTACTGCACTCTGCAAGTGCATATGGTTCACACAGACGTGCTTTTGTTTTCGTCGGAAAGAGAGAAAACGTATCGACATAAAACAACCTGATATAGTAAATGTCTACAACAAATTCATGTTGGATAACATCCTGACTGTTTCAAGGCATATCACTGCAAAAGAGTACAAACGTCTCCTCCATAGTGTGATAACGAACCATATTTAGGTCTTCTTTTTGTTTCTAACAAGTTTTTCAACACATATGATTGTCAGTCAAAGTTTCTCTTTTCTGTCGCCTAAAAAATACACACACCCTCTCACCCCTGGCGTCAGTTTAAACTGACCCACCCAGCTTACTTGCCCCCCTTCAATCCATCTTACCTTCCCCCGTCCCTGGTAACTGAAAGGCTGATCTGGTACGCAAGACTATCAGGTACAAAAGCTATCTGTAAGCGTCTAACTGGAAGCAGTGTCAGGCCTATCTGGTATCAAAGGACTATCGCCTGGGAAATGGCATCAGCTGACATGGAACTGAGGCCTCAGCCGGACAGTCACCAATCCCAGAGACATACACTTTGGAACTTCGTGACATGTCTAGACACTGTCTAGACTACAGCTGCATACAATTACACCAAGAATAAGTCTAGGTCCAAACAGAAGTCCATCCAAAATTAGGGTATTGTTTATGCTTCTTTTCATTTAAAGTAGGGTAATGTTGACTTCCATCACAATTCGAGCTAAATCAAGAGCCTAAAATCAACGTTGGGAACGCAGGTACTGTCGAGTGCCAAATAATCGCACCCCCCTCCCCCTCGCTTATTCATTTTCTGAAATTTGTAAAAAAAGACCTGTTTATTAAATTCGAGGAGTTTTCCAGTACTCAAAATGTAAATGATGTGTGAAAGCACTTGAATAACTTCCCATTTGACTCTGAAACAGTTGCTAATTAGTCAATTAGTACGGTATCTGTCCTCATGTGTGTCATCCTTGTTTAAAACTTCAAATAAGACCCCCCGCTCTCTTTTCCCCCCCCCCCCTCCGTATGCGCTTCAATTTCTTTAATAGAACACTCCGAGGAGCCTTCTCGCGTGTGACTTATTTATAAAATAATCTTCGGCCAGGTAACTTAAATAGATAGCGCACGAACTCGTTCAAAATCATAATTCACAGTCATAACAAAAAACTTTTAATGAAAACAAACGAAATCATGTAATACATCAAGGACTCTTTTTCCTCTTGCTACCCTTGGTAAATGCTCGTCAGCCATAACCTCTGCCAAACAACTAGTGCACGAAAACTGCTTGTTTCCCAGCAGTCATTGCTATGTATGGCCTCTAGCGACATAAACGTTCACTTTACAATCAAGAATGATTTACATCAATGCTTTACTGTGGTGGGACCAGGACAGGCCACCACCACCACCCCATCTCCCCCAAGGAAAATATTGCTGATTTTTTTCTCCCTTTCCCCGGCTTGTTGTTAGATGATTTATCTCACAGATATTACCGCTGATTGCTTTTTAAGAGCCGGGAACAGGGGGCAGAGGGGGCATGCCCCCTAAAGATTTGCCAAATCTCAATTTTTTGGGTGACCAATTTTCAGCTTCATCAAAATTGAAAGTTATTTTGACTGAGGTCGTGTCACATTGACATCAAAATATGCATATTGACACGAAACACCCCACACAATGACCAAAGGCACTCTAGTGGAATGTGAAAAAATAAAGTTGAACCCAGTTTTCCGTATTTTAGTTACGATTTACAGATGTCATCCTGCATATGTTTCATCTCTTTATGTTTTCAAGAAATTGGACAAAATACGTTATTAACACTGGCTCCCTGTGCTTTTTTGTCATATTAAGTGCCTTAGACTTCAACGTCGTCATATGGTAATCTTAACAGAAACGAAGGTAAAAGTAACGAGTAGATTTCTCAGAAAAATTCATCTGTTCAAGAAAAATTAAAGGTAGAAAGTAGAGAAAAAGTCTGCTGACTGTACAAAATGTCGTTTATACCACAACAAAAATAATACCTTGGTAATAATGTTTCTCCTATTTACACTGACAGCAAAAACTAATAATTAATCATGTGGCATGTACAGTTAATGGGATTTGTGATCTTTCATACAAAGAAAATTCATTTCCAAAAAACTACTACCAAAGAAGCTATGCCCTGCCTTACACTGTGACGGACGTACAACAAAGATGTGATGGACATATACGTCTGCTATAACGAAATAAAAATTACCATTTACCTATGTTATATAAACTAAATATCATTTTACAGTTATATCGGTAAATGTTGTCTCAAGACAAGGAAAATGGCAGAGCCAAGGAGACCAGGTACCCAGCCCTTACCCCCTACCAAGGATCTTCTATAAATTTTTACTTTTATCATTCTAAACGAATGTTAATGTGGATGAAGGTAACTGAGCTTCAATGTTTTAGAGTAAAATGTTATGCAAAGATTACTACTTAAATAGAATCCCTTTCTTTTTCCTCTTAGTTTTACTACAGTGTCATATATATTAACAACTAAAAGAAGTCTTTTAACTCTCAATTATACTCATGTTCTTAATATAGAAACTATGTTTATGCTTACTCTCTTCAATGTTTTAGAGTAAAATGTTATGCAAAGGTTACTACTTAAATAGAATCCCTTTCTTTTTCCTCTTAGTTTTAATACAGTGTCACATATATTAAATACTAAAAGAAGTCTTTTAACTCTCAATAATACTCATGTTCTTAATCTAAAAACTATGTTTATGCTTACTCTCTTCAATCGGCACCCAACATTTGATTTGGTGGCGCTACCCATGACGTGCATAAATAAAAGAGGTACAGATGATCATAAGAAGGTAAAGTGGAAATTGAAGAAAGTGGAAAAATCACAATGATGATGCAAAAAATGGAAATTATTTATGAAAAGTTATATAAATACATTGAGTTTCAAGAACCCCCTTTTTAACGCAAGACCTTGGATCTGCGCCCGTGAAGATTAATATTTACTTTGTACTCAAACACAGCCTACTGTGACGGTACAGTCTCATCTGTAAGTGGCAGTTTCCAATGCAAAACAATCCAATGAAATGGGCCAACGTAAAGTACTTCCACTGTTTGTCCCTCCTCTGTGGAATTTGCATTAGACATGGAATTCTGAAACCTGTTGGCATCGTTTTATCCCCAAAGGCTGCACGCCTTTTTGAAAATAGCCTGATATTCAGGCTCACTCTCATCCAGTAAAACAAAATAAGAAGTGAAGAAAGAAAAAACCAAACGCAAAATAGTGAACGAATTAGTATTGAAGCCGGTAAAATCTCCCGTTGTACATGGAAGCACCGTCCAAGTCTGCCAGACAGTCTCAGCAGTTTTAAGGGAGGTTGTGGCTCTTACGTGATGAAGTATGTCCTGTCAATGCAGGGCACGTTTGGCAGCTATCAAGTTTTTTTGCAAGTTTCTTAAGAGGGGACATTCAGTCGGAAGAGACTATGAGAAACTGGTGGACAGTTCAACACCATTGGAGGGTCCAACAGACATTAAATGCATGACGATGATGATGATGATGATGACTATTAGTCAATGTGACCATTATATAATTTCTTTTACTTGCTTTCCATTCATAATTTTCATAATGTCTGACTCTTATTTTTTGAGGTTGTGTTTTCAATCTAGAGTCTTTAATATAGTAAAGCTGTTTTTTGACTCCTATTTTTACAAAATTAGGTAAAATGCTTTGGAAAGCAACTTTCCAACATCCTTTGTACTTTAATTTTCAACATTTTTCTCAGCAGCAGTCATCATGGACTCTCACTGACATATTAAAACAAGAAAACTACAGAGCCATATCTCTTTTGTCAATTCCTGGAAAAATCTTCTTGCAGATTCTGTTGGCCAAAATGAAAGATAAAATTGAAACCAAGCTTCATGAGAATCGAGCCAGATGAGGTACAACTGATGCAATATTTATAATAAGCCAAATGATCATAGAGAAGGCCAAAGAAAAGCAGATTCCACTTCACTTTCATTTCATAGACTTTAAGGCTGCATTCAATACTGTATGAAGAAATGCAATAAGGAAGATGCTTAGAGTAATTGACATAAGTCCAAAAATTATTATCATAATTAAATACATGTCTGAAAACTCACAGTGTCCTGTTTTAATTGAAGGAAATTTGGGAAAGGGTTGCACAGCAAGAAAGAGCCCCCAATTCATCGGGTAGCAGATATCTCTGGGGTAAGCATCAGTAAGATATAAGTTTCTGTGGCATTTTCAGGAGACGCTTATGTGTTTCGGTAATGAGGTTGCGGGGGTTCCCTTGAGAAGACAATGTAAAATTGTATTAATGTTTTGAAGAATGAACTGCTAAATGTATAATTAATGTAGTTTCGGCAATGCAAAGTTTCTTTTTCGGCTATCGATGTATGTTCTCTTCCCCTATGATATTTACTGCCAGGCCCTTGGATTGCACTATGATATGTACTGCCAGGCCCTTAGATTGCACTATGATATGTACTGCCAGGCACGTGTTCAGTTCGCAGGCCATTGTGCACGTGCAACTGATGAACTAGTGTCATCATTTGTACTTTGGAGACACCCATTATCTGAGAAAAGATCACGTAAGTTAACCTTTCCAGATAGGATAAGACGAGACACAATAATTCCTAAGGAAAATCTGTTAGCAGCTATGAAAGATAGAGAATACTGGAAAGGTATGGTGAGTTCAATCTCGGCTGAGGCCGCAAGATGATGATAATGATGATGTTGGATTGATGACGGGCCGGAGGGCAGTTCTTCCTTGGTCAAGTCACATGGCGTAGAGATTCTGGTCTCCAATTGCGTTGGGCTGGATGTCGATGTCCTCTGGTGGATCTACTTGTTCCTTAAAACTTTGCTTCAGTCTTGATAAACTACAGACAGCGTAGGTGACGTTGCTGCTGCTGCATTTGTCTGCTGTGACTTGTTTGTCTGTACATGACATTATAGGAGACTGAGTGTATTTTTGATCTGACTCTAGTACTTGTCCGTCGTTAGGCAGGGTCTACATCCCAATAACGTAATCTGTAAGTATATTTTTCGTAATATTGGCTCCCTGGTGTGCACTTCTAAGAGTGTGCTGGCTTCCTATTATTTTTTCTTTTTCGCGCAAAACGTTGGTCCGTGAATAGGAGAGAGAGTGATGTGTTACAAGCATTAGCAGATAAAAAGTTGATAAAAGCCTTTGTTTAAGAGGGGCAGTTTGTGCTAACTTGGAAAAGAAACTTCTACAACTTAACTAGAGATCACGTTCTTCACAGGAACAAAACATAAAGCACATAAGAAAGTTTGAGATTCTCTTTCCCAGTGCCTTTGACTCTGAATATCTTGGTGCTGGGGAGAAGAATGTAAACAAATTCAGTATGCTGTGAAGTAAACTTTGTACTTTCCCGACAAATTGGGAGCGCAAAATTTTTTAAAAAATGGGAATCCTCTGTGTTACTTCCGTGTTGTAATGAGAAATCGATAAGAGTTAGACTGTTAAATTGATGGAGGGGTCGTTTAAGGCCAGCCACACAGCCAGTCAAATTTGGAGATAATGCTGTATGATTTTCTACGTCCTCGAAATTTTCCTTCTCGGAGTTGAAGTGTGGGATTTAGACAGTGATAGTTAAAACAGTAATTGCCATCTTGGGGTGCTGAATAGAGGCACTCCTTTTGGGTCTTCAATCAAGGATCAGGTTCATTATCTGTTCAAATTGAGTGACTACGCGTAATCTTTAACGCAGTCCTGAACTTCGGTAAAGACTTCGGCCGATGGCCAATTGCCAATGTTAGCCAAAATTAAGGAGCATTTTTTGTGGATGTTTCAAGAAGCCCTTGCTTGTTTTGCGTAGTTTCAATCTCCTACCAACTGCTTAACCTCTGATCAATAAACTCCTATCCTACGTTTATTTGTAGCGCAACATCTGCTTTTAAATTGTATATATCATGGACACCTGGTGCCTAATCCCTCGGCCTCAAAAAACAACAGGCCCAATAGAAATAGACGGTTATAAATGCCAACTTGAGGCGGTGAGTAGATTCGAACCTGCAATATGCAGTTGTCACTTGCTTTGCGTGAAGCAATTGAGCCCACTGTGTCACCTCTTCTGCTACTGCCTGCCAACAGCATTAATGACACATATCAATAAACAGAAATCCATAAACGTACAATACCTAAATTCCAAATTACGACGGAGAAATTAAACGAGAATCAAAGGTACACGATTTGTTATTTTGGAGCAGTTGGTTTCATATTTTCAGCTAAATTACTATTATATTCAGGATTTAAACTCCAGCTCTCTGAATCTGACTTTTTGGACGTGGCATGTCGATGCTGACGCTAGCAATTAGCACGTCAGCAAATTTTTACCGCCAGGATCCCCGTCTATATGGCAAATACTCTTTTTGGCGGTATATGGACAAGCTTTTAAAACTAGGTCGGTTCCATGCATGGACTTCTAAATGATGTCATTTATTGTAATGTTACTATTTAGAAGTCCATGGTTTTATGTTCATGACCAAAACCCCTGGAGGGACGGTATTTACGTCGACAGTGCTTAATACCATTGTTAATTTAGAGAGCTAGAATTCTGAGGCTCCATTTCCCCTCAATACCTACAACTCTTATCCAAAAATCTTAAACAATGTAGTCATCAAGTATCACTTGTACTCTCCAGGAAAAATGGCTATAGTTTGGTACTGAGACCAATTACATTGCATCATGGGATTAAAATGGCTACTGCCTCAGTATGAAATTTATCCCCTCCCGCCATAATGGTTTGTGAGATATTTCTAAGCCCAAATTTGGTAAACAGATACTCAATTTCTGTCAGCAAATTTAAACAGGTGTACTCATCTAGGAAACTACTTTGGTTTAAAGAGTTTGATTGGAAAATACCTGTTAAAGCTTTACAACAATAAGTGTATAAAATCAGTAGCAATACCTTAAATTCTACCTTCCTAAATTTTGAAACAAAAGAATGAAAGAATGTTCGGCTGAAAGCGACAGGTACATTTGACAAGAGCGTTCAGAAATCTGAAGATGAATTTCACACGTTTCATTTAGACCATTCAGACGGTTGTACTCTGAGAAGTGTCAGACGACAAAAAACTTGTAAGGACATGATGTTTTCGCTATTTGGAGAAATAATATTCTTGTTTTGTACAACAAACAAACTGTTTGAACTCCTAGTCTTACTGGTCATTGTTTTGTGTGAAGAATTTATAGCCTGCCTTTTCCTTTCAGCTATCAGTCCTACTCGACGCCTTATCTGACACCTATCAAGTTTTTCCTTAGATATTTGTTCCAAGAGGGATATTTTCCGTAAGGATTTTCGCTTGATGGGAATATTTCCTTACGGATTCTGTAGGGATTTTTTCTTTAGGGGTTTTTACCTACATTCCTATAAATGCACAACCACTCCTACCTCCCCCAACATCACATTCTTAGACAACATCTACCCCAGGCCCCACTCAGGAAAAATAACCCTAATTATCGTAAAAACGGTGTACGTTCTTGCTGTGTACACCGAAATAAAGCTGTTTCTCTGTAACTGTAGCCCCGGTGTTAATGATTAACCCGCAAACCGCAGAATCTCCGCTGCTTAGCAAGGAGACTGGTATGAAACACCGGAGTCCACCAAACTTTTGCCTTGGTTAATACTAGTATGAAAAGAAAGTTGATTCTGTTTTTAACTTTGATACATGTGTTGCCTGCTGCATGGGTATAGGCCTACTTAAATACAAGTACAATAGTAAGAGGGGCTTCTATATTGAAACACGGTGAATTTTCACTGGGAATGATAGTGATGGGTATTTTCTTTACTGATTTTATGCTTTTTTCACAACAGTTTTCTTTGGGGAAATTTTTCCTTAGAGAAATTTCCCATCAGGGATGTTTACATTAGGGGCTTTTACTGACAACCCAGCACCTAACTTTCTCTATTTTCTAGCATGATAATACATGCTCAATGATGATACAATGTCGCATTGCGACCCAAAATATTCGGTACCGTTGAACAGATGCGTGAGATGGTAGCAGCTGATGGGAGCTTCTTTGGCGGCATTTCTATATAGTAATTTTATTTTAATGTCCACTTCTAAAGTCGTGTTCCCTTGTCACCTTTACTTTCTGTGCTGCTTAGGGAAACGAAAACATATGGAAATCTGTTTGAGGTCTCTAGGCAAATATCAACAACTTTGTGGAACATCCATCTTATACAAATCCTGGATTTTGCACGTTTTAAGCTGTCATGAGGCCAATTGTACGTTATTTTTCTTTAATTTTGAAAAAGATATCTGATTCTCAACGCACGGTGTACATTCTAGATTTAGTTTGTTATTAAATTTGATTATTTGATTAGAATGGTATCGGGTTTTGCTAATGATAGGCAGTGTTGAAACGAACATAGCTAAAGTATTTGGCTGATGAAGTTTTGAGCCGCCTTGTGCTTCAATACGGTTCCTTTCATTGAAAAGCACGGTGGCCCCTCTCGTTTAGACGGCTCACTTAACTGTCTTCGCTTTTATGAGACACGTGCGTTTGTGTCCAAGGGAAAGGTACAGAAACGTATGAATTATAATTTTAATGGATTCCATGATCATCCTCTTGAACAACGTTGTCAGGAAGAAAATTACGCCATCGTTTAATTCTATCATCTATTGTCAGGTTGACAGAACCTATAGCACTAAAAAGGCGTAAAGTTGTACGATTGGACGAAGCGATGAAACTGTCGTACACAGAACAACAAAAGCTGGAGTACGATTACGTACGTACGTAGAAAAATTATTCTCTCCTACACTTACATGCCTAATCAGTCCTTGGAAGATAAGGGTTGATACATTATACACTGGGAGCCGGCTAAGCAAGTTTCTTTAATTTTTCAGCCTTTAGCCTCAATTCTAGCCAACCGAGTTATTTATAGAAGAGAAAGCGTGTAATGCATAGTGTACAGGGCAAGATAAAAGTAGAAATAATTCCACTCATTCTGTTGTTTTAAGTCTGCATCCCGAAAAGTCAATACGCCCGATGGAGATCTGGACTTCGGTTCTTAAAGAAGCTGAGAAGAGTTTACTCATAGCTCTCCTTCTAGAGAATCGAGAGAGGTATACAAAAGGGAACGTTATAATGGATGCACTTTTGACGAGGTTTGGAAAAAAGCTGGAGGTCAACAAAGTTCTGGAAATCAAGGATTCCATTTCTAGGATAAGAACGGACTTACAGAGGACTAGACTCCAAAAAGTTTACAATTTAGCGTGTGAATATCAAAGACGATTAGCACTGGACTGGAGAATACAGCTGTATTCAAAAATTGATCTACTGGGTCTTGTCCGTAACTTGTGCACCGAAGAGAAATTATTAGCTGGACCTAGAGTGAAAGCTGTGCTGTACTGGAAGCGAAGGAAAGCTGTGCTGTACTGGAAGCGAAGGAAAGCTGTGCTGTACTGGAAGGGAAGGAAAGCTGTGCTGTACTGGAAGCAAAGGAAAGCCGAGCTTTACTGGAAGAAAAAGGGAGCTGAGCTGTACTAGAAGCAAAGGGGAGCTGAGCTGTACTGGACGCTAAGGAAAGCTGAGCTGTACTGGACGCTAAGGAAAGCTGAGCTGCATTGGACACTAAGGAAAGCTGAGCTGTACTGGGCGCTAAGAAAAGCTGAGCTGTACTGGAAGCAAAGGAAAGCTGAGCTGTATTGGAAGCATAGGGAAGCTGAGCTGTACTGGAAGCAGTTGTACGGTGCATTACTTTCTGCTACATTCATTAATGACGAGTTATTAACAGTAAATACTGTTTTAAATATAAACTGCATCATTTCATCTGCGATGGACAATAATAATAATAAGAATGCATAATTTCATTTGTTGCCTTGCCTGGATACATTGGCTACCATGGCCGCTCGACTCTTTCTATCCCTGGCCAGATGTAAAAGTTCCCGTTACCTAGACGATCACACATGATCGACAGGAAGGTACGTCTCCACCTTTTATTTGCTCTTTTCAACTTTATTCTCCCTGTCAACACCAGCCCTTTCCACTCTTTAGCTGCCCACTAAGAATAGGTTCCACCAACTATGAAACAGATTTCAAGACTCAGCAGACTGCAGTTCAATTCAGTACACGTCATAAATTTCAAACTACGTGATTGCTTTGCTGAAAAATCGAAAGGATTGGATAGGGCAGAACAAGAGGGCTCTGAAGCAGCTTTGATACTATTTGAAAAGCTGACGTTTGAATGAAAACTATATACCATCTTTGATAGACGTCTATAGCAGGCACTTGCCTTTAATTCTTTCGCCCTATTTAATCCTTCTCAACGATGAGGAAGTAACGGAAACTTCGCAACGATTAAGCAATACGTTACATTAATTTGCTCCGAGTAAACAAAAGCTTAGTATAAAAGCCAAAAAATTCATCTGCTCTGATGACTACTGTAGTTTCAAGTATCCAATCAGAAGTTAGCCTGACAAAATCGAGTGTCTTCACTGTCTGCTCATGCTTATTTAAAAAATATATCTGAAACCTTTACTTCGCCACTAATGGTCTACGTTTCCGTTATTATACTATAGCTGAAGCTCCCTAATGTCAACTTTTTGAATCCTCCAAAAAGTCAATCGTTTATTTCTTTTGTTTGTAGCTTCATTTACGATATTCAAAAGAGAGTCCTGAGTTTGACGAATTCTTTGAAAATCTAAACCGCTTGCACAAGGCTTTTACCTTTTCGAAGGAATAAACCAACCCTCTGCCGTTTCATTAATGTTTTAATTGAGAAAAGGTATTTGCTCAAAGTCTTTGCACACATGTCAAATTTAGTTCTGTTGAGGTAATTTGTTAGATGTTTACAGACGGGGGGATTTTTTAAGTAGATGTATTTCCGGAGAAGCTTGACCAAATATTTAATAAGCGGGAGGCCGTGACAAGAGTAGTGGGTGGACGATTTTTGAAAGTTGAGTAGGAGGGGGGACGGCTGGTAGACACCTAAAAGAGTGGAGTCTGCCTAAAGATTTAAGACTATGTTGTAATCTGCAATCATAATCATAAACGTATAGCCCTGTTACATCCCTACTTTAAAGCCTAAATACCAAAATACTTTAAACCAATCATATTCAATTTTTATGCCGCGGTGTATTTTTAGAATACATATGTAAATTTCGAGAGAGAATGAAAACTAACCAGTTCGTATTTTGCGTTGCAATTACCGCAGTAGACACTCCTTTCAAGCCATTGTGCGAAATGTGGACTGGAGAAAGAAATACGATTAGATTGTTGCGAACAAAGTCATTATTGATCTAGTAGTACAGAAGGAAAGATGAACAATTTTTCCGATTGTAAAGGAAACTGGGTAAAACTTGGTCGAAAGCCAAATACTGTTGTTGAGCGAAGCGGTGGTCAGAAACGGCGAGAAAAAGTGATAGCAAGAAAGGCAAGCACTCGGCGTAGTGCGTACAAGGGACGTTTATTCTAGTGCAAGAAAGCTATTCTCCAGTCTAGTCACATCGGAAATATAGTTTGAAAGTTCGATATAACAGAACATGGTAATCACTGGCGAGGTGGGATAAGTTGAAGGCATCTACTCAATAAATTTCTATGAGCTCACATAGGCTTTCTAATGCCTTTGTTTTGTGACATAGAGTATTTTCAGGTTGAAATATTTCCAGAACCCCTTAACACTGAAGTGATAAATTGGAAGGCTGCAATTGTCAACTTTGCACTTCTTTCTAGGAGGCCAACAGTCCGTCCCCCCCCCCCACGCACCCCCCACACACATAAACTGTTCAAGTTGAGAAATCGTAATCTGAAGCTATGTTTATGTACCCATCTGCCGAGTATGTGTTTATCAGCAGTTCGTAATTTAATGAAATCTTGTGTTTGCTTATTGACCAACTCCTAGGAACCTAGTCTTTCTCAATTTATGTACTGAGCCCCGTGATGCCTTTCCGTAGCCTTTTTTGTTCCGCCTAAATAATAGGGCATTAGCTTTCAACTTAAGACAAGCTCGTTTTAAATCCAAATCGAATTTAAAAGACTCTGAAATTTTACCCAAGCCTGCCAGGTAAATAATTTTGCATAGCGTACATTGTTATGTAGCCAAATTTGGATACAGTGTTTTACATTTCTATTTGTTAAACTCTTCCCGAGTACAAAACTTGTCATTCCCATCCAATTCCGAGGCTGCCACGACTTGTACAACGACTAATAATTAAAGGATACAGTCACCAATGCCGTTGAATAAGTCACAGCTAAAATATATGGGAAGCTATACAGACAACAATAACTGATCCTACGTGACACTGTAAGGTACCGTATCTGTTCAACACGTCGATCACTGTCCCATACGCTCCCAAAACAAAGATTTTCTAAGAGTAATGCGAAGATCAGATAAGGTCTTTTACCTCCTCAAGATCCTCTGGTGCAATTTTCCTTAGATCTAGTAACCGTAGTAATGATACATCCTCCGACAATTCTGAAGCGTCTAACCCTGAAAGAAAAACCGAATACACAAATCATCAAATTCGTTTATTTATATGCATGATGCTTAATCCCATTCAAATACTTTAATACCGGCCTTCATGATGTTGTGATATATAGTGCAAGAACTCTTAGTTTCCTTAGGTCAATATGCAGTAGTCGTTTCAGCCACGTTCATCTTTTTCCCAGTATCTTACAGATAAGAATTTTTGTAGTGTAGATGTTATTTTGTCTACCAGACTTTGCGTTGCCATCCTATCTTATCCGTGCTACTCTTTCGATAAGGGCAAAGGAATTTCAATTAACCTACGGGTGGCAATGTAGCTGAAAACCATTCCTCAAAATTGTTCAGAGGGTAATATTTCCAATTTTGGGATTTAAACACAAAAAACTTGACTTAATCAAAATATTATATCTCTGCATGCATTAAGTGGTTCGTTTAAAGCTCTTGGCCTTTTGAAAAGAAAGGCGAGATAAGTAATGGTTTTTCAATAATGCTGTCTCTTGGAACCTTTTTTTTTTCAAAATGAAGGCTATGTTGCAGTTGAGAATAAAAAAACTACTTTAAAAGAAGTTGGAGAGTTCCCTGTTGGTTTAAAAGGCCCTCTTCGGCAAAGAAAAGGGTTAGGAAAAGGAAAAGGAGTAAACGGGTGTTGTAAATAGAGGTATTAACAGTTCCTGTAAAAGGAGGTGCGTTTAGTATTTTTAGCAGTGATTTTTTTCTAATCAGTTCATGATTTTGTTCATGAAATATTTGTTTGTTTTGTCTTACTCTCTTACTGTGTTGTCTTGTAGTTATACAATGTGATTCCATTTTTTTTATTGTCTAAGTACCAAGAGGTGACGTGTTAGCAATTTTACCTCTTACAAGATACAGAAAACTTTTAATAAGTGCATTGTGCATTTATTCAAGGAAGCATCTTGAGCCACCGTGGTTCATTGAATAAATCACTTGCCTTAAAGCATGAGGGCAAGATTTAGAATCCCAGAAAGATCATTGCTTGTTTTGAAATTAACACTAGAGAAATAGAAAATATGTCACAACCGGGGATCGAACCCGTGACCCACGCTTTCGCGGCGTGCGCTCTACCTTTTATAGTTTGCGAGACATGAAGCTTCTAGTTTACCGGGGTTATCAGTTAACGTGACATTGACGTAAAAATTTGTGGTATTAAATTTTCCTTGAAACTAAGTAATTTACGGAACGTAGAATGTTGAAAATCGTTTGTGCTGTTTAACATAGTTGAAGTAATTGTGGTGCTATTTGGTCAATTGCTCTTAGCATAGCCACACGAAGATTCGTTTTGAACCTGTTCTGGCCACGCTGTAATCTTTCAAACTCATATTTAAAAAGTTTCCGGCGTAATTTATTAGTATTAAAACACAAGAAAATCGCAATAGATTAATAAAGAACAATATATCAGCTCTCGAAACTTTAACTTTTCATTGAGACATTTGTTCAAGCACTCATTGGCTTTATCACCCGGTTTCTTCACAGAGGCATCATCTGTGTAGAAAACATTGAAAATACATTAATTATATAGCAACTGTTACGAATAATAGCCAACTATAAACAATTGATAAAACAAATAATGGCAGATACACGAAATTTATAGCTTAGTATTAGTGCCGGATTATGACATCACGAGGCTTTGGGCACGTATACATTGAAGGCATCTTGTAACATGATGTTTTAAAAATCTCTAAAATAGGGCAGGAGATAAAATCTTCAAATACGATTTATGTTCTCAAATCATCCTCATACTCGGACAGTCTAAGAGAGAGAGAATGGTTGTGTTTCATGAAGGTACTTTTAATCTATACATAAATATTAATATTTTCCACACACCAGCCCCCCTCCCCCCCCATATTTGTGCAACCTCATTTTGGGTCGTGACCCATAGGTTGGGAAACACTGCTAAATAACAAAGTGTCAGTAGCCCCACGGCAGATATTTAAAAAGTCAGCTATATTGAAAATCTAAGCTACCTGAATGATTACTAAATCCGTGAAGTCTTTATTGAGACAAATTCGGAAGCCCGAACTCGTTAAGGTCTTTAGCTCCCAATCCTAGAAACCCAATTCCTCCCTTAGCTATTCCAGACCTGTTCAAATACATTGAAAAACGATAAAAAGTGAGGGTCAGGTAAATCCTAATCTCAGCATACGAGTAGAGGTACTGAGTTCTCCGTAAGGGTCAGGTAAATCCTAAGCTCGGCATGTGAGTACAGGTACTGAGATCTCCATGAGGGTCAGGTAAATCCTAAGCTCGACATGTGAGTAGAGGTACTGAGATCTCCATGAGGGTCAGGTAAATCCTAATCTCGACATGTGAGTAGAAGTACTGAGTTCTCTGTGAGGGTCAGGTAAATCCTAATCTCGGCAGGTGAGTACAGGTACTGAGTCCTCTGCGGGGGTCAGGTAAATCCTAATCTCAGCATACGAGTAGAGGTACTGAGTTCTCCGTAAGGGTCAGGTAAATCTATAAGCAGAGAGAATTTTACAATGAATGAATACTAAGCAGTGAAAAAACGTCTGAAAGAGAATAAGGCTGCCGATCAGGATGGTATAACAACTGAAGTCCTGAAGCGATGCAACTTTGATTATATCATACTAGAATTTACAAATGGTGTTCTTCGTGGTGAAAAACCTGCACAGTAATCAATCTTAAACATAATACCGCTACCAAAATTTGCTGATCTCTTCCTGGAAGAAAACTGTAGAGGAATCACTCTATTTTCAATTGCAGCTAAGACAGGGCTATCTAAATAACAGGCCTAGCCAACATGCAGCTGGAGGCTGGAGCTGGAGGCGATTGAGTATAGAGCACATACGCTCGGGTTACTCTCTGAACAATCATTAGGTAAGCAAGGAAGCAGTGGGCTGACATCCTACGTGTGATGACCTCTCATTTGTAAAGCGGTGCGAGCACACTTCACCCTCTTTCTGATCACGGCAACAATAGCCTGAGATGCACTCCCACAGTAGATGTGACAGAGTACCGTATTTCCTCTTATTAGAGCCGGGCCTTAATTTAACACCACCCTCTAATAAGAACAGTGTTGTTGATACCAGTTTTAGACAGTGCATCGAAGTCCGGTGGGATGAATACAATCATTAACATCAAACCTTAATTCTGTGCCAATTTTCGGCGGGTCGGATTAAAAAGACTAGCGAGCTAAAGTCGAAGAAGAGAGCAGAGACCGCTGCTCCTAGACTGCGCAGAAGTCAGGTTAGTACAGAAGTTCATGATGTCATAAATTTTTGATTTAGTGCCCAAGATGCGTATATCGTTGAGCTGGATGTCGATGACCACCGGTGGATGATTGGGAGCTAATGTGCTGACTGGAGAAATAAAAGTTTGTTAACAGCGGAGGTCGCCTAGCTCAGTTGGTAGAGCGCACGCCACAAAAGCGTGGGTCACGGGTTCTATCCCCGGTGGTGACATGCTTTTCTATTTCTCTAGTGTTCTTTTCTAAGATGCGTAGATATAAACCCGACGTGGCCCGGCTACTGATTGAGTAAATTTTGCATCTATGTTCTCAGTTATCTTCTTGAATGCTTTTTCCAACCAAAGTACCACACGAGCATCACCATAAAAGTAGAATTCATTGGTATTTCTTATCCAAGTCCTTCACCTCTATTCACTCTCTTCCCTGTAAATGTGACTCAGGTACAGCTTTTTGGAACCTTGAAAAACATGGAGGCAATACTTTAATTGAACGGCACGTGTCCGACGATCTTCTTTGAATACTAATACTACCTCCTAAAATTCTTGTTAAAGCTTTATTATTTAGTTTTATGTATGAGATTTAAAACATTGTTATGAATTAATGTATCTTTTTGTTCTTCTTTCCTTGGCGAAATTAGGCAGATAACCGAAAGCCTTCGAGTTACTTTATATTAAATCCTCAAAGTATGCACATGAGTCGGAGAAGCGCGCGAAGACGCTGAATGCATATTAAATCGTAAAAATTATGGCAGAGTTGACTGGAATAAAATTGGCTGCTGTCCTATATGCTTGTTCTTCTTCTCTCGCATGACAGGGCTATGATCACTGATCAGCTTATATTTCGAGCTCATAGTTCTTTCGCCCATCAAAAAGCGAGTCTGATGGTGTAGCATTCCTTGTTCCTGTGACTGTTTGGATTTAGCAATGTTCAATAATGATATGTTCAGCTGTTTCCCCTGTTTCTGAGTCGCGTGGACGCCTGCTGCTTTCAATTATCTCAACTCTATCTTACCTTAATCTTGGAAATATGCTAAATATGGTTAAAATAGGAAAAGAGGTCTAGATAAAGGATACTTTTAATTGTTGCATAAACGCTGAACCATGGACTTCTAAATAACAGAGTCTATACTTGTATCTCTTTAAATTTGGTTTTCAGTAAAAATGCTTGTTAGAGTTAGTGAGTTCTCATAACGTTGAGATGCCGAATTGTTTCGTTCTATTGTACCGCTGTGAACACAGTAGATAATTAGTTCTTTCCGTTCAGTGTTACAACCTTGTTTATGACGTCATCTTGTATTGTTGTATTAACAATTGACGTAGACACAACTTGGAAAAGTAGCTGTAGGTTGTACGTCGCAGAGGCTACTGGACAAAATCACTCAACACGTACGTGTCTTCATAAGGAACCGCAGTATACTTTTGAAAATTTTACGAGATCGTCTGTGCAAAATTAGGTTAAAAGATTCAAAAGCAGACTGGGTATGTATCGACAACTACCAAGAGAATTTCTTTGAAAAAGTAGCTAAAGCACGATCTTCTTTTCACCTTGCAAATGCTGTTAAAGCCAGTTTTATCAAAGCAAAGAAGCCGGAACTCTGTCGATAAGAAAGCACAGCTCACGCGATTTTTAATAACACGGGTGACTGAAGAGGTCTCTCTCATGAGCACATTAAAAGCTACAGATTTTATACATTGGTCTATAAATCATCATACATCATACATTAGGCTCTCAAAGGGCGAGGTAAGAAGTCTTGTAACAATTACAGTGGTATTGTTAACTACCGGCGCCCGATTCGATGGTCCACTGACTTTATGACACCTTTACTTTGAAAAAATGCATGAGTATTGCTTCCTCTCCCCGCTTTGCCCTATCTAACAAAACTATAATGGTTATTTGTTGATTGATATCGACCTGATAACTTTATTTGTATAACAGGCCATCCGTTTTCCATGTATTCCGTTCATTGTTTACTTTGTTGTTTGCCTTTGTATTGCGGTATAAAACATTTTTGGGACAATATGACCCTCCTCCGTTTAAATAGGTTCTCTTTTATAATTTAAACGATATTAGGTTAAAGATATTGCAAATAATAGTTTAAGACTCACCTGGACAATATTTATTGCAACACAGATGTGAAATATGGCAATTTTCAGCATTTTATATAGTTGTTGATAATCCTATACTACTTTTTAATCAACTTTAATCTACTCAAAACCTCGAATTTCTTGATCTATCATATAACATTTTATTCTTTGTTGTTATAAAGCTCATCTCTTCATGACTCAAATGGTTTCTTTCCTCATGTTATCCATTATAACAAACTTCGCGTTTGACAATTCAACTTCTGATTGATTTCATGTGACACTTAAAAATATTCTTCTCAGAATGACCGAAATGGAATGCGTGAAAGAGTATACCCAACTGTATTTTGAAGGAGCCAATCAGAAATTGGACTGCCCAAATGGCTTGTGTTTTTGGACCAATCAGCGTCCATATAACAAGGTTAATTGAATAGGCCTAGCGAGAAAACGAACTCTTTCTGTCTGCATAGTAAAGGTTTTGTTGCTTTTATGTGGACTGGCTCCAGAACGGCCAAATGAAACGGGCCCACTGCTCATCAGGGGTCTTTGATTGAGAGATTGCCAAATGAAACGCAGACCTGGCCTTTCCTATGACACGGAAGCAATTGTCCGTGTACACTTTGGCACAGTCTGGGTTCTCAAGCAAGTGTGTTTTGTTACATTTTGATAAATAAATAAAAACTGCAGTGACCAACCGTTTTCTCACGGTACAACCACGTGTTGTTGTATTATCAAAACAAAAAAGCCACTGTAGATAAAAATAATTTGTTTACAATTGACGCCTTTTTCAATAACAAGAGTAACAGAAAACGTGTCGCTCTCGTGACTGTTGTTTTGCTTTGCATGACGGATTTTGGTCTTCTCGATTCTTATAAATTCATCGTAAAAAAGCTTTCTTACCTCACCCTATACGTTTGCTTTGATCAGTGTATGGTGAAAATGTTTACCAAAATTAATCCGTTACTCAATGCAATATTTACGTTTTGTAGCACTAACCCGCTTTGTGCACTATGGAATGTACGCATCTAGGGTATGCAAACTATGTCAAATATGCATTTTTAGCCTATTTTGAACGCTTTGTGCACCATGGAATGCACGAATCTTGTGTGTGCAAACTATGTCAAATATGCCTTATTAGCCTATTTTGAACGCCTTGTGCACCATGGAATGCACGAATCTAGTGTATGCAACCTATGTCAAATATGCATTTTTTGCCTATTTATAACGCTTTGTGCACCATGGAATGTATGCTTCTAGTGTATGCAAAGTACTTCAAATATGCCTTATTAGCCTATTTTGAACGCTTTGTGCACCATGGAATGTACGCATCTAGTGTATGCAAACTTGTCTCACACCCGCCAAAATGATGATGACGTAAAAGACCTAGAGTTGAGTTAAGGAACGAGATAGGGAGAGGCCAAAACGTACTTGCCAAAGCAGCATTTTCTTGAGTGAAGGACGGTGTTCCTTTTTTATGCCTGAGGTGGACAGAGGGAAGTCATTGGTTGTTACAAGAGTGTTTCCAGAACTAAGGGTCTCTTGGGTGGATCACGTTGTGGGGAATTTGAAACATTGGGCGAAGGTCTTCAGTTACTAGAAACGAATTTTTATGACTGTAAGGCTCTAGGGAATGGGAGAGGTCTTCAGACATAAGAACGGCAATTTGGGGGCACTGAAGGTGTTTTGAGAAGTGAACTAATATTTAAATTTTCAGTATTTTAAAGTCAAATATCCCGTATTTAGTTTAAGATAAACTTGTAGTTAGTGTAGCGATAGTTTATATCGAAGTACTCATGATGGCAAGTTATAAGATTGAACACTCCTACGTTTTACCGAACGAGCAAAGAAAGAATTTGCTTGCCCCTTAAGTAAGATGGAGAGCCAATCAGAACTTCGAAAGATTTTGACAAAATTTTCATAGACATAAATGTAAAAGAATAAAAACAGACACATGAACACATATGCCTATGATAAACTGGCGATCCATTTCTACACTATATGAAACCAGCAATCTCGTATTCTTTATTATCTACGATTTATCAGAAAGTCAACAATTTCCATTTCCTTGAAAGTACAGAACTATTTTTGTCATGAAGAACTTTGCCCACCCACTGCAGTTGTTGCACCCACTAGTCCATGAATAGTTAGTTGAAATATGGAAAACGTCCCGGGTACTAACGTACTAAGAGAAAATAAAACATGTAAGACCCATCTGTCAATTATGTGAATTGTGATTAGTCTGATGCATATTCGTGGTGAGCAAAGTTACATTTTATCACGTTTATTTCTTGATTTTGTAAATGCACAGGAACTGCATATAACAGCAAAATTTAAATATAAAAACTTGGCTGTCATGGCAAAAGCTATACGGTGGAGGATTCTTCGAAAACCCCATATTTGAATTTCAGCAATAATTTTTCGCAGCATGACGTGAAATAGTTCCAGAAATAGATGAACTGTTAAGTCAATGTTGTGTTTCATATATCGTATTTCCTCTAATTACAGACCCGTCTATAATTAATTGAGGGCACAAAAAGGGGGGTCTATAATTAGAGGGGTTTTTTAATTTCCAGAACTAAGTTTAAAAAAAAGAGAGAGCATATAGAGTTTCAATAAAAAACTACGAAAGTGCATTTATACTTTTCATCATTATATTTATGGTTTACACCAATACCTTTTCATCACTTAATTGCAGCCAAAATGAAAAACCGTTTGCATACATTCAGTGCAAATTCAAAAGTTGTTGTCAGTTTCTGATGCAAGTGCAAGCAAGTTATACAACCCAAATATGCTCTTTCATTCTTCTGTTCATACTTTTCTCAGTTTCTCCAATCGAGACCTTTCTCTGTTCACAGGGGGTTTTCTGTGCAAATTTTTCTCAACTAGTTTGTTCGCCAGGGTCCTTTGGCTCCAATGACGATCTCGTAAGTGTGTGACTTGAAATTGTTGGAACACCTTTCTTTTCGTACACCAGAGGATGAGTTTGGATACTTCCGGCACTTACTATGAGACTGCCGTGGACTCAAAATTTGGTGCAGATAGTGTCCTTGATGCTGCTTTTTGGCTCTTGCTGACACCATGATGAGATAAAGTATTCTTAAACTAACCATATGATTTCCTCTCCCACTGATTCCTAACCTTTGTCCTCTTACTAGCTACCAATCAACTACTAACACGCTAAGTCCAGCTACTCTTTGATTTTTGTAAGCCTTTGAAATTCTTCCGTGTCGTTATTAGTTTTGTGATTTAACTTTTATAATAGTGATGCTTGAGACCTTTAAATAATGCAGAATGCGTGATATCAATTGAGAAAATCTCCTTTGTTAACATGATGATGATGTCTGTTTATGCGCGGCAATTTTATTGCAAGGGGCATCGCTTTCGTATTGAGTGTTGTTATCTTTTCATGTAACAACTATGTTCATTAAACGGTTGTTGATTCAAGGAATGATCACTTTGGGTTTGCAGTTCACACTCTATTCTTCTTTTGCATTCCTCTCTCCCTTTTAAACTTCCCTTTATGCATTCACAGTATAACAATAAACGTAGTCTCGTTCCTTCGGCATAGAAAATGGAGTTAAGACCGTCACCTGCCAATCATCCCACCTCCCCTCCTATCAATCAAAACAAGTAAGCAGGGTTCACTCCGTAGAAAGAAACAATAACCTTACGAATGGACCTCTCACACACTTACATAATTACAATCACAGCCACTACGTTGTATGTTAGTATTATTGTTAGTAAATAAAAAGAGGATAAGTACAAAGTAAAAAACTGACCTCAAAAGAATAGAATCTTCAGTAAAGCTCTTATATTTGTTGCAACAAACACTTGCTCGTAATCTATAAATCTGAAGAGTAATGGGGTCTGACGACCTTTTCAATTATTAATCTAAGAGTGAAAATTTCGTCGACGCATCCATTCCCCTTACTAAAACCACACTGTTCTCCTCTTAAAACTGTCTACCGCATATCTAAGTGTAAAGGCATTGTCAAACTATGTAATTTGCTACGTACAGAATTAAAAAGAATGCTTCTATAATTACCTCAATTAATCTTATTACACTTACTCTTATTAAAATCATCTTCGTGGAAGTGAGTGATGAAAAACTTTGGAACCATGGCTAATTGTCACATTAGTTCCAATCATCCACCGTCATAGCGATAGCACCATGCAGAAATAGCAGACTAAAGAGGTCGTGTTTTTTTAAAATAAACCCTGTATAAATCCACTCCAAAGATACAATCATATCAGCAATGGGCAAGCCAGGCCTGAACTCTCGAAATCTAAATGAGCGCTAGGGAAGCACTCTTTTCGCGCAAATTCGAAAACAGACTTGGGTTTTCTGGATGTAAAGTAATTTTCTGCAATAGGTCATAAAATGAAGCCTCTAGAAAACATGAATCAGATACGAGAACTCTCGCGTAACCGAATCTTGGAACCACAAAACAACATCTCTATTCTTCGGGAAAACTTCCCTCCCTAGAGTTAGACATGTGTACAACTATGTAACATAACGTTATCATTTTACCTAAGGTATCTGAAACTAACCTGAATCCCTCGCTTTATGCTAGTCATGTGAAGTAAGTTGGATACTTTCAAATAGCTGCACAGGTCCTCAATAGTCAAATTATGAAGCATTCTTGCGTCAACGCGCGATTCCATAAATAAATCTTTGTATTGTGGCAAACCGACATCATCTAGCCATCGAACAACCCAGTTGTGGTCCAAAGTGGCGAATGCTTCCTCCAAAGAAGGACTAATAGCTGGGGTACCAAAGGGACGAAGTGTTTCATTGATGGGCCGTCCCTTGGCTTCAAGCGCTACTAATAAATAAAGGGCAGCTGGGGCGTCCAAGGACAACGCTCCTCAATTTGTGCTACCGGGCAGAGAAGCAAGCCAAGAAGCAGGCTTAACAGCCAGTAGGACCGCCTCTCGCGGATTATGGAAAGCACCTGTCATCAATGAGAACAGATACCACATCCATTCCTTGCCAAAAGGCCGAGAAGTTTTTGTTTGCGCATCAATCAAAATTATATGGATTTTGAGAATCGCGAGGGTGATGATATTTGTCTAGGAGGTGCCGCTACAAATTTCTCTGCGTTGCAAATCCGGACATTTCTTCCCCGACATAGTTTTCACGGTAAACAACAATAGTACTTAAATAACGTCTAGAGTGCAAAGTTTTTGTGGTAGTTTGTATCTGACTCTCAGTTGGTGAAATAAAAGGCAATGATGAAGTAGATTGGCGCTGAAGAGCTGCTTTTGGACTCCAACTAAGAAGTGGCAAAGTTGTTAATAGTAATGTGGATGCTTTGTATGTTGATTGAACACTATAAATAGCAAACGGAGATGTGGAAATCATGTTGTTAAAAGAGGTACTGGCTTCTAAAGAGGTGCATGGTGGTCTTTTGCAGCCTATTGAACTTTGAAGCGTCTGTGTTAAGAGGTCCGTGTGAATAGTCTCGCTCGCTGTGTTGGTCACTGCAGCATCAGTCTGTGATGAAACTGAGGTTCTTTTATTTCGAAGATGAATGTTACAATGGTTACACTCTGATACAACATACACTCAATCAAGCAAGATCATTATGACACCACAAGGAATTTATTTTACAGATTTCAACAAAACCATCTGCATAGTTTTCAGTTTGTAAAATTAAAAGCTGACTTATCAGCCACGAACTTCCCTTAGATATCAGTTTCCACGTCAGATTTACATTTTACAAATACGAAAAAAATGTGTTACTTCTAACATGGCATAAAAACGAATAAAAAGTTTTCTTATTTTCGAGTTCCGCTACTATTAATGTCTTGTGATATCTACCAATATTCTTTTTTTAGGGTAAATTTGATAAATGATAGGAAATCTGTAAAACATCGACATGAAAACGAGGCCAATTATCTTGTTACAAATCAAATTTCGCGCCAATTTCGCAAACTGGAATTGCTTGATGCCAGAAATTCATCAGCTGTTGCGGGCAAGCCTTCCAACCTAATGACCTCGTTGAAAGCGGCCACACTAAAAGGTTGCAGCCCTTCCAACTGTTTTCAGTTTCTTGAAGAATCTTCCAAGCGATAATTTTAGTGATACCGGAAAGGACAGCCAGGGGAGTTCAGGGAAGGCAAGGGGAATATTTACGAGTGTCGCAAAGTACATGCTGAGCCAATAATCTCTGCTGTAACTAAGGGCTCCCTGAACTTTAGGGCAAAATAATGCGACGTGACCTTGGCATCTTAATATTTTTAATGATTGGTTCTTAAGATCAAGTGCCCAAACCGTTTGCAAAATCGATTTTGTCTAGCCGTTCTAGGCTAAAAGTAAATGGAATGTTTATCTCAATGATAAATTTCCGCTGTGTCCCATGATTCTTAATGAAATCTCTTAATCGTTAAAAGACGCAACGCTACTACGAACAAGAAATAACAAGCGTGGGCCTGTGTGTATTTTATGTTTGTAGGAGTCTATTTGTGTGTGTGTGGTTTTCTGATTCCGTGTGCATATATAGGTGCGCTTGTGCAGATCTCTAAATCGCAATTGATCATATTTGTTATGGAAGACTACGTCCTGTATTTTTCAAAGAGCTAATCAGAAATTGGACTACCTGAACGGCTTGTCTTACAACTAGATTAATTGAATACCCCTAATGAGAAAACGAATTCTTTTTGTCAGCATAGCAAACGTTTTCTTGCTTTTATATGGACTGAAGCTTTTAAGTACATAATGTTTGCGCTATTTCGTGCTATATTCATCTTATGCTGGGAAAGGGGGAAGGGACTGTCCGAGAATCGCATTGTGTATAGGATATAACTGAGGTCTGTCGTCATAAAGCGTTGTGTAGGGAAAAAGGAGGGAAGAATTTTGGCAAAGCTTTGCGATGCTTAATAATTGAACGGTCTCAAACATGTAATTCAGTCTCTGCGTATCATGCTGCCTTAACATTTTTCTTCAAAAGTTAAATACAGTTTCTTGCCTGGATAAATGATCTCGATCCCAACTTGCCTCACGACATACTGCATGTACTGTACAACTCGGCCTCGCCTGACCAATTTGGCTACTACCACAGAACTTTGTTCTACCTCACTTGTGATTTCGTGCTCCCAGTAGGAAACAAGTGTCACTACCCAACTGCAACTGAATTTTTAAAAAATTTAAACCAACGGTCATCCCTTGAGTCAACACAGAAAAATATGACAATATATTTAAATTCAGTGCTTCAAGCTGACAGCTAAAGGACACGATTATCGTTCATAAACAGGTTTTTATGAATGTTAAATATTTATGCCCAAAATGTAAAGTCGTTTTAAGGAAGATAATCTGTATGAACACGGAAAACTCCATAAAACTAGGAAGGCAGTGTTTCTTCCTGTAAGTACAAATAAACAGTAGTAGAAGATGTCCGGAAGGGTAAGCCCCTGTTTTTAATTAATATACCCACCACTGGGTTTTGTAAATCACACATTGAAATCTTCTTATTTTTGTGAAATATTTTTGTTGGTGTTTAATATACTGTGAAGGAGAAGATTTTTAATGCTTTATATGAATATCCGCATTTCATTTAAATTAGAATAGATGAATGTGACGTTTCACATCGAGAAACTATAGCACTTGGCAAAGTGACGTAGGCTTATAGTTACCTCTGGAGTACAAATAGCTTCGGAGCGGACATAGAAACACAATGTTGTTGACTATATCAAGAAAGAAAGTTACTTCTTTATACAAAAGTATATACAAAATTAACTTTATTATTCAAGTATTCGTATTTAAAGCTGCTAATGAGAACACGAAGCCTACAAAACACAAGCTTTGAACTAGCCGAGATAATTTATGAAAGAGAGTATGTATGCTGTGCGATGTCTTAAATTAGCTGTCAAGCGAAAACTAGAATATTTAAATTTGTCATATCAAGTACTAGAAATCAAATTTAAATTATTTTAACTTCTGACATAGGAGGTTCGCAAACGGAGCATTTCACGTCAGAAATTCGTTGACGGGGGTTTACATCCATCTTGCTGATTGTGACACTTCGGTCTACAAACGTCAAAAAATAAGTATCACGCCCAGGATACAACCTCCGTGCTTACTAGGGAACCTGATCTCCCCTTTGTATCAAATAGCTATTAAAAGTTGCACCGGTCATCGTCATCATAGAATTTCCGCGTCAGAACAAAAGAGGCGCAATAGTGATAGTCGGAAACCACTAGAGAAAAACTCGTCGGAAAAGAACAAATTTTTTGTTACTTTTCGACGACTTTTGCTTTGGCATATGTCAATCAAATTTTAACTTTCACAGCCAAGTAGTAGCGTGTACGTTAAAGTTCATTAAAGAAAAAGTCACGGTCTATGATCTGAATTATCCGCCGCTCCCAAATTGCAGTTCTAGCCAACCCATTGAAAATCAAGCTACTATCGTCATTTCGAAAATCCCGATCGATTTGGACAATCCAATTAAACGTAAAGATGCAATTACCAGAATCCGCGGTAATGAAGCTATTCATAGTGTCAAAGCCTCGGGAAATAAACATGTCGTTCGGATTGACACTACTGCAGGAAAAGATTTTTGTGACGCTACTTTTAGCGAGCTAACTAGCTGTGATGCCACTTAAAGAATAAAAAAAAAATGGAATTGTGAAAGGCGTAGATAAAGCTTGTGGAAGTTATACTAGTTGAACATGTTGGGAATGCGTTCTGCACGCTGGAATGTGAGCATTTCAATAGTGCCATTGAGCGTAATTACATTATTTGAACATATTGGGAATGCGTTCTGCAAGCTGGAATTTGGGCATTTCAATAGTGCAATTTAGCGTAGTTACACTATTTGAACATACTGGGAATGCGTTCTCCACGCTGGAATGTGAGCATTTCAATAGTGCCATTGAGCGTAGATACACTATTTGAAGATATTGGGAATGCCTTCTGCACGCTGTAATGTAAGCATTTCAATAGTGCCATTGAGCGTAGTTACACTATTTGAACATATTGGGAATGCGTTCTGCACGCTGGGAATAGGGCCATAAAATTAGTGCACTCGCGGTTTTGATGCTAATGCACGGGGTTGTCACCTGGAATACATTAGAAATTGTATACGATATGGGTATTCGATAATACGTATTTGATGATGCACGATTTCTTGCAGTTGAAAATTTAATATACTCTCGGGTTAGTTTAGCAGGAGCATCACAAAACGTAAAGATATTTCTGTTCAGACTTCCCTTAATAAAATACACTTACCATGAAATTAAACACGACTCCTGCTGCAGGAGGTCCGCCTCTTTTTAGTGCATGTTCACGGATGAGTTTTACCATAAATAGGATTTCCAAAACGTCCAGCGACTGCGTCTTGACTAGTTCTGAGTAGGTGTGAAGTTGTTGTTAAACGCTTAAAACTTCCTCTTTGTGTCGGTACCCTTTCAGCGCAGCATGGCTCTCTCATTATTCCTATATGGCGATACTGATTTAGGCATTCTCCTCTGTGGTCCGAATGATACCACCCTTACTCGTTGAGTCAGCTGTTTCTCAGCCTCGTTCCCGGACTACAGGAGACAACAACAAACACCGCACCAATGGCGGTCCGGTCTGGAAGACGAAATTTGTCGATCAGGATGTTTTCGATCAGAAAGAAGGAGTAAGGGTGGTATCATTCGGACCACAGAGGAGAATGCCTAAATCAGTATGGCCATTTTGGAATAATGAAAGAGCTAGCAAACATTAGATAAGATTTCACGTTAAAGTTGCTAATTTATTTCTCCTCCCTAAAGTCAAACCAAAAATAGGGGTAACCCATTGAGTAGCGTAAGTACTGATTTTGACTTTCAAAGTTAAGCAAGCTGAGTTGCCGACTTACAGACTGCAGAGTCACGTCATACAGGATCAATATTATACTAAAAGCATGTACCTTAAAAGATGTACACTTTAAAGGTAGAGTAAAAGTAAGGGTGAATTAGCTAGATTTGGAGTTAAAATACGCATAAGTCTTGTTTTGTAGTTTTGTCAGTAGAACTTTAGTGAGCAAGGAATGCCAACCTGAACAAAAAAGTCACAATTTAAAGAAAAGATAGCCAGATGCTGAATGGACTGACACAAGCCCCACTGACACAATCTCAAGTGCTGGAGACAAGATGGATGGAAGACCATGCTCATCGAAGCCGCATGGCAAAGCACCTGAAGAAGTAAAGGAATCGCAATGCGCTTCTAAACCACAAGCTAGAACGGCCTTGGTTACGTGGTGGCAACGAAATACTCAGCACAGTACTTTCTACAAAATGCTGGTGATATTTCTGGAGGTTCACAGTTCTCACCGCTACAAAGATTCTCTTTACCGATTGTACTGTAAAGTTAAGTTAATCTATCAAAAATCTTTAACATATCTTGCCTGATACCTCCTATAGCGTAGACCATCTAAGGTCGTTTAGAATTTTTTTTATAAACAAGAAACAGAGCTCTCAAAGTATGTATGGGAACTTAAGGAGAAGGGCAAGCCTTTTACTAGAAAGTGATCTGTATTAAGTTGATACCATCACACAAGGTGGAGGCGGGCACTGCACACTCTGCCTTGCGAAGAAAGTTACTTTGATGAAGGCTGACAAAAAATTGCTATTTAATTCAAGAACAGAAATAAGTGCTGACATAGTTCCTAATAAAATATAGTATGGTGATAACTTCTGTAATCAAATTTCACCCCATGACCACAGCAGAAGCATGGAACTCAAAAGTAGTGTTTTGCTTGTTTCAAACTCTATTCATCCCGGGCGTCATTTATATTCGTCAGGATATTGTAGGGCATCGTAGCTTTTGAAACTGTTGAAACCCTCCTTACTCTCTCATGTAATATTGCCCAGCACCAAACTCCTGATTATCCCAATCAAAAGCACAAAAAATCCCCATTTTAAATCCTATTAATGCAAGAACTGAGCGTTACAGAAAGAGCTTTGTGCCAGCGTTCGTTGAAATCATAAATAAATGAAATATGTAATGTACCACGTTAATGTGTCATTTACATTTTTAATGTGTTAGTTTTGTTGCTTCGTTTTTATTTAACAGGCCAGTTGGATTCATCTCTGTATGTTTTTTATAATGTACTTATGCTTTTATACCTAAGTTTAAAAAAATATTTATAAACCTTGACCTAAGTAGCTGTTACGGCAAGAACAATTGCGTTTAAGTTCATATGTCACGTGAATCACGTTCCGATCCGATAGTAAAACGCATTATGTTTCTTCTCTTGGGCTTCACTCTCTGTGGTCCTGTGTAAGCATGCACCTACCTCAACACTGCTTGTAGCAATAAGTCGTGGGGATGTAATTCTTTATCAAACCCTTCCGTGTTTATACGCAAAGAAAGAAGCTTGGTCCATGACTAGAAGGAGTTAAGTTCTCCTTTGTTCTAAGGCACTCGATTTAAGTTTTTGTTCTAAGACAATTTTCTCAAGCTGGAATGGTTTAAAATCTTTGAGAATTAGAGAATTTGTACTTCTGACCGTGTAAACTGATAATAGTTTGGTCACTATTTGGTCATTTTTTTATGCCTTAAGTCACCTTTTCAACGATTTTAAAGGGAAAAGTGTGTAGGAGCCCTGCTAGGGCACGTTCTGCTGCTGAAAGATGGGAGATTGCCGAAGATTGTCTTTTTGGCCACACTCTAGGGCTAAACGGAAAGCGGATCGTCCGCTGTTGAGGTGGGAGGATGTCGTAAAAAAAGACTTAAGGGAAATAAGAACTTTCTAGGAAAACGTAAAGAGCTTTGAATAGAATTGGATAGAGAAGGAGGGTACTTAGCTGTGTTGGCCTCATACCCCCTAACCCAGGAAGTTACCCCACCCATCTAAGCGCCCCCTTCACGTACAAAACAAAATTACATTTGTACCCGCCCCATATTGATATCTCAAATCCCCTTTCAATACACATTACTCAGTCGCCGGCCCTATCCATAAGTATTGCATGACTGAAGAAACGATCGAAAGCAGTCAAAAACATGTGAAGCCGTCACATGTAGCAGCATGTGAAGAATGGTTACCTGTCAATAAGATGAACAACAAGTCTTTTCTTTACCACGTATCTCGCGTGCAACAATTAATTGCTGAGAAGGAAGGAAGTTCCTATTTATAACATTCTATTTGCTCAACAGAGTGGTAGCCAATGGGACGCGCGGCCTCGGATCAAGGGTGTGGCGATGCTGGTATCACTCCCTCGGACAAAAATCAAAGTGCCCGCGCGATTGACATTTATCGGCCCCAAGCCTAAACGCCCGGCGATGCCCAGTGTCCGCTCAGTGAAGACTGATTAGAAGCCATGCCGGAAACCGCCATCGCCGTAATTGGGGTCGGGTATGTCGGCCTACCCCTCGCGCTCGCCCTCGGGCGGCACCATCGCGAGGTGATCGCCTACGACGTCGACGCCTCCAGAACCGAGGGGCTGAGAGCGGGTTTCGACCGGAACGAGACCAGTGGGGCGGAACTGAACGCGCCGGAAAACCTGGTTTTTACTTGAACTTATTCCATCCTCCAAAAGATAGCGTTTATCGTCGTAACAGGGCAATGAGGTCTTGTTAATGTTCAGTGTATAAAGCTGATGAAATTGTATTTGGTTCATACCGTGTTTGGTTGGTGTCTTATCGAAAATACATCTCTTGTAGTTGCCATGTGACATGCCTTTCTTTACAACGTCCTTCTTCACTCCTTTTGCAGTCTTCTTTTCCTTTCCTCCAAGCTTTAACAAATACATCTTGGGGCCTATTCCCACGAATTCTAACATTGGCATTCCACTCAGCTCATCTTTCATCTTGCCGATCACATTCTTGTTGTCGTTCGAATGAAGTGGGTGACTTCTAGAATAGTCGTAGGTTGTATACATAGCTATCAATTACAGTATATAATTTTGAGAATATTCCTGAACAGAATAGAGGACCAGTCAGAGAATTTCAGGAAGTCGAGTGAAGCTTCTCATGCGATATTAGTAGGGAAATGCAGAGGGGCCTGCTAGGCTACGGTATGGTGCAAATACTGGTCGCGCTCCATATTTTGGTCACAAAATTTTCTCCAGTAACATTTAAACGTTTCAGGTCAGAGCTTTTTCTCATCCTGTGTCTCTAAATATTCGCTAATGTATCTATCGATTCTCGGGATCTGTCAATTAATCATTCGTTATGTCTGCATCTTTGTCAGTTCACTGTTTGCTGAAGTGAAAATTTGAGGAAACACTTTTGGCATGTTTAAACCTTAAGTGTATGTAAATTCGCGCAATACTATTTTTCGCACGGACTTGAATTTGTGGGTTTTTAACAAGCTCATCCTGATTGGATATATATGTTCGCGCGGAATTATATACGGGCATTAAATATGTTGTGAAAAAAGTGAAAAAATGATGAAACGAGCTGATTACTCACTGTAATGCTAATTTCTTGTCAATAATAAGAACTACCATATTTAATATCATAAAGGTCACTCGAGTTCAAATTCCAACATCATGAACTGATCCTCTTGTTGCAGGGCTGCGTCGATTGCCCGAAAATTAGCAATTTTTGCTAGATCCGATGTAGTCGATGTTAGAAAGCCAATAATGAAAGTCTTTCTGGGGCATTTGTACAAAGGATTCCCTCTTTCATCCTGAGGTTGCAGTAGGTAGTCTTTTGCCTCGGTGACATAGTTCTGCCTGTCCTGAGATTGTTTATCACTTCAATAAATTTTGACGTTTGGTCGCTATTTTTGAAGTTAGGGAATTTGAGGTGGTGTAGGAAGTCTAAGGCATTGGCAACTGAATTGACCTGCCATTGTACAAATTGTCACCCCTTCCACACCCATTTTATCCTAGTACTACAGGTTTTAGTAAGGAAGTTTCATGTGTTGCTTGTTAGATTTTTATTAGGTTACTTATGGTAACTTTAAATCGACCCGACTCGGTAAGTTGTTTCGTTTTCTACCGGCAACTAGGATAGAATGCAGACGGAACGACCTGCAAAAGCCACGAGACAGGTGACCTCTGTGGGGGCTGAGCCTGGGGCCGAGCTTGAACCAAGGAGACGCTTGGACGTACAGCCAACCCCCTCCAAGGAGGAAATAGATGAAGTTGACTGCAAATAGGAATTGGAAGACAAGCATGTTAAGGAAGGCTTTCTCAAGAAAAGGGTCAGAAAATCAGTCGGGAGTAATGTCCCAAGGACCAAATAGCAGAGTAACAAGAGTAAAAAGGCAGTGAGAACGACGTATATACTGTTCAGGAGATATTAGAAACTACGCCAGGTGACAACAGCGGGAAAAGTTTTTTGTAAAGAGATCACCAATAAAGGCATTGAGTTTAAAAAAAAATAATGATAGTTATAGTTACTTCAATGATGATTATGGTGAGCTTTATTACTTATGCGCCCGTTAATGTTTAAAATTACTGTCTCATATTCCCTTTTCCATGTTTCATAGCTTTTATCTTTGACTGCTGTGATCTTGAAGCTACTAAAGAATAATCAATATGAACAGTGGAATAGAGACACATATGTAGATGCATTAAAAGGTTAAGATTTTTTCCCTTTCTAGCTTGGTTTTGTTTGTAGTTGTTTCACTTTCTAATGGCACCGGTTATGCATTCATCGTCATTCTTATAACCATTGCCGCCCTTATTATATACATTACCCCTTTTCTCATAATCACTCCCGTCGCCAATGTCTTCGTTACTGATTGAGCAATACAGAGAAAAAACAATGAATTATGTCCAATGCAAACCTTTTAATAATCTTTCAAAGTGAAGATTTAGGCATGTTAACAGGCCTTCGCTGAGCATCACCCCATAAACAAAGTAAGAGAAAGGGCGATGGACAGTAATCCAGCTATACCATAGCTTTTGAGATTGTCTGCGAGCCTTGTAATGCAAATCTATCAAGAAGTTGAGGTTAAACTACTCGAGAGCAAAGTTGCAATACCACAGTGCTTCATAGGTTCCGGTTCTAATTTTATATCGGAGCAAATCATGAGAGCGCGATGAACTAAAGTTTTGATGAGGTTGATCTTCCGTTTTTTGGGGCAGAACGAATTCCAGGAGATATATTGACCATACTACGAATTCCAGGAGATATATTGAACATACTACAGGATTCCAGCAAATTTCAAAATTAGGTAGTGTTGAAAAGAGCGACAATACAGGCAGAATCGAGCAACGTATCCAAAAACGATTACTTAATGTAGTTAAGCAAGGTCGTCTGCCTCGCGATGTTTACGATAGGATCAGACCCTCTTGGTCACAACGTCCACGTATGTATGGCCTCCCTAAAACACATAAAAAAGAAAATAAATGAACAGGTATACAGGGATAGAACAGAAATTACAATAGGTGGTGCTTGTGTGACGACGTCCAAGGAATCATGTGGTAATGCGGACGTGAACAGAAGCGGTATGAAGAAGAGAAAACAAGTTTACGATTATTAAGTCTAACAAAATATTCCTAAATTCAAAATAAATACTTTCTGCCTACATAAACTAGGCCTAGACAGTGAAATGCAATCAATTCTAAAAGTACTTAAATAAAGTTTCGAACGTCCTTTCCGTAAAGTACTGAAGCGTTTATTACTGCAACTTGGGTAGCATTCTATATTCTACGATAGATGGTACTCATTTGCCGATATTGTCGAGCTCCCTCACCGTAGCGCGTGGCATATGTGACGCGCCATCTGCGACCAGTCACTTCGGTGTGAAAGTTCCCTCACTCTAATTTAAAAAAAACACATCAGTTTACATAGGTGTTCCAATTTTTATGCTTCTGTTATAAAATGCACACACACATTTCTTCGTTATGCTGGGCTACTAGTTGCTTTAAACATTTGGCGATTTCCCCTGACTAGGATTCGGGTCCCGATATTTAAACGACCCTAAATCAATAGTAAAATCACCAAACAGACATATAAATAGTTAAAGGGCCGCTTGCGCATCCTAGAATAACACCCCTCATAAATACTAGTGGGCAGAGGACAGTGAGAAATCATCAAGTTCTCTGTCTAGTGCTTCTTTTTCTATATCTTTATATCGGGTGTCTTTCTTCAATTAGATTTTTACTAGTATCTCTCTCTCCAATAGCACCCTTTCTAAAGCCTATTTATCTAATTCTTCGCGCCTTCTACTGGCTCCTCTTCTCCTCTTTGTCCGCGTCCCCCGCCATTATCATTGCTAGAATGTTTGCAAATTACCATGCTAATAGTACGTCTGGAAAAATCCTTAACTTCACTTGGCAGAATCACAAGCAATGTTTCGGACAGACTGGTTTATTTTCTTAACGTCCTCTGACAGTAACAGTTACATGGACAAGAGAGGCGAAGGACAGACATAGACGGAGGAGTCAACCCGCCTCAATAGTAAACGAAACTCTAAAAAGCGAAATTTTGATACTTAAAGATATATTAAAAGAATTGGATTTTAATGCTGATTTTAAATGTATAAGTTTCATCATAGTTAATCTTATTCATCAAAAGTTATGAGCCTGAGAAAATTTGCCTTATTTTGGAAAATAGGGGGAAATACCCCCTAAAAGCTATAGAATCTTAACGAAAATCACACCATCGCATTCAGTGTATCAGAGAACCGTATTGTAAAAGTTTCAAGCTCTTATGTAAAAAAATGTGGAACTTCGTATTTTTTGCCAGAAGACCAATCGCGAGTGCGTTTTTTTTCTTTTTTTTCCCAGGGGTGCTATGAAAGACATCTTCCTTCTGGTATCCATATGCAACTGTGTATTTGTGGCATTAACAGATGCCGCAAAGACAGCACTACCGAACATAGTTCTTATCGTTGCAGATGACCTGGTAAGATCAAGTGCAAATGTTTAACTCTGTTTTCTAAATTTGATTAATACGAGAGAAATGCGTTTGCGACTGCGCTTTTGTTTTCAATCGAACTCGGGAATATTTTGATAATGTTTGTTTGTAGTAATGGAGCTGGCAGTAGTGGTGATGATGATACGACTAATAGTAACAATAATGATGATGGTGATGATTATGATGATGATGATTATGATAATGATGATGATGATGATGATGTAGCATTACTGACGCATCAGTTCCCAGATCCAATGGGACGAGCAGCTCATTTGGTAAGTAGCATTGCAGAACACCAGTTTCAACAAAGATTAGCCCATGCCGTTTCTTACTGTTGTAGAACTCTATCTATGTACGTAGGCATAATGTAAGCATGATGTAGGATATACATAAATAATGTTCAAAATAATTGATAAATATAAAGGGAGATGTGTTTTCAATATGCCATTACATAGTTGCCGAAGTAAAATTTCTATTACACGAATATCCATCTTGAGCAATTATCTGGACCAGGGTAATTGTTTAAGACTGATTATAAAGCAGAAACATGCTGACCTTGTATATGTAAACTCAGCGGTGTTGATGATAACAACAATGATGATAATTATGATGACAACAATACTGACAACTGATAAATCATACCTGACATCTTTTTCACGGCATGGTAATGGTGACAATGATGGCAATATCTGAAAAGAAGCTTGTAAACCCTTTCTTGCTACAACGTGCAGCTAGTTTTAGACTGAGGTCTACTGTTTTGTTACACAAGGCTTCTTTTAAATTTAAATACCTGTGCCTAATTTGACCCCAGTTTAGGGTCCCCATTTAGGGTCCTGATTAAAATGTTTTATTTCAAATCAGTAAAGAGACACTGACGGAAAAACAAATTGTTAACCATAGGTACTGTACTTATAGTTTGGAAAAACCAGTCAATAGTAATCTCTTTATCATCGAGAAGAGAGGATTTGAAATGTTAGTTTTGAAAAGAACACTAGAGAAATAGATCTCCGGTGGTGACATGCTTTTCTATTTCTCTAGCGTTCTTTCAAAGTAATCTCTCTCCTTGAAATTAAGTACCTTATTCCTTCAAATTTCGCCTCCCTATAATTTTCGCTCCCTTTAATTTTCGTCCCTTTAATTTTGACCCCCTGATCCTTCGATTGGCCCCCTTTAATTTTCGCCCCCCGGCGGCGAAAATTAAAGGCAGACAAAATTTCGGGGTATATTGTATTTCTTTGCTTGTTCCGTACGTTTTTGAATTTTCCTACAATTTTTTTATCTTCATCACACCATGGGTATGCCATATTCTAGATGCTGTGATTTTGGCCACATCCTCTCCAAAGGCAATAAATTGTTTAATAATTTTAAATGCATCTAAAGCAGGGTTTCTGAACCTCGAAAAGTACGTTACCTCCTTCGAGGTATCAAAATTTCTACGTGTATGGAATTCGCCATTATTTTTCTTGATCAACATTAAACGAGTACATCATGAAGTAAACAGTGCGTCCAGCATACCAGCTGCAAAACAAAAAATGCAAGCATAGCGGGAGAAAACTAAGACAATATTTGCTGATTCTCTAGTTTGGATTCGGCATTTTAACGTTAGAAAATTATTTTTCCACAAATCCCCCACAAGACTAGACTTCCTAGTGTTGACGCTTTTTAAAACTCTGGTTCCTTTTAAATAAGCCTTGTGGATACGACACAAATGATTGGAAAGCTCGATTCACAGTGTTTTCTGAGATATACCTAAATTATTGTACGCTGTCAAGTATTTCACTTGCGCGTTCATGAGTGAAATTTATTTCATTTATGAATGAAATTCATTTCATTTGTAATAGTTGATGAATTTTACTAAACCTATGAAGAATAGGCATGACATATTAACAGCTCCGTTTATTAGTGCACCAATACTTTTTCACTTAGCACAACAGATTCAGAACTCATGGCAAAGTTCAACAAGTGTGGTTTCTTTGGGGGTTGCAATTCAAAGTTAAGTTTTTTGGTTCTCAGGTGACCCTGTGGTACGGAATGGTAAAAAAATTCGTGTTTTTACAAAATGAATAGGCCTCTTTCCAAGTGTGTTATCTTGGTTACTCATAGACATTTCCCATTAAAGTTCAACTTCCTTGATTAATGTCAATTAAATTTCTTTAATTTCATTGTCAAACAAAGCTTAGGAATTGGTGTCAGGATGTGAAAGCTTAACAAAATAACTTGGTATGCTCATCATATGTTTTGATCACACAACAATGGCTTACATGTTTTGGACACTGATATTCCAATTTGTAGTTTTGTCAGTGTAATTTGTTAGGCGGATTTTCTAAGCATGTTTTAAGCAAAAGATTACGTGGTGACCCCATCACTTAATCTTTTGCAAACCCCTTAGAGTCGTAACGCTTAAAGCCCATGACTAAAAGCAACACAGTCGCACTTGCAAGACTAAAGACGTAGACAATCTGAAGAGATGTACGTGTGTGTAGCCACGAACCGCGCACGTTTTACAGGACCAATCTTACACTTAACTTGTAAAGAACTGATACAATAGTGGCAGGTAACCACACAATTTTAACACCCCGAAAGCACGTGCAACCTTTGACCTGACTTTCCTTATTTTATTAACTCCTTACATATTGTAAACAAATTTAAAAACACAGATTCGTGTATTTTTCCTTCGCTTCATCCTCTTTCTTTGTTATCTCCCTATCTTCTTGACTCATCGTGTCTAATACCTTACCTATTAACGTTCTCTATTCAGATATTAAAAGTCTACCTATATCAAAATCCTAGCTTGGTAGCACATTTTCCTGTTACCCAGTTTAACTCGATTTGTCAGTATTTCTCCCTTGGTTTTCTTTCTTCATTTTACTCCCGTAAGTGAGTTTGAGAACATCAGTGAATCAGTGAATCAGTGAATCAGTGATCAGTGAATGAACCATGGTTCCTTGAATATTGCAGAGAATGATCAGATGTACAATTTGCAACCCTTTTATTCTTTTTGTTTCGGATAAAACAATGGTCGTTAGAGTCATAACCAGCAGTCTATAACCAGAAAACAATGTTGAGAATTAAAAGTTGCGAAAGACACCCAACACTAAATGTCGCGGGAATTTAAAGTTGCGAACTGCTGAAAATTAAAAGTTGCGGAACAAAAATTTGCGAAAGTTGTGAGAAAATGTTCGCCACTTTTAATTCCGACAACGTTTTACTCCCGCAACTTTTTGTGCCTAATGTATTCAAGAAGAATCCATGTCACAGTAGCCGCTACCAAATACTTTTTATAGATCTTCACTTACTGTTATCTCTTACAGTCCTTCGTCATTTTGGAATACATTTACCGATAGTAATTTTAAAATGGGACCAAGCTTTTTGTTCGAGATGGAGAGAAGTTCGAGATAGAGGGTAGTCGAGATAGAGAGAGTCCACTGTACACTTTTCCGGAGATTAAGACCTTGTTTTATGTGCCTTGTACTTCACAAATAAAAACATAAAGCTTCTTCATCTTAAAGGGCAGTGGAGAAATAAACGAATTTAATATGGGGTCCCAAGTCCGCGACATTAGGGGCAGGTGTGCTCTACCAATTGAGCTGTGTGATCCCCGATGTTAACATACTCCACTTCTAAGGTCGCCACATTAGCTCCCACAGTGAGTATCAGCATTCAGCTAACGCAATTTAGTTGTCTGAGGCGACGTGATCAAGGGACTTCTTGTTTGCATTTCTTTGTTTTAAAGCTTGCTAACCATCTGTAGATACGTGTAGATGACGAATACAAAAAAACCCAACCTTCCAAGATACAGTTAGATTGGAGCATAATATGTAGTGCTCTTAATTTGAGGATGCCGTGAGAATTTTTATTGTTCAGCAAATCACCTCTGTATCTTTTTGATATTTTTACAGCAAGTTACATAATCCCAGAACCTATTCAAAGCATCACTGTCTTCTAACATTCCTTGCAATATTCCCAGGTCATAGATTTCAAGGCAACAAATTGTCTCACTGGGTATCGTAAAGCAGTAATTGGTATATATCCCGCAAGTCAACTTTAGCTTTTACCATAAAAGTCAGATATGCCTATGCAGTGAGTGTCTGACTTAGTATTTTTTGTAATAGGTGAAATTACGAAATGAATGTTGAAGTTTTAAAAAAAAATTATGTACTACCCCAGGTGACAACAACGTGAAATGTTTTTATAGAGAGATCACCAATAAAGGCATTATCATCTATAACGGAATTTAGGGGTTTAAATCATACCGATCTGGGGTATTCCTTTCGACGTATTCAACACAGACAATTTACGGTTGGCTTCATATATAACTTTAACATGGGTGGTAATGTTTATAACGGAAACGTCGAGGCCGGCGCTAGGTAGACCAACTCTTTAGCTTACAAATATTTTCATAAAGAGCCATTACCTGGGGGACCAATCTCTCTGGTACTCCCTGTCTCCTGAGTGCCCAAACAGTTGCTTTTCTAAGGACTCTGTCAAACGCCTTTTCTAGGTCTACAAAGATGTGGTACAGGTTTTTCTTCTTCTCATTGTACTTCTCCTGCAGCTGACGGATGACAAACACTGCATATGCGGTGGACGTCTCTGCTCTATAACCGGATCTCCGATGTTAACAGTCTTTCTAACTTTCTTATCTATTATTTTCTCCTATTTTCATTCTATGTTCCAAGAGTCTCAGTCCTCTGTGCTTTTCACACTGCAAAGGATCTCCTTTACCTTTAAAAAGAGCAACTGTGAAATTATACATAATTCTCAAAGAGTGGAGCATTACCACAATAGCTTGCAAATTAACGGCGCTGACCGGATTCGAACTTGCAAAAGTTACGACCTTTCACGTCAATGGACATAATTTCGCTTTCAATTTTGCTGATATATAATACATATATATATATATATATATATATATACGTATAAAGTTTTTATATAGTTTTATTGCCTAACAATCGCAGTTTTTAGCATTTTATTTATATATAAATATTACACAATATAAACACAATAAATATTAATGAATTAATTTCCCCATACCCACTGACTGGAGCAGAATTCGCGAAAGATTGACACTAAAATCTTCACCTTAGCTTTTGATGTTTTTAGTGACACTTCCACGCTTGGAATGTGTACATTCTGTAGTGCACACTGCGTTTAGAGCAGCACCAAAAGCTTTTTTTAGAGACACTTGCATGCTTGGAATGCGTACATTCCAAAGTGCACAATGCGTTTAGAATAGCAGCAAAAGCTGTTTTTGGTGACACTTGCATGCTCGGAATGCGTACATTCCATGTTGCACAATGAGTTTAGAATAAGACCAAAAGCTGTTTTTAGTGACACTTGCACGCCTGGAATGCGTGCATTCGAGGGTGCACAATGCGTTCAGAGTAGCACCAAAAGCTGTTTTTAGTGACACTTGAAAACTTCGAATGCGAACATGCCTTGTATTTTGTTATGAGGTTGTTTTTCCGACACACTTTCAATGGCAACAACAACGACAATCTTCTTAGCCATCTCTTTAGTGGACTTGCAGGTTTTCTGTTCACTTCCTTATTCATATTGTCCATTTTTATCTCAGTCTCGTTCTTCACCATGAAGTTTCTGGGGCCTCATAATTCCCCCAGAGAGTTTCTTCGCCTAGTTTAGCTTTCCATTCCATTATATTCAGAAAATAGTGTCCAAGCTTTCTTTATTCTTCTGCCATTGCCTCCCAATACAAGTCCAAGTTCTTACCTGCAACTAGATGTTGGTTTCTGCAATCAAAAAGCTCTAAAGGAAGAGGGCGAGTTGAGCACTTGCATTTAAATTTACTTACAAAATGTAGGATAGCTACTAATTATGTGTAAAAAATGTAGCAAAAGCCATCATCTTATTCTTAGTCAAATTAAGAGAAGTTTTAAATGTTTTAATTACAAGAATGCATTGCGTCAGAATTTGTATTCAAAAACAGGATCTGCATTTAAGGGATCATTGGTGAAGGCAAATGATTCTTTTCTTTGAAGTAAAGTCTGCACTTGCATTCAAATTTACTTAGAAATGTAGGATAGCTATTGATTATGTATAGAAAATGTAGCAAAAGCCATCATCTGATTCTTAGTCGAATTAAGAGAAGTTTTAATTGTTTAAATCACAAGAATGCATTTTGATATAGTTTGCATACACTAGAAGCGTACATTCCATGGTGCACACAGCGTTCAAAATAGGCTAATAAGGCATATGTGACATAGTTTGCATACACTAGATGCGTACATTCCATTTTGCACATAGCGTTCAAAATAGGCCAATAAGTCATATTTGACATAGTTTGCATACACTAGATGCGTAAATTCCATGGTGCACAAACCGTTCAAAATAGGCTTATAAAGCGTATTTGACATAGTTTGCATACACTAGATGCGTACTTTCCATGTTGCACAAAACGTTCAAAATAGCCCAATAAGGCATATTTGATATAGTTTGCATACACTAGAAGCGTACATTCCATGGTGCGCTTTGGTTTATTTCATCACTAATCAGTCACTGCGGTTTCGTCAACTTTATCATTAGAACGTGACCTCGATGGCCATCATCATCATCATCATCATCATCACCACCACCACCACCACCATCAAAATAATCATCATTGTCATGAAGATTTATCATCACTACTATCTTTATCACCACCACTATCACCATCATCGTGACCATCATGATCATGATCATCATGATCATGATCATCATGATCATCATCATGATCATCATCATCATCACCGTCACCACTACCACCACCATCACCATCATCGAAACTATGACTCAGCTCCTACGTTGAACTGCCACTACGTTATTTTTCGGTCAATGTTTCAAATTCGGCGGTTGGGATTAACGGGGTTGGGCCTCTGTTTACATAAATTAAAGTCCACGATTGTAGTTTTACTTAGCTTGGTTGATTTCACACATACATTGACGACTTTTGCTCCATCGATTTTTACATAAAGATAACTTACAGGACAGTGTTGAAGATCGACCTTCTACATATACGTGCTAGACAGTTGATTTCTTTTCCAGTTTCATCCAGGTTCACGTTAAGCTAGCCTTGCAAGTGCTCAGGAAGCTGGCCCTCTAACAGAGGTTGGGATTTCCAAAATATCAAAGGAGGGGCAGGTCACAAGTTTCATCATTCTCCGCAAATAATCCTAAAAATAATATTTCATGTATCCACCCTCCCATCCATCCTTCCGTCGATCGATCTACCGAACCATCCATCCATACATCGACCCAACAGTCCATCGTTCAGTCTATACATCCATCTTTCTATCTCCCATTTTTTCCATAGAAACCAATAGGATATAAACCAGAATGAACCAATTTGAACCAATTGGAACCACTTTGAACCAATTTGAACCACTTTGAACCACTTTGAACCAACATAAAATTAATGTGAACCAATTTGAATCATTATAAATCAATAGGAACCAATAGGAACCAATAGGAACCAATTTGAATCATTATGAACCAATTGGAACCAATAGAAACCAATAGAAACCAATAGGAACAATTAACGGTTATTCCTACTGTAAATATCCATCTGTTATATCTTAGCAACTGAACATTACTTTATTTACTATTTTGTGCGATGGCGCTCAAAATTTCGAATGGGAGTGAGGCTGGCAATCAGGCCCAGAGAGTTAATACGAGGCAAAAAAGTCTTCTCCGTGAGGTCAAGGACATAAAATCTCGAAGCACTCGAGCTCAGTTGATAGAGCGCACACCGCGAAAGCGTGGGTCATGGGTTCGATCACCAGTGGTGATATATTTCCTATATTTTTAGTAATCTCTTTACAACTGAGATTTCAAATCCTCTCTTTTCGACGATACTCTAAAAATAGAGTAGTAATTCATGACTACTTCAGGAGTTGCGGCTAGACATATGGCAGTTGGCCCCGTGACCTCCAGTGTAAAAACAGGACGGGCATTTACTCCCATCTTTTTCTACTACGTCTACAAATTTAAGGTTCGTAAAGTGTCAAGCAATTTTTAGTTGTTTTATATATATTAGTTTGCAGTTTTGTAATGTTTTTAAGTCAGAAATTTTAACATTAGATTTGAAGATGAGGAACGTGCACAACTTCCCTACAAATTCATTCCTGGGTGTCTAAAAATAAAGCATCACCAATTTGGGCAACGAATTGACTTACTTCAGTGCTTGGTGTTCTAGATGGCTTTGCGCCCTGCACATTATCTATGCGCTCTTAAAAATCCCTCCAAGCATGAACATCTCGTAAAGGCACGAGGTGCCTTCGTTTGTACACATACATATTATGCTGGTTAGCACAAGTTAATAACTGTTTTTAAGGGCGCTAACTTAAGAATAACTAACAAGATCTCTAGCGTGAGGTGGTTCTATAGGCTGGGCTCGGTCCCTAATAAGTAGTGAAACCTGTCCTAAGAAAGGCTACTTTCCAATAGGGTATGACGTACCTCACTCAAGCGGGTATAATAATTGAGATGGGTGATGCATTTTCGACGGCACTGTTGTGAGATTGGCCGATAACCATTTGATACAGAACGAGAACCACTATCTTGTATGATATGCTGTATATACAATGGTGAAAAAACATAACTTTTATACACAATTATATATTTCTGTACATTTCAATTTCAGAAATCTTCATTACGTCTACCGGTATGACAATAAGAGAATACAGGAGGGATTACATGGGTTTACATTACACACAAAAAAATGAACATAATAAAATAATTGGTCTGTATAACGTCGGTAATGGTTTTGCCGGTGAAGAAATTTGATGATGGGAATTTTCGTCTGTAAAAAAAGCCGCTAACAATATTAGTCGGTAAAAGCTATTGGTCCCTTAAATGGCATTTGAAAAACAATTCGGCAACAATTTTTAGCATCACCATTGATATTGATGCAGATGCGATGGCATTCGGCGGTGTGAACCGTTATAAAATTTACCACGGTTGACCAAGGGGTTTTTCAGCTTTAGTGTGAAGACTGTGCTTTTTACGAGTTCGACCTTACGTCCTCTATTAAAGCTTTAATCCTTAGCATATTTCTTAGTAACCATTTCTATTTAATGAACCGTTATTAGAAATTCTTATTAGAAATATTTAAGTTATCGCCTAATAAAATATGTTTGATGCTTTAACGTTTAAATGGAGACTACTGGCATCACATGCGATAGCCGAAGCAGCTGCTGTAGACAGTGTCGCATAAAGGATGCTCTCTGTACAACATCTCACTAGAGATGGGCAAATTAGTGTAGGTCATAAGTACTGTTTTCTCCACGTAACCTAATTAAAATGTGATTTATATGAACATTTTGTGTCATGTATTCACTGCTTGATCACTGACATATGTAACATCTGTTCTGGCTTGGAGCAGCTCTTGTTGTTGAATATTTTGAAGTATTGCAATTGATTTATTAGCCAATTTTGACAACTACGTCGGCCATCTATTCTTTGAGATATTGTTTTAAACCCTTTTCACACGGGGGACTTGACGTCCGTCGCGTCTGCGTGAAGTTGAATTTTTTGTTTTCACATCAGTCAAAACGCTGACGACGTCAGACGTCAACCACGTCTACTGAAGATTTTAAATTTCACACGTCAGTCCAGAATTCTGCGCATTTGGTATGATGTCCAAAATTGCTATAGTATCCGTAAGACGTATCTTGTACACTGAAAGGGGTCAACAGGAAGAAAAAGTTTTGAGGAACATCGATCTAGTGTTTCATTTTGAATAATATTAACAGCATTTACCAAACAGTAACTACCGACCAAACCAATCTCAGTAATTCTCTTAAAGATTTATCTTATTTATTTCTGTATCGCACGATAATCCCTATTGTAGTTGTACTTGTTTATCTCGGAAATATTTGATTTTTTATCTTCTGTTCCTATTTTTTTATGGAGAATATCGTATTGAAGTATAAATCATATCCTTGCAATCCTGTTAGTTTCCTGAAACCTATTTGGTGATTTCAAACGTCGATAAGATGCTAGCTTTTAAGGTGTGTAAGTAAGCAGGCAAAGGTAGAGCAGTGGAACGTCAGGAACCATTGCGAAGGTCAGGTCGATGGTCCTACTTTACGGCTGAGCCTGTCTCATAGATTGCTTCTCTTCCCGGTAGCCTAAGTTGATGGGCGTTGCCCTTAGACGCCCCAGCTTTGTGTATTAGTTAGCCTGCTCCGTGGGTTTTATGTATAAAGAATAGTTTCAATGTCGGGCCCACTGCTCATCTGGGATCTTTGATTGAGAGACTGCGACGATGGTAACAACTATCTGTCAAGCATTTATTAGATGTTTTGTTGAACGTTTTGGCGAAATAAAGTAGCGCTGATAATACTAAAGAGACTTGAAGCACGAGCGTATTTAGTAGTGTTCAGTAGTCAGCTGATTCTGTCAGTGTAAGCCGCTGTTGCCAACACGGATCAAAACAACTTTGCTGGACTAGCCTCGTTCTGATGTTGCTAGATTTATTTCCGAACAGGCCTATTAGACAAGATTTTGGTAGAACGCAAGTGCCAAGGGTTCACCACTGCCTACATTTACAGGGTGTGATTTAGATACATTGTTATCCTTTTATATATTTGTGTACTGAAACATTTGACCGTCCTCTTTGTTAATATTCTTAGGTTCTATTTGTCACAACTCTTTATTGTTTGTTGACAATAAGTCAATAATTACTAGTTAATTGAATTTCTAAAGTTTCACCAACTAATTAATTGTTCCCCTGATAGTTTGATGCCCTATCCCCCCTGACAGACATGGTTGTCTACGGGCCTGGATGTACAAATACGTCCTGAGTGCCGAAACTAGACTGTCCGCTTGGTTGATACAACGATTCTAGGGCAATTGCCCCAGCCGCCAAATCACAAGAAGCGCATTTAACCCTGTGTAATTGCCCTCTATTGTGAGAGTGGGTAGAGTTGTAAAGAGGGCTAAATGTGTTAGTGAGATGTTATAAATTGGGGAGTATAATAATTTGGAGGGGTGAAAGATATCTGGAAACGTCTCTGTTCCCGTTTCTGGTACAGTGCATCTTTAATTATCAGAATAGCATCAACTAAACGTAAGAATAGGTCGTTCGGATACGACGAAAACTTGAATGATCCAGGACAAAAAAATCACCTACTATCCTTTCTATAAAATCTGTTTTATCTCACCTTAACAGTTCCGGGGTGCTCAAGATCGAAATAGATAAATTCGCTAACCAGGAACGTCTTAAAACTCTGAGAATTCCAAGTCAATTTATCTTATCCATGGATTTCTAAATAATGGCATCTATTGAGATGCTACTGTTTCGACGCCCATGTCTTATCCCTCTCCTACGATAACATATCATCTGTACTACGTGTATTAGGCACTGCAACTGAGTAAACCTCATTTCCTAAATTTGTTAAACAGCAGAGAGCAGGCTTTGATATTTAGGAAGAGACTAGGTTATGATTTACTGACCAATGAATGTGTGAAGGAAGCTAAGCTCATGTTGTCTTCTTTAATAGACAACACAAAGTATCAAGAGTTATGCGTCAAAAAAAAAATGTTCCTAAATGCATCCAATTATTACGACAAATCACAATCTTGTCTTCTGGTAAATCCTTACGAAGTTATGATTAATGATACAACGGCAGCAAGTGATCTAGCAGCGGCTCTAAAGGACAATCAAACGCTCATGTCTAATGGCAGGTCTATGTTAGAGAACAGAGGATGATTTTTTGAAATGGAATCGAAAGATTCAGGTTTTGTGATGATATGAAGAACATATAGTATTGTACCTACACTTACTTCAATAATAATATTTCATTGAATTACTTTGTTATTTTTCCATTATTTTTAGGGTTGGCAAGCAAATCCATAATTTAAAATGTTTATTCAAAAGTCAAAGATGCAATAAAAGGACATTTCAGACAAAATTTAGAACTGAAGTGTAGCTTTTTCTCTTCTTTTGAAAAATTTAAAAACAGAAGTTGAACTTTTTTACTTCTTTTGTGAAAAATCAGAACACAGTTCGAACTTTTTTCTCTTCTTTGGAAAAATTCAGAACTGAAGTTGAACAAGCGAGGAAAAGTTATCATTGTTTTATTAGTTAAAGTTAGTTTAAGATTGTATGTCTTATAGATTATCATCTTTAAAATGAAAAACGAATAGGGTCGAATAATCGAAGGGGGGGGGATGGTGGAAACTTGAGAACATTTGAAAGATGGGGTTGAAAGAAATAGAGACAAGAACCCCTAAAGTAATACTTAGCTAAATCTCAATAGAATAAAGATGAAAAATACAACAAAGACGAAGTACGTAGAGTGTTCCTAAAAAATATGAAGGTGGCGGGAGGGGGGCGCAAAATTTTTATAACCTTAATAATTAGGCGGGACCTTGTGTTAGGTACCTACATATACGTCTTTGGGGACATGGTAAGACAATCTGATAGAAGTGAACACATTCCTTCTTCTGGTGAACAGATTCTCCAAGAAAGATTTTGCAGACGCTAGACTTAGAGTTAGACTTAGAGTTGGTTCAACTACCCTTGATTCCTTATACCTGTATCTGTATCTATTTCTGATATTTGACAGCAATTTCAAGTTCAATAACCATTCCTCTTTCTATTATATTGTGCGATAACTCGTGACGTAGTGTGCTCTTTTTCCATATGTAAAGATAAAGAACTGGTTTTTAAGTTGTGGTTTACTGACCATATGAGCTTGTTTCAACTCTTTTATTAAAGATCAAGATATTTAAACCTTGCATTCCGATTTTGATAATAAGAGTTGAGATGAGAATTCAAAATCTTCATATTAAGGCCAGCTTGTTAATAAGGGCATTTCAATCCACTCCGACGGCTGGACGTAATTTACAAAGTTGCCTGTACGTAAAAATTTAATAGCAAGTATTTAAGTGTAACTGTAACGAAGCATCAAAGAAGGGGGGTATCAAATATGGTTTTAATTTCAATATTGTATAGACCTAGTACGTGAAAATTTAATAACAAGTATTTAACTGTAACTCTAACGAAACATCAAAGCAGGGGGGTATCAAATATGGTTTTAATTTCAATATTGTATAGGCCTAGTACGTGAAAGTTTAATAACAAGTATTTAACTGTCTTTCACTTTGACGTCTCGCAATATGCTGCAAAAGTTAACAACCACGAGTTACAAAGGGGCATCTTTTTACTACATATTTTGTACTCTTTCCCTTTGATGTCTCGCAAGATGCCGCAAAATTTAACAACCACGAGTTACAAAGGGGCATCTTTTTACTACATATATTGTACTCTTTCCCTTTCGCGCCTCGCAATATGCTCCAAAAATTAACAACCAAGAATAACAAAGGGGCATCTTTTTACTACATATTTTGTACTCTTTCCCTTTCTCGTCTCGCAATATGCTGCAAAAATTAACACCCAGTAGTTACAAAGGGGCATCTTTTTACTACATATTTTGTACTCTTATACATTTTTAAAGAATAAATGAAGATTGGTTGCAAAGATGAAATATGAACTGACTTAAACAAATTTGAACTTGCAGCGTAATAAATTTTTTATACGATAGAATTAAGCTGACACATAACGACGTAAAACATAAACAAAGGTTTATCAATGAAGAATATGCCATCGTCAGCTTATTAACTACAGTGGACTTGGTAGACCAAAGTCTAATATTTCCCACCTTGCTACGGACTGCTTTTTAGCATTATTGCTAGTGTAATGGAAACGAGGCTATGCTAATCCTTTATGTAAGACTTCCTAAAACCTATAACTAACCAATGAAATTCTAACACGACCTAACTCTTGAAACTCCAAGGCAGTCTGTCAATCAAAGACCCCTGATGAGCAGTGGGTCTACCCAAGTAAAAGGCTACCAAACAGGCTACTAAATATATAAAGGGCAGCTAGGGCATCAAAGGGCAACGCCCCCCACTTTATGTTACCGGTCGTAGGCGATTCGTAATGCGAAAGAGACATCTCAGCTACAATCCTCATGATAGGTAGGCTAAATCGCCCAGACCGTCTCTCAAATAATGCGAACAGATACTATATGCATTTCTTGCCAAAAAGGCCGAGAAGGCAAAAAGTTCCCAAGGCATTTGTACTACACGATAAAGGAAACCTCGTTAATACAATACTTACAGACGTCATCCTTTGATGAGATTAGCTTGCTTATAAAAAAACCTTGTATAGAGCCCTCCTCTAGTGTTTACAAACCGGTATCAACAACCTCTCATATAAACAGTCAAAGGTACAAAAGCTAACATCAGACAAATGAAAAATGGAGTCAACGTTAATGTCAACCTCTCTTGAAATGCGAGGAAATTCCTGCAAACGTCCCACTTTACGCAAGTGCTCTCGGGTGCCTAACAGATGTCCCCTCCCTGCTAATTTATTTTTCAATAATTTCCCACCCAGACCATTCTTATTCCAACCCGCCCCCCTGCCAATTAATTTTTACATAATCTCCCCCCCATGACAATTTTTTGAGGGGGTACTTTGGCGGGGGCGACCGTAAGAAAACCACCGGATTCAAATACACACCATAAGTGGGTTAGCAGCCCGCGACATCAATAATAACAAAACTGCAATTGTGGTCTGTAAAACAGAGATATGCCCTCTTGTTTAACAATATTCTGTCCAAATAAATTGTCAAATTTATCCTTCACAATGATGACAGGCAGAAGCAAAACTAAGGAAGACTTAAAATCGTCGCTGTCATAGCTGTAACAATTACCAATAGTTCTCCTTCTTGAAGATACGAGATTCTGTTGAACATAGTCAAGTGTTCAGCAACAGTGGCCAATCTGCTTTCACCTTCACCACCAGTGTCGATAAACATCCCTTTTAACTATTCTCAGTCTCTGGCCTTGTACACATATTAAATTATTTTAAGGGCATGAAAAATATTTCAAAACCATTACACGTTGCGTATTTACATTCAGAAAGGTGAAGATATACCTCCTTTCATGTTATATCTAATTCTTTCTGGTTCTGGCATAACTGATGATATTTGCAAATGTAACATCGTTAGACACAACAGAAGTTAGCAAAAATCCATATCAAACCAGCACTAAGCGCCGGATCTGGAACAGTCATAATCATAACTGTAGGTCAAGTAATATGACAATCTCTCAATCAAAGACCCCTGATGAGCAGTGGGCCTGACATTGAAACTACCCTAAATAAACAGAAAAACCACCCCCCCTTAAGTGTATCGGATCTTTCATGGTTCCATGAAAGTGCTGACAGTTGAGTGCCTTCCCAAACAAACAAGAACTGATAAGCGAGCCTTTACTCTAGTCCTCACATGTCAAGCTGATCATGTGATGTGAACAAATACTATCCTGATTGGCTGAGAAGGAACTGTAGGACGAGGCAAGATTTTGAAAACATGGTCTGATGCGTTTCGCGAGTGGCACAGAATTGACACATCGCATTTGCTACGTGGAATTCCACTTTGGTGTAAAAGGTTTGATACTTCTGTATAGGTTCGTAGCCAAGTGACACGCCACGTCGCATGTAACGTTGCTTATGCCACTTCAGTGTGTAAATGTTTCTCCCTTTCTTCCGTTCTTCGGTTCCTCTTTTGCACTTTTTCTTAATTTTTCTTCCTTAATAAATCCCTTTCATCTCCTAGGCTTACTTTCCTCTTTTGTCCTTCTTTGTCCTTCTTTCTTTTTCCCTTTTGTACCCCTTGATTCCTTTTCTTCTTCTTTTTCATCCGTATTTCCTTCCTTGCTCTTCCTTCTCTTTGCAAATCTTTGTTTTCTCCCCAACTGTATTTCTTTACCCCTCACTTTCTTTCTTTAATTCTTCTTGCACTCTCCTTTCCTCTTCTTTCATTTTCTATCATTGTTTTCCAGCTTTCTTGCTTTCCCCTCCCACTTTGTCACCTGTTCACTAGTTTTTAACAGAAACTATTTTTATGACTCCAATGTGATCATTTCTTTATCTGAATTTTGTTTCACATGAACATTAACAAGCCGCAACTTTATAAAAGAAACTAAAATTTCAATAGCCAAAAATGCAGCAATAAGAATGGAAGACAAAGTGTTTTATGGCATCAACTCGGCCATTAATTAAGTTCTTGACACATTTTAAAGGCAATATTAACTAAAGAGTTCAATAGATTCCGAAACTGTTAATATGAAAATGACCAATGAACTAAAAATAGTTCATTTTTAAAATTAGAAGCACGAAAACTCCACACATTCTTCAAGACTAACGTCATACCTCGAAATAGTTTCGAGATAACTATTAGGATACTACTAAATAATTTTAATTAGGAAACTTTAAGATTATTCTGGGAGTCTGCTGTCCAGCTCTTGCATTTTGAGACTCAACTGAGCAAGCCCTTTTGGTCCTCCAGCAATTCTGTTCACACCTCCCTGGTTGGGGTTTGTATCTGTAACCTCATCTTCAAAAGAAGGCTTATTTCTGTTTCGAGCAGGAATTTTATGAAATTGATTTATTGCAGAAGATGTTTAACAGAGGGAAGTTCCAAGTTTCAAATTAAAACAAGGATTTTCGGTAGGATTTGTACATATACGTTTTATTATTTAGTCATTGAGTGATTACGTTCGACGTATAACTACAAGCTGGAGAGCCATGCATTTTCATAAACAGATGGCAGGAAGTCAAGGAAGGAGGCAAGTTACGTCGTATTACTGTTTTGGCTGACGGTCAGACCTTAAGAACGCAAACCATGTACCCATCACATTTTGCACACAGCTATCGTACTATTGTCTTTAGCACTGTTAAATGTAGCATCGCACGACCGCTTGCTCTCTCCACTGCTCAATACAGCAGGACAATGTTGACGAATTTTTAACATTAAAAATTTAACTTTTCATGTACCAGTAAAATACCAGGAGTTTGAGTTTGCGATTTTTCGTAAATAAGAGCAGACGATTATGAGATAGTTTCTCGATATATATTACATTGTGCAGCACAACATAGAATAAGCAAGCAATAAACTACATCTTGCAGAGCACGTTATAAACTACGACATTGACATCCATATGGAAGTCTACTTTCACTCTTCAGGCTGTACTTGCAAGCAAATATGTGTTTTTTTAATGAAGAAGGACAATCCCGTATGAAAAGGAAGAATGATGTTTAATGTTTGGTTTCGCGTGGTTAATTTTTAAAGCATATAGAGTCTTTATTCTTTAACTGCAAATATTTAAACCGATTATGTTATCAATTGTAAATAGTCAAGTTATTCCAAATACCCCCTTGATTCCAGTATGAATTTTGAATTTCTTTTTTATACCCACGCTATTACTTGCATAAGAGAGTGTCATCAGGATAGTATATTTTGCTACGCTGGCTTCAATTGCCAGGAAAATTTTTGCGGCTTTAATAAATCAAATGTTTTTGAGAATTAAAGAAATAAATATCAGCATATGTATATTAAACTGACAATGCCCATTTTCTTGTACTTTTTTCGGTAAAGTGCAACTTATTTTATGGCCTTCGGAAGGCATAGGGGTTAAAATCCTTACTCATGCTAGCTTCTTCTTGTTTTGGGTTTGGATCTGTTATTTATGGAAATTTCTGTTCGTTTTGGGTTTCATAAGCTTGATGAGGGGGATTGGTGGTAGTTTTGTCCTTGGTAGATCATTCGATTCTATAGGAAATCACAATTTCCAAATGACAATGGACAAACTGAAAGCATTTTTGGCAATTCTACTCGTCAGCGGGTATGTGCGGAGGCCAAGACAAGAAATGTAGTGGGAAAGGCAGAAAGATTCACACAAGAACCTTGTTTCGGCAATGATATCCAAAAATGAGTTCATAGAATGTAAAAAATTCTTGCATTTGGCTAACAACAACAGCATTGATTGCAAAGATTGATTTGCTAAAGTTCGTCCACTATTTGATGTAATGAACAAACAGTGTCTGACTTTGGGAGGCATGGGGCGAAACAATATATTCACGGAAAACCTATAAAATTTGGCTTCAAGTTGTGGGTTCTCGTCGTGTCTCGAGTTATAGCCCTTTGAGACTCGTGACCATGCATAGTCAACGTGTTATCAGGGTCATGTGACCAGACAATAGGCTGTGACAGCCATATTTCTCTTAGCAAATGTTTGCCAGATAAACGTTAGGAAAAGTCAGCAAAATTCAGCAACTTAGAAGTAAGCATTCAAAGGTATTAAAGAATATTGACAGCCACGGGCCTCCTAGCCCCCCAATTTTTGCACAGTTCTGCGGTTGTATCTCACGGGAGGCACTTTGGAGGAATATTTCAACGAATATACATATGGACATACGGGTAATAGGCATCCCATGGTTGTCCCATAGGTCCTACGTTTGTGATTTTTGAAAGACTCCCCCGTTGTCAAACCATTTACAAACACCACTTTGTCCAAATATTGAACAGAAATGTCACAACGTTTCATTTCACGATCAGTTGGCATTCTAGGCATAAACTTCAGACTAGATCTCACTGTGCCAAATTCATAGATGCCTTTTATCAACAAGTTTCTCAATAAAAACTGGGCTGTGGAAGAAGTCATGAAAGTAAACTTTACGGTATGTTCCTCAAGACTTTTGCACAACTCAAGTACCACACCCTCGCCGATTCCAAGATCTATTTTTTACTTCTTGCCGAGGTACAAAATCAACTCAAACAGACACCCAGTTAGGCTGTCACATCTGCAACACCATTTAAAATTGTTGAGTGTAATGCCCAAACCAAGAACTTGGCTAGCATTAATGAAAACAGTGACAAGAACTGAGTCTTCAAGCTTGCGAAGAAACTAAAATGAGAAAATAAGGACATTGTGGGAAATATGTGTGCTCGTAATGATTAAGGAAAGCTCACCTTAACAGTTGATGAACAGTTGAAAGTTGAAAGCATGGCAATCACACTATGATCAGCTCTTAAATGAGGAATTCTCATGGGATGCTTACTCATTGAGCAAAGATCCTCCTGTGCAGGGCCCCTCTATCGAAATCACTGGTGATATGGTACGGAGAGCTGTCAAGAAAATGAAAGCAGGCAAATCATCTGGCCCCTCAAAATTACTTAATATTTCTCCAGCTGTCTATAGAATGATAAAAAAGTCAGGATCTCCTGTTTTGCCAAGCGTGAAATATAAACAATTTCATGCAATGTGGCATCTGTACCTGGTTTGTTGATATCTTTTCAATGATTGCTTTTTTGCTGCTCTCTTCTCTGCTCTCATGTTTCTCCTTTTCTACCATTATCCTTCAGATGTGTTCCATATTTTACCGGCATACATTCAGTTTAAGAGCTCACTGATTTGACATATTGGTGCATAAGCTTCCATTAATTGTGTGCGGAAATGTGAAAAATGTGTGCACATTTATCTCGAATGATGCAAATGTTTCCAACCCCCTTTCAAATAAAATGAGAAACGATTAGGTGCCAATCCCTCCAGCCTAATTCCTCCATGCTCTAGACGTACATTTTCCCTTAACCTTGTGTATCGAATCTAATGGAACCGACATTCAATTTCTGAAAACTCTTCAAATTCTGGAAAACATGTACTTGGCGTCGGCGCCCTTTGATGCTTAGCGAAAAGTATCAAACCCTTTCCACTTCTTTGCGCTGGTTTTCACTCGTTTAAGTTAGCGGAACCTCGCATTCACCTTTCCAAAATCGTGTTCATACTATTCGCCAGCTATAGCCTAGTGGGAATAGCACTGAAGTAGTATGCTTCTTTAAAATGCCACAAGGAACCCCCAAAAGATTTCATATTTTAATAAAGATATTTTCTACTTGCCCGCCAAAGTACCTCCTCAAAAAATTGTCATCGGTGGGAGATTACTTAAAAATTATTAGGCGGGGGGTCGGAATAAGAATGATCTGGGTGGAAAATTTTTAAAAAATTAATTAGCGGGGGGAACGTCTATTAGGCACCCAAGAATAATCATTTTGTAAAGTAAAATCGCTGGCCGCCAACGCAGTTGTGTAGACTTTTGAAAGCATAGTGATAAATATCAATGGACCTTTATCACACCAAAATCCAGAACGAGGCCGGACCCGCAAAGAGCTCGTCAGGCCGTAGGTTTACATTAAAATTAAGGCATAAAAAGGAACAATAACCATTTTATAAGGCACAACTACCGCAGTGTACAAGAGTTGCAGAATTAAAATTTGCAGCATGCAAGTCCTTGCTGTAAACAACGTATATGCAGAAGTGCTGGGTACTTGTACACTTTACGTGACATCACAGAGTGTCTTCGGATGGGCACGTTAAGTCTACAATTTGTCACATTTGTTAAACATACCTTACTGTAATTACTGCCTATTTGGTTATATATATAATTCATTGATGGGCACTAACATTTGAACTGACATCTTAGAGCGTCTCCGGGTGGGCCCATGGGCACTTAAAGTTAAAGTATACAAGAACCAAGTGCTGTGATGGCTGGTCCCGGAAAGGAAATTTGACTGGCTGCGTGGCTGCTGAGGGATCTTTGACGTAGGTTGAAGTTCTATGGTGGCTGGTTGGAAAGGGGGCTTCCTTTCAAGCCGGCCCCAGGCCTCCCACAGTCTTAATCCGGCCCTTCGTACACTCGACCAGGGTCTTTTCTGGTTTGTTTGAGAATGGTTTTTGCATTGAAAAGTTAAATAGACAGACCTTAGTTTGAACACAGTCTTTCTTTTATCGAGTAACTCTGGTTTGAGTCGCGTGCCTAGTTCCAGAGGCTCTTGCTGCGGGTGACGAGGTCATCTTAATTTATCCTATTAACACATTCTCGCCCCTGATGGGTATACTTTGTTGGATGGCAGTCCCAACTTGGCTGCGTAGTGTAAAATGTTAGCGGTATGAAAGAATGGCAGAAGCAACATGTTTTCTGGTTGTTGATTTGGTTTTGTGTTGTAATACTAAAATTTCATGGAATGTATTATTAGATTTTTGAAATTAATAAGTTCCTTAGGAAACTTTCCAACAAAAATTAATTTAACTAGCAAATCTCATTTTCCCGCTTATTTTACTTTGCACCTCCGATCACGCCCTTTCTCAAAATTCCCCCTTTAATTTGAAATATTCCTAGGCGGATACCCGTTGACAATCACTGGCTTGGAATATGTGTATTTTGTTTTGAATTGTTCCAGGAATTTGCCATGATGTTATTCACAATTCTCTTACAATTTTTCCTCCTCTGCTTAAGTAGGTACAGTTTTAGTCTTGAACTACAGCGTAAGCTCTAGGGCCATGACCTTTCACTGGATATATGAGTTTACTACTTTTTGGAATCACATTTTGGAGATACCAATAAAACGTACCTTTTGTCAATATTAGTGAAAGGTTTGACCACGTTGATTGTTTTACTTTAATGAAGATCACGTGATTGATTTGTAGAACACCGTAAGCCAGGATATGGTTGACATGAGAGTGTAGTATGATACTGTATGTAAGGCTGTCGCTAGTGGAGCCGTAAATTCTTGGAGCGCAAGCGGCGCTAAAAGTTTGGAAAAGCACGTATGATCGCAGATCCTTGGGGCCGAAGATAGAACCGTATCACACACTGTTTTAGGGGAAGAGTTTTTGAAATGTGCACACCACATGACATTACCAATCAGGTACAAAAAGTACCGGTGGCTATCAAAAATTCTTGACATCTAAGGAAATATATATGAAATTTAATTAAGTGTTACCTAACGTAATCAATAGCTATCGAAGTCAAGATTAGCCGTTCACACGGCTTCCTCGCTTTTACACTTTGTGTGAACATCATGGTAGTTTACGTACTTTTCCTGTCTTTCTATTTCTTTGCAAGTGGGCACCAAAAATACCCTCCCCTCTGTAATACCGTTTGAAAAGATGATTCCGCTAACTCGAATGTTTTCATAGCCACCGAGGGTTTGTATCGCCTTCTTTGGGAACTACTGGACTAGGTCATCTTGTAATCGGTTAATGGCCATCGGTAGCGATTGGAGATAATTGGTACACTTTTTTAGACGTAGAAGTGGCTCCATAAATTTATAAACCTATATAACAGTACGTCTCAGCGCTGACCTGTTACTCCAGGAAACGTTAAGGCGTGCATAGACAGAAAATCGATCTTCGAGAAAATTGAAAGCATACATACACCACATTTCGGTGCATAACGTAGCAACCTTATTTCAAATCCTCTCTTCTTATCTTTTATATTCACTCTGCTTTACTTCACTTCCATTTATTATTTGATTTAAAGAGAAAGTGGAAGTATGTCGTCACACGATTCGATTCGAACCTGGGACCCACGTTTCCGTACTTTGTTGCCTTACCAACTTAATTATGGCGATCCTCATAACGTACTTCATTTCCTCTAGTTACTGCATTGCCTTGCAGTCCTTCGCCTGGGGATATCGACATCCAGCTCTATGCAATTTCGGAGATCAGTCTCTGCGCTTTATAACTTGACCATGGGCGCATATCCACCCGGTCCGTCACCTTGTCCAAAGCGGTATTGGACCTTAAACTGTGAAAGGGGGCGAAAAACTCATACTAAAAGGGTCGACAGGCCATCTGTCACAGAATATCTTATGGAGTGGAGTATCCCTTAAGGGCACGAGTCAAGGCTTTAAATGGTTTTAGTGCCCATGGCGATCAAGAAGATTTGTGCGAGTTTGCCGAGGATTTGGGCAGCTCGCTAGAGAAAATTTATTTGCTTCATGGAGAATCAGAGCAAAGAGCCAAGTTACAAAGTACATTATCATCTCGGTTGGGTTTTCGATTAGAAAATCAAATTCATTGCATCGAAGAAAGAAAAGCTTACCCTTTGTAGAATTTGAAAGTATTTTAGAAAATTTTCGTAACTACTCAGGTCCCTAGGCAATGGAGATTCTTCAATCGCTTCGCTCACTCAGAATGACGTCATTCTGAGCCGTAGTCAAATAAAAGCTCATTTCTTGAGACGTTATAGACGTATTTGAGGTTGATTTGCTGCAATGGTTGACACTTCTAATTTTTACTATTGTTTCCGTTGATTGTCATGGATACTTGAGTGACTTACGTTTTTTAATATGAATATCATTCGTTGGCTTTTAGTAGCTTTATGGGTAACTCTTGCTGGCTTCATTACATAAAAAAAAATGTGTAATAGCGTGTTTTTAATTCCGATCAGATTACATCTGGCAAAGTTTTGACTTGAGCACCTTACCTTATAATATATACTAATAAAAACACATTTTTCACCAAGATTATAACACTAAAAAATACTTAAATTTAGCGTGAAAGCTAGTAACCTCCGAATGAAAAGTAGTGCAAATAATCTTAAGGCTGCAAGGTGCAAAATCGTCTATTACAACACCTCGCGAAGACGCACGAAAGACAATAATTTTCTGCTTTCAGACTGTGTAAACAGAAGACGTTAAACGTTAAGACCTTCTGTGACTGACTCTAGAAAGGTGTGAAAGGATAGCTCAATCAAAGACCCCTGATGAGCAGTGAGCCCGACATTGAAAATACCCTAAATAAACAGAAAAACCACCAAACAGGCTAACTAACTAATAAAGGGCAGCTGGGGTGTCCAAGGGCGACACCCCTCAATTTGTGCTACCAGGCAGAGAAGCAAGCCATGAGGCAAGAGAGTAGATTCAGCCATGCTTGCTATCAGCGAAAGCATGATTTCTTTAACAAATCGGCATTTTTATCTAGGCCAGTGCTTCCCAAAGCTTTAAACGTCGTCGCCTTCTTGATTTCCGTCCCTAGTCCCTCTAGATTAGGGGTTCTCAAACTTTTTGGCTCGTCGACCCCCTAATGAGATTTTAAGATTTCCATCGACCCCTTAGATTTTTGTTCAAGGAAAATTATTACAATAGTAAATACCAAGTGTAAAATAGTGGTGGTGGTAACTAGTAGTAGTAGTAGTAGTGGTAGTAGTAGTAGTAGTAGTAGTAGTAGTAGTAGTAGTAGCAGTAGTAGTAGTAGTAGCAGATATTCGTTTACCTTTTCGTGCAATATTCTTGTTTTTTACCACTTACAAACTATTTGATCACCTAAAGTCCAGTAAATGTTTCTTTGGAATTTAATTCGCCTTGGTCAAATCAAATAGCACAATGGACTCCAATTGGGTAGAGACTGGATGTCGATATCCACCGGTGGATAATTTGGAGCTGATGTGTCGACTAGAGAGATAGAGTATGTTGACATCGGAGGTCACCTAGTTAGCAGAGCACACACCGCGATAGCATGAGATAAGGATGCAAGACCCTGTGGTGACATATTTTGTATTTCTCTAGTGTCTTTTCAATTTGATTTCAGTATAATTTGTGAAACGCACTGACTATAAAAGTATAGATTTTGTTCTCTAAAACTGTAAAGGACCCTCTAAGGCAATTTTCTTGGAAAGGTCCCTTGTTGCCTTTGCCTGGTTTAAACGACAAACTTTTAATGCTCAGTGACACATAACTCTTAAGTGTGCCACGCTTAAACCCTTTTGTTTCCGAGTATAACATTGTCGGCTTTGCTATAATGGGCTTGAGTGTGTGGGCTTGAAAGGATCGTTTTACCTAATGCAGGTTTGTTTCAGTCTAGGCTTTGAACTCTCCGTGCTAAAAGTAATGTAGGGATTTCGTTAATTGCTTCCACTGAAACTGAGCTATTTATTGCCTGTGTTCTTAGATTATCACTAGTGCACTCGCCCTCAAAATTGTTGTTTAAATCTAGTCAACAATTTATTCACATACTAAGTGGCATTACTTTTCTTGAAGAAGTACACTGTCTGTTCAAGTAGCTCTTACATCAGTGAACTCACTGTTTTCGGTGTCGGGGTCTGCTGAAGGAGACGCACAACTTACACTCGGGCAGTTATCTAATCTGCGAAAACTGATCTGTCTACCGAAGAAAACTAATAAGAAGAAATGACTACCTCCTTTTCTTTTTTGATTTTTAAGCGAAAACTAGTGCACTCGCCCTCAAAATTGTTGTTTAAATCTAGTCAACAATTTATTCACATACTAAGTGGCATTACTTTTCGTCAAAGGACGGGGGTTGACCGGGGCTGTGCAATTATGAAGAAAGGATACGACGAAGGCGTACAAAATAAAGCTTATGAAGAAACCGTATCAAGAGAGCGTGCTAAGAAACCAAGAGAGCGCACCCTGCGTGGTTCAAACTAAGGGATACGAGGAAGGCTCACGAAGGATGGATACGGCGCAGGAGTAGAAAGAAGGCGTAGAATGAAGACGTACGTAGAAGGGATACGACAAAGACGTACGAAGAAGGCGTACAAATAAAGCGTACGAAGAAACCGTATCAAGAAAATGTGCTAAGAAACCGAGAGAGCGCACCCTGCGTGTGTTCAAACTAAGGGATACGAGGAAGAGCCGAGGGGACGCTGGATATGTATCTATCGTGGCAGCCAATGGGGAGCTAGCGCAGTGTCTCAACAACCAAGGGCAGGCTAGGGCAGTGTCTCAGCAACCAAGGGCACGCTAGGAATGCATCACAGCAACCAAGGGAGCTAGCGAGGGATGTATCACATCAACCAAAGGGACGCTCGGAATGTATCTCAGCAAAACACCAGGACGAAGACATTAAAAGTTAAGGAACCACCGTTCTAGAGTGGCTGACTTCCTATAAACGTCAAAGTGCCGGGAGACAATTGATTTTCATGAACAAATTTCGATTCCAACACCCATGTATTGATTCTTCAAAATACGATGATACGTCTATTGTTAGCTTCCAAACTAGAGTTTATTCTTCCAACTATGATGTGACCATGATTCTCTCAAACTTCTTTGCTCTCGGTGGACCTAATAAATTTTGCGCAAAAACTCTTTTGTCGTGCAATGTAATTGGTTTATTAACGTTGTTTGATTTAAGGGCTGTATCGGTGTATTACAGCCTTAAATGACCCCCTTGGTTCATTATGAAGATATGCTACTCTAGCCAATTTTGCAATTCTATTGTCTTCAGTAGTTTCACATTCAGTTTTTACTTATGTAAATATATCTATAAAAAACTAGCAGAAATACCCCGCTTTGCCCGGTAATGATTGAATAATAGAACACAAACGTTAGGAATGTCTTTAAAACCAGTGATAGGGCTGCCGTGGAATCCGGGTATAGGGCAGTCCTTGAAGTGCCTATGGGAATACACTATACTACATATTTCGGTCACGTGCGCAGTGACCGTTACCAGCAGAAATACTAAGAAAAAATTATCAACATGATATTAATATATCTAAGCTAAGACATCGCAGGGACTGCATGCTTCCCAGTGGTCAAGGAATTACTTTTAAGGACATTCAATATTAAAGAATCACTATTACCGATATGAATAGCGTTCAGACTAATTCCCTAAAAAAAAAACTGCCCCGTGAAAAATTCCCAAGCGGAAAGAACTGAAACACCCCCCCCCCTCTCCCGCAACTTGTGGGGTGCCTACAATTTTAGAAAGAAAGATGGTATAAAATTTTACTCAGGTTGGGATTCAAATCTGTTGAAGTGTTTTGATTTGATATTGTGTGTAGTGTTTGTTGTGAAACGCTACGGGTGATTATGTTATTTTGACGTCCTGAGATGACTGACGTTTGATCTATTGTTTACAGAGACACATTTCTAAGCGGCAATCTTGATTACTATATTGGAAGTGACGCCCATTAACAAATCATACAAAAAAATATTGTTAAGAGGTTGGGAAGTCTTGAAAGCTGAGAGGGTTGGCAAAAGATTTCATGTACAAATGAGGTACTGTATCTTATTGTCCATAAAGTGCTTTGACCTCGAAGTCAAGAACCGTGTTTACAGTGGCCACGTGCAGAGAAATTCCCAAAAATTGGCTCTGAACTTATATCGTTTAATGAAAGAACGAACTTGTAAAACATAGCATCAGATTTTTATTAGAACAGATGAATATTGACGAGCCCATAGCAAGACATTCTTCTACCCCTCCCTACCCACCTGTCTCCCAAATTTATTAGTGACTACAATGAATACGTTTCATGTGTGCTTTACTGTATACTTACAACAATTGAGATAAAAAGCAAACATTAAATATCAAAAGATGAAATATCAAGTACATTTATTTAGCTTTTAATGCATTTTAAACTGAAGATAATGCACTATTACTATTATTATTGTAGAAAATCCAGTTAAAATTAGGAAAATCTCTCATTTTAAAGAAGAACTTGTTGATTCTATAATCGCTTTAATTTGGGATCTAACGAACAACTATCACAAAACCAATTTCACTAATGATTTCTCACAAGCATGCAGAACTATTTCAACCATGCAAAACCAACTTTTAAAAAAAAATACCAAAAAAACTATCGCACAACCAGTTTCACCAGTTAATTTTCACAAGCATGCAGAACTGTCACAACCTGTAATGAACTGTCAAGTCATAAAAATGTCCGAACTTTCTTAAATAGTACAGCGTGTTAAAAACATAAAACTTTTATGGCTGAGGGATATGTGTGCTCTTTCCCTTGTAAAATATGCATGATATGTAAACCAAAGACATAGAATAATCACGATATATTTCCTAATGGGAGGAGTCCTCATAACTACCCTTATCATTTCTTGTGTGAGGAGGAGAGTAACAGAAATTTAAAGCGATCAGAATGTTTTATAATGACCAGTGGATTACAAAGTATTTGGTCACAACTGCTTCCCACGTGCTCTCTCGTCCACCATTTAGAAACATAGATCGTACAAGGAAGTTGGCTTCTTACCTGCCACATCATCGTGAGTAGTCGCTAAAAACAGTCGTCTCTGAAGATTGGAACCGTGTGGCTTCTTAAAATTCGATGATTGTAAAGACAAAATGCCCACACTAAAGAAAAGCCATGTTATATATAGATTTGGATGCCTATGTGGAGTTCAGTATGTGGGTCATTTTTCATGAATTCTGGGGTTGAAAGTAAAGCAAATTGCTTGTGCTGAAGTATGATGTGGAAAGGATGCAGACAACAGACTTCAAAGTTGACTATCAATAAGCACTTGCTGTTAAATCCAAAATTAAGTTGGGGAGTTACCAACATTTGGGTTTTTGTTATTTACTATGCAAGATCAGTTTGTTTTTTTTTAAAAGAGTTTTGCATCATTACATCAAACACTTTATGCATGATGTTTGCTACCAAAAAGATTTTGTTTATTATATTTCTCCTTAAAAGATGTCCATGAAAGATTGAGAATACTTTGTACAACTTATAAATATTCATCCCTTTTTATAGTATTGTTAACAAACGTATATAATGCCCTCCTTTTTATGCCCTAATTTTAAAGTAAACCGACGACCTGACAAGCTCTTTGGGGGTCCGGCCTCGTTCTGGATTTCTGTGTGATAAAGGTCCATTGTTCACGAAATTCTTGTTTGTGCTGCATTTTAGTTTCAAGTGAACATGACAAACAGTATCAAATAGAAACAGTCAACAAATTCTACAATGATTAATCCTACATGATCAACTAGACTCCGTAACCAAAATACTTGTCAAACCTGTTATGGAGAATACCAAGAGGTTTGCGATCGATCACTTCGGCAAGAATATTTGGATAGCTCGCAACAGCAGATGCGGCAAGAGAATTGGTGGAAACTTTATCCTGCGCGACAATAACCCATCTTTTCCGTGCCGGATCCGACTTTACCGACATAATTCCGTCATGTTCGGGGAAAGAATCAAGCTTTTCCTTGCGAGAAATGAGGTCTCTTAGCTCAGGAGGCGGATATTTAAGAACGACGGCCTACGAGGGTTTGCGATTTGTAGCCTTGCTATCTGAGACTGAAAAACTATTTATAGACGTTGCTGGACTATTGAGGTGAGCAAGCGATTTTAGCTGATCAAGGCACTGGTTGACTTTGAATCTTTCATACTTTCATTTGTGGGTACATGCTTTTCTACAATGAACGTGTCGCATGGATATAGATAGGTTAATTATATTTTGCCTGATCCTCAGTGTGTTGTGTTGTGTTGTGTGTGTGTGCGTATGTGTGCGTATGTGCGTGTGTGAGTGTGTACTACAACGTGGTGTGTGTGTGTGTGCGTGTTTACGTGCATTTGTGTATGTGTATGTCCGTGTGTGAGGCTGTGTACGTGAACTAGAACATGGTGTGTGTGTGTATAAATGCGTTTGTGTGTGAATGTGCGTGTGTGAAGTTACATTTAGGTGCTGGTTTACACAGGAAGAGGAATTTTGTTTGTAGACTTTATGTCAAGTAGAAATATTTTTTGTTCCAAACGTTGCATCTACAGACAGTGTAGCTGGAAGTTTTCTTTAGGAAGATAACAAACCTGAACAATTAAAACATCTTCATGCTATATACTACGAAACATCGGCTTGAAACTCGCAACATCACAACGACAATTAAAATTGGGTTTTGGGAAATGAAAAAGAGTTGCATTTGATAAAACTGAAAATCTGACCAGGAGGTTTTCCTATAAATGGCGTTATTTTGAGTGACCCCATCATTGAACTTAAATATCGATGGCAGGTAATCAACGAATCACCTTGTATGGCAATTCTAAATATGTACATTGTAAATTTGGAGATGAAAATCTTGACCTATTAAAACGCCCAACCAAATTACCACTCATACAATTGACAAACGATTTGAATCTACAAGGAGTAAAATGAAACTTAATTAGAAAATGACAAATGATACAATAGAACTTATTAAATCACTACAATATAAACTATATATATATCAGCTATCCTAGCGTATCCTATCCTATGACGAGGAAAAATTCGTAATAACAAATTATGAATGGACTCTTCACCCTCCCCCCTCAAAGACGACTGAGGTCTGACTGAGACGACTGACGGCACCAGCTAGGCACGCACAAGTTGATGTTTTTAGATAAACTGCATTTTTGCTCAATACAGAAATTAAGTGCATCCTGAGTAGGCATTTCTTTTCCCTGTATTTTCTGTTGTTTCCTTTCCCCTTCGTTCCCTTTCATTCTTTGCCACAGGCTTTTTAACCCTTTCTTACTTCCGCACTTGCTTTTCTTTGTTTGTGTTTCTGTTCTTTTCCTCCATTCCCCCTTTTCTCACTTTCCTTCGTACTGTATTTTTCATTTCCTTCATTTTTTCTTCCTTCCTCCTGCCCTTTTTTCTCACTTTTTTCCCCTTCATTCCTTTTCCCCCCTTTCCTCCTTTCACTCGTGCTTTCTTGCTTTCTTTCCTTCATTCCTTGTTTCTGTATTGCTTTAGTACTTTTTTCTTCTTTTCTTCTTTCTTTCTTGCTTGCTGTAGAAGACGTTCTTGGGAAGCCTGAGAGGGCAACTGGCAAACAAATGGAGAAACGATATTAGATGAAGCAACATCTTACATCCAACGAGAGAGCGGGACAGATGGAACATCATGGTCGCCAATGTCGTCATAAGAAGAAGAAGAAGAAGAAGAAGTGTTTAATGTTTATCACATCCATTGGAACCAGGTTGTTAAGGAATGGCGATAAAGATGCTCTTTTCCATATCAACAGGGATGTATCCACTGTTACACATCGTGTTGGATAAATCTGGTATCTTATTCACTATTAAGTCACCTGAAGATATCATAAGCTTCGAGAATATCTTCCCTCTCTGCTTTGCCTTTCTTGTAGCTTTTAAGATTTATTTACTCATTGTTTCTATTATGTAATGCCATTGTTATCACAAGAAACTCTTGTTCTTTATCATATTTTGTTCCTTTCACTGATATTATCAAACACTCCATCATGGGATCTGCATCAGGCAAAGGCAAACATGGCTGCAAATTGGAGGTGCTATTCATAGATGACTTCATTGCAGCTGACTCAATAGAGACACCTAGGTCATGTTTTCTTTGTGAATGGTTAGTCCTCAAATCAAGGGCCTGAAATTCAGGAAAGGTAAGACAAAAGTAAGACCCACCCATGGATCAGCAAATACCATATAGCAATACTGACTCACAGACCCATGTATCCATGTTTGCCCAATTTCAACCTCTTCCAGTGTAAAACTTTCCCTTAAAATTGTATCCATGGCAAAAATTATATCCCGGGAAGCATGCAAAAATGTATATTTCCGAATAGCAACTTTTAAGGAGTCAACTTGTTTTAGGAATTATGGCCCATCCCTCCCACCCAGTGTAAAAATTTCCCTTAAAATTGTACATTTATTATTAAATATATTATTTAATTTTTTTATGTTAAAATACACTCTATCAGTATTGCCGAAGTACCGAATGATTCCTGGTACTTGCGGTTCCTAAAATCCTACACGGAATTCACTATATGATCTTACATGGATGTCACTTCCTAATTAGAAAGTGCCTCTCTATGAAGATATCTTGGTTGATTTCGATATCCCCATCGGAACATTAGTAGCGGGCACGCAGCCAAGGGGGCCGGAGGACTGTGCCCACCCAATAGGTAAAACTTGCCCACGTTTACCCCTCCTCCCCAAAAAATCTTTGCGGGCATTTAAAAGACGACTTCCTGTTCGATATTTTATGACCCTTTCTTTGTCATGTCTGAAAAAAAAATCCAATTTGTGAGATGAGATAAGAAAGACGAGAAGTCTAAGTCTCTCAAATGCAATTTTGAACCTACTAGGGACGGTAAAAATTGAAAATTTCCCCAGCCAATAAAACCATGGTGGGCTGACTTGGAAGAAAGGAGGGGCACAGTTTTAGTTTTGTGTAAAGCTAAAATGCTCAGCCTAAGCTTTAAAAAATGGTCTTATGTCTTGTATATATTTAGTGTAAGGTTAGTCTGGGTCTTTTTTCAATTTTGTTATAATTATGTACATATTTTTAGAACGTCAAAACTCTTGCCGTTTATATGCATATCAGCCTCACTTTAATATGAATTTTGATTTGCAGCTTAAAACAAAATTGTTGATTCTCAGATGTCACTTTTCACTCATGCCAAGATCAGGTTCTTTGAATGTTGTGTTGAGTAATGGATTCATTCAGTTGTTTAACAAAGTGGATCCATTATTCTCTGCAATATTCAAATTATGTACCACTAAGTTACCATTTCTTCTTAACCACCAGAGCATTACCAAAGTCGCTGACCATCACTGTATACCACTTCTTCGTGATTTCGCCTGATAATTTTACGCATGCTCCATCAACGAATCGTTACTATCTCGGCTCTTATCGCAAATTTGATCTCTCTTGCATACTGTTTCTCACGCCAATTTGATATAAAAGAACAATACGGAAATTGTAAAAGAAAAGATACAGAAAACTGCAAATGCTACCGTATCATATAAAGAAGAAACTAAAGTGCGGGCTACAATAAAATTTCAAACCTCTAAGAGATAACGAAATATACATCTAATAGGAGTATTATAGTGTTAAAGAAGATAATATTGGTCTGCCTCCATCGTCGATCATACTAACACAACTTTCAACGTTATACTATGAAACGTATGTTAAAATAAACCAAATGAACATCGACCAACACGCCACATGTTCATCCTCAGCGGCCGTCCTCATCGAGCCTCGCAGCTAGCTTCCTACGATAGCCTACGATTCATTGAAAATTTATGAATCCTACGATACCCTGCGATTGTCTACGATAGCCTACGACAGAATTGAAATCCATCGTAAACCCCCTCACACTATACGATTTTCTACAAATATCTACGATACCCTGCGATTGACATCGTATCGTAGGAAATCGTATAGTGGGAGGCCGGCACGGTACCAGTAATGATGAAGAACGGCAGCAGATTAAGTTTAAACGATCTCAGCATAAAGCAAATTACTTCCATGAAGTATATATGTATATATCTTAAAGTTTCAAATTTCTATAATCAGTTATTTACATGTATTAATTGTTGTCTTATTTGAAACATTTCGCATTTGCTACACGTATGTTCCTTTCATCTAGAGCATAGGAATTCTATGTCGGAAGAAGGTATTAAGATTAAATTGGAAGGTTTCTTACAGACGAAAAGCCCTTGTAATGTTTGTGAAAATCAGTTACAGTTCCAAGCCAAGCAGGAACGTGTCATATTTTAAGCGTTGAAACTTAATAGATAACTACCAATATTGTAACTATTATACGATATACAGGAGCTTTCCAAATTACATTAGCTCTTTATCTCCCTTAATGAATAAAAATAGATATAAGCAAGCAACAAAATAAAAGTGGCAAGCCTAGACGACCAAACTATAAATGTACAAACAGGTAAGTTTTTTATCTTGTTACTCAATTGATGCTCTTTGCCCTTCTTCTCACCCCCAACAAAACAATACTTTTGATATATCTCCAGCACAACAACTGGCTTCTGGCCAACTTTTCAAAGAGAGAAGTGCTTGCTGCTACTGAGTATCTAGGCTACGTGACATCTTTAATACACGACATTTACGTCAGTCAAATATTATTCCACTTCAAAAATGAATGCTGATGTTCTCACTGGACCAGGTATGGCCTCATGATCACCACCATGAAGACACAATTCGTGAGGAACGGTCCATGATGGCCCAGGTCTCGAGGCACCTTTTGCAGCAAACAGATCGCAACTTATATCGGACGACCTTTCCCAATAGTCCTTTTCACTCAAGCGCTTATTTTAGCTGCCCCCCCCCCCAAATGCCATCCCACAAATTTGTTCATCTCTTCTTTTGTACATTGAACCCTTCTTTATTTTTGTCACGTCACGCATACAAACTAGTTTGATTCAGAAATAGGTCTATTATACCATCAACACTATCGTACAATCATCCCACTCGGACACAATTACTATTTCTGGCTGTTGAGAGAGAGAGAGAGAGAGAGAGATAGAGAGAGAGAGAGAGAGAGAGAGAGAGAGAGAGAGAGAGAGAGAGAGAGAGGGAGAGAGAGAGAGAGAGAGAGAGAGAGAGAGAGATATTATTGATTAAATAAATAAAGGAAAAATGTGAATGGGTCATCGGGTTAAGATCAAGATTCTGGTCAATAATTTCTTAGACCACACTGCTTTTCCATTTACGAAAAAATAATTGAAGAAAAACGGGTTTAATTTTTATAAAGCAGTGAACAAAATAAAATATAAACTACACTTTAGCTAACAAAAATAAAAATACTCCGAATATTTCGGCCCCACGTCCGGGAGCCTTTCTCAGCACTGAGAGAAAGGAGGAGAATAATACAACGAAGGGAAGAGTATGAACATGGTGAAGAATAAAAGGATGAGAAACAAGAAGTCGAGGAAGAAGAAAATAAGCTGATGAATAAAAGAAAGAAAAAACGAAGAGGAGGCGAATAAAAAGACGTTAAATAAAGAGAGCGGGGTACTGAGGAAGAAGCAGTGAAGCAGGAAAAGGGCTGTATGAAGAAACGTAATTGACGAAATTTCTACAGTTACAGGCCTTAAAGTGGCTTTACACAGACCTGCAGACCCGTGTTCCTGACCCATACTAAACTGGGTTGGATATGGTAACTCTTTCTCTTTAATGGTGGAATCGGAAATGGTACCTTTACACAAAGTCCCATCTGGAAAAGTGCATGTCAAATGTACATGGATGACATTCAGCAGCGATAAAAATGATCTAAAAGAGGTGAGTTTGATTCCATTTTTAAACATAACTTTTAATTCCTCGCTTATTTTCTGTCATGCATAAATATATGATCTTCTTGATTCTGTCAATAATTTTAACTCTCTATTTTCAGACGTAGTTTTCTTTCAACTTGTGTTTACATCTATTTGCAGTGAATTCTTAGTGATGTGATTGAATAAATCTATTTTCAATGATAATAGTCTTGTTAAGAAAAACAAAGAAGATGAGGAACAAATAATTAAACAGAAATATGCCATTTGAGAGAAACAGACCAAGTTGCTGTACCTTAGGGGTGGCAACAACTTTCCTTCCTTGCAAAACAGCAAGTTCATCGCAATAGAACTTACCTTGTACATACAGAAGCCTACATTTCTCAGCCTGACTGAATTCGGCATGAGAAACACAAAATGCAGACTCAGTTGACAAACCTCGAACTTTGTTTACAAATAGTAAAACATAAGCACTGACGCGAATTAACTTTACCCAACTCCTGAACTTCTGAAAAGGTATTGATGCAGATAAATCAGGAGATGGGGGTATGGTTGGTAATGCAGTGACAGCACATTTCTTCTCTTCCAAAGTACATGTCTTAGGGGTGCTAATAGAGGTAAAGGTGTCAGTCCAGTTTCAGATAATAAAGCAATCAGCGTTGTTTAACGGTAGTCGTCCTCTGGTTGTATGAAAACTGCTTCTTCGTCCATTCATCGGAGACGCGCTTCAAATCCATCGTCGTATTGTGGTTCCATATTCGTTATTCTTCAATGTTCAATACTGGATGGAAATTATTGCAAGCCATGGATATTTTCATAGTAGCAACAATTACAGCACAATGTCAGTTGTTTAAAGAACCAAAATTGTCGAAATCAACATGTCCTTATTCCTTTGACAAAGTTCCAATAGCCATGAACGGGATTGTCTTTGTCATCGGAGAGGCGCATCACTTGCATGGTCGTCTTGTTTTTTCTTTAGGGTTTTTGTCTATGGAGGATAACTTCCATTAGGGAATTTTTTCCCTTGAGGATGTTTTCCTAGGTGGCTATTTTCCACGAGGTATTTTTCTCCGCAGGGATTTTTTCTTTCGAGGTCGTCGAGATTCAGCCTCTCTCCTTTGTTGTCAAAAGCGAGGCTAAGGAAATATTGTTACTTCGACGTGCTGGATCAAAACAAAACATGGTCATAAACAGTGAACTTATCGCACCAACGTATCAGAGATAGCAATATTCAACCGCGGTGCTGCTGTTAACTGGGTTAAGACGTTAGTAAGGATTTTAGTAAGAAACGGCCTGCATGAAGGAGCTAGGATCTATTTGAACCAGACTAGTTCTAGCTATACATATTTTCATCTTTCAAGGGGTGGTTCATCAGAGCTAATAGTATATGCATTTTAAGTATGGTCTTTTTAATGTGCAAATGTATGAGCAATTTTTAAAAATGGAACAATTTACAATGGAGTTTCAAATTGTATATATGTTTAAGGTGATATTTTGGAGAACATCACATGGAAATTTTCAATGTTTCCTTCTTATATGCACACATACACACAAATTTGCTTTTTTTAACTGAAAAGTTTGTTACTCTTGTATTTTCTTGTTTATTTTGCCAGCAACTAGAATATTTCAGACATTCTTTGGCAACTACAGGAAAGGTACCAGTATCTTCATTCTATTTATTCTAAATGAATAAAGTAATCTGCAAAAAGGAATCTTTTGGAGTAGTTGTGGCAGTAGAGACGGTGGGCGGACATTAACCCCCCGGACAATATCCACCCGGGCATTAACCCCCCAGAAAATATCCCCCCGGATGTTAACCCCCAGGACAATATCCCCCCAGACATTAACCACCCGTGTCAATAACCCCCTGGTTATTACCCCCCGGTATCTTTTCAATATTCATTCTCAACACACTCTCAGAGTTTTCGAGCAGGTAAAACAATGTGCTGATTTCAACTTAATTTTAACTTCATGATAAATAATTTCCAATTTCGAAGATAGCCAAAAATTCTAGTAATTGTTGCTTAAAAACTTTCTAGGTTCCAAGGAATAATAATTCAAAACCACCGTATTGAGTTTCTTGGACTTTGAAACTCTTATAAACTGCATGCATTTAGTTAACACAGTAGTTTAAAACCCATTTTCATAAAATGTTTTTTTAAAATTTTCTCAGAAATTTCTGAATCCTAAAAGGCATTGTTCCGTTTACTCCTAATAATTACGTAAATCTAGCATGGAGAAACGATATCTTTGAAATAATGTGGGCTTTTTCTCTTTATTTGGTAGCTTAAACTTAATGAATCTTACTATCCATAAACTGTAAGAAATCACAAAAACTTAAATTCACCTATCACTTTCGGTCATGCAGTCTTTTTTAGTTAAAGTTCGTCTTCTTGTTGTGAAGTATGGCTTTCTGGCATTTATTTAGTCATGCAAATATGATATGTTGTACTAAGAATTCGGCACTATCTCATCACAGTTCCAGAACAGATGCAGTTTGCTTATAAGTTTCCTAAGGATGTAAGAAATGAAGAGTTTGGAAGCCGAATCCGTTTCCTTCACGCTCATTTCAGATAAAGCTTGTTTATTGAAGCAATCCTATTAAAACGAAAGTTTCTGTAATTCTGATTCTAGTAGGGTATGTGATGATCACTTTGGGATAGTTAGGGCTACTTAATTGCTGACAAACGTTACTGACATATATCCATGGTTTTCAAACTTTGCCAGGGCTTCAGGCAAGGTCTTGGTTACAAAAACTTCTTTGTTCTCTTTCTAAAGACATAATGTAGAAGTATCTAATTAACAGTTGAAAGATTAGAGAAAAATTACTTCGCTAAAGAAAAGCAAACCAAAGTTTTTCCTTGGGACCAATGTGAGAACAATCGTCGACCCCTTTAGAATGCACAGATCTCGAATAAAGTGAGATGTTTGCTATCGAACTAACATATAGAAGCCAAACTATTGCATTATCACATTTTCTGCGCAAAGCATACCAAACGTCGGAATTTTGCAACTAGCTTATAAGAAAGCGTACGGAAGACAGTATGCTAAGCTATCATGTAGCTAGGGTGTGTTGGGGCGGGGATGGAGGTTTTGAATTTTGGTCCGCCGGTTGAAATATCGTCGAAGTACTTTTCCGATTGAACTTTTATTATCGATGAATGATGTCAGTTATGATATATCAATATTTCAGTATAAATGTTCTCTTACATTATTATACGTGCTCCGACATAAAATTAATTGATAGTTAATTCTAATTTTCAATGTCCATTGACTAATTAATCTTCCCCTCATAGCTTAACCCCCCTCCCTTGATAGGTGTGACTTGCCACGAGTCTTCATTGATTGTATAAATATTTTCTGTCGACCCATCTTCGTTTGCCCTTAAAACAGGCTACTTTCTGAATTAAAGCTTTGGTGGGACGAAAGGCCAAAAGCATGATGGTAAATAAGGTGGTAGAAAAGATGAAAAACAAGTAGACAGAAAGAGTACTGCATCTATATTTCTCATAAGACGAAAGAACCCCCCAATGGGAACAGATTGGAATGGATAATGAGGAGGGCTTAAAATACAAGGAGTAGGTAGGAGGAACGTACACGGTTGCGTGCAGAATTGACAAAACTGGTATCTCGCCATTATAACAATCTGTAAAGGGAGTCTAAAAACTCTCCAATATTGGTAGTGCTTGCTCAAGCTTTGCAAAGAATCAGTAACGGAAGCCATGACAAACCATGAAAAAGTTACATTACCTTTTCTCGATTTCAAATTGTTTCTTACGTTCCTCATTTCTACTATTTGTAAGCTTCCTCCGTCCCACAGCTGCGCATGCGTCATGTTTTCTAAACTCTTAGTAAAATTTGAGGTGCGCCTTGTACATCTATTTGAGGCCCCAAAGGAAACTGTATGTACATAGAGTAAAGGTACCCGAATTTTACGAAGACATACACATCGACGGCAGTACATTGGTGACCACAATAGTTTCCGCCAGTATTACTTAACTATCGTAGTTATTATGAATACCATAAAGGGTTGTTATCAATTACGATTACGGTATTACAGACTGAAAGGCCGCAGAAATGCCGATTAATACATCGAACTAAATTTGTTGTTTTAAAAGCGATAGCCACACATTTCCATTAAATGCATAATTCGCATTGACCTTGCAAAACGTAGGTACGCGATAGCTACACCTTTCCATTCAATACATAATTCGCTTTCACCTCGCAAAAAGTAGATCGAATCTGAGTTAACATGAGATGACCTGTGGCGAGGATGATAACATCTCAAAATGCAGCATACGGAATACATCTACACCGCTAAGATAACTGAAAAATTAGACACAGTCTGCATACCTTCTTGCTAACAGTCTCAATCTAGAATGTAGGCCTATTTAGCATAATACAACTCCCGTTGCAATCGTACGTCTGACTGGACTAGCTGTCAATAAGTTGACTGTAAAGAACTAACGGAAAGACAAACTCCTTTTGATCTGTCTTACTTTTATGTGGACTGGCTGCAAGATAATTAATTGATAGGCGAATCTATCCTTGCCTATTATACGTAAGCAACCATCCGTATACATATTGGCACAGTCTGGGTTCTCAAGCAGGTGCTGCTCTATGGGAGAGTCACATTGCTTAACGGTGTTTTGCGTTTTTGAAACACAAATATTTCTTTTTACTTGTAGCCACTGACGTTTTGCTAATAAAAGATGAAACATGTTGCTTAATTCTGTCAAGTAACCTGGAAGTCATGGCGCCAACATATCCTTATACACGCAAAAAATTCGGGAACTTTTCAATTGTAAAAGGCAATCTTGGTTTAGAGAGTATTCTATGTTCTAAATTTGTTATTTCTAACATAAAAGGGCAAGTTTTGTTAAATTAGTAATTACGGGTATTACTGTTTTCCTCCGTGAAATTCATAACAAACGTTTCGCTAAACCTTTCTAACACTTTTTTCAAATTTCAGTTCAAACGCCTTTTGCCAATCTCTGAAAGAGGAACATATATGGAAATGTATCAGGGCACGAGCTTTAAAGTTAACTGATTTCACAACGTCCTAACTGTCGAGAAGCTAATGATACCTATCACGTGTCAGAGTTACATCACCGGAGAGGTTGTGGAATGCAAACCTAAAATCTGAAATGCAGTGTATATGTGCCGGCCAAAGTAACCCCGGAGCCGGGTAACATTGGCCACTTACAATGGATGCTATATCATGGCGTCCTCCGGGTTTGGTTCCCCCTCATCTGACACCTATCACCCCCATTTGTCCTTCTCCCCCATCTTACTACATCAAGGTTCCCTCCCCATCTGAACCAAAATTACTGATACCTACATATATATATAGTATATACTATACAGTATATACTGGTATTATATAGTATACATATATATCATGGTTTCACCCCACCCCCCCATGATTCTGGGGGACCTAACTTTTTGAAATCTCTTATTTTATGGGGGGACCTACGATTTTGGAAAAAAAGATATCTGTCCCTCTAATGGTACTGTTAATGCAACAATGCGACTGGCCTCACATTGGACCAAACACAAATAATGAATTTTGAGAGCCATGTGCTAAAGGAAAAGTAGAAAGAAACCCTTTCAATATTGGTGGAAGGGCTAATGAACCACTGGGTCTTGCTCACAGTGCTTTATGTGGAAAAATGAGCATCATATAGGTTGGAAGTGCTGAATACTTTCTTAATCTTACAGATAATACGACACGATATGCCTGGGTACGCATTAAAACAAAACAGTGGCCTTTAAGTGCCTTTTGTGAATGAAAGGCAGATGCTAAAAATTCGAGTGGTAACAAATTGAAGACGAACTGACGGCTCTCCTCGCAGGACAATGATAAAGCACCCTCGTGAAAAATAAACGAGTGGCTTTTCTGCAAATGATGTCTTCCAGGGGAAGGCTTAAATATGTGCGGAATTAGACGGTAACGTCACTTAGTACGTTCTTGTCAGGACGCCATGAAAGAGGATGGTGCCAAACGGATCACAACGGGGAGGAATGATGCCACAATGTGTTAGGCGATAGTTTAAACAAGATTTATTTAATGGTTTGGGGGCTCCCTGTAGAGGGGAGCATATTTTGAGATGCACTAGCTTAATCAATGTACACTTAAATGTAGGTAAACATTTCAAGGGGGCTTCGATGGATATCATTATTGTATTTTTGTACAAAATGTAGGAACAGTAAATCTTAGCCTGATTAGTTTGGCTCAACGATGGGTCGAATGTAATATTCCATGAGGGATTAAGGTCTTAGCAATGTCACCTTCGATGAAAAGACTCTGAATGCAGACTGTTGAACTCGCAAATAGAAGGTCAGCAACTCACACGTTTGCAACTTGATATACAGATCTTTCCATCTAGATCGACAATTAACAACAGAACGTACATGCATTTAAACATATTAGTAAGAAAGCCTCCTAAATGGAGCGCCCCCAGTGAGTTGCTTTCATTTTTCTGACGACTTTAGAGATGAGCTGTACATTTCCTAGCCAACCGCTTGAAATTGTTCCGATTGTTATGCCTGGATTTATGCTGGTGATCTGAAAGCAAGAATGCATTTATGGGTAAACCATGTACCATAAAAGGGTACGAGATTTCCGTTAAAACTATAGGACTTCTCAAAGATTTCTGTCAAGACAGTAAAGTTCTGCTCAAAATGTACCGGATTTCCAGGAAGTGTTTTACCCCTCAACACTAGTAAAAGCCGATTTTCATGCTTATGCCGGTGATCTGAAACAAAAAGGACAGGCAATAAAGATTTCGTGTCATTACAGGGCGGCCAAATCAAAAGAGAGGGGCGTAAGAGATAATGAAAAGTTATTCTTTGCTTTGGTTACCTGATAGCAACGTCACGCTCAGAGACAAAAATTTTTTCCAGTTTTAGGTTGGAGATCATTTGAAATCCTTTGAACAAGAAGTCACTTCCCTAGATTTCAAGAACTGCGAAAATGTAGGGTATCATTGTCATTGTATTTGGATTCTTATTGTGTACGAACTTCTAACAACAAAATTCTTGCTTTATTCTTATCAGCAAGCTTTATTTAATGGACTCGGTTATATGTGATACGGTTTAATTAAGTAGGCTACCTATTCTATTGAACTATTTGCAATTGATTCTTTGTTAATTAAGGATTTTTTTTTCGTTTTTTTTTATCCAACTTGAACTAACCGTAGTGAAAAGGGAATAAATTTCAAAGATCTTTGTATCGCCGCTAACCGGTTATTTGCTAATGTTGCAAAGGTTAATGGCTTATCTAGGGATCAGTTCCGTCAATTATTATGGTTTTCTGTTAAGAATAACATTTTTCTTTATAGTGGAACCATGTTTGAGCAGCTAGATGGTGTTGCCATGGGTTCACCTCTGTGCCCCACTATGGCAAATATCTTCCTTTGTACTAAGGAGCAAGAATGGTTAGACGTATGCCCGTTAGCTTTCAAGCCATTATACTTTAGAAGATACGTGGATGATTGTTTTCTCATTTTCCGTAGTCCAGATCAAATTGAGCCCTTTGGTCAATACCTTAACTCTAAGCACCCTAATATTTCATTTACATCTCTGACAGTCTCATTTAATCACAATTAATCTTATTAATCTCGTACAAAATATTTGGAAGTTATTTGCCCCTCGGGTAGCTTTTCCTATATTTTCATCTGTAAGATCGATAGCCCTCATTCTCTTCGTTACGAATGCGCGACATGCTCCTCAAAGGTTGATCAGATCCTCTAAAGAATCCATGTTGAAGGCAAACAGGAAAAATCCTGCTCGCAGTTCTACTTGTTACGACGACCGACTCGAACTTTAAGATTTGAGACAACAACTCTCAGGCTGGTATGCATGAAAAGAAACTACCCAAGAGCTCTCTTGCTTTTCTGAGCACTTGCTAGCGAGCAAGCTCTGGCGTAATTCTCCTAGGCTTCATTTTTTATTGAAGACATTCTCAAGGTTAGAAAATCACTGAATGAATACATCATAAAAACCTTAGCCAAAATACCGAACAGAAAAAATACTTTTACGAGCATGCGCCTCTAGCTTGGACATCTACGACAAGAACGGAGGCAGTGGCAAAACCTCCACTGCTCTACTCAAAACCGTACGAAGTTCTTTTCAAGTGGCAAACGTTTCTTCAGAAGGAATTTCGTTTCAGATAGTGCTGCCAAACCTGTTTGATTCAGTGCTGGAACAAAAAGAACAGAGCAACAAAGCAACCCTGTACATGAGACTCTCTGTGAGTTAGTTATTGAAAACGATTCGCTACTGTCCCATCTCACAGGTATGGCTTAAGACTTAACTGAGTGGCGGATCCAGGATTTCTAAAAAGTGGGTTTGGATTAAATTTTAGCAAAGAAAGAAATGTATTTGTGAAACACTATTAGGTTTCACAATAATCTGTGTTTTTAGATAGTAATAGTGCGCCATGGAGTGTCAAAAATTTTTCGTTCTTGTTAAAGAAAACTATTTTCTTGAATTATTTCTCTCTTATACTCTTTTTTTGGGTCATAAAAATGTCCTTATGTGGGACCTCTGTTTTTCTTGTAATAATTGATGGAATATCCCTATCCAAGAAAATATCAAACGTCTTCTAAGAACTGTTTGTCTTTAAGGCCTAAAAACCAATTCATATCTATTTTAAGCTCCTTAAAACCGTTTTGTCCTCCATGTGAACCAGGCATAAGTATTTTTAGCAAGTAACAACATTTGACGCAGAATAGGTTATATTGAATAAACATGATAAGTGACAAGGGGCTGACTGCACTCATGGAAATAGCTTTATTTGAGACCAATGCAAAAATATACCGCATCACTACATACAGGCCGGTTTTCACTTCCTCGAAGTCGCCCGCTTCGGGCATGGGCACTCTCGTATTCATGACATCCACCTCGATCTCTCCTCGATCTCCCGATCGAATTCGTTCAGATAAAAAGATCAAAGTCAATTTAACTTTAGGGGGCACCTACCGTGTCTCTCATGTTTCCAATCTTGACAATTAACACCCCCCTCCTCCCCCCCTCCACACACACATACATACATACATGATTTGTTGATTAAAATTGACACATAATAGTGTCGTACAGTCATATTTGTTTCTGTATTCTGATATTGAAATGTGTTTGACTGCTTCCCGTCTTACCTCACTTAAAGAACCGTTCTGGTTCTCCTTTTTCTTGAGATTATAAACTGAGACACACTAAATTTTCAGAGAAAAATCGTCTTCAGAAATGAAAGGACAAAATGCAGACAAAACAAGCTTTTCTGCTTTTGGTTTGTATTGGATGCTTAAAGCTTGGAGTCCTTACAAGATATAAATAACTTACAAAAGATGTTACCATTCATTGTACAGAATGAATAAAAACTACGACTATATAACCACGAATTAAAAAGGCAATAACAGAAAAAAACGTCATTGAACTAGGCTAGGATAATAGTTATAACAGCCCCTACAAAAGTCTGCTCTCCACTTTTTCTTGACATTAGTACAACCATTCGCTTGTCTTAAACATATAAATACCCTAGCCTCATAAGTTGTAGCCAAGGTCTACTTGAATATGTATACTTAATTTCAGTCAATAATTGTTAACTATGTGTCTGAGTACTGGATGTTCTCTGCATGTACTACGTAAAGTTGAAAGATGTCGGAGTACGGTTGTCTTTTGCAATAGTGGCATGGATTAATAATAATTTTAAATTTTGAAGGAAACGTATGGGAGGGAGTGACTGGGAAAAGATTCCTGGTACTACAAAATTTGTAGATAATAGTTAATAACGGAATCATTAGTGAAATGCCATTGACCGGTTTCGTTGCACCCTCATCAGAATGGCTCGTGCAAAGATCGAGTTGTTCAAACATTCAAGCATCATTTATCACAACTCGCAAACAAAGAAAGGGATCGAAGCAAAAATTTGTCGACTAATGATTGGACAATCATTAAGCCTACCAACAATTTGGAGGCACCAAAATTGTTAGAACAATTTCAGAGAAAACACAAACAGGAACGCTTATTCACGGGCTTCTTGGAGCCCATTCTGAAATTGTCCGTACAAAAATTGTACCAATTTCTCAAAAAACGGTAAAATTTACAAGACGGAGAAACATTCACCGTCCTGCAAACAGTCTTGTTTCAAAAGACAGCGTATTGTTGTCATCAAACATTTTTATTGTTTATGTGACGTCAAATTAATGATATGGTTACGTCACATTTTGAAGAAATATGACGTCGAATTGTAACAGCATATCCTTAAAAGAAACTACTAGTATATTTTTTGCTAAAATCGGGGTTTCTGCAATTCGCTATTTTGAGGCAGAAAATAGTTACTTGAATGGAAGGGAGGTCATAGGTTAAATCTTCAAAGGGTCAGGCAGCTTGAAAACCTAATGGAGGATCGAGTAGCATAGCGTTATTTGTCTCCTTTTCCTCTAGGATGACCGATCAAAAGTCAAAAAAATGTAAGAAAAAATTATCAAATTTTCAAATTTAAAATGAAAGGGTCAACTTTCAAGTATTGATAAACACATTTAATATTAACGACTCTTTTGTACCTATTTCTTGCTCAACTGTTCCTCTAAGTTACAGCTTTGCTGCTGCCGACCGATTTCGAGATTTTGTCAAGAGTGACAGCATAATACTAAATCGAAATTTGCATAGCTGTCTTGCACCCTTCAGAATGCTGTTTCGCACACGTGCTCCTTTCCCGATAGTTAGCAAGAAACTGGATGGAAAAGATAAAATATTGGTCAATTTAACCTTTATCCAACAAGGAAAATTAACGGAGAGGTGGTCTGAGCTCATGCAGGGGTCACTTAGTGGTGTCTCAGTTAACAGAATCTCATTGTATTCATACTGAAACAAACGAACGGCTTCAGAACCGAGTAATCGACTCACTTGCGGCTTTTAAATGACCTCGAAACGTATGTATGCCCTCTGCCCATGATTATTTTTGCTATGCAATCATAGCAGGTCTTACAGGCTAACTCTGATCCAATCCTTGGGATTTAGGATAATGCTGTTATAGCAAATATGGTTTGTAAAAGACGTATTGAGTCAGGTGCTTGTCAGACACAGATAGACTATTTCTTGATAAGAAAGTTAGACTAGAAGGCTGAGGAAGGATATGAAAGTTCTATTCAGGCAAGTGCGTATTCTGTATAACCATTGTTGGTTTGTAATATTGTTGTAAAGAGTCCTAAGAAAGCCAAGGGAAAGTGCAGACCTCATCAGATGGCTTGGGAGTTGAGGAAGAGCATATAGCAAGACACTTAAGTAGGCAATCTTGAACAGTCAACGGGGATTAGGAAAATGGGTGATTTTACAAAGAATGGGAGTTAGGTGTACTAAGAATATTTATTTGGAAGCAGTGTGCTCTTACAGCAGTTTACGTAGCATAAACAAGTGGGGAAGAGGTGGAGTAGTAAAGATCAAAGAACCTTTTAAACAATACTGGTATGAATCGCCCCCCTCCCTAGGGATTCCCTTTATGCAATTTCTCAATAAGTGATGGTGGGATTTAAGTGCCATGTCTTGTGTTACGGCTTAACTTGCCTACCGTATATATATATTTTGTACTTTATAAGTTGCATTGTAATCAAAAGCGACCTCCTTCAACAACACTCAAAGTTTTGCAATCTGACAAACATTGAATTTAATAGATATGATTGTAGTTTATAGGTAGTCACATTTTCCGAGCAATATTGTTCATACATGTATTTATTTATTTACTTATTTATTTACTTGGCCAAACTTTCCATTACCTGCAGAGATTTTAAGAAGATGAAAAAAGGTAACATACTGGCAGCCAGTACGTACTACAGTCCAAAGGACTACTGATACTTCTTAATATATACTCTTGCAATACTTGCCTTTCAAAGAATTGGTGGGTACGAACACAAGTATAATGGAAAAGGGTCACAGTAGAGTGTGCTTTTCTATAACTTTTCCCAATTTTTCTACTTCTTCTACTGCTACTTCTACTTCTTTTTCTACTTCTACTTCTACTTCTACTACTACTACTACTACTACTACTACTACTACTACTACTACTACTACTACCACTACTACTATTACTATTACTGCTACTGCTAGACATGCTTGTCTCGAAACAAATCGTCAGTTCAATAACAGTAATAGACTTATTCGAACCATTATTATGCACAATAGCTATAGTCTTAATGATTTAAAAAGATTAGTTGGGCTCGAATATCTAGGTAAGTCAATGAAAATACTAGGGGCATTGGACACGACGTTCGATAGATGAGTTGCCATGGTAAATAGAACGTTATCATGACGCCACGTATATCTTCCCTGGTCGACCGAAGTTTGACAATCAGCGAGCACGTGAAATTGTGTCTGGTATTTCTTCTTGCATAAGGAGCACAGAGCCGATGGTATCAAATTCCATGTTTTTAAATTTTTATTAGTTGGTAAAGACACCCCCCCGCGCCCCCCTTCCGCTACCCCAATAAATTCCTACGAGAAGACGACACCAAGAGAGATCCGAATAGTTAATACAAACTAAAGAAATACGAGGACGGAAGTAAAAAAACAAAGCCCTAAATCTGAAAATGTTGACAGAGACTAAGAAGAATCACTCTAGTTTTTTCCTTCTTGTAATTTTACAATTTGTATTATGTTGTTTTTAGAAATATCTAATCAAAAGTTATTTTCTCGCAGCTTCAAGGAGATTTGAGTGACTACATTCCAAGTGGTGAATGGGAAATGATTGGATTACCAGCCAAAAAACTCGTTACTTTGTACCCATGCTGCGAGAAGCCATTTGCGAAGCAGTAACAACAGAAGAACTTAACAGACCGATAGGTCAGGACTCACCGCTCAGAACAACTAGTAATGATTCAGAACAACTAGTAATGATTCAGAGGTAGTTCTATTGGTAGCAAAGGCATCACTAGCTTCACAGTCATCAAATATTGCTTACGTCCTTCGTTACCCTTGGGACCTGCGCATTCAGATAAGTAAGGATTGCATTCTTTTATGTCTTTTGTGTCTGTATCGCCGGAAACGTTAGCCGCCCTCTTTGAGTGGAGGTCCTAAGCCGTTGATCTGATTGGAGTTATGATGCTACTATTTCTGGATTGTTAGGCTTGTTTTCTCCTTTGGGAGTCTATTTCCCTCTCCATGGAGAAGCTGCTTTTCAAATAGAAAGTAATGGCACGATCCCATGTTCTGCCATACATTGGACAACCGGGACTGCCATCCCAGAAGTGACATCAAATACCTCTTGAGTACTAAAGGTACTCGTTAGGGGGTGGGGGACGTTCAAAGAGGAACGTCTTGACCAAGGGCGTGATTATTTTCCTATCACACTGCTTCCTTTTTGATCACCCAAGAGTGTAGATGATCATAGGTATTATATCTCATTTCTGTATTAATTTTCGCTTCTGTGGGTGTTGGTAAGCTATTGGTGATGTCGTTTGGTGGATACATCTGGGGTACGTGTAACAGGATCACAAGGCCTCGAAGCATAAACAATACCCTAATTTTGGATGGACTTCTGTTTGGACCTAGACTTATTCTTGGTGTAATTGTATGCAGCCGTAGTCTAGACAGTGTCTAGACATGTCACGAAGTTCCAACGTGTATGTCTCTGGGATTGGTGACTGTCTGGCTGAGGCCTCAGTTCCATGTCAGCTGATGCCATTTCCCAGGCGACAGTCCTTTGATACCAGATAGACCTGACACTGCTTCCAGTTAGACGCTTACAGATAGCTTTTGTACCTGATAGTCTTCCGTACCAGATCAGCCTTTCAGTTACCAGGGACGGGGGAAGGTAAGATGGATTGAAGGGGGGCAAGTAAGCTGGGTGGAGCTAGTTGCTCTAATTATCTAAAAGGGCGCTTGTCGTCTAAGAGATTTAAAACCACTAACGATAACCAGCATATAGGATAAAACGTTATTCGATTTGTGCATAACGTTTTAGCATTCACTGCTGCCATTTTTAAGTGAACAACAAGGTAAGGTTGGTGATGATTACAAGGTATGCGTCATGTGCGCTATTATATAAATCGGAATCTACTCCTTCTTCAATCAAACACTGGGAGACTGCAGTCAAAACTATGTTATTATTTTTATAGTTATTATTGTTGTTATTGCTGCTGTTATTGTTTTTATAGTTGCTATAGTTGCTTATTGTTGGTGCTATTGTTTTTATAGTTCCAACGTAGCCAGCCTCACACTGGCATGAAAATTGGTAAACTACAGAGCTTGAATTTGTGGAAGGCACACGATCTTTTTGGTTGGTTGATAGTGCTTTTTTGGCATGCATGTGCCATCGTAAATTCGCCAAGCATCTAATCCTAAAATGAAACGTTCTGGAGTCAGTTGAATTCCATGCCAGAAAAGTACATACTAAGAAGAGACCTATAGTTGTCATTCTACAAAAATTACCAGGTTTTTATTTACGCCATCAAAACACGTCAAACCTCGCTTTCATTTGTTCCCAGACAGCCAGGAAATATTTCGTTAAACAAAACTGAGTGACTTGCCTGCCAATGAATGACTTGTAGCCATTACACTATTGTCCCTTACCATTAAGGCATAAAAATTTGGGATGTCATTTGTTTCGATTGACGTCACTACAGATCTACCCTACGCGTCTGTAGTGTATTTGTTGCTAAAAAAACCCTTTACATCTGCCTCTCCGAAAAATGTTCTAAATAATTAAGATGGCTTCGGCACTAATACAAAGGAAGCTAAAGCTGAAGGCCTGTCACTTATCGAGCAAAAAATGTAGCGCATTCGTAGAAGCAGCTTCACCACTGTTGGCTAATAAAACCTGCAAGTTCTCAACAATCATTTACACTATCAGGCTCAATCAATTCACCTCGAATCCCAAACTTGATAAATGTTATTTGGCCATGTGATTAGGAGGGATGAGGGATATATTGGAAGGAGGATGCTAGAGATGGGAATACCGGGTAGGAGAAAGAGAAGGAGGCCAAAGGGAAGGATCATGGATGTGGTGAGGGAGAACACGAGGGTGGTTGGCGTGACGGAGGAGGAAGCAAACGATAGACTGGTGTGGAGACAAAGGATTCACTGTGGCGACCCCTAAAGGGAGGAGCCGAAAGAAAGAAAAGAATAATAATTTCAGATTCCAGCAGCATTAAAAATCAGTCATACCAATGTTTAGACACTTTTTGAATACGCATGTTGGTTTGCAAAGGAGACTCTTGAACATCGTACATGACAGAATTCGGAACTTTGTTATAGTGATACGATATTTCATATCAATCAACTATCATCTCATTTAACTTCTATTACGAGACTAAAGTCAGAGCATCTGTGTATAGAAATCCTTTATTTTGTTGTGTTCTAAGGATACTTAAAATAAACTGATTAGTTTAAATAATCTAGAGACAAAGGCGCTCACGTTGCGCCACTTTTGGTCAGAATTCAAGACAAAATGAGACACCTGGCTAGATGGAAGATCTTACCATCTCCATCATTAAATTGGATTCTATTTAATCAAATCGCTTTGCGACACATACAAGTTGGCAGCAGGGTAATGCATACGTTTCCATACTGTAGCTATACTTGAGGACTCTACTTAAACGGTAAACTAGTAAGGAAATTAGGACAGCTTTCTCATTGATGTCTGCTATGAGCAGATGGGCGTTCTTTGATGATGCCGGTTCTTTCAAAGTAACCATTCCTTGGAGTTGGCCGCCTTTTGGAGGTGAACATTATTTGGATGTGACCTTTCTTTGGAGGTGAACATTATTTGGATGTGACCTTTCTTTGGAGGTGAACATTGTTTGGATGTGACCTTTCTTTGGAGGTGGCTATACTTTGGATGAAGCCGTGCTTTGGATACAACCGTGCTTTGTAGGTGGCTGTTCTTTGTAGGTGGCCGTTCCTTAGAGATGGCCGTTCTTTGGGTGTGACTGTTCTTTCAAAGTGCAGAAGCTAGGGTGAAATCCCCAGTTTTTATAGGCGTGATCAAAAACATTCCGACTACATATGATGCCGACAAGGTGAAAAACTGTGTTTCAGGTTGCGAAAGGGCAGAGCAGTGTGGTAGAAGTCGAACCTTTAAGTTGTACTTTTCTTCCCGCTATCAGCTAGGTCTGGCCATGAAAAGTCCGCCAAAACTAGAGTTTGAACACTTTTCGATTGAAGAATTTGTGTACCTTCCAAAACGATGCTATAACTGCCAAAAATTCAGTCACGTTTCAGCGGCGTGTTCCGCTCCCCAGGTTTGTCCCCGTTGCGGTGTCCTAGGCCATACGTCAAATGCTACTTTCAAGCTATCGGATTGTAAATAAGAGCGCCTTTGCCTGTTCAGTTAAGCTCGTTTGGATTTAAATTGAGTCCATAAGCGTGGTATTCTTTGCTCAATAAACATGCCCCATGCACCAGGTACACAAAAAAGGGCTAAATAGAACAAGTAATTATGACGTTGTATTGTACTGGCCATTTTAGTGATAGCCGCCAGTGAATATTACCTGGATATAGTTGTTAACGCAGTGATTAGTTAATTTATTAGTGGATTCGCTGTTCCCTCTATTCGGCTAGTTTAAGGCCACTGTGTGATACCAGTTGTAAACAAGGAGAGCCGTTTGAAATCTTAATTTGTTCTGAGGCTGCTTCTGGTTATGCAGAGCTGAAAATCACAAACTATTTGATACTCAAGAGTAAAAGTATGAATGTCAATCAGCCTGATTTCTTAGATGAATAGACCTTGGCTATGGCAGACAACTTCACTAAAGCGATTACAACCAAAGGTTGGTACCTCCTGATAACGCTTTTTTAGAGGGAAACAAACGCATAATGAAGAAACTGGGGACGGCCGACATTTTTCGGGATTGTATTGTGCTTCATTTTTGTTTCTGCCTGAAAGAAGATGACGTTAGAGGGATATTTTAGTCTATTAGACAATAGCTTCCCGAACTATTATTTTCTGAAGTTTGCACGAAAAGATCATTGCACAAAAAAAGGATCGATCGAAACGCTGTATCTGTGGTTTAAGATTCTAGTCTCCAGAAGTAATGGTTTGGGAAGTAAAGATCGCCTTTGCTTGACGAACCGCTAAAGGTTCGTGTTTCCAAGATGAAGACTTCGCTCTACAATCAAATCGATATTATGCGTCAAAATGAACTCACCAACCTAAAACACGCCAGAGACATTCGGGGGGTCGTAAGTTGTTTCCATTGTATTTAATGATTTGTATATAGTTGATTGTTTGAATTTATTTTGGTTACAGTTCTAATATTTACATGCTTCTCCTCTTTGGTTAAAATCTGCTTACACTTCGTCTACGGGAAGTAGGAGAACTGTTTTCTTCTCTTGATTCTCCTTTATATGTCAAACATGTCTTGATATTTTTTAAAACAGAACATACACAGAGCCAACACACATCATTGCCAGTCTAGACTATATAGTAAACCTACCTCAAACTCAAACTATACGTCGCAGTAATCTGTGCGCATGCTCCATAATGGCTACTGCGGTGCATGGTTACCGTTTCAAACACGTAGTCACCATAGCATTAGAGAACACAACATTTTACAGTGATAGGGTACGGTGGTGCATGGTGCAGAGAGGCTGGTCTCCGATTGCGTTGAGCTGTTTGTCGATGTCCACCGCTGGATGGTTGGGAGCTGATGTGGCGACTAGAGAAATAGAATATGTTAAGTGTCTAAACTTTTTGCAATTAGGACGATTTAAGCAAATGTCTGCACCTATTGCTACATACAAGCAAGTTTATCTCGTTGTATATTGAGATCGAGCCGATAATATTTGATAATTGGGGAGAATGATTGCTGTACTAAAGACAAATTCTCACTTTAGCGTCACTGATACTGTTAAAAGCTCAATTTTATGTTGATTAATATACTCAATGCCTGACCGTTTATGATTTGGCCAGGGGCGATTCTACGGGGGGGCCAACAGGGGCAATGCCCACCCAGAATTTTGCTTGGCCCCTCGCTTGGGCCCCCCAGATATTTTTGAAATTTGGAAATGTATACTTGCTTTCTCTGAACTTTTATATTCTTTGACTACACATATCAACATTCAGCAGCGCTCTCAAATATCCTTACGGAATTACATATTTTAAACGCAGGCTATGTCTAACGTATTTGCTTATAAATGTGAAGTTATTTTTCACTTTCACCTTTTACCCTTTCTTTAGTTTTTCCTGTCAACAAAGGTCAGGCCCAATTTTATAAAGACCAAAACATCCCTAATGTGACATTCCATTTCCCTCACTATTTTTACAACCTTACGATCACCAGTAGACTATTCAAACCCGATTTTATTAAGCGAAAATAAGAACCAAGCGGATCATTATGCTTAGCGCATGGTGGATGTTGGCGCAAAACGGAGCCCTATAAAGAAAGATAGCAATATTTGGAATATTTCAAATAAAGGAAGTACATTATACAGTTTGTGTACATGTCTAATTTTATTACTCAGAGCAAACTGCAGTATACGCATTGTAAAAATTCTCTAATTACAAGATACCATGAAGTGTCCCTCATACATAGGAACATAACATAGGAAGATAACAAATCAGCAATACAACAGAGAGCAGAGGATGCTCCTTTCTGTTTCCTTACAAGTATGAGCAAAGGAGGTATGGTAAGATTATCATTAAATATAAACTCAATAAAATTATGATATGAATGATGTCTAAGAATATAATAACAATCAGAGATCATAGACAAGAAGGACATCATACACACCGCAAGGGTAAGTTTGACTTTTGGAATGCCAAAAGTACCCTGGGTACTTTTTGTCAAATCGTTGTTTTCCTCTCCGATACCCACCACCCCTCTTGGTAAGGTATCGACCAAAAGTACCTCCCCCCCCCCCTGGCAGCACTCCTTGTTGTCGACCAATTTCTTTACATTCTGATTGCTAGAAATGACAGGGGAGGCGGGTGGTGAGTTGCCTCAGTCCGTAAACGTGCTTGACTAGCAAACTGAACATTGTTGGTTCGAGCCGACGCTGTGCCGTCAAGATACTTGTCATCTGTCAACTCCTTGTGAATACCAAAACCAAATATAAGAATAAATTAAATGCATCAAATTCATTTTGTGCTAGTAGAAAATTATAGATCGATATCTACTTCTTATAGATTTTTACAAGTATGACAAATCTTACAAAACGAGAAAATCGTGACAACATTAATTCTCAACAAAAATGTACCCCAAATTGGATGCCGATGTATAGAGAATATACTTTCATTCTTAAGGCATTGTGAAATGTTGCTCCTGGTAACAGAGTATGAAGATGCTTCTTCAGTCAAAGGAATTCTGGGAAAATGTCTTTTCAACAAAAATTTGACCTCACTTCGATGCCCAAATACAGTGTAGTTCTTAGCATTCTTAAGCTATTGTGAAATGTTGCCCCTAGAAACAAAGTATGTGAAATTACTGATGAATTTTATTGTACTTGAGCCTCTTTAGAAAATAAAGAGGTTTTTATGATTGGAAGGTGAGAGACGTTTTAAATTACAAAAAATAGCATAATTCAATTCTTAAATGGATATAAATCAAAAAATTGTTCCCCAAATAGAGGCCCCATGGCCTTTAAAAGTTGTTAAATAAACATATCATCTAATTAATAATTTAAGATCTATAAATAAAAAGAAGAGAAAAACAACTAAGAAAAAGAAACTTAAAAATCTGGAACCAAAAAACTAAGATTTTGAAATAATAAAGATACAAAATTGAAAAATTATCTTTATTTTTCTATTGAAATTGTTTTTAGTTTTTTCTCTTGGGCGTCGCTGGGAGTTTAGGTGCGTCATAGGTTGGGCGCGAGGTTTACAATGTAGGAATGGTTCTTACAGTTGTTGGTGGGAGTGTGTGTGAAATGTGAGGTGGAGGGATGCAACGATCTAAAAGTGTCAGTGAGGTGCATGTGTAATATAAGGTTCATGAGAGCAGTGACATCCGAGGTATGAGGAGGGCATTGAGGAGATTTGGAACAATCAGTGGTGGGGTCTAAGAAACAATTGAAGTCGCCTCCAATAATCGTGTCAATGGAGGGGTGCAAAAGCGTAAACAGTTTATTGAAGAAAGGGGTTCTGTGGTTGTAGCTGGTGGCAGGGGCGTACACATCCATACTTTTATCATTAATTTTAACTTGACATCATTTAACAATCACATCTCTATTGTATGCTCTGTTAAGATCTTAGTGTGACGAGGAGGGGGCATCAGTCCCTTCACTTTTGCGCCAAGAAACGTTTTTCTACGGTAAAGAGAACAAAGGTAGCATTGAATAAAGGAAGAAAAGGAACGTGGCTCAAAGCACTCATGGATTCCTACCATTGGCATCTCAATGAGTCGTAGAAGTACGTAGATAAAATCAGGTGTTGAAGGTATACATCACTAGTTGTTACATCCTAGAAAAGTTTGTATATTGGAAGAATCTTCAACATTTTTATACATTAATCCACCTTTATATTACTGTTATGGGATTGATTTTACGCTGTATAAAGCCGGACATTTGAGATGAGGAGTTATCCTCCAAGATCAAAATTGTGTTTCAGAATCATTACATTGCATTCCCTTTATGAAAGACAAAAAGTACTTACTAGCATCACATCCTATCCTCTTTCTTTCCACGTCGTGGGAGACATGGTAGGTGCAATATAAAAGCCACAGCTCACAGAGATATCAGACACATTTACAATTTGATTGAAGGGAGCATGTGCGAATTAATGAAAAATTGCATAGTAAAGTGACATTAATATTTATAATGCATGGAGGGGGAACATGCTTTGTGCACTAAAGTATGCACTATATAGCAGTTCTAAGCTTGACCCCTTTGGTTTGTGGGCTGTTGTACATTTTACAGACACGGGCTCTTTGATTTCCATATTCCTTGCAACCCTTGAGATTAAAATTTCAGGAAGTAAGGATTCATTCCAGAAGGTTTCAAGCTTCAGAAATTTTTTTTCCCAGTATTCTTTCGATCGGTGAACTGCAATTACTTCCCTATCGTCAATAGAGTTATAAGCTATTAAGTGGCATGTCATTTTATCCAGTTTCTCGAGCTGGTCTTGTGTCAGGGGGGAAATACCTGAAATTTGTTGTTTAGCGGAAGACCTTAACTGGATAATTCAAGAAAAATCCTGTAACTAAATTTTTTGACTAGGCCACTTCGTCCCCTCCTGTAAGTTAGGAGTCATGATTTTCGAGGCATAGCATCTTTTGGTGCGAGTTACGAGACTTTCAAGTATCAATAGCCGTCTTGATACAACACTGGCGTAGCTATTCCCGAAACAGCCCTGGTGACAAAATAACTCCTCAATTCTTATTTTTATCAAGTTATAGAAAGAATTTATTATATATTTAGCCTTAAATTCCTTACGCTTCTTTATAAATTCCTTCTGTCCCCTAAAAAGATGGAAGGCTATACCTTTCTAACATAATGGCGGGATTACTTCATTTTATATCAGTTTAAGAAGTTTTAAAGTGAAAGGCAATACGTAATTATGTCAATCTATCGGCACTGAACAAATTTCAATAATAATAATACTATATTAAAAACAGTACAAGGTAAAAATATATCATTTGTTGTAAACCGGTGAACAACATGTTGTAAACAGTATGCTCTTATTAAGACGTCTAGGATCCTAGTATCTTTCAGAATTTTGTTGCAATCGCAAAGACATTAAGATAGTTCAAATTCTGATTGTTTCCATCACAAAAGCTTTGAGGTTTGATGCTTCCATTTTTTTATTTGGATCACTCCTGGCGATCGTGCTCTGAGCAGTGTCAGACGAAAAAAGGATTTTTAAGTATAAAGTGATAATACTATTTTGTGAAGTGTTCATAGTGACTTGAAACATGAAGCTCATCTTGACATCTGAAGGGGCTAAAAATTGCACTATGGAAAAACATAACTTCTCAGGTCTTGGCCTGCCTTTATCCACTTTTTTGTGATATTTTCCAGTTGTTAAATCCCGTTCAACGACAATTTGTTGTTCCTGATTTGTCTAATCTTTATGGCTGGTCAGATAAAGTAGATATCAACCAACTAGGTAGATATTTACGTTATCGAATGTCTCTTTCTATTATATCAGTAAAAATTTGCTCTTCGTGCCGACATAAAATTTATATACATTTCCTAGCTTTGAATTGACACGCATGCGGTAACAATTGCCAGAAATATAGATAATGAATATATTAGTTTAAAAATTGTGTTGGGTTTATTCCCGTGAAAAGTGTCATTTTACCACCACCGGTATCAGGTATCGAGAACTGTATTTGCTTCACTGCAATGAAACAATAACTAGGAATCTAAGGCAGGTTTCCTTGAAAATAGGATACTTGCAGATAAAATGGGCATTAAACGACGGCGTTTACTTCCAGTTGTACTGCCGTGAGGTCTACTGAGATGCTAACATAGTTTAGTTTATAGTGACCAGATAGTTAAGTTTCTTAGCATTCCTTCGCTAGGGTCTCTGGATAATTGTGTCTGTACTGCAAAACCCTAAATACGTTAATGAATTAATAATGAACACGGCAAGATAAGACAATTTAAAGTTAGCAAATATGCGCTATGAGTAAAAGTTCGTCATAAAACGCCTTTAAAAGCATTTGAAAAAAATCTGATAATAAATGGTTACCAGGTGGAATTCACTTGTCTAGATTCTTTACATTTCAACTTCTAATCATGTTATTACGACTAGAGGATTGCCTTAAGGAGAAAGTGTTGACCCAGAAACAGAACGCTGTGCGTTCAACCCCGGTTTCCAACACTCCGGTGTAACCCTCAGAAATTCACGTGCCCTAAAAGTACTGATGGATGTAGATAAAGAAAAGTGCATGTGTTAATAAGATAATACATAATGGACTAAATGTTATATCCATCATAATGAGGAAGCTGTTTAAAATGAGCAAACTCAGATATTGCTTTTGTGTGTGTGTGCTTTGCAAATGTACAAGAAAACATTACCTTTAGATTCAGAGTAAACTCAGATATAGCTCCATGCCCTATTTCTGGATATGAAATAAGGTATTTGTTTTTGACAAAAAAAAAATTATAGTATGATTAACACTTGATTTAATTTTTGTTTAAAAGTTATATAAAAAAGAAATTTGAAATTATTTCACAGTTCACTGGTCGACAGTGAGCTAAAATCCTTTGTTTTGTGCTAAATGTTGTATACTGTAGTCCATTTGGGCTTATATTTCTGACATTAGTGTTTAAGTTTTGTCATCTCGTCAACTGAACCAGATTTCCTACTCACAACTGACGACTTTATAACATACAATGTTTTCAGAATCATTGGGAGAGTTATAGCCCCCCTCCCCTGAACAACCTCTCTCCACAGCCCTCAAAGACATCAACACTTGTTCAACTTTTTCCCTTTTGTAACTTCCTTTAGAAACTAGAGTTATGGTCATTAAAGATACGACACAAAAAGGCCTTTTCTACCTCTATTAATGAAGTGGTTTAGTTGAACTACGTCTTCTGTTTACCAAAGAAGTAGCAGTTAGCATCAGCACACTGAAGGCACGTAACAATTCAGTTCCATCTAACCTATCCGGAAATCATCTTCACATTCTTTCACCACAATGAGATTGTGGCAGAAAACAACCCAGTATCAATTACAACGGAGTGTATCAAACCTTTACATGTAAGCAATCTGCTCGTAAAATACTATCGAGTAATCTAATCTGCAAGGTATGAAAGGGGTAATTTACTTGTTTCCCAACGTTTCTACGACTTACCTGTTGGTATACCTTAAAATCAAAAATACAGGTGGTGGCGCACTTTTCTTCAAAAGCACTTCGGGTGGGCTTCATTTCGGAGGGCCCCTATTCGGCATTTTACAGTGTCTGTAAAGGTAGGTCCTCCTTCATCCAGGTAAATCGTAACTTAAGGTCAAGTCAAAATGATACCCAACAACGTAGTGTTGCAAGTACAGCATTACTAATAGATTTCTGCGTGAACATATATGTCTTAAATATCTTTAATGACGTCACCGTCATAGCAAAAATGACGACAACTAGCTTCATGACGTCAGTCGACACAGAAACATGATGTCACCTGACATACAGACACACAGACAGACAACTTATTTCTATATATATAGATAGATAAATAAGTTGTGTGTCTGTTGCCATTGTAGACTCTTCAGTCATTTTACAATTAAACATTTTTCCGTCCACGATCTTCTTACAATTAAGAATTTGTCTAAGAACAATTTTCTTAAATACTTTTAATGACCTCATCGTCATAACGAACATGACGACAACTAACTTCATTACGACATGACGACAGCTTTGGGAAATTCATGAAAGGGAATTTCATTTCTTTTGATGTAAGTTGAATCAGACTGTACGTGATCATTCCAGTTGGCTCAATCTCAAACCATATCCCAAGCTATTACTGTTCTTATTATTAACGAAACAGTTGCATAAAACTTTTTAGCATGTTTTAAACGAGTGCAAGAAAAGTATAATGTCATTTTTCAATTGTTATCAGTAAGAGATGCGATCTAGCTGTCGCCGAACACAACATCGGTAGTACTTTGTCTCAAAAATTGCGGAGCTATCATCAAATTTGATCCGTTTGAAAAATTTCATTCGTTGGAAAAACAGGTTTATGTTGATTTATATTTTTAGTTGGACCGCCTCTCGCGGATTATGGAAAGCATCTGTCATCAATGAGAACAGATACTTCATCCATTCCTTGCCAAAAGGCCCAGAAGCTTTCTCTGGCGCGTCACCGCAGTGCCGCTAAAACTAAAGTCAATTAAGAGTTCGAGTGATTTTTAGCAACACTTAAAAAAGCAAAATCTATTTTGAAAATGCTACATAACAGAACTGGTATTTAATAAAATAACCATGATGCTAAGTAAAGACGTAACTGTTTGACAGTCTTACAAACATCATGCTGTTGCATCGCCTCTTCTTGGAAGATGACGTCACTCACGATTTGTGGACGCAGTTTGTTTTCCTTGATAAAACGAAGTTACAAAGATCAAACTCTTAACACTGTTTACACAGAGTGAGACAAGTGGAAAAACAGAATCGCTGTTGAATACGGACTTGCGAGATTCCGTTACATGCTTGATCAATAGGAAACGTAGAGTTTCACCCCTCCCTTTCCTGTCCCTCCCCTCTTTCTCTATATTATCAGCAATTTAACCATCTGCATTTGAGAAATTTGTGCATTTAAAACCGGTTTTTGTCACCGGTGTTGGTGCTTCGCCAAGATTTAGCTTCATCTTAGAACTCTTTTGGGCCCAGGCCTCTTTTGACCTTTAATGGCCTGTATATCGTTCTTCGGGTGTCCATCTGAAAAGTGTAAAAGTACAGTACGTTGCAGATAAATCATCGTTAGGATTACTGTACAATCAGAAGAGTGATTGATTGATCTTCGTGATTGTAATTGCATACGAGTAGCAGACCCGTAGTCCGAAATCATTACGGTTAACAAATATCAAATAGGGACGGCCTTTGCCAATATTCTTACTGAGGGGCTCAATGTTATCCGAAGGGTATGGCCCTTTATCGCATTCTTGGCTGGCTGGGCTTGATGAGCAGAAATATTATGACTGCTTTTCCTACTGTAATATACGTATAACGCCAGGAGTATGATTCAAATTGCAGAAATTTCGATCTGTCTTGAGTCTATGGTGAAGGCAGCGAAGCAATACATACACCAATTTTAGCTCTATGTGTATCAACAGAGGTACGGAGACGAAGGTCCTTGGAGTCTGAAGATGAGAGAGTTTTCTCTCATAACACAGCTCGCAAAAGACAAAGGTTCCAGATATGATTATCTTTACCGTCTATGAAAATCAACATTGATGATAGTATGATTTCATTTCAAGATTGCGATGAATAACGGGTGCATTTTGCTAAACGATGTCTCCATAGACTGATCACAGCAATCGTATGAAGTGAAGTGAGAAAGCGTTTACGACGAATTGATAGCAAACGAGAAAACCAAAACACGCCTTAGAAAATCAGTCACGAGAGGGACACCTTTTCTGCCACTCATGTTATTGAAAGGAAAAAACAAGAAAACAAGTTATGGAACGTCTCGAGGGGCAAATAACTGCTAAAAAAGTGTACGTGACGTTTTTCTTTAGTGATTTTTTGTGACTTATTGACCTCTTTTCTGACTTTTTTACTTTTTTTCTGACTTTTGGACTTTTTCCTAACTTTTTGACTTTTTTTCTGACTTTTCCCAAATGGCGTACGTGACTTTTTTCAGTTATTTGCCCCTTGCATTGTTGAAGTGCATTAATGCACAGAGTCAAGAACAAATAAGCTGGCTTTTGGTTGGTATGTCATTACTATCACAAAAGAATCTATTGTAATCAACTAGTAAGAGTAGAGATTGCCACTTCATACTTTATCAAACTATGCATGCGGTTGATAGCCACAAACATGATCAAACTACAAGTGCATTTTGTAGCCTTGAACATAATCAAACTACGCATGCGGTTGATAGCCACAAACATGATCAAACTACAAGTGCACTTTGTGGCCTTGAACATAATCAAACTATGCATGCGGTCGATAGCCACAAACATGATCAAACTACAAGCGCATTTTGTAGCCTTAAACATGATCAAACTATGCATGCGGTCGATAGCCACAAACATGATCAAACTACAAGTGCATTTTGTAGCCTTGAACATAATCAAACTATGCATGCGGTTGATAGCCACATACATGATCAAACTACAAGTGCATCTTGTAAACAAACCTACTGATCAAGCAGAGTACCAAATCTAAATGGAAGGTTCACGAAAGGACGCACAGCTAGGTTGAGTGTTTAAGAATCCATTGTCATTCTTTCTTCCAATAAGTAGACTCATCAATCGTTCTGCCTCCTTTCAGATTTTTTCAAATTGCTAACTTTTGCCAGTAGCATATCCATAAGGCAGAGTAGAGCAGAAGTGGTTTATTAATCTAATTGAAAAAAAAAACTATCTGAAAGATGAAAGATTATAAACGTACCGCGATAAAAAGACATACCACTTCTCCTGCTTTCCAAAGATACGGAAAGTAATATCACTGAATTTAATACCTTAGCATAAGAAAAACGGAAAGCATGGTAGCTTTCTTAGCATTTCATAGTTCCACATCATCATCATCATCATCATCATCATCATCATCATCATCATCATCATCATCATCATCGGTCGGTTAGTTCTTGGTGTCAATCAATTCCTTCTACTCCTTCGCTTCTAGATATCAATAACCTTTCCTAGCCAAATGTCTGGGTATCCATAGGTATGGTCATAGGTAAAGCTACTGCTTTCCTTGCTTGCTTTTTTTTATTCATGTGTTGTGTTCCAAACATCACAGTTGAGGCTGTTTCATGACTTTGAAACGAGTTGCTAGCAGCACGCATTCGTCTTGTACTAGTTATTTAGTGGGTCGTGGGTTTGAAGCATCTCTGGTATATACTGAGAATACTACTCCGCATTACGGAACGCAAACCGGCATATAAATGTGTTACTTACAAATCGGCATATTAATGTGTAACTTTCGAAACTTTGCTTTCATCCAGAAAGCAATCTCAACACCGTAAAAGAGTTAGGTGGAATGTGGGTTGGATCTTTTTATGCCATCAACACACGGCTGATATTTCTCGGTAGTTCATGCATTCTCTGGAAACAATGTATGTTCTGATGTTTGCGCCGTCGCCAGTAATCAGTCAGGCTCCTGGTTCTTCCATACATCTTATGGATAGATGTTTCTGTACTCTAGCTTTGTACTTTCGTATGTTTATGAGTATGTTACTGATATGCGGTTTAAAGTCACTGCAGGATCATACAAGATGGAGGAATGAGATATTTCTGCCAAAGGAAGAGTTTTCCTGCATTCGTAAATAATAATGGTATAATCGATTAAACATCTAGGGGCATAATATATTGTAAAGCAGAAGGTGGAGGTGAGAAAATATATACAGTTTTTTACCATTTTTAGAATCGCAAATAGAACTTGCTTGTCTAATCAACTGTTTGTTAATTGTCTGGGCTTTTACACCTCTAGTTGGACAGTTGTAATATATGTGGTCCATTAAAAGCCTTAAGATGGAGATTTTACGTTTATTCCCTTACTTAGCCATGACGATAGCTAATGGTTAGGACCTGCCAGACACAAAATGTGACAACTGAAATAATAACAAAAATGGAACTAGTCCAAACAGTAATTTTTCTGATGAGTCAGTTAAAATTGTAGATCATCTCATCGCTGGGTGCCCTCTACTTTCGCCAAACGAATATAAGAAGCTACAAGACAGGAAAGAACAGTATATACACTTAAAACTATGCCAGTATTTTGTAGAGAAAAGACGGCAGGGAATTAGTATGTACACCATCCAGATGCAGTGATAGAAAAAGGATAGGCTACAATTTTATTGGATTTGAGTATCTATACTGATAGAGCTATAAAAACAAACAGGCGTAATTTTGTTGTAAAAAATAGAAGACTTTCTAACCAATTGTCGTCCTCGCGTTTCAACCATACAAAAATGAAGCTTTTTCTGCTGCCTCTTGGAGATTTCTGACCAAATGCTTGACTTCTGTATTTCTTTATTTCTGTAAAAGAATTGGGGAGGGGGGGGGGTCAATTTGTCATGCAAAAGTGCCTTAATCTGAAAAAACAACCGGTCAATGCCGTACCATTATTTTATAAACATTGTACTACAAGGCGAACTATTCCATAGTGTCATCTATCAATGTTTATATGACCCTTACAGTTTCTTCTCTTAAATATTTCCTTTTGGTGTGCTAGGTGGGCCATTAATTTTCCGCCTTTATTTGTATGCATCAGGTGATTGACTTTACGTGTTTTGGGGAAGAAAGAGTTCCAGGAGATGTATTGGCGGGAAATGTAAACACTGGTACGGAATTGAGTACCCTCTTTTACGACTAAAAAATCAACTAACCGTAACGAATTGTTTTGTTTCTTCTCGAAGGTGAATTTTAAGGCTTGATATTTGCTGTTTAGGCTTCGGTGGAATTCGTCACACTCGGACTCTCTTTTGAATATTGCTAACCTGTCGTCAACATAACGAAAATAGACGATGGGTTTTTTAGAGGCTTCGAAGAGTTTAACTTAATGGTAGCCAACGAAGATGTTAGTCAATGGTGGAACCTAGGGACTTCCCATGCTTATCCTAGGCATGACGTTACTACAACCTGCTACATGTAGTGTCTTAACTATCTGAGGAAATGCGCAGCACGCCAACGATCCTCGAACAGATGTCACACGTAAGTATTTTAACGTTACTGATTCGCTCACCTCCGACTAAGTACATCTCTTCTAGTTTCAAAATTACGTGGGTACATATCTGATACCGTAATTACATGTATTTGTTTATATTATGTAAATTAATATTTCTCAAACTAACAGTTACTATATAATTTACGTACAAATATGGGTTGATTATTGCGATTACATTCATGACGTCAACGAGTAAAGATAAACATTCGATTGAAGGATCGTCACGATATTATACTACACTACCCTGTGCTACCATCTTTGATTGGCCATGATTGGACCCTATCACGTGATACTGCACTCGTTCTAGTCCTCTTAATTCTATGATTACAACAATAACTTATTGTCTCTCTATTTGCATAATAAAGTAAAACGCATTGAATTGTTTCTAACTCCAAACGCATTGTCTTATATGTAAATTATATGTAATACCCGGCGTTTCCCGATTACTGATGGAGTAACACTGACATTTGGAGAAGAAGAATTGATAAGGCTAAATTTTTTCAAAGTAAAATGGAATCGCCGGAGCAGCTGGAGGTGACCTTGATGGATTTGCGGACCCCATCAGTACCCCCTGATTCGTCGGATGCCAGACACAGACTCCCCCTCAGTGACAAGCGCTCCTTCAGACGTCCTGGTAACTGTTGTTGCAGGGTCCTCAAGCTTTCTCCTCCAGTGGTCTTCTTTTTTACTAGAAGTAGCGTCCTTCTTGCTGTGGAGCAGGCGATTGTGGCTTTCCCTGCATCCATCGATTCGACAGATCTGGCATCATGTGCATGTTTGTCCAAGGTGTCCATGTCCCAAACATCGGCTGGTTGCCTCATATCGTCCCTTGTGAAGTAAACTTTAGCCTGATTCCTCTCTCTCACTTGCCTATCAAGCCATGTAAAGTCTCTGTTGCTATTGTTTGGAAGTCGACTTCCTGTGTAATCCATTCCCGGAGAAGCAAGTACTAACTGCTAGCTGGCTTCGTCATGTAAATAGGGGGGAGGGGGGGGGGGGGAACTAATGGCATGAATCAGATACTTGAAGCTTTTTTGCGAGGCATTCGCAAGAAACAATCTCTGGCGGATTGGCAGCCCTCATGACATGTTTCCACAAGGAAACATTGCTTAATTCTTTGATTGTGGGGACACATTTGAAAACGTAATGTTTCAAGGTCTTTTGAGAAGACAGCGAACACCAGGCAAATTCAGAGTCTGACCAGAAACGAGAAGTGAGAAGTGGATTATCCGATACAAAATTTTGTGAAGCTCAGATGCATATTTAGCTCCTAAGGGAGTTTACACACCGGGTGTGGTGTGGTGCGGTATGGTATGGTGTGGAGTGGAGTGGTGTGCTGTGGTATGGTGTGCTGTGGTGCGCTGTGGTGTGCTGTGGTGTGATGTGGTGTGCTGTGGTGTGCTTTGGTGTGCTGTGGTGTGCTGTTGTGTGATGTGGTATGGTATGGTGTGCTGTGGTGAGTTGTGGTGTGCTGTGGTGTGCTGTGATGTGCTGTGGTGAGATCGTCCGGAATCCACTACATGAGATACTTCATTTTAAACACACAATTATGTAGGTAACACATGCTAATCAACAAGGCATCGAATTAGACAAAAAGCGCTCTCCTATCGGTTAAAAACTCCTCACGGACTAGGAAGCATAACGATCTTGTCTATTGCCTCTATATGTTTTTAGGGGATAAACATTATGGGGTAGATGCATTCAGAGGTGCCACATAGAGGTAAAGACAAGCTTTCCCACGTCTTTGTATTACTTTACTTGCGATCAGGAATAAATCAGCGCAGGATCCTTAACTTCTTTTCCAAAATACAGTTTTTGCAACGTAAGTTTCAATTGTACAACCTTCTTTTCAACAATGGCCTTTTGCTCCCTATACCTCAGTGCTGCTTTGGTAACTTTCACAATCTCGGAGATTAGAGGTGGTAATGTTAACAGAACATTTAGAACATTCGATACACTAGATAACGCCAAACTAGAAGTACAGCCACAGGCTCCACTTGTACCTACAAAACAATGCTGTATGGCTGCTCGCTTGTAAAATAGTAGAATTCAGCACAGGTTACCCACAGCCTTTTCGTAATACGGAAGCGGATACCTCTAGATGCGTTGTAAGGTTACTCAGCAAACATTTTCTAGACATTGAAGGCACTGTGACCCTAAGATTCTGTGGAGTCATTATGAAATGCATGTTTTGTGGATGTCATTTTTTATCGAGGGAATTTTACGTACATGTGCAGTTTGTTGATATATATTCACGTCCGTTTTTTCATCACTGTGTTTGCTGATGCAACACTATTTAGTGATAGTGTGAGGTGCCATTCTCTACGCTCACTATAACAACAAAACAAAACAAAACATAAAAGGCCTGTTTACGTTGTTATATTCGAAACAATTCTTACAGCTTAGAACAGGCCAATCTTTTTACATTATATGAAATTATTATGTGTTTCTCCACGTTTTCTTCACCAAAGCGGGAACGTTTCTTACGCATCAACGTTTTGTATTCACTAAACGACCGCTCCACATCCACACTGGTAATTGCAGCAAATTTAAAGGCACCAATGTTGCTCACAGTTAACCCGTCTGGAATTTTTTTCGACGTTCCGTTGACACAGTTCTTTATAAAACAGATATTCTCCCAGCCTGGACTGTTGGCCAAACATTTTTTAAATTTGGTGGGTGCCTGGCTTATTTCTTGAAGCAAAAATAAATGCCTCAGAACGCAGTTAACTGCTTCTTCCTAGAATGGAGACATTATTTATTATCAAATTTGAGTAGAATTCGTGAGGTCTTAAAACACCCTTTAAGAAGCGTTTCGTGTATAAACAACGCAGACGCGTTTTGTTGTACACTTATCAGTTTATTTCAAGCTAAAAGGACCTTTACACAATTATGATTCCAACTTACAAGAAAATTGGTTTGACAAAAAATTTTTTTCAACTTTCGATAACTACAGCAAAATAATTGAAATTATATTAAACATAACCTATTTAACTCGACGGTAAAACATGATTTCTGGATTGCTCTCTTTCACGAGAAGGCTATTAGAAAACAGGGTCTTGTGCAGGTGCCCTAGATGAATGCGTAGTCGTGCGGTTGAGCGTTTTCATTGATGCAATGGACGATGATAACTCGGTAGAGTGATGCATGTGCCTCTGTAAAATAGTGAAAAGGGATATTATCTTTGGATGATGTCACAGAGCGTGATATTCTGCAGATAAAACTATTTCAGCTACATTAACAATGAATTTTCAATACCATTAAGCATAATAAAGCTATTACAGATGACAAGTGACGTGTGACATGTGACATATGACATATGACTTGAGGTAAGGACGAATGATAGACTCAGGAGCAAGCCTGATCCTGCTATAAAGACTTTCTGTTCCAATCGCCTCACCACCAGATCCCAAGCCAGGTATTCCATTTGATAGAAGCTGCTTTAGGTCTCTTGATTAAAATCTTCCTTGTTAATGTCTTCTCCAGATGTCTGCATGTTTGTCTGACGGGTGATATGCCCTGCCGAAGAGGAGCCCGTGATTTTATCTGGCACTTTTTATGGGCTATTCGCAGCTAACCTCTCTGTCGTGAGATCGTTCCCCTATCCGAAACCCGGAGCTTGATGACCGCATGTTGTCACCATTGCGCCATATTTTCGGCTTATAAAGCAGCAAGGTAATCTGGCTCCAAAGGTATCTTTTTGTATAAAAATATCCAGTCTAAGCATGGTAATGCTCCACTCTTTGAGAATTATGTCTAATTGCAATGTGTCTGCTGAGAATATGTATATGTCTGGCACTGATAGACTAAATACAATAAAATTCCTAAAGAATTCCTACCATACTTATTTGTAAAACAAAAGAATACTTTCAGAGTTATTTGGCTGAAAGCGGGAAGCCCATTTGAAAAGAAAGTTTAGGGATCTGGGTACGAAATACTAGTGATGTTACTGGTTAACGTTTTGAGTAAATAATCTTTAGCCTGCCTTTCTCTACCAGCTATCAGTCCCACTCGAAGCCTTATCTGACACCTATCAACCACTGGGAGGGCATGAACCCCCAGGACCCTCCATTCAAAAACTAAGAAAAAAACATCCTGTATACGGAAGTCAAAGGAAAATATGTTGCAACAATTATTTAATCAAAATTAAAAGAGGCTAGCTACACATGCATAATGTAATTCACTTATTTTTTGTAAAACAAACACAAACATTCTTAGAGTAGGAAGCAATTGCACTTCAACTGATCGGATAAATTCTCTCTGAACCTTGTAATTATTTTCCCAATGGCTTATTAACAGTGCTAGTAACCTATGTGGTTGAAGATCATAATTTTCTTAAATGGAATACACAAAATATTTTTTAAAACAAACAGAAGCTACATAATTCGGTGATTAAAATGTCGATTTTCAAAATGGCGGACTCGAAAAAATCTAGGACAATAAGTTGTAACAATAGCCTATTGTTAGCTTCCAAACTAGAGATTATTCTTCCAACTATGAGCTAACCAATAGCCTTTTATATTGCGGTATAACCTACAATTTAAAGATAATGTGACAAGGTACTACGACTCATTTATTAAGCTTAGTTTATTCAACACGCAATCTATCCAAAATCTTCTCTCTCGTTCACACTGATTGTTGTAGAATTCAATATACGAAACTACCCTGACTTACGTCAATGAAAAATGAAGATTTACTTCAATTCTCATATACTGAATTGCCGGATAAGGAAGTGAGGACTGTAAAGGGAATTTTCGTGTATGAGAAATCGGATTTTGAGCACTAGGACAGACATAAATTTTCTTCCCCCATTATAAAGTTTGATTTCTTTTACATATGTAAACCTACTCTAGATCTTAAGATAAATATGATATTGTTTACTGTTTTAATGAAAGTAGTCTTCTCTTCATAACTTCCTTACTTAAATCTTCATGAGTATCCTTTTAATTATCTTGATAGCTGCTAATTTTGCTTCAACACTATTTTGTCCAAAGGCGGACTTTTGCTATGAGCCATACAAGTCGCACAATTTCCCAGCCCAACCTATGTTCCTTCTCATTTGTTGATCAAATATACACTTCTACCTCCTTGCATACGTCAACTTAAAAACAATATCAATACAGTAAGGTTTCTTAATACGTTGAATCTGATGATGTGATTTTCATTATGATTCTATGACTTCTAGGGGATGTTTCCCCCTTTTATCGAAAATAAGGTATTTTTTTTCTCGTAGCTTCTTGTAAGTAAGACTGAACTTGATGCAACTTATATATTTTAAAACAGCATAATAATATGATTCTTTTGATGTATCTATTGATATCAAAATTCAGTTTTTTTAGAATTCCTGTTACTAATGATCACCCCTTACTTACAGTTCGTTCCTACAAACTGTTTCATTATTTTAGAAATTCATTTGTGCTGATCTTAAGTTTAATACGTCATTTACTTTTCTTTGAAAGAGTTTTTGTTCAAATTTTTTCCATGACTAATGACTGGCCATTTCCCAGTCAAAATGCCACAATTTACTGACGAATTTTTTTTTACCGAGTGCCCGAAAGCATTGGGGAGCCCCCCACACACATGACAGCCCCAATGGTAATACTAATGTCAAATGATGTCACTGAAGTGGTAACCAAACGAACACTTCTATAGTAGCCCTGTAGTAAACAGTTCTTTAATCAACCATCATAGTAAATACTAATAAGAACAAAACAGAGCATTAAAAAGGTAGCCATCACTTCAAAGAAAATAAATTACTGCATCAACTATTAATATCTATAAATCACTGGACTTTAACTGGGCCTATTTTGTGACATCGCTTGATCTGTACACTTTATTCTCAAAATATTTTATAAAGGTATATTTATTTTATTAAGTAGATGACGGAAAGGGAATTTCCTTTCTAAGAAAAAACCCTTACAAAGAACTTAGATCATGACACTTTTGTAGCACCTAGTGGCTTACGTAAAATTTTATCGAATGCGACACCATCTACAAATTTCTGTTAAAAAACTTCCAGGGTTAAACAGATTGAAAAAAGGAGTAAGTGGAAAAGAAAGAAGTTAATCTTTGCGCTGTCTTTTGGTTTCACGATTAAATTATGATAAAAGTAAATGTATTCTACCATTTAGTGCATTATACGTCAATAATTTATTTTATACGCTAGGATGGATTTGTCTTTTTTGTAAAAAGGGGATGCAAGTGTCATGCCAACTTAAAGTTTTGGTCAAACAGGGCTTTATATAGGGTTGTCATGACTCCTGGCAAGCAGCTGCTGATGGTTCTCTTTATTGTTCCTAGGGTCTGGTTAGCCGAAGAAGCAGCAATAGCAGTATGAGAATCAAATTTAAGTTTCTCCTCAACCAAGACACCCAGATCTCTATTCTTGGGAACAGCCTCAAGTGGTAGGTCATTGAGAGTGTATCTAAAACATAAGTTTTTTTCTCCAAAATGAAGGACATGGCATTTAGATGTGTTGAAGCTCAATAACCAGGTATTTGCCCAATTATTAAGAATGGGGAAATTTCTCATCCCCTTCACGAATAGAGTTAAAGCTCAAAATTATAAATGGATGGGAGAAAAAAAAAAGTAATATGTACAGTAAAATATTAAGTACCGTATACCGCAATGTATATGTTGCTTTCTGTTGGTTTATATTGATGATATTAAGCGTTTTACAAGTCCGGTTTGGCCCCCAACTTTAAAACTCGCTCCGCGGTCAAAGATCTTACGAAACATTAATAATTGCTAAATGGGAACCATCTCCCTCAAACTACCATGTTTTCTGTATGTTGCTCCCTAGCATTATGGGATATTTTTCCTGAACAAAAACATATCATATATTAAGTATATTATGAAGTCAAAAAGAACAAAAGAGTTTCGGATTACATTCACCATGTCTACTGAGTAGTGTGTTCTGAACACCAGATGTAATTGACCAATCATATAGTAGCCTTTGACAGATTGTTGAATGGTTCTTGGTAAACTCAAACTCAAAATAGATTTCCCCGCCAAATACAAACATGTTCAAAGACAAGAAGAACAGTGCAAGGAAGGCACAATCTGACCAGGGCGTTTAGATCCTGCTGTGGGTCAATTTTGCAGTGCGACCCCAAGCCCTAGGATAACAGAAATACCAAGACAGATTTGACACCTGGGATTCCGAAGCGGAAAATCCATTTTACTCTGGTGTGTGTGACCGCAGCTGAAAACCTTCATTTAACGAATGTACACAAAAGCGATACTGGGAATTACACGTGTGAGTTTGATAATGCAGCTGGGAAGAAGCAAACTTCATTCATATACCTAGAGGTTCAATGTAAGTTTATACCATATATATAGTAATGTTAATCTGTCATGAAACTTATATTTTTTATTTTTATACGTTATGTGTTTATCAAACTCTTCTTTACTTAAGTTTTCAGGTTAGTAATAAGCCCTTTGTGTTAACTCCTTATTATTAGAACTTAATGCGAATGTCACAGTTTTTATGACTACCGAAATAGTTAGGAAAGGACACGCAATTTAAGAGACGGTTATGGTACAATCATTTTTGGCCAACTCGACGTGGTTTTGCTTCTCATCCACATGTTAATGATGGGCTGTGAAGTGGTCCTTTATGTTTTACGCTTGGGAATAAGCTGGGCAATGACATTGTGCAGAAAAAGATAAAAAGATAAAGCAGAAACAAGACATGATAAAAAGCAAAAAATAAGGCAGCTGTATACCAGTAATGTCAAGTCTCCTCTAATGTTAAGTAAAACGAATTTAAATTGACCCTCAGCCCCCTGTGATTCTGGGCTAGATTGTGGCTCTGAAGGACGAGGAAGGCCAAGGTGACATTAACTTGACGTCAGCAGGTGTCAATAGACCAATTAAAAACTATGCAAGTGAAGTAACTTTTTTAGCCAAAAGGCCACGCTTAACTGGAGTTTTAGTTGCGCTGTACGACGTAGTTATGTTTAATGAAATAGAAGGTCGGGGATCTATAATATGTCTTATTTTTTGTTGTAATTCTCTTTTATTGTGAATACACTTATTTTATTAATCAGAAACTACCTCAGCGTCCAGCCCTCGAAGCTTCTTAAAATATTGACCTTTTGAGCCCTCAAAGTTTCTTAGCAGTTTCTTATTCTCTGGTACCAAATGGAAGGGGGTGGAATACGCGGAGGGAGCTAGTCACACTGCTGTTAGTAAATTCACACTTTATTTAGGGTACCCTCTGTTCCAGGTTAGCCTATTCATGAAATACCAAAGAGAGCAGATCCGTTCCGGTTATGTCAATCATGTATCTAGGACTTGTGCTTATTTTTCCCACCAAGTTTCATTCTGATCCCTCCACTCTAAGTGTTTTCCAAGATTTTAGGTTTCCCCCTCCGATCCGGTCGGGATTTGAATTAACAGCTCTGAGACAGGATATCCTTCCAAATATCAAATTTCATTAAGATCTGATCAACCGTTCCTAAGTTAAAAATACTTCAATTTTTCTATTTTTTCCGGATTAACGGGCCCCCACTCCCCCCAGATGGTCAAATCGGGAAAACGACTATTTCTATTTTAATCTGGTCCGGTCCCTGATACGCTTGCCAAATTTCATCGAATATCATACTTTATTATTCTATGTGTTCTTTTTAGCAATGTCATACTTTATCTTTCTATGCTTTGTTTTTAGCAATCTCGTACTTTACCTTTCTATGCTTTCCATTTAGCAATGTCATAGTTTATCTTTCTATGCTTTATTTTTAGCAATGTCATAGTTTATATTTCTATGCTTTCTTTTTAGCAATGTCATCGTTTATCTTTCTATGTTTATATTTAGCAATGTCATAGTTCATCTTTCAATCCCTTATATTTAGCAATGTCATACTTAATCTTTCTATGCTTTATATTTAGCAATGTCGTACCTTATCTTTCTATGCTTTCTTTTTAGCAATGTCATAGTTTATCTAGTGGTAGACTGATGTGCGAGTTTGGTAGCTTTTGTTCAATAGCAATGCCAAGTGCTCCTTCTTCAATTTTTTGACGGAGTAATGACTTTCCCCAGGTTTCACCGTCACTTTCTCTGCCATTGGTCTTAGTATCTACATATATGAAATTGAGGTGTGATGCAATTAATGCCATTAGCACTATACTAAATGTCCCCTTGTAATTAAGAAAAGTGGCTCCTTAATCTGTTGGCTTTAATATCTGGATATGTTTGCCATCCAAGGCGCCTATTCAATTAGGGAAGTTCCATTTTGTACAGTAGTGACTAGGAATCTCTATCCAATCGGCAGCAGGTGATGGAACAACCAACTCTGCGGAACAGAGGAAATGTGTTTGTTACTTGCATTCGCACTGTGCTTCTATATGGTAGTGAAACGTGGCCACTCTCAAAAGTAGATCTTTACCGTTTAAAAAGATGTGATCATGCAATGATTCGATGGATTTGAGGTGTGAAACTCATGCAGCCTTATATTACCGAGGACTTGAGAAGCAAGTTTCAAATTCCAAACATTGAGGATATTTTGAGGTGCAACAGGCTGCGGTTGTTTGGTCCCCGATATCGTCAGGATGATACAATGTAGACAAAGAAGATCATGAATCTACAAGTAGAAGGACCCATGCCGAGAGGTCGTCCAAAGCTGAGATGGAGTAATGTCAATTAAGAATTCATAAAATAAGAAACTTTATTTTAGCCCTAGAAAATAATCACAAAATACTGTAATCATATGCATATGCATATGATATCAAACTCATGCATTACAAATACACATTCTGTCTACACACTCTTAACTTGCTGTTAATAGGCAACCGGTATAAACTACACGAACAGGTCAGCTAACAATCTTCTGGCATTCCAGAAAAAGGGTATCATAAAAAATTGTTGATTTATAGTGTTTCGGCTACCCGAATCTTGAGCACAGCTCAGACCTATCCAAAGGTACCCTGGTACACCTATCTGACATCATAACCCAACTGAAAGTCCTTTAATGGTTGATTAAATCAGATGGGGGGGCTTTAAAAGCAAGGCCCCTTAGGAACAAAACCATTTCAGTTTAAATTTACCTAGTACTGTCAAACTTTTAATGAAAAAGTCTTGCGGGAGAGGGGCATCACCTCCATACCCCCTGCTTTATGGATTATTATGGGATTTACATACACCCCCTAGAGTTCGGGTCATGCCAAACGCAGTAGTTCCTAATGTTGCTTGGGCCACATAACATCATTTTGGTCGTTTAGACACCACAATTTTCAGGAAAACGTGGTTGGTCTAGGGTTAAAAAACGCCAAAATATGTGGTCAGTTTGGCTAGATTGTGGAAGTAATTCGAGGTTACGACTGCAAAAGGAGCTTTTGAGTAATGCTGTACTTGCAACACTACGTTGTTGGGTATCATTTTGACTTGACCTTAAGTTACGATTTACCTGGATGAAAGAGGACCTACCTTTACCGACACTGTAAAATGCAGAATAGGAGCCCTCCGAAATGAAGCCCACCCGAAGTGCTTTTGAAGGAAAGTGCGCCACCACCTGTAGTTTTGATTTTAAGATATACCAACAGGTAAGCCGTAGAAACGTTGAGAAACAAGTAAATTACCCCTTTCATACCTTGCAGATTAGATTACTCCATAGTATTTTACGAGCAGATTGCTTACATGTAAAGGTTTGATACACTCCGTTGTAATTGATACTGGGTTGTTTTCTGCTGTGTACCCACAAGGAAATAAAGTCTTTTATCCCAGTGAAACACATATTTTCATCAGGCTCCTTAAATATGGTAAGGTTATCAGAAACAGTCTACTTAGACATGCCATACTTTGGTGTTTACTTGCTAATTTAGAGTATATAGCGTAGTCTGTTAATAAGAAACAAGTCAAGGATTATGTTCGAGTGAGACAACAACCATTAGAAAACGTCATTTAAAGTTTGTCGGAGAGAGTTCAGTTTTAAGTATATCTTCTCATCAACCGTTCGTCGATTGTGGAGTCTAGTGGCACAGTTTTCGATTACTCGAAATTCGATTATTCGCTATTCGACTGCTCGAAATTCGATCCCTGAACTTTACTTGCGAAAATATATAGATGGAATCACTTATAAAAGAGAAGATTAGAGAAACGGGCAGGGAAAAAAATTGTCAGGACAAACATCTAATTCAGAGCTTGCTGTAAATTGTGCAGAGATAAGTTTGTTTTATTAAGAAATAATTGCTTAACAGTAGAGAAAATATTGACAGATAAGGCACGAACGGCCGGGGCGCGGCAACATGGCTGACGTAAACATGTAAGTACAGTACAACGGCGGTTAACCAGTTCTTTCAATGGTTAAAAAACGGGAGATGGCTCTATCAATGGCAACGACTAAGGATATTATCGACGATGGTACAACTGCAGAAGCTCAATGGTGTATCTCCTCTCCAGGAAAATCAAAAGCAGGAAATGCACTAAGGTTTACTACGAGATCAATAGCTAAAGTCGGCGAGATGTGCGAATTCAGCTGCGAAACTTTGCGATCAACTGAGGTGTTCATCAAGCTTTTTTGGCTGAAGTACAAGTTTGGCGGGAAACTTTGGCCTGCTTGATGTTGGTCATTATGGAAGATAATTTTGGCGCTGATCACGTGGTACATTTGAGCGTCTAGCCAAGTCTATGGCGCAATCACACTGTTATTGCGCGGATATTCTGGGCAACAGCAACAACAACAGTTGCTTCCTTGTTCCTTATGACGTAGACTTTGTACCCTATTACGTCCTGCAGAAGCCCCTAAAACTTCTCCCCGTTATATCTTCTTATCCTCGAAAGTTTACCTACTGAAATACAGTCCAAAATAGATTATGATGTATGAAAAGTTCATAAAATATCTATTTGTTCATATGTTGCTCTTCAGTTGCCATGGCAACGGCGAATTAGATGACATACGGAAAAATTGTCAGTTTGTAAGACTTAACTTCTTTATAACTCTCACTAAATGTTTAATTAAGTAGATTTTTCCCGCTATATTAATACATTGCAATCTGTTGGCTTAATTAAAGAGCAATTAGGGTTGTTTCGTTTAGTTATGACGTCATATGGGGAAGCTAAATGATGATACAAGTACATAGTTCTATTTCTCTAGTGTTCTTTTCAAAATAAAAATACCAGTTTAATAGTAAGTTGACGAAAAACACCCTACAGCTGATTTCAGCTTTTCCCTGATTTCCCAGATTTTTTCCAAAATGCCCTGACAATGTCCTGACAATTCCCTGACAATTCCCTGACGATTCCCTGATAATTCCCTGATAATTCCCTGACAATTCCCTGACAATTCCCTGACAATTCCCCGATTTTACTAACAAAGTGAGTCCAGTTTGAATTTCCCTGACAATTCCCTGACAATTCCAGATTGGCTGTGAACCCTGACACTCTACACAACGGGTTATGTTATCAATGGTATTTCAAAGGAGAATGATCATCAATCTTCCGATCAAAGGACCCAATAGAAATACAAATAACCAAAGGCATTTTTATCAAAGGAAAGCTCTCCTTTCATTTATCATAATGACAAAAAGTACATACGTACCATGAAAGTATTTTAGCCTCTTTTATAATTGATCAGTATTTTTAGAGACCATTTTTTTGGATTTGTTACACCCTGTAAAGTTTACCATATAGTTAATAGACCCCCTCTTTTATCTTAATGTTTTACTACCCCTCTTATCTTGTCCATTTATACTCACTTTGTTAGCTCTAAACGAAATATTTTACGTCCATTGTCCTGAGTACACCAAAGATCTCCCTAACGCAATGGTTGATAGAGACATTGTCTGCTTTTCTGATCTATTTTTAAGTTTGTACCATCAAGCATATGTTTACATGCTATACTCGATTATTATACAGGAGAACTGTGCTTCCCTTAAGCAAAAGAACTATGCCCAATGCCACCATGCTTGATTATTATATAGTCGTGTTTTGCTTTAAGTAAACACTTTGGTTCAGGTTCTTCTGCTTTTACAAACGGGAAAATTGGAAAGGGTTTGTACTTCTTGGTGCCAACAACAAAATAGGCACTTCTCATTAATCTAGTGACTACTTTACTGTAATAACTGAATTTTCTAGATCTTACTTAGCACTACCTGATGACGTCAAATGATTTAATTGTCACAGATGAATTTTCATAAATTTGACAGATGTTTTGTAGAATGATGTAAAATTTGATTCTAAATGTATTTTAAACACATTAATGTTAACTAAGAGATATTTAGCACTAATTAGTCGTAATTATTGCATTGGATGACGTCATATTGGGATTCCTATCTTTTTAATTAATTTGCACATAAAAGTCACACAGACCTGTTTAAAATATTTAAATGAGGTTAAACGGAAGTCAAAATAGGTATAATCATATGGAATTGTCTAATAAAAATTCATTTCTTTAGACATTATAGACACATTCAAGTTGATTAGCCGCCATAGTTGACACTTCTCATCTTCACTATAGTTTCCGTTGTTTGTCATAACAATAAGTTTCCTCAAGAACTTTGAGAAAATTGCGCGTGAACTTTTGTGTTGTGGAAAATACTGACACCATGGCAAATGCTTTGATCGATAGCTCATTCGTCTTGCAGGATTGCTGACGACGAAAAGGATTAAAAATCATTAAATCTTTTGGATTAGCTTCACAAAGGCTTTACACGGTGATAAAATGCAACAGTGATGCAGATTTGTGGAAAATACTCGGACAATATCAGGGTTTAACGTGGAGTTACGGCAAGCGTTTTGAATATGGCTTGACCGACAACTGTTATTGGAAATTGAAGATCGTCATTATCGATTGTTTTCAGCCAGAAAAACAGTCCCTACGCAGCCCCTTTAGCCACTCCAAAAATTGACGGGGTTGAGTCTGAAAGATGATATGAACAGAAAACAGGACAGGAGGTTTCTAGCGTGTCGCTCTCTACACTCTCGCTCCATTTTTGGTCCTCCCTCGCACCTATGTCTTCCATGTAAACCATTTGACTACGGCGTTGCCTTTAAAATCACTAACAGGGTGCTACAGGTAATGAAGGCAACATTACCACTCAAAAGTTAGGGGGCTAAGAGGAGACAAAATATTTCGTTTATTTTATTCAATTTTCAGAGAAGGGTAGTATGTTTTGAAGATTTAGATTTGAAATGGGACTCTCTTTTCCTCTTTTCTTTCTTATTTCAGTTGTTTTTGTAGTGTTATTATGCGATTATACTTGATTATGTATTTAAATATCAATATTAGAGTTCTGTGATTAGGTTCATACTTCTTAAAAATCTTTCTGTCCCCATTTCAGGTTTTGCCCGGTGAGAACAGTAAGAATACGTTGTAAGATGGTGTGTATGTAAATATATATGAAATATATGGCAAAGATGTTATTGTTATTATTATTATTTTTATTATAGTAATTCTTATCTTTACTACCCCAAACAATCAATTCCTTTAAAAAGGAGATGTAGTGAAACGTACGTGTTGAATTTCTCGAAGTCTGCCTGTGCCTTCTCCCTAGCAACGTTGTAGTCATTTTCTCCGCAATCAATGATGAGGTGTTACTTTGACTTTAAATGTGCTTCATAAGTCTTATGAAAATGTTGATGGATTAACTATAAACTTTCTTGTTGGTCCATCAACAAGAAGTCCTACATGATTATTAAATTGTGTATTTAATAGTCCAATTTTGACCACAACTTCTTAAGGTGTAACTGTCATGTTGAGGTTTTTACTCTTAGGGGGCAATTTTAAATTTTATTATATTATATAAGTTGAAGGTTGGGCTTTGCATATCATTTCCAACACAGAACAACGTTTTAACATTAGAATTAAGAATGGCATTTTGTTTAGTTATAGGTTTTTGGTTGTGATTTTTGGGAGTCCGTACATTACCAACATAAATTATTACGTGTATGAGGGGGTTGCCCCCTCCTCAACACCTCGCTCTTCGCGCTAAAGTTTTTTAGTACTTTTAGAAAAGCTTCTTATTGTTTTAATTAGACGACCCTTATATTTCAGGAGTTGTTCTTAAAGAATTGAGACAAAATTATAATTTTATCGTAAAGACAAGGGGTCAAATTTGGTTGAGAGTGGTTCAGTTACCGAGTGATATGTTGCTTAAGGCAGGTTATGAAGATTTACTATCGCAGGGGAAAAAAGATCACGGCCATTTAAAACGAAAGACATTTAGATAAAACAGGGCTTTCTTTTACTTGGAATGAAGGTAGAGGACCAATGATCACTTTGACAAATGTAGGCCTACTGCTGAAGCAATGACAGTTTCTGAATCAAAGACCCCTGATGAGCAGTGGGACCTACATTGAAACTACCCTAAATAAATAGAAAACCACCAAACAGGCTAGCTAATGAATAAAGGGCAGCTGGGCAGTGGCTTATGTAACTTAAAGCATATAATAGGAGCGCGCGTCTACCTACATTAACGCTGACCGCTGGCGGACGCCTTTTGCTCACACGGTGTACCAATGTAAACTCCGAAGTATAGGAGTCTCCGAAACCCATAGGAAACGCATGCCTGTTAACAGAAGACCTATGGAAGGTGTAGTGAACCACCGTCGGATAGTTGAAGGTCTTGTCCCATACCAAACTCTTAATTTACTTTGCTTGCACGTTCATGGAGAGGTAGTAGATAATTAGCTTTGATTTATTTATCATTATCTCAAAGATATACTAGTGTTCCAACAAATTGATATTTTTTGAACTGGGAATAACTTTTAGCCGATTTATTTACAAAAAGATGCGCAATTTTGGTACTACCCGATGTAATCTTTTACTGTTTTGTACAGGTATTGTACAAGTATTTTATACCCGTCTTTTTGACTATAACACACTTCTCTTGTTGTATACCATAGTTATAATTTTCTCTTTACTGCTGGTAGGGAGTAGTAAAAAATATATCCAAATTCCCAGAGTTTCCCGGTACAGAAAGGACTAGCCACCACAGTATCGATGACTTAGACGTAGCACGTAGCTCAGACTCAGTAGTATTGCTTCACTTTACTCCGTTCAAAATTACAGCTACTTTGTATATGCCGGCTTTGTTTCCTTTACTTCAAATTTAATCATAGTAAGTTTGATTCTGTCTTTTTATTATTTTATGCGATTATTGGAATGCAGCTTCAACTACTTCGACGTACCTCTTCGTGTTTGTATGTCTTCTCGGCAAGTTGAATGTATGATTCTTAGACTCGCGAAACATTATCACTCGAACCGTTCAAAGCCCATGAAAGACTCCACTCCAACAGTACCCATCCTCACATTGGACGGGATGGACTCCAACAAACCATTGCCTTCCGTGCGATTCTTCCACGTGTTCAGCGATGCACAACTAAGGCCTCAATGGTGGATTCTAATAGCCTTCCCGTAACCAGCTCAGGTTAAATATGTTGTAGAGGGCATTGTTGGCTTTGATACAAGCGAATTGTGTTGTGTTGGTTTTAGAAAAAAGCTTGTGTAGAAATTATTAATCTGACCATGCTTCCCCATTTTTGTTTACATTTTAGTATGCTTTTGATTACCAACCTGGTGATCAGTATGCTTGTGTTGCTGACATTGGATGGATCACTGGACACTCCTACGTTGTTTATGGGCCATTAGCTAATGGAGCTACGTCAGAACCGGACAGTAGAGTGTCCTTTAGAGTACTTAATCGACTTTCACAGAGAGCAACGACATGGCTGTCACCGGAATTAGAGTTTCCTGCGTTTGTAGTTATGTATAATTGATGATCTCTTTGTATATCACTCATCATACCACCTGTAGCGGATGGAATGACTGATTTGCTTGTAATGGTATGTGAAATCGATAATTAACCTAGTAAAAGATTTCTTTGCAAAAGAGGACAATTTAACAGTTTAAGCAGGTTAGTAATTTTCATCTCCGCAAGAGAAATGGCATTCCTTCACACAAGTCTCTTACTTCTTTATGTAAACACATTCGACTGTAAACAACGAAGTGACAACCATTAACATTGATCGTTCTGTTGTGATTCCATTAGCAGTTGTAGGACTATGTGTTCAGCGCCTATGTATAGGGAAAAACTTATGTATTTGATTAGGTTCCCCAGAGAGCATATGCGCATGAGGCTAGCTCTTTCATGGAAGTCTAGGTTTAAACTGTAAGCAACTTGAAACACCAGACGAGAAATTAATTGTAAAGATGTTGAAGAGTGAGCACCATCTAAGATTGAGATTCTATATTTATAGGCCATTTCTTTCATATTAAGTAGCAATTGGATGATAATGTTTAGTCTGTGGTTATTGTTTTTTGTTCTGATGGGTGATTTATCTTATTTTACATTCGCTGGTGTACATACCATGGTGCACAAAGCGTTCAAACTAGGCTAATAAGGCATATTTGACATAGTTTGCATACACAAAATGCGTAAAGTCCATGGTGCACAAAGCGTTCAAAATTGGCTAAGAAGGCATATTTGACATAGTTTGCAAACACTAGATGCTTACATTCCATGGTGCACAAAGCATTCAAAATAGGCTTATATGGTATATTTGACACAAATTCGATACACTAGATGCGTAGATACCATGGGGCACAAAGCGTTCAAAAAAGGCTAATAAGGCATATTTGAAACAGTTTGCATACACTAGATGTGTACAGTCCATGCTGCACAAACCCTTCAATATAGGCTATATACGCAACATCTGCTCAAGCATGTTATCTCTGACACATCCTTTAATATTGCTATCGGTACTGCCATCAAGCGATAATTTTTTAAGGTGTTACACGCTCCAAATCGTTTCCTGTAATCAGCTGCATAATCGGTACCAGGTAATAACAGACAAACGAAGATCAGTAAATGATTACCCATTTCATAAAGAAAGAAGCTACTGATCCTGCTGCTGCAAACGAGAAGGTCAACTTCCAGCAAGAAAAAATGGTCTTACTAACACTGTGATTTTTGGACTTATAGATCTATTACTTAGTATGGTATTAGGTACCTTTCAAATACCTGTTTTTTAATTCATTGTCACATCAACGGCATACAACGAGATCGAGGAACATTGCTGGAAGGAATGACACACTTTTGATTAGGCATCATAGAGGAAGACTGGGCTATTGAGGCAATCTCATTTCACGTTAAAGAAATCGCTTTTTGCGTTGTTACTTAACTAGATCAAAGATATTTTCGAGGAGTTTAAGTGGATAATACGATCGTTAAATGACTGAGAGGCTCATTGTATTCAAAGGGATCGTCAGTCAGCCTTCGCGTTCCTGCCACCTTAATGGAACCATTATGGATTTGCATGGCTTCCACATGTAATGGTACAAGATGGTTTACGGGTTCTAAAGATCCAACAACTAAATAAGCACTCCAATGATTCAAATTGCCTTATTACATAATTCATACGCTGACCGGATGCAAAAAGTAATTTGGCGCTGATGATGCTTCGCTTCAAATTCTATGTGATACGGAAATATCATGTCCATTGAATAGTTAACGAAAGTTGTTAACAAATTAAATAGTTGATGGAAGTTGTCGACAAATTATAGTCGATGAAACTTGTTAACAAATTGAAAAGTTGATGAAAGTTGTTAACAAATTAAGTAGTTGATGGAAGTTGTCGGCAAATTATAGTCGATGAAACTTGTTAACAAATTGAAAAGTTAATGAAAGTTGTTAACAAATTAAATAGTTGATGAAAGTTGTTAACAAATTAAATTGTTAATGAAAGTTGTTAACTGTCTACGTGACGGAATCCTCCTAATGGCTCTTCTTCGAATCTTTTTCTAAACTTCTGCTCGTCTTCTTCTAAACTCTTGTTCGTCTGCCCGTGTTCTTCTAAACGTCAGCTCGGATTTCCATACACGCAGGTATTTTTATATTATCATACAAAATAGGGTAATTAATAACAAAAGAACGTACAAAGTACAATGTAGTTTGTTAAAGGGAAACGACTTAATTACAGGAGTGCGTGATAGGTAAACAATTGTGACCAGATAACAAAATCTTAAGGATGACTCCAGAAATAATAGGACGGAAGAGTAGATGGTGGAACTACAATCGAGGGAAGAAACTTGCTAGTAGTTTGATTAAGTTGTTACCAGGACATCTATAATTGAGGAGTCCATAGAAGCCATTCAAATACTCTGTCCAGATGCAATTCTCAGTTAAACCTCTGACAGGTTTAGGAATAGGAACGCTCTGCCTCTATGTCCAAGTGAAAATCGACTGAGTAATCCTGTGACTACTTGACCTTCAGAATTAAAGATGGACCCGAGAATCAAGAGATCTACGCAATAACAGACATCAATCAGTATAATTATCTCTACTAAAGTAGAAGCGCGGAGGATACTAACTAACTACTTTAACATTTTTCTCAAAATGTTATTAATCATGGACTGACCACAGGATACAAAACTTGCTCTTGCTCTTGCCAGGGGGGGGGGGGCGGTATAAGAATGCAATAGGTGGAAAATTTTTGAAAAATTAATTGGGGGGGTGGGGGGACATCTATTAAGCACCAAAGAGTATATGCGTTCGTATGTGACGGTGCCAATATCCAAAGTGCTCAATTGACGAACAAAGTTTATTTAGAAGTTCAAATTTATATCAGAATCCACATGAATGGCATGTACCTTAGTTCAAAAGTTACAGAAGATGCATTTAAGTATATTTTATATTAATTTACAAAATTTTTTCTGCTCTTTTACAGGTATCGGAGATAATGTCGTTCGCATGGGCGAGGGTATTCCTTGCTGCAGCCATGGTTGCTATGGCAGCGGCCTGTAAAAAGACGCTAATCACACACAGCTGAAAGAAGACGCAAACGCAAAGCTGTAAGAAGACGCAAACACGCAAAACTGTAAGAAGACGCAAAACTACAACAAGACGCAAAGCACGCAAAACTGTAAGAAGACGCAAAACACGCAAAACTGTAAGAAGACGCAAAACACGCAAAACTGTAAGAAGACGCAGAACACACCAAACTGTGAGACGCTTTAGATACGTTTTGTCCTTACAGACCGGTAGGCAAGGAGGGAGGCATTAGGACGCCATGCCCTCCTGTGATAACCCCCATGTTAACATATTGCCATAGAAATTTTCCTATTTAATATTTATTATCATCAATGTATATAGATATAATTGTTCTTCTTTAAACTCGTGCTTTTGGACCATTCAACATCCCCTACAACTGGACTGATTGAATAGGCCCAATACAAAAACAAATTCTTTTCCAGACCTGGCCTTGCCTACGACACGGAAGCCATCGTGCATGTACATTTTAGCACACTTGATTCTTTCTTACGTTTCATTTCGATTGTTTCTGACGATTGTACTCTTGATGGCTGACAGACGAAAAAAACTCTTAATTACACAATGTTTACAATATTTTTTTGATGAGCAATTAGGTAACTGTTTTGTACCATCATTAACACTTTCTACAGCTTTTCCATAATTACAGCATGTCGCTATCGTTGCAGTAATCATTGATTTAACTAGAAAGTATGTCAGATACCAAGGATGATCAAAATGAAATGTGTGAAAGAGTATACCCAACTGTATATTACAACAAACTATTTGACTTAAAATTGCGAAACTTTAAAAGTATTCAGAACTAAGCTGAAAAACGGTTTCCTGCAAAACGAGGAGTGCATACTGATCATTAAGACCAGCTCAACAGCATGATATACAACAAGACACAGATAATCCCTATCTTGAAAGTCAAGGCCGGCGGCTGTGAATATTGTTCAATAACTTTTTAATGGCTTCTTCTAAGTTGCTGAAACTTTCTGACTTTTCCTAACTTTTATCTGGCAAACTTTTGGTGGGGAAACGTTATAAATAAAGTTTTCGTATTTTGCTACTTTAATTTGAGGGTAGCAAATTCACCTCTTTATTCATTACTTACTTATGTCGACCGTGACGTTACCAATTGGCCTTCACGTGTTTCTTTGATTGCTCCCGATTGCTCGTTAAGGTTCTGAGCTCCGTTGTATTCTGTATACTAGTGTTTTGAAGAACGACAATGTACTTTCCCATCCTGTGATCTTTGTTTGGTTTCCCTGCGTGTATTCCCACAGCGCTACAGCGATTGCAACTTCTTCCGGACTCAGTACAAAATGTTCTACTAGGTCCTGTCCACTTTCCCTTGATTTTCGAGATCTACTTTTACTTGGAATATCCTAGCCAGAAAAATACGAAAAATTTGTTCAAAATGCATCTTAAATGCAATAAACACAAGCAAAGTAAAATTAAAAATCCAATATTCAAAGGAACAACCACCTATTTTCCTCTACTGTTCGCCAATGGACTTGTAAAATACCATTGACTCAAAAGCAGTGAGCTCTATATCAAGGGTCGTTTATATAGAGTTCGATGCTCAGAATAGGCCCCTGTTATGTCACTTTAAAATATCTATCTTCTCTTTCTACTAGTTCAAATGATGTAGGGGCTTACATATAGATCACAAATTCAGCGTAAAGCAAGTGCAACCAGTGCCGGGTTAAGCCTTCGTGGGGTTTAAAAAAGACCAAAAGGAGTGGTAATAGCGGTTTTAGGGATGTCTTCAGGAGCAAGAGGAATTTGGTGATAGGCACGTATAAGATCGATTTTCGAGAAAATGCACTTTCCATGAAGGTTTGAAGTGAGATCTTGTGTATGAATATGAGGAATTGGATAGCGGTCTGGGATAGTTGCTTGATTGAGGGCGCGATAATCACCACATGGGCGCCAGTCACCAGGCTCTTTCTTCGGGACCATAAGCAAAGGAGAGGACCGAGGGCTGTTAGAAGGGCGAATGATGCCTAGCTGAAGCATGTGATCGAACTCAGCTTTCGCTGCTTTCATGCGATCAGGAGCAAGGCGTCGAGGTTTTGGTCTTAAATAAGGCGACTCGAGTGGAATGAAAGTGGAAGATCTATTGATGATGCGCTCAACAGCTTTGTCAACTTTAAAAAGTGTGTCTGTTGCTTTGGTCTTATCCTACACAATTTTGCACCTCTAGAGTATGGCTTTCACTTCGACCCACTATGGCCCAAAACTATGAACATATTTCTTAACTAAGATTTAACCTCAGGGAGTGCTATATCCTAGGGTAAATATATGAAATTGTCTGAATTAGGTTAGATCCATATGTTAACGAATAATTAGAGTTCATGTCAAAGGAAAGTAATTGGTCAGCGGCAAACACTGTAGCTATTCAGATGGGTTCTGAAGAAGAATAGGATCAGCATTTTCAGTGATAACAGTCCAATTATCTGATATTTCATAGGCATTAGATGGTAATTAGACAAACCATTGTTTGTTAAACCGAATCGATGGTTTTAAATGGAGTTTATTAGTACGTGAGAAACTAAAAAGCACATTTTTGGTTTATGAATGTTCAGTGTACTATTGCGTTCTTTCCAACTTTCTCATTTGCGCGTATATATCCTCCCTAAAACGTTTGCAATCAAGAAATAATTGCACTTCTCAACTATGAAGTCTTTAATGACTACATGGAAAATGCACAATAGCTCTATTTCATTCTACAATCACGTCAGACAGAACTAAAAAATTTAATTTCTTCCTTTGACAGATAACATCAAAGTTGCTTTAAACAAAGGTTTGGAGAATTTGGAGTCACTCTCCAGATCTGCGCTGTTCAATAGCAGGGGAGGAAGGCTTGACTGTAACGATGCCATAGTGGATAAAATAGCAATTTTTGCATCATTTTGGTTTTATGTAATCGCCATGGAGTTAATATGATCATTTACTAATATGCTCATACAAAGAAACAGTCTGGTCATTCCCTAATGGTTTTCCTTAAGTGTTCATTGCTACCGTTTCACAGACGATGAAATACTTCACGGCTAAGTAAACATTCGCATCTCTACCTTGCATCGAACCTCTACCAATTGATTCACACTTCATGTGTAAAACTTCACGTCTGAAAGACGTCCGCCTTGATATAATACATAAATAATCATCCGTTTAACATAAGTGCAGTCCCGCCTGTAACTTAAGCGCTGGAAGCGTTGCATTGCTAAGAATTCTTTTATGGCTTTGGTAACCCATTGAGATAATTTCTTTTTTAAAGTCGACAATGTGTTCCGAGTACACAACATTTTTCCTAGTTCTGTAAGCCCATCGTAAGGACGTGCGACCAACGTAGGCAGCCTCTTGGTAAGAAAGAATCGTTTTAGGTGTGTATAAGTCTCGTTTTAGCTTTGTCTCTCGAGCCAGATTATGATTTCAAGGCTTTATTACTGTTAGCAGTTTATATGTGTAAAAAACTGAGATATTAAACATATCGAAGTATCTACCTTCAAGATGCAATGTAGTGCAGATTACGTTTGACATAAATACCTGCCGTACCCAGGATATGTCTCTTATTGAGATTTCTGCTTTATTGATGCTTCTGTTTGATAGGTGCTCTTCAGGGGCACCTGCAAGGAGACAAGTTTGCATACCAGATGCATTGTACCTGCAATCAACGCAGTTTTCTATACATTTACTTGTTGTAATACTGTTCATATTTGGCGCTCCTGGAATTCATGCAATCCCATCTACCTCATGTGCTGGTCGTGTGCATTGCAGCATCTATGCGTCACTCCCTTACGTACTTCTATTTTGCAAAAGAGTTTTGACAGAAACACAATAGAATCATCAAATGCGCATGCCTCAGTCATAAGATTTGAATACAAAACGGGTCGGTGCATGACTCGTTTATTTACCTCTTAGTTCTGTTTCCTGTGTGAAACATTTGATAAGGTTTTAAATCCTCCTTTCGTCGGTATAAGTAATGTGACGGTTGTCTCGAATAAAAGGATATTTAATGCCCAAGAAATAACAAGGTTCTATACGAATGAAGATTAGGTATTCAAACCTAAAACTAAAATGAATCTATCAAGAAATAGGGCCGACAGATACGGAGCAAGGGGACACGGTCCCTACTTACCCTAATTATTGCTTTCTGCTCCTTATCGAAAATAACTAACCTATTGCAGCAGCTCTGTACCATTCAGGTGAAACAAATGTTGAGTGAGGTACAAAAACTAGAACATGGTATAAAAGGGGAACACGGTACAAAAACTGGTCACGGCACAAATGTGGAAGACGGAAATAGCATCAAAACGGCACAAATGTGAAAAGTGGCACAGATGTGGGTTCAGTCACAAATGTGGGATACGGTACAGATGTTGAATGTGGCACACATGTGGAATACGGCACAAATATAGAATACGGCACAAAAGTGAAATACGGTATAAGTGTCAAAAACGGTACAAATAAGAACGTGGTACAAATGTGGAATACGGCACAAAAGTGGGTATCTGCAGTATATAAGGAACGGCTAGTGGTATTAAGAATACATTTTCACTGAATATTGACGAGAATAATGATTTAAACCAAGAGACACTATATGCATCCAAACTGTCAAATGATTGTATCTGCAACGTCTCAGGAAAGGCTAAGGGCGTCAAGTTTTGATTTTTCAGCAAGTTCGAAGGATGTTGAACTAAATCAAAAGAAATTATGTTCAAACTAAGGCTCTTAAGAGACTTTCTAAACATTTTCTCCGGAATAGCTAACTGTAGAAGTTGAAAATGCCAGACTTTTGAGCATGCAAGTGCGCTTTTTTCTTTTATGTTTTTTTCCTATCTGCCTTCTTTTCCTGGACTTAAGATGCGGTGATCAGATCGACAGTCGATTCTGTTTTGCTGTATGGGGTGGAGAGGTGAACCCTTACAAATCCTTTAAGCAAATCCAACCAATCAGGTCTTTTTGAGCAAATTATGTTGATGTTAATGGCCGGATCATGGTTAACTCGTAGACTGATTAAATGAAGGTAAACCTACCGATACTCCATCAAATGTCCTTTTGTATAAAACGTTGTAATCATAAATGGTTAAGACATGGTCATGCCAATTTAGAGCTTTACGTTATTATTACTGTGTTATTTAAGAAGGCCATATTTAAAGAGGGCGTGCATTCTGTAGTAGGACCTCATCATAATGGTTAGCATACTATGCCAACTAGAATTATTGATTTGGGTCCATCGACTTACTGTTAAAGCAAGAAATAAAGCTTTTTCTTGGCTAAAACCTGCTTGTTTCACTGTGTTTTGGTTGGTCACAATATTGACGGATTTTCAGCCTACACAAGTACAGTATGCTCCTTTTACAGTGCGTTTGGCTTGGTTGATTTGAAAATGGGTTTGATGAGGCTTCTCTGTTTTTCGCATCGATTAATAAAACATGCACGGCACTGGATTCTCCTCGCTGTTTGCGGCATCAAAACTAACGTTATGTACGTATCACTGTACACAAGAACTACAGTCACTCTCTCCATATTTGCTAAATATTTTTAAATAGAGAAAGATGTTATTAAATTATCTTTTCATGTGACCTATTTTAGCCGTATCTCTGATACTCTGTATTTCACAATTAAATTGTGTCACTGAATTGTTGCATTGTTTTTATATCTGTTAACATGCAGACAAGAGCACCAGCGCCTACCTTGTGAACACAGAGCCGGCACAACACTTACCTGTCCAAACACTCAAAGGATTCATGTGTCGTATGCCAACTATGGAAGATTATCAATTGGCTACTGCAAGTTTGGAGGCCATCACCGATGGAATTGCAGAGCCTCTACATCCCTTTCCAAATCTAGACAGATCTGTGAGAACAAACACCGTTGCAGTATATCTGCAAGCAAAACCAAGGCACACCAACTTGTCCTCACCAACTAAACATCACAAGAACCGTCACTACTTTTATACAAATCGAAAAACGGAATTTATCATTGATATTTAAGATTTGAAAATATGATGATGATGATTCACAAAATACTTGGTTAGGATAAACGTTAGACCGGATACGAAACCTACTTAATGGTGTGAATCATAACAAAATAACGTACTAAACTTCACGTACTGGTATCTATAAGGAAAAATTTGACGTCTCTTAGATCTTAGGAAAGGTGGTCTAAACACTTCATCCTTCAATGAAGGAAGGATGACGAAATCGAGCCCCTGTTGTCAGGAAATATCATCCGCTCATGATATTGTCTTAACAATTCCTGTGGCTGAACGAATGTTAGCATTTCGTACTTTGCTGAGTCTTGTAACACCTATCAAGGATCTTAAACACTGCATTTCGAATGCCAGCAGCTTGCTTTCTTCCTTTTTGATTAGGGTCCAGGTTTAGGAGGCATATATCGCGATTGGCAGAATCAAGCATTTGTAAGGCCGTGCTTTTAAATTTAGTGAAAAGTTTTTGTTGGACCAGATGTTCGTTCTTAGTCTTCCAAATGCAGGCAGGGCAATCATTTGGGAAGGGGAAGCCTATTCTTTTTTCTACATCCTTGCTGCTGTTGGGTACTATGCTTCCTAGGTAGACGAAGTCATCAACGAGGGCTTGAACCCCTCCACTTCTTTGCCGAGTTATATTTATGCTTGGCAAAGAGAACATACAAAACATGAAACAAAACAAAGGGGCACAGAGAGCTTTTTGTTAAATGGGAATGTGAAAAGATGCAAAATCTCAATTGCCGTCTGGAATAAATACACAAAACATTTTATCTTATCTCAGCCCCCATCTTTTGACTTAGTGGCGCTGCCCCAGGTAACAGGTTGATTTCGTCCTTCGGTACACCACCGATTTTTTTTTTCTCTATCAACTTATTTACACTTCATATTGCTAGTTCCAGGAGCAGGGACATAATGTGATTACAATATCAAGAGTTACCTGCTGAGCATGTAAATTGAAACGGATTTTCCACTTCGGAATCCGAGGTGTCAAATCTGTCTTGGTATTTCAGTTATCGCAGGGCTTGGGTTCACACTGCAAAATTGACTCACAGCAGGATCTAAACGCCCAGGTCAGATCGTGCCTTTCTTGCACTGTTCTCCGCGTGCGATGTCTCTGAAAATGTTTGAATTTGGCTTGGAAATCTTTCAATCTTTCAACAATCTGCCAAAGGCTAGTACATGATTGGTTAATTACATCTGGAGTTCGGAATGCACTACTAACTCGACATGGTGAATGTAATCCGAAACCCTTTTGTTCTTTGCAACGTTGCTATGGAGACTCAACATTATCAGATCTGCCATTGTTGTTCGATGAAATATAGAATGAACACGTCCTAGCATCAGGACCTCTTAGTGTCAAAAGGAAGGTATTAAATGAACAATGTATCTGCGTTCCAGTAGTTCAGACTCGCAACACTTACGCATATCTTTAAATCAGTGTTTTCTGTTCTGTATATTTTAAATAGGGGTGGTTCAAGGTAAAACTTCCGAGGATATAACAATGGTCGGAGGTTGGGGCAGCAAGACATGCACTTTTTGCTAAGAGCAGCAAGGCATGCAGTTGTTGCCAAGAGCAGCAAGGCATGCAGTTTTTGCTAAGAGCAGCAAGGCATGCAGTTTTTCCTAGAGCAGCAAGACATGCACTTCCTGTCAATGTATTCTACTAAGGGGGCGTTATGTGAATTAACTACTTTACAAGTTGCGTTAACAGGTTCCTAGATATGTGCCATTAGTCCAAACAACAGCGTGTTTTCATGCTGTAAGCGACAAGTGAATTTCGGATATAACCAAAAACGTTTACACAGCTTTATCGTCCTTATAATGAATTGAAATGGATGACAGACTCGGTCTCTTGTACACTCGTAGATAGCCTTCATCAAACACTTGTAGATAACGTATTTCTTTAAGTTCCCTCACTTTCCAAATTCATCAAAATTTACGCACAGTTGTTTGAATAAATCCAAGAAAATTACATTCGTAAGAAGAAAATCCTCGTAACAAATCTAAAATGGTATCTAAAATTACCGTCAAATTATAAAAGGAGTTAAAATATTTTCTGGGTGCATATGTATCCTTTGTCATTAGGAGCAAGAGAAGGGAGCATTCTTTGATTAAAATGGCTTCTGTTATTTGTAATCCAATTGTTCCCTTTGATCCAATGACTGTTAACATGTGGGTTTTGATGTCAGTGTTCTACACTTCACCCTCGAATTTTTGGTGCTCTTTTATTGCACTACTGTAGTGGTGCTATTTAGCACTCATTTTCAGGGTGTTTGTGGTATCTCCAATATAGGAGCTGGAATTACATCCAGCATCTGGGCATGTATATTAGTATATCACATGGTTTAAATTTATTTTTCTCATTTTAACAAAGATGCCTTGGTTATTTGTGTGGAAATGGGTGTTTTGTGTCTATATGTATATCTTGCTGTGAATGTTACGCAGTGTCCGTCGCAATCAATTTAAATTTGATAAAGCTGAAATGTGGCACGGGAAAAATTGAGATTTAGCACAAATTTGAGGGGCCATGTCCCCGCTCCTGTTCCCCTGCCCCTGTTCTATGTTCCTATTCGGGAGAAGTATCCTACGAGGTTCATGTCCCACAATGCATTTTAAAAATTGGCGCGAAATTGAAGTTATCAAAACATGTTCGATCATGGCCGTCTCACCATGGAAAAATACGACCAGAGTGCTCTGCCAGAGACAAAGTAAACTTTCTAGTCCGTCATTTGTTTTTATACAGAATTCATAACCAAGGCGTGAGAAAATCTTAATTTTCTCCTCTTGAATACACGAATTCTTGGAGTTCATTTCACTAAACCAGAATAAAAATCTGACTTGCGCTAGCTGGTTGTGCAAAACACGGAATACATTCTACCCCCACCTCCATATTAGCCATCTAATTTCTGTCTGATAAACCTGTTCGCTGTGCTAACAATAGCAGTCAATGTGCTCCTGAGATCCACTGCTTGTTGCCATAAACTGCACAGAAACAGCCTGAGAATCAGTCTCATTTTATTCCGTCAATCGCAGTTGGCGAGATGACCAAATATGTCGTTTCGTTTATCCCATTCAATCTTCAGAAAATATTTTGCATTGTTCACTCCTAAAAATTGACATAGGGTCCTGCAAATCTCTTTGTCATTCAACGCGTTCTTTGTCCTCTTTAACAGAGAAAAACATTACTTGGTGAATACGTAAAGGTACTTAAGCCTCCGTCTCCTCTTTGGCGCTGCCACTAGTTGACTGTGGCATCATCCACAGTATGATGTTAAGTTACAACTCAAGGAAATATACAGTTCCTTATCTGGACACAGGGAACAGAGAAAATAAAACGTAGGTATTAAGTTCCTTACTGGTTACGATGTGACATCCATCTAATTAAGTGTAATTTATTTTTGTTTCTTGGAGATATAAAATAGTTGCTGATTATTAAATACTCTCCCTTGTGTCCTTTCTCCTTTGAATCATTGAAACTATTTGATAATCAGAAGACTAAAGGATGAAAACGGTGGAAACTTTGGTAGGGTTTGCAGAAAAGGAATATATCCAAACTCAAGATAATTCTGTCTTACAAATTTTATGTAATTATAATGAAGAGACAAAACCCCCATGGAGTGGCTGTATGGAACGCTGAAAGCGGTGTGTGAGATAGATAAGGGCGCAAAATGCGATTTATAGGGCTTAGTTGGAGATCAAAGAATGACTTTGTTTGCGAAGTTCTGTTGTGGGAGTGGCGTGCGCTCTACCAACTGAGTAGGCGACCTCCAATGTTAACATACTCTATTTCTCTAGTCGCCATATTAGCTCCCAATCATCACCAATTGGACATCGACATCTAGCTCAACGCAATTTGAGACCAGCCTCGATCAAGGAAGGACTGCCATCTGGCCCGTCATGCTGTCCACAGCCCATTGAAGTTAGAAAGTATCACCGGGAAGAGAAGATTCCCTGGTGGAGACATATTTCCTATTTCTCTAGTATTCTTTTCAAAACTGATATTTGAAATCCTCTCTTCTCGATGATTAAAATGTTCTTAAGCTGAGACGTCCAGGCCCCTGAAACAAAAGCTTTCCGTTTCTTGACCGAATGTAACATTATTCTTATATCTGTATTTCTGTTGTAATTTGCTTTTACTAGTAAAGCGTTGAATCACGAGCTTGCAATAAATTAAACTTGTCGGCCTCCGTACTCATGATAAATACTATGTGTTGATTTTCGTTGTTCCAGGGATCTTAGACTCAGGTTGAATATTTTTGGTGGCTCCAAGGTGAATAGCTGGCAGTGTTAGAGTATAGATTTTCCAAAATCGTACAAAGAATTATTGCTGGGTGTGTGGATCCCAAATCAATTTTAATGACCATTCAAACAACTGACAATGCCAAAACGTAGGGTTTACGATAACTAATCTTCCAAGACACCACAGTTGGGATTTCATATGGGGAACCCAAGATGAAAATCGGATTTAGTTACTCTGTGGATGCGGATATGGATGCATGGAGTGTAAGAAGAACACATTCTGGGAATTTAAAAGAACTTATTGGAACCTGGGGAAAGCAGAAAGTAATTCTATTTCAAGTAGGTTTAATAATAGTTAACTTTGAACTATCAACTTTCTAAATGTGTTTTAACGTGTTTATTATAGTAAAGTTATTTATTATGACAGACTGCAGGCAGAAATTGTTTGAAACTTGGTTAGTCAATTTACTACCACGCCCTCCACTGCATCCAAACATTCTTGTGCTGCTAAAGACCTCCTTGTACGTTACTTTAAACTGGGGAGAGAGAACATAGAGAACAAACGTTTGTAGATACCACGTTCCAAATTTTCAAATAAGCGTTCGTTGGTAGGCTGTGAATAAGCCCTTTTCTGCAAAAGGTGTAGATATTATCTGTTAGTCTGGTTGCTAGATTTTGCAATCTATGAAGTAACTTTTCAGGGGATTTGTCTGTTAAAAATTTTATTATGATATTTTATAATAATAATGATAATAAAAATAACGATGTACAAGAACTTTCCAAAATGAATTGGCCCTTTATCTCCCTTGATGAATATACGTAACTTTCCAGAGGGAAAAAGAATTTGGAGTATTAACATCCTATCGCCTCCTGGTGTCACCACCATACATCTCCGTATACCCACAATATCCTGCTATGGAACGGTAGGCCGTAACGTTATAACGGTACCGTGGTTCGGCAGGCCCGGGCGCCCAGACAAATGATGTCATATGCATATGGTGGATACCGTTATGATAAGTCAGGTCTGTATCAACTATGCTCAACATTAACAGCCATAGTGGTTCTTTAATTTATCCTTGATCACAAGATTATTTCTTGTTTTGAAATGCACCTTCAATTACGAGCTGACCTTTTGCTTAAAACTGTAAACATTCGTGATGCACACATGGGTAACTGAGTTACCAGTGTTTGTTGGTAGTTGTTGTTATGGATGACCACAGGGATACAACCGGTGATTGAGAATTGACCCTTCCGTTTTATAACATCTTCTCTAATAAAAAGCCTGTCTTTCCTTTCCATATTCTTGCATATACCACAGCGATATTCACCATTGTTATTCATTCGACTTTCAAAGTACTTAAAATCTGCCTTCTTTTCAAAGTAAGTGTCCTGATGTTACGTTCATTGCAATACCTTCTTTTCTGTCAGAATTTATCCTCTAATCATCGTTTTTTCTTCATAGTCACATATCTTTATTGTACAATAAGATTTTTTATTCCTTTTCTGTCCTATATTTCATAGATTACATAAAAAGTTAGAAAGATTGTCAGACTAAACGATGACCTTCCATTTCAAACTCACATAATTCTTCACCAAGATCTGCACTACCTATCCACCTATTACGGCTGATGAAAAGTCCACCATACTTGAAAAATGTGAGCCTGAGAACAACATAATAGTCAGTGAGTTCAACGTTTACACGGAATTACGGAAGATCAAACCGAATACATCTTCATACCCTGGTGAATTACCTGCCAAATTGCTACGTGAATATGCAGCCTTCATAGCATTACCACTGTCCAGCATCATAAACGAGTGTTTTGCTTCCGGCTATTTCCTGTCATGGTGGAAACTGGCCTATATTAGAATTATTCCAAAAAAGCGCGCCCCTAGTGCATGCGACGATCTCACTTACACCTTGTTTGGCGAAATCGAATGTTCGGTTTAAGTCGTGGTCAATAAAGCCCTCTGATAAATCTGGCATCGACGAAAGATTACTGAAATGACTGTTAATTATGCTGTGTTGGCACTTCATTCACAAATTTATTGTGCATAGGTTGATAAGTAGAGTAACAGTGCTGATTTTTAAAATCAGTATAATCTGGAAATCCTCCTTCGAGTGCTTATATATGGAATGAAAGAGGAAACCACCCGAAAATTCTCTGCTTGGTACACAATGTACTTTGCATAATCGTCTAGAAAACATCTCTTTCATTAAAGAACGATCGCAGCGGCGGTTTGGACGAGAATCAGCTACTGAATATTTAATTCCCTACTTCGATTTGTCAAAATAAAGCTATACGTTCATCTTGTGCACATTAGTGAAAGTGAAGAATGAGTATACTAACATGGCGCTTTCATAAATTTGTAGCGTGTTCTAGTGATGTCTTCAATGATATGTCAGAGCGTATTACGAGTGTGACAATCAGGGTTTATGATTTTTAAAATAAAGCTATACGTTCCTCTTGTGCACATTAGTGAAAGTGAAGAATGAGTATAATAACATGGTGCTTTCATAAGATTGTAGTCTGTTCTAGTGATGTCTTGGACAAAATCTCATTTTAGGGTCACTATTTTCAAAGACCTATAATTTGCTTCAAATACTCTAAAATCACAGGCAGTAAGCTAAATCTTAGAGCTTTTCTTTTTTAAATGCTTTTCTGTCTTAAAATTCGTCTGTAGATATTTTTGACTTCTTTCATATTTAAGGCTAGCAAGTAAAACAAGACACTCTTAACGTAAGTTTGGGATACATGGAAAGAAGGCTCGGGGGCTCAACCTTACCTTATCTTAAGCACTTTTTGGGGGAGGCTAAAGGTTTTTAAAATGCCGCGATTGCAAGGGCAAAGGCCTGCAAGTGGTAGTCTGTGCATACCAGGGATATGACAGTTAATCTGATTTTTATATTTTAAGGAGTAACCGTCCTTCACGTTTCAATATCTCTCTTCATATGATTGGAGGTGTTAATAAAGTCATTTCTAGGCCAGCCCGTAAACTGCTCAAAACAAAATTCGTAATTGCCTTCAATTAGGACATGCGTAGGAAAGACTCAATCGAATTTAGTATGACAGCTTAAGGGTAAAGATAATATATACTAGTTATAGGTCATTTAATATTATTATTGTTATTATTATTGTTATTATTATTATTTTGTAGGCGCGATAAGAATTGGCCGGAGTATGGTAGGCGTCATGTTTTTGTGCATAGGCGTTGTTACTTGTATGTTAGGGGTATCGATCTGTGCCTTTGTAATTTGGGGGTTTTATTGCTTGCTGTTTATTATTATTATTGTTATTATTATTATGATAATTATTATTATTATGATGTTGACTGCTTAAGTAAGACCCCATTTTTGGATGAAGGTGGCCAAACCTTGAAAACTTGGTATTAGGGTAGATAGCCACCTCAAAGATTGGAGAGTATGCTTCTCAAAGAAACATGGCAAGATAGAATTTTCCCCACCATTTTTCATGCCATTTCTCCATATTAACAACTGTTCCTTCGTTTCTAGCCTGGCAAAGGATATATGAAAATATTTTGATGAATTTTGTGGTTTTTGCATCAAGCATCCTTTTGGTGGATGCCTTGACAACGTTACCAGCAAAATTTGGCACATGAACTCCTACCCTGCTAGCTAGTCCATCTGAAATTCCATCATATTTATTGTGAACCTTCCTCCTCCGTCACGCCAACCACCCTCATGCCCTCCCTCACCACATCCATGAACCTTCTCTTTGGCCTCCCTCTCCGTATTCCCATCTCCAGCACATTCCTTCCAATATATTTCTCATCCCCCCTATGCACATGGCCAAACCATCTCAATCTCGACTCTCTCACCTTCTCACCCAACTATCTTACCCAGGCTGTTCCTCTGATATAATCGTTTCTAATACTGTCCATCCACGTCACTCCTAGAGAAAATCTCAGCATTTTCAACTCTGACACCTCTAGCTCTGCCTCTGGTCTTTTTGTCACTGCCAAACATGGAATAATAGCAATGTATCTTTAATGCTGTTGTTCGAAGGATTGGCTGGATTGTCCTTATATGTTGACCTACGTAGTTATTTTGATCAAGACCATGGGCTTTCGTTAAGCAGTGTCTCCTCAATCTTTGCGTCTTATATGTGGACCACTCTCCTATGTTTCTTTTTCTCTCTAGCCGTGAAAGAGCTATGGTTTCCCAATGCACACTAAAACAATATAGACCATAAATGATGAAAGTGTATAGATAAATACGCGAATAAATAAACATTGAAAAATATAAACAAAAGTTTATAAAAAATGCAAGCGAAAGAAAACGAGATCCTATCAGTACCCTGAAACTGTCTGTCTAGTAGCACTGTGTTTATATGTGGTGAAGCATAGTTTTTGGTAAAATTTGTGATAAACACACTGCCTCAAATATATGCATCTCTATAAGTTTAAAACAATTAGCAAGCGCGCCGTGTCATCAATCTAATAATCACGATGTATTCATTTTTGGTTAGGTATGACTCACTTGACGTGTAATGTACGCGTCTGATCAGTTTCTTCATCCTTGTCCAAATTAGCCGTATCAGAACTTGTGCTCCGTTTCGTATCAGAGGCGTGGACACTAGGCTTTGCCTAAAGCATCTGAATGGTTTTGTGTAGCAACTATTTAGATGTTTAAGGTAAAGCCTAGTGTCCAAGCCTCAGATACGGAAAGAAGCATACGCTCTGATACGGCTAATTTTATATGATGCGAACAAGGAAAATATAATTTAGACAACGTTCCTGTTACTTCAAGACTTCCAGGTCTCGAACTAAATAGCCCCTGCTAATAAGGCATTTTTACCTTTAAACATCAGTATACATGTTAGCTCTGCTACTGCCCAACCCCCCACACCCCTTCCCTCAACGCCATTAACATAATTGTTTGCTTCTTAGGCCACCTGATACTGCCCCCGGTTTGTTAAATGCTTTTTAACGGTACTTTTGGTCAGTATCCGTATTTACTTGCCTCGCAAATTCGTTTTAGTTCTGCCAATTTCAAGAAATGGGAGACAGAATTGCAAACATTGAAGAACAATAATGCCAGGCTGGTGTTTTTACCTGTTTGATCGTCAAGGCTAAAAAAAACGAAAGGTAGTGAAGCCAAATCCATTAGACATGAAATATAGGTCCCTCAACAGATATGATTGCACCAACTGATAACGTTTCCGCTGTTACTTTGTACAACTGAATTTAATCGACAAGGGTTGGTTTTAAAAATGATATTGGAATTCATTTTGCTTTATAACTAGTAGCGGATCCGAAATCGATAGTAGAGATGATACAAAAGGAAGTTTCAAAGGAGCCAATTTCTGCGCTCGGTAGATTGCATGGATTTGCAAGCCTTTCTCAATCGCCCACACTCATATTGTAATCGTAAACATTCTAAAACTAACCAAAGTCACTGATGTCATTACCTTAAAATGCACTTGCTAGTAATATGGAAAAATCTAGTGTATACTATTTAGTGATGATGAGGCTGCAGGACATCTGCTGCATCCCATTGAGTGAGCCAAGACTTTGTTACAAAGTCCTTGTTGAGATTTGATTTGAAGCTATTGATTGTTGTAGATCCCACTGTTATCTCACTTAGGTTGTTCCACAGATGGTAATTATTTCACAGGTCATATAATTGTATTACCAATAAAGTGAACATACCACTTGATGCCTTTTTTTATGCTATTTACAAATATAATAATCACTTCTATCACAAATTCAAATTTAAGGACTTTTTTACCCAACCTAACTCCACAAGGACCATAGTATGAAGGATTGCCTACAAGACAACAGATTTTGTCTAGAAAAAAATGAATATGGCAATATAAAACTGAAAAGGAATCATGAGTATTATTATCAGGTACGTTAAGTTGAAGCATGCATAATTTAATAATGTCATGATCTCTGTACTAAATTTTCTAGAGTTGTCCTCAGCACCACGTGACCATCAACCCCCCGCTTTGGATTTTGATCCTTTGTAAGTATAGCTGTTGATATATTAGAGACTGGACTAGCCACACTCCACACTTATAACTGGTTGGTAAGTTAACTTGCATGACCAGGAATGGGGGAACAGGGGGCCATGCCCCCAAAGATTTTCCGGTCGTCATATTACATTTTTAATCGGCGAAACAAGGAGTGGACATATCCAATCAACTTACGTTTCTCTTAAATGCCATTCCATTTATTTTTGTTGCATTAATTTGAAGTTGTATTTTAACGATTTGGTGCTTTTGTGTCGTTTGAGAGGTCTGGGTTGTTGGGGTTTTTTTTGGGGGGGGTAGGGGGTTTGTTTTGTTTGGTTATTTGTTTGTTTGTTTATTTGTTTGTTGTTTTGGGGTTTGCTTGGTAGTGGGGTTTGTTGGGGTATTTTTTGTGGTGTTATTATGCGATTATACTTGATTATGTATTTAAATATCAATATTAGAGTTCTGTGATTAGGTTCGGACTTTCTGAGGATAGCGGAGGATGGACCCTATATGATCGAGCTCGTTGAGCTTCGTTTCTTAAGCGAAGAAGGCTTGGTCACGACAGATCACCTCGTTGAGTTAGGACTAACCAAACCCTACCGTTTGAGTCAATTTACACCAGGCGGTTCTCCGACCCTCATACTTTCACCACAATCTGCTACGAAATCGGTGGGGACTTCGCACACTGTGGCCGCAGAACTAAGTAATCAGGCGTCTGATCTGGATATCGTGATTGAAGTGATCTCTGGCCCCAATTCAGGATTAGCGGATTCCGGAAAGACAGATGCACAAGGACGTTTCTCTTTTACCTACACCGGCAATGGTCAGTCGTCGGCTTTAAATTTGTATACTGCAGCAAGCGGCTTATTTTCTTGATTTAATCTTTTGCCAGACATCTGGTCACAGGAGTACCTTATTATCAAACCAGGAAGATGTTTTATAAATTTGTTGCTAAAAGATTCTCTCTTTCATTCCAGACAAATTTCTGGAGAAAAACTTAAGTAATAAATAGGTTTCCCGATGGATGCTAAATTTGTACTACAAAACAAACATTTCAAAGATTCCTCATGGTCTATAAATTGCTTTGCTGATTGTGTTGGTGATTATGTTCCTTCATTCCTGTCCCACTCTGTCTCTCTCCCGTTCTCTAGACAGGTTCAGAATTTTATAATTATCCCAGGGCGATCTAAATAATCATTTAGATCGCCCTGTTTTGTCCACAATTGTAGCTTTTCTATCATAAATGTATAGCTGAACGTAATACGTGTTTTTCATCTAGTCGCTTGCGGCTAATGTACGTAAGATCTTCTAGTCCCATTGTCATACTTTTATTGACTCACAGAGAAATATGAAGATATGAAACCAACGTGTCCTCTATTCGGTAATGCAGAGTACTAACTACATGAGGATATAGAATTACTTTGTCAAAATCCCTTGCAGACGTTGAGAATTATATGCTTCAGCAGTGAGTAAAAGCGGTAGCTGCATGGTGGTATGTGCTAATCCGTCGTAAAACATGATATATCCTGGTGGAAGCGTTCGCCGTGTTCGTCTGACACATCTGCACAATTGGGAGGGAAAAAGTCGAGATGGGACATGAGGAAATACATTTTCAGTGACCTGTTGCAATCCATAGCATTGTAGCTACGCAGCAACACTTCAATCAGTTGATGGTAGTTCTGTGCTCTGTGTTTCCCCACGTAGTCATTGCAGACATCTTTTAAGGAACTCCACGCTGCCAGCTCCACTGGGTTCATCAGAAAAGCAAATTCTGGATCCAACAATAACTGCCGAATTTGCGGCCCGACGAAAACTCCCTCTTTAATCTTCGCATTACTCACTGCTGGAAGCTTTTTCTTTAGATACTCATATTCACTAAAATCCCTCTCGTCTTGATTTGTATCCGTATAAAGCTTTTTTCAGAAAACTATACTAAAATCTTGCACTATTCTTCTTCTCTGTTGAAAAACAGGAAGCTTGAATCAGCAGCAAGAACAGCTAACCATTATATACGAGATATTTTATAAAATTACCAGAGGACGGAGAGAAAAGGAAATGTTGTTAGTCTTGAGGCAAAATGAGAGGCACAGTTGGGTCAGTTCTAATGCCCGATGAAAGGCTCTAGCAAATATAATTTTGCCTCAAAGTATTCAGCATATTTAATAAATTACGATGAGAAAAGCCAGTACTCTTTGATGATAATGTATGAGAAGAGAAACGCATTTGCAGAGACTGCGTTCTTACCTTCAGCTCCGTAATGCCTTGATAATACCATGGCAAAGATGGCTGTGCACAATTTGCTACCTATTTTTCTAAAATGGTGCATTTTAAGTAAAAATATATAAAGCAATTCCAAGTGACTGGACAAAAATTTTGTTGTTGTTTCAATTACTCACTCAGATGAATGGGTAGAGTATAACTTTCTATATAAACAAATGCAAGTGTAATAAGTTAGCCACTTCCATCCCTATGCGAAGTCGACACCAACGTTTCCTGATATAATTCAGCATGTGTGCACCATCTTCTCGTAGGTGCACTAAAACTTTAAGGTAGGAAAAGTTTTTACGCCACATTTACGAGTTTCACAGTATCCATTGAATAATGTCGTTACCTGTACGGAATAAGTATTGCATTATCTACTCCAATTAAGTGGACGTTTGTTTTAGATTTAAGAATGAGCAGTAATTCAACAAGAAGGTCCATACCTATGTTTTTGATACTTTCATTTCTAGTGTGTTGTTTTCTAAACAAAAGCTAGAAAACAAATACCCAGTAATGATGTAGCACAGTAGCACACAGCAACCAAAGACGTGCCATGAATTCTTTCTACTACGTAATGTTATGTGTCTTATAAAACTCCGTACATGATTTTAAAAAATGTTTGCAATACTTTTATTCTAACAGTAGATCAACTACTATGGTCCTTTAATGAAAGCTTCTCAGGCCGAACCAATAGCTATATCTAGTATTAAAAGACCTTAACTGAGAATCAAAGGAAAGGATGGCAGATTAGTTATTTGTTTTGAAAAAGTTTTGTTTGACTTTTCCCCCGTTTAGCAAGAGAAATGAACACATAAAGATATTTAGGTTGGGTGAAGGAGATAAGAACGGCTTTCGTGATTACATTGTGTAAAACTGCAGTTTTTATTATAACTCGCTTAATTCCTTTAATATAATCCTTTTTATATTTACAAAAACATTTTGAAATTAACGGGTTTGTAGCTTCTTTTTGTTATTGTCTTTTTGACGCATTTCCTGAAGGACAAATCTTGTCCCCAGAGGTATCACCTCTGCAATTGCTCCCCGCCAATAAAATTCCAATAGTTTATCATGTTCATAGGGAGGTACTGCTAATGTGGTAACAGTTGTTCCACTGCAGATGCACAAACTGATCCTCAAGGCAGATGCAAGGAACCTACCGTTAAAGACCAGTAAACAGAATGAGGTGGGATCACAAAGCCTGACCCTGAACTTCGCTTAACCGAAACCGATACCAATACGGCCTTGCAAATGCTCATTGATTGAGCAGTGGTTCGTTCACAGGATGAGCGCTGTCCCATATTCTGATTTTTTAAGATAAGGAAAGATCCGTCTTCTTATCCCCGTCATCCTCAAATGACTGAAAGGTTCGTTGTACTCACAGGCCTCCTCAGTCAGCCTTCGCGTTCCCTCCACCTTAATCGAGCCCTTATGAATTTGCATGGCTTCGGTATACATAAACAAACAATAGCACTAAGTGAGCGCTCTAGCCCAGTCTTCTTCCTTTATGCTAATATGTTAAAATCAGAGGTCACCTTCCACCGTTGGTAAACACTGCAACTGAGTGTTCCTATTCCTCCGTCGAGCAAACCTGCTTTTATCTTCTCAAAGATAAAGCAGAAAAAGCGAGAGCTATACGTTGAAATCATTTGCTATCAACACTTAGAGCCTTTACAAACTGTTTCATCAAGCCAAGATGAGGAGAACTTGTACACAAACTTCCAAATATAGCCAAATTATATATCTAATTATCACCAAAGGGTCCAAAAGTTTCCTTTCTTCTTAACCATGGTAATGTGGATGACCATCACAATGTCACAGGGAAAAGATAAAAGCAGGTCATTCTTCAAGCTCATGAAATTTAATACAGATTTTAGACAAAGAAGCAAGGGCAGAAATAGTGATATGTCATGTCGCCAAATATATATTCATATATATATATATTTCATATATATATATATATATATATATATATATATATATAATCCTCAAAGAGTGGAGCATTACCACAATAGCTTGCAAATTAACGGCGCTGACCGGATTCGACAATTGTCAGGACAGGATGGGGCAAGATACAGTTGTCAGGACAGGATGGCGCAGGGTCTGCCAGGAATGGGTAGGATTGTATACAATAGAGCAGAGCAGAGCAGAGCAGAGCAGAGCAGAGCAGAGCAGAGCAGAGCAGAGCAGAGCAGAGCAGAGCAGGGTAAGGAAGGTCAGGCGAGGGAAAGAAAGGGCAGGGCACGGCACGGTAAGAAAGGGCAGGGCACGGCACGGTAAGAAAGGGCTGGGCAGGGTAAGAAAGGGCAGGACAGGGAAGGGCAGGACAGGGAAGGGCAGGACAGGGAAGGGCAGGACAGGGAAGGGCAGGACAGGGAAGGGCAGGACAGGGAAAATATAATTTGATAAGATACCATGATGTTTCAGTATTACTGCAAAGAATTTCAAGATACGGTAAAAGAGAAATTTAGCCCCGAGGGCGAAAGACGATACTTTCAAAGAAATGTTTTAAACATGTCTTAAAGGCCTTATAAAGCACATTTTTAAACAATCTATCGTCTATTTAAATTCTACGTTCTCTATTTACAAGTGATGTTTGTGAGATGAAATACGGTAACTTTGATTTGCATTCTGTGCATTCCTCCAAAATATCAATCGTGTTTTCTTTATTAAAAGTTTGCTTCCCATTATTACATATTACCGCTAACAGTGTAACTAACAGCTTTTACAGACTTCAACATGCGATGGAAATCCTACACTCAGGAGCCTCTCATAGTGTTGCTTCCAGGCAATCTTCTTGGATACAACATCTAGTGACACGTTGCCCTCATCGTCCTTAACAAATTTATCTCCAATCACATCCTGGTTCTCATGCCTCATTTGTTTTGCTATATGGTAGATGTCGTCCTTACAGCCTGTTACACCCTGCAGTTCTCACTCCCCTGCAGCCTTCTTTGCCATGTATACTACTTGCCTGGCTTCCCTCTTAGCCTTGTTGTATGGGTTCTTGCTTCCTCCTTTCTTCCACTCTTTCCAGCCCCAGCCTAAACGTTATTTAAAACCAGCTAGATAGGTGAAAAGTAGTAGATATAGATAGAAAACTTGTTACATCTAGACTTCAAACCAATGACTCTCGCTCTAGTATTATTTTCTCTAACAACTGAACTAAGATGAACCTCGATGTTAATTTACTTTATTTTTCCAGTCGTCACATTAACTCGTAATCATCCACCGGTTGACACCGACATCCAGCACTATTGAGACCTTGGTTTTTGGTTGTCGCTCCCGTTGTACAGTTGTTGAAGTCTTAGCCTGATTTTTATACAATGGGAAGGGCGTTGCTGGTATAGGCAACCACAGTCATAATCTCCTAAGTTTTATAGTGTCTGTTTATAACATTCAGAACAACAGAACAAAACAAAACAGAACAACAGTTTACTCATCAACTATTGATGAAGTCTGAAGACTAATTCCCCGAATTCTCCTTGTCCATTTCCCTGTATGTATTTTTTTCGGATCAATCACCATACAGAGGAGGGGGCAATTTAGAGGGATATCTAAATGATTCTTATAAAAAGCTATCTAGAAATCAAATAATCGAGTAGAAATCAAACGAGCAGCACTCTTTAGTTGACACGGGCTGTCAGGGGATTGGACTTCGATCTGATTGATTGAATCGTTTCCCTATAAGCACGTCATTAAATTCCGCTGATTTATTCCTAGCTTTTATTGAGATTATTCATGATCAAGGTATGAAACTGAACGGCTCATTTCGTGACAAACAGATAAGCAAATTGAATGGACAAGCTGACGAAATATAGGCAACTAGGAAGCTGCAGCCTTGAAACAAGATAAAGGCGCCCTGGTTACGTAGTTAATGTGATTCCAGTGATAATCCGTGCAACAGGGGGCCGAATAGAATTTTTTAAAGTTGAACTTGTTCCTGAATCAGAAAGTGTAGACAGCCACTGAGTATAGAATTATGTGTAAACACTGCTGACGCGTTTTATTACACTCTCATCAGTTTATTTCGCGGAAAGAATCACTTGACATTTTTAAAAGACGATAAGCACTACAAAGCGTGCTTAGAGAGCGGATTAATATGTGAAACCAATAAGACATTTCGTTGTACGCTTCAGGTTAAATATAAAGTCAATGCCTTAATGACGTCGGTTATAGTAAACCAAACGTACAATATTAATGTTCTCTTATATCATCATACGTGGCTTACAATAGTAATCATAAATACTTCATCGTAGTTTTCAAGCTCCATAAAAAGGTTGTATTACCTCTTCCCTGATAGCTCATCGAACCCCCATTTGGTGTGGCTACCTGCGGGTCATTTACACAGTCTGCCTACTGATTGCTAAAAGCTCATTCCCACTAATTTGCGACCTCCTTTCCTGTACTTGCCTTTGGGAGATAACTCCTTAAAAACCAATTAACAAGGAGTATTTTAAGTCGATGGAATGTTCAGATTCTTCAAACTTAGCATTAAATCGTGAGTACCATTGTTGTCGATTTACGTGATCTGTCGGGTATTTTATGTTAGAAAAGAATGGTAATTTTATCTATTGTATGCTTAGAAGTTACGCGGCAAAAGACAACAAATCATATAAAAGTAACAAAGCTAAATATTACTTTACACACAATGTCACGGCACCAACTATACTAAACCATTGGTGCCGTGACAGTGTTGTAAAATTTAACTTTGCTTTACCTCAAAGACGTGTTAAAACGTTATTGTGGCTCGCGTCAACGACAGTAAAGGGTACAATAACCTACCAAACAGCAGAGAAATACTTTTTAGCAAAACTCCGCACCCCTTATATTATCATCATTATCATCATTATCATCATTATCATCATTATCATCATTATCATCATTATCATCATCATCATCATCATCATCATTAGCAATAACACCATTATCATCATTATCATCATCATCATCATCATTATCACCATCATCATCATTATCACCATTATCATCATTATCATCATTATCATTATCATCATCAAATGCCCTTTCCGGCCTGGAGTTTGATTTTCAGGTACTTCCATCTTGTTCTGTTTGATATTCCTCAATATTTGTAAGACAAAATCTTAATAAAATATGTAATAAAATTCAAAATCATTAGAAAACCACGAGAATTGGCTGTTTTTACTATTTTCTCGGAGATAGTTCTTTGTAGCATTACCTTAATTATCAAATGCCAACATTGTCACAAGTAGACGGATCATTGGTTGCTATTTAAAGACACTGTGTTTCACCTTTAAAGAAGCTGATGTCACCCCTTCTCCACCAAATTCTGTGTGTAGAGGGGATGGGGAGCGTTATATGCTATTGGGAAAACCTCCCTGTTTTAATCTAGGGTTACAATAAGCCTTGTGGCTGACTTTCTATCTCAGCGTTTACCTCTTGGAATCTCTGATTCGTCATTGTGCCGTTTAGAAAGCCATTTTACTCACAAGAAACGTAACGGAATTTGGATGATTGCGAAGTGCAGTTGCATATTTCGATGAGCCAATGAAATCAACACAAATAGACACAATTAAGTTCAACCCTCAAAGCTGAGGAAATAGTGACTTTCAGTCTGATTGGTGCTGTGATTATACAAAAGTTTTTGCTCAGCAGACTACATGGACAATTTAATACTACATCAAAACTGATCTCGTTTGTAAACAAACCCAATATGAATAACAATCAGACAAAAAAATAGTGTGGTTGATTAATAGTTGTTGTTCATAAAATAACTATTGGATAACCAGGTCAATGAACCAAAGGTATGGATTATTGCTAAATATAGGCATATTAGTGAAACATCATCCCACTTATGACATAATATTTATTATTGGTTGGTTGCTTTGTATAGGTAGTTTCAATGTCGGGCCTACTGCTCATCAGGGGTCTTTGATTGAGAGATTGCATTGCCCTTGAACGCCCCAGCTGCCCTTTATTTATTGGTTAGCCTGTTTGGTGTTTTTTTCTGTTTATTTAGGGTAGTTTCAATGTCGGACCCACTGCTCATCAAGGGTCTTTGATTGAGAGACTGCATTGCCCTTGAACGCCCCAGCTGCCCTTTATTTATTAGTTAGCCTGTTTGGTGGCTTTTCAGTTTATTTAGGGTAGTTTCAATGTCGGACCCACTGATCATCGGAGGTGTTAGATTGAGAGATTGCTAAAAAGTAAGATACAAAGAGGGAAAAATATGCAAACGTCAAGCGAGAGGTTCCGATCCCTCCTCGATCACCAAACCTTTTCCTTCAGTCAGTATCTTACTATATCCGTGAAATGATGGGACTTGCAAAACTCCCAAATACAGATTTCAGATTTGTCCTTGGAAGACAAACCTCCTTAATCCTCATTTAGACGTGCCTACAGCACATATATCGAGGATTTTTATAGGCAAGAATGGGTTCAAAGAGCCCCTGCAAAATCCACGGATCTGCGTCTGACCGGTCTCTGCTTTACAAATGCCTCGTTTTGATGACGAAGATCATGTAGTTAATTGCAGGTGCGCAATGCCGTGTGGCCCTAGGTCACTATGAAGTCTCTGATTCGCCTCTTTGCGACAAAGTTGAAAAAATCCAATTTTACTGCCCCGTGACACGTCGGAACAATAGAGAACGAGGATGAGTTTTCATTTGAAATGGCGTCGAGCTGCAGTGAGGGGGAAAAGTTTATCGATTCAGTGAAGAGTTAGTTATTTCTATTTTACACAAGGAGTGTTGAACAGAATCATTAAAATATTGAAAGAAGTGAACAGGATAGTCGGTGGTATCTTTAGAGGGTTCAGAACCTTATAATTCGTCTATATATCAAGTTGTTGGCTGATATAAATTTGTTGCTGTAGTCTGAGCCCCCGATAAACAGAAATCATGTCAGTACAAGGCACCCGAAACATGCATACACGGTCCCCGATGTTAACATGCTCTATTTCTCTAGTCGCCACATTAGCTCCCAATGATCTACCTGCGGACATCAACATCGGGCTCAACGCAATCGGAGTCCAGCCTCTCTGCCTTATGTGACTTGACCAGGGAAGGGCTGCCATCCGGCCCCGCTATCTATCCAAAATCCCGTTTAAAGTTAGAAAAGAACGTCCAAAAAGTATCTGTGAAAACATTTGCGGTAACTTTTTGAAGATTTCGGTGAAATAATCCAGCGTAAAACGATAAAACGTTAGATGAAATAATTCGGGATAAAATGATGATACTATTAGTAACAATATTCGGATTGAAAGGATGAAAATTTTGGTGAAATAGGAATTTTTCATTGGGGAAGATAATTATCCGTGAAGAGGCGCAGGTTTTCCCAGCATTAAAAAAAAAACGATCAGATATTAAATAAATAAAAAACAAGCTTTTTCAACGCAAAGGAAGGAGCAGCATTAAAACTTCCAACAGTAATTATTACGTATATGAGGGAGTTCGTACTTTCAAAAGACAGTACTTTCAAAGGTAGTACTTTCAAGAGAGCAATTTATTATAATTAAATAGCCTTTGCGACTCAGGGGTCATTCTTAAAAAATTGGAACAAAATTTGAACTTTAGCACAAAGAGCGAGGTATTGACGAGGGGATGAACCCCCCCCCCCATGAGCGTAATAATTATAGATTAGGACAGAGGAAGAAAATGCGCAGGTGTTTTGTTGTAACTTCATGGGAGAAGGGTAAATGGTGAAGATTTGAATAGATTAGGACAGAGGAAGAAAATGTGCGGATGTTTTGTTGTAACTTCATGGGAAAAGGGTAAATGGTGAAGATTTGAATAGATTAGGACAGAGGAAGAAAATGCGCAGGTGTTTTGTTGTAACTTTATGGGAAAAGGGTAAATAGTGAAGATTTGAATAGATTAGGACAGAGGAAGAAAATGTGCGGATGTTTGTTGTAACTTCATGGGAGAAGGGTAAACAGTGAAGATTTGAATAGATTAGGACAGAGGAAGAAAATGTGCGGATTCAAACTAATTGTAATGATAAACGTCTGTGACAAAGAATAAATAGTCGCTCCGTGGCTCGTGGGATAGTTAGTGAGCTGCAATTTCATCCAAATCATCCTCATCACTGTTCATCTCCGCTGCAGAAATACGATTAGGAAAAATTGTCCAATGTTTTCATCGACTTCTTCGCAAATACTTTCAGGGTCCACTCTTTCAAGTTCCACGTTTTCTTCTGAGGCTGGTGTCATCATCAAAGTATCAGTGAATTCAAGTTCACCATGATCAAATGCACAGATATCATTGTAAGGATCAAGAGTGCCACCCGAGAAACCACTTACTCCCTTTTGAAGGGCATCGGTTATCCCTGTGCTGCTAATATAATCGAATATCGATTTGAATATCGAACTATCGAATATCGAACTATCGAACTATCGAACTATCGAATATCGAACAATCGAATGGAGTCACAACATGCAGCAAAACATGACCGTTCAATTAAATTTTAATATCTCAGACTAACTTTAACTTCGACTTTCAGCTGCTCTAAGAAACCTAAACAATCTCTGAAAGCGGTTTAGACAGTTTGATAACGGGTTATTTCATGAATAGGCTAACCTGGAACAGAGGGTACTCTAAAAGAAGTGTGACTTTACTAACAGCCGTGTGTCTAGCCCCCTCCCCGTATTCCACCCCATTCTATTTGGTACCAGAGAATCATAGATTCTTTAAGTAGAAAAGAAGTATTATAACCTACATCCGTTCGAAACTCGCTATGTTATTGCATCATTTTGCAGTTGTTTCTCATATAGAGTGGCCGAGACCATTTGAACGGCTAGTGATATATTGTGAGCATGAATTTAAAACATATATCAACTGAGAAAATTTTACAATATCATCTATTTAAACAGAAACTGCACTTCATAAAAAGAATGTTTATTGGGGAAATTGGTTGAGTACCCTTTCAAAGAAAGAGAATCAGATAAGGAAGCCTTTACCCTGGTCCTCACATGCCAAGCTGGTCTTATGATGTGAACAAAGACTATCCTGATTGGCTGAGAAGCAACACTAAGAACTATGAAAAGTTGGTGAGAGGGCTTTTTTATGCCCTACCATGAACTTGGGTGTAACAATCAAGATAAAGTTCCAGCTTAGTCACCTTAAACATTGTCTTTGTGACTACAGTAATGAACAAGGTGAGAGATTTCATCAGGGTCTGAAAGTGACGTGGGAACGTTATAAGGGAAGATGGGACATCAGTATGCTTGCTGACTGCTGAGTATCTAAAGGGATGGGCCATAGAAGAAACACAGACCAGTTTCAAGATAGGGAAGATCTTTTGCCTCATCAATGAACAAATTAAAGTTTCATAGGTTGTTAAATTTTGCTACGATTTGGGTTTGGTTTGTCTATAGTGCTACTGAATCGGCGCAAACATCGCTGAAACTGCGTAAAGTTGGCAATTTGGGTTTTTGGACGTTGTTGAAGCGAATTTTAGCCGGTATTTTAAGTTGTTCTGAATCCTTCCCCCGGCGTCATTCTGACTAAACGATAGCGACATGAGTACGGCTGAAACTGAGTTGCAAACTGAAGTTGCCAACGCAAAAGAAAAACTGGATCAACATGCCTATGAGACTGTCCAATGGCATTTCAATGATAAAACCGGCTGTCCTTTTTGGCTGGAAAAAAAGGCTGAGTTGAACTTTGATCCTTTGACCGAGATCAAAGAATACGACGATCTCAAAAAGTTTCCGCACTTTGAGGTAATACTTGTTACAGGTGTTTTATAAACGGGCACAAAAGTGTAAGTGCAGGTGCAGCAGCAGAACTTGGGTGTGGAAAATTTAGATATTAGTAAAGCAAGTAAGTTCAAAGCTAGCTTAATGGTTGCGTCTCGTAAGGGTTTCGCCTCAATGCCTTAACCGTTCTCCCTACCCACGCTTTCCGTTTTGAGTTTTCACCTTGTTGCAGTGACCTCTGCCCGAATTGCGTTAAATTCATCGAGTTTGCCTTAACTGTATCAAATACTTGGTATTCGAGAGCAAATGTAGCTTTACGTTTCTGTATTTCAACTTGATACACGCGTGCATTCGTAGATTTTGAACGCGTTGACTGATTTTAGGTTGGTAATTACAGTAGAGTTGCATGTGTTGGTCAGTAACTTGACAATAAAATGTTTTGAAAAATAATCCACCACTAGTAGGTGGTCCCAGTGTTGATACTGAACAAATCTGAACCTAGTTGTACCCAAAGTTTGCTGGGCGCTTTGTGAGGTATAGAAGATTGTTTTCTTCGGCATTGCAGTTTTCAACGCATGCTTTGCAATTTGCGATAAGATCTGATATTTGGCTTGTCATTCCGAGCCAGTACATTGCTCCACAAGCCATTGTTTTAGATCACTCAATGTGTAGGTGACCAGTGTGAGTTAGGGTCAGCATTTCTTTGTGTTTTGAGGCTGGGCGGACACTTTAGGGGGAGGGGAGTGGACGAGGTCGCTCCCATATTCGTGAAAAATTGGGAGTGATAATTAACTTACTCAAATATTCCGAAAGAGAAATAGAACCTAATTGCTTATTACGAAGACGTTGCCCCCAATCCCCCTTGTGATGAAGGGCAGGTTGTGCTACCACCCCCTCCCTCCCGCTCCAACAATTTGATAAGTGTCAAATCTCAAACACGATACAGTAAATTCGTTTTCTCTGATCTTGCGTCGACCGAAGTCTAATCTTAAAAACTTTACATTTTACAGATCTTTATACACACGGCGATGATTACACAAAATGAATTAATTAGAAGAAGAAAATTATGCTCCTGCTATATAGTGTTTTTTATATCTAGTTGTGCTTAATACATCTAGAAATCGTGAAAGAAAGTATTATAGGGTCTTTTAATTGATAAGAAAGAAGATACTAAGAACAAGAAACAAGAATCGAATATTCAAACTGCAGATGATAAACTGAAAATACTAGCATCTTTCATTTCTTGTCGTTTTCACTATAACCACTGTTCACAAAAAGAACATTCTCCATGATCGGATTCAAAGTCTTCCATCAGCTGCATCAACAAGATACAAAGGGCATCCGTATGCCGTATGACGGCAATTCAATATTGCCTTGTAAGCAACGTTCTTCTCGACATCAGTGGAGTCGTATCTTCCTCGAGTAAGGTTTGTTTGTGACGTCATCGCTTGTAGCACGATATTAATCATCAATAATGATTCATAAATAATGTATCATCTTCCTTGGTCAAGTTACAAGGCGCAGAGAAGCTGGCCTCCAATTGCGTTGAGCTGGATGTCGATGTCCACCGGTGGATGATTGAGAGCTCATGTGGCGACTAGAGAAATAAAAGTATGCTGACATCGGAGGTCACCTAGCTCTATTGTTAGAGCACACGCAGCGAAAACGTAGGTCACGGGTTCGATCCCCGGTGGTGACATATTTTCTATTTCTCTAGTGTTCTTTTCAAAACTAATAAATACTGACAAATTGTCGATACTGACCAATGGTAATCTCAATGTTGCAAGAGGATTTGTGTTCATCAAACACCTGGGTCTGTAAATGTCAATCATGTGTTACTTATGGTTATGGTATATAATTCATAAAGAAAGCCAATTCCAATTCCATTAGCTAACTTTTATGTATTACAATCTTTGTAGATTTGGGATTCCGACATTGATTTTACTCATGGATTGGAACAGAACAGGAAAAGCAATGAATAAAGTTTTGAATAGTCATTTTACTTCAAAGGTATGTAGTGTTATGGTGTTTATGTTTTATTGTCTTTGTCTTTCAAAACATAACTGTGATGTACCATTTGGATAAAGCAAAGAAAAATGGGTGGTGTCATTACACTAGATGCGACAGGATGCATCTTCGTCTAACAACGGGAAAAAATGTGAAACTAGTCCTTGCAGGCAAATCCCGCGCATTTGTGGCAGTACCAGTTCTTGTGTAGACTTGCATCCAAAAACAGTTTAGGAATGTCATTGATTCAGTTATCTCCCAGAGTAATTTTGTAAGGAGGAAGAACGGAGTAAATGGCAGATTAGTGTAATGCTATAGCCAACAGTTAGTTGAAATGTATTTTCAGATATTGGCTTAATAGGGTAATCACTTCATAGCTCAATACTCACTGTAATAATACATTTTAAGGTAAATGTCTTTTTATCTACAAAATGCCACAAAGTTTAAAACGACGAATTCAGACTTAGGGGCTTATTTAAACATGAGAGCTCTTGAGAATTATTTCTCCCTAACTAGTCCTTGCAGCCAAGTTGGTAATTTACGGTATTTCTATTATTGCAAAATCATTTACTGTACACCAATAGTTCGATATCTAAACAAAGTTACACTTCTCGAACAAGATTCGTATCCTTTTGTTTATTAGCGGACATAGCATTCTTTAAGCCTCAAGTAACCACTACCGCCTAGAGCACCCATTCCTACACTCTTCACATGCTTCCAGGCTACAAAACTGTCAAATAGCTCCAAGGTCTCTAGCCCTACAGCCATTGATTTAATGACCTCCGTCTCCACTGTCTTGTTAGCTCGTGATGCTCTCAAATTAGTCAAGTGCGTTCGTCATCCATTGTTATCCAGGCATCATGTGCCATCCACATAGCCGTAGGACTTGCACAGGCTAATGTAGGAACAATTTTTAACGGCTACAAACTAACATGAGGTCACCTTGAGCCAAACTCATGATCTGGTCCTCGTTGTGTATAAATATGGTTGTTATTACGAGCCTAGGAGTTGGATTTTAGTTTGTCAACTTCGAAGTTTTGTACATGAATTGTGAATGCACAATCTGGTAATGCTTAAAGCCGAACCAATAACCTTGTGTTGTGGATATCTGAATCTTTGCGACTAGGTCACATATGTTAAGATCTGCGTGTAGAATGAATAATACAAAATGTCTGCCTGTTAATCTCAACCATGCTGTAACCACGATCTAATTGTCATACACTCCCTGCAAAGTAAAATGATCGTATATTACAATCGTTATAAAGGTCACTCCGGTGGAAACAATACGTTAATTTAAAATATATTAGCTTAAGGTTGGCTTTCAATTAATATCCCTAGGTCTTAACCAAATGACCTCCTCTTTCAGGTGCTCAACTGATTTTTCTTTTATAAAAAGTTTTCAACAATCTTTCTCACTTAGCTTTTCTTGTACAAAGGAATAGGTCTTTCTATCGTACTATTTTTCATTTAAACAAATAAAGCAGGAGTAACAAAATATATATTTCCATGTTTACATTCAGATTCCTCATTTTACTTACTTAAATGTCCATAATTCATTAAAGAACTTTAGTATCCACTGTAAGATTCGTATTAGCTATTTAAATGGCCTTGTTCAGACTCCTAATTCTCTATTCAGATTCCTCATTTTAGAAACTACAAAGTTTCTATTCAGATTCATCATTCTAGAAGCTATAATGTCTCTATTCAGATTCCTCATTCTTGAAGCTATAATGTCTCTATTCAGATTCCCCATTCTAGAAGCTATAATGTCTCTATTCAGATTCCTCATTCTTGAAGCTATAATATCGCTATTCAGATTCCTTGTTCTAGAAGCTACAAAGTCTATTGAAAAGTATGTTTGTTGTGGCCCCAATCCCGCATTTAGCCAATCAGCATTAAGTGCAGTATGTGTGCTCATCTGCTTCACGTTGAAATTTGTAGACAATCTCAAGTATACAACGACTCGGTTTATAACACCTTCGCCAAGATTGTTCAGGCAAAAAATGTGTTTGCCCAGAAAACAAGCGAATTAATAACTGGGCGATAGCTGCGGAGACCATTGTCAGTACTATCCGGGACAAACTTGAAAAATAAAAAATACTTGCATTTGGCTTTGGCAATCTCACAATCAAAGACCCCTGATGAGCAGTGGGCCCGACATTGAAACTACCCTAAATAAACAGAAAAACCACAAGGAGGATCAACAAGATGGACGAGGAGGAAAGGTTATGGATTGAGAAAATGCATCATAAGGTATATCAACACTTTCACTTACTAGAACTTCAAATAGGTAACTAAGGAGATAATTTTTTCAATCAAATATCTCTATAATAATAGGTTTGATGCTAGAACTTTGGTTAAATGCAGCTTTTTTTATATTTTACAACAGTTGTACTTCTCAATGTTTTAGTTGTTATTGTATTGACCGTAAAAAGTATATCCCTACGTGGTATTATTTTTCTATCAACAGTCTTATATTTCGTATAGACATAAGCACGTAAGCTGTATAGTTGCCCGTCCCATGTTATTAACATTTACAGTTTTTATTTATTTATTTATTTCTTTATTTATTTATTTAATACTAATCTTTATATCGGATCGTCAATATCAACAAATATTATAAATTGTTTCGCATGTGAGTCCTGCTAAATACAAAATGTAGTATTAAAACATTAACATAATAAAGCTATAAAACCATAAAATCCTAAGAGTCTTATATAACATCTAGTTTTAAAATTAGCTAAAAAAATGCTTCAGAAGAAAACAAGGATAAGGATTTTGTAAGTATGAAGTTCATATACAAGTAAGCTGTTCATTTCGTGCTTAAAATCTTGTATTTCTCGAATGTTGACAAATTTTAGACAATTTGAAGATACATATATCAGCTTCAAAGGAAAGTGATCAACTGTAGAACGGACTATTTATATTGAAAAAAAATTCCCCCACAGAAAAAGTTAGGGCAAATAAGTTTGTTTTTATTTAAGATGTTTTAGCTTTTCTTTTCTAGATTCTTACTATGTATAATGCAGCGAGTCGTAGATAGCAAGGCTGCATTTCTTCCCATATGTTGTAAATTATCTAGTCTCTTATGGTATGCTCTTATATTTAGATTAGTTTTAGTCTATAATTTGGGAAATTATCTATAGCTGTTTCTCAGGCTAAATATTAATTATTGTGCGAATCTTCAAAGAGGTAAAGAGGGGAATGTCGTTATGACGGTGCGAAATTTTGACACTAGTTAAGACCACAACTTAGGCAATAGAATACATTAACAAGAGACACACTAAAAGAGCAAAAGGGGAGTCGAACTTTTGTCGGCATTTAGAAGGCTTTATTTGAGCAACGGCTAGAATTCTGAAGAAGCCGAGGAAGGAAGTCAGAGGCAGAGAACGGGTGAGAACAGGTTTCAGTATGTAGACGAATGTTAGAAAATGGAAGGTTATTGAAAAACACGCAACTAATAAAGACGCTAGAGGGCATAGTAACGCAACGTCATGCCACAACTACTACCAGTCCAAGGTATTTGTTTCATATAGCAACACATGACCCAAAGGTCAGCAGATAAAAGTTTAATCTAATCTCCACCGATTGTTATGCCTGGATTTATGCTGGTGATCTGAAAGCAAGAATGCATTTATGGGTAAACCATGTACCATAAAAGTTTACGGGATTTCCGGTAAAATAATAGGACTTCTCAAAGATTTCTGTCAAAACAGTGAAGTTCTGGTCAAAATGTACCGGATTTCCAGGGAGTGGTTTACCCCTCAACACTAGTAAAAGCCGATTCTCATGCTTATGCTGGTGATCTGAAACAAAAAAGACAGGCAATAAAGATTTCGTGTCATTACAGGGCGACCAAATCAAAAGAGAGGGGCGTAAGAGATAATGAAAAGTTATTCTTTGCTTTGGTTACCTGATAGCAACGTCACGCTCTACATAGTAGCTTAGTCCCTTAGTACACTTTAGGAGTAGGTAGTATATCCACATTTACTTATCTTGAGGTGGGATTCTGTCCAAGCAAGTTTCTGATAGTACTAAGCACTTTCTAGACAGCTAAACACCCCCTTACCCAATTTCAAATAGCTGAGTGTGCCCTTACCATGGTCAGTTAATGTACTATGCCACTTTTGATAGTAAGCACAGCCGGCATCTGATATCATTTCGATATCGATGTTTGGTCGATTCTACGTTATGTTGGGAATGACCTGCGAATCGTCAGCAATTCAAAGTATTGATTTCCATGCCAATTATACTGACATTAGATAAACGTCAACTCTACGTTTCTCCACTTCCTTTGTAGGGCTCTGCTTAGAAGACTTGGAGCGTTTTTCATCAGAAGGCGGAATAATGGAAGACCACCTTTGGATGTCATCACCTACAACGCTGTACTCCAAGAGGTAATTTTAAGTAGTTACGCTTTGGAATCTTCTCTTGCTGAGGTGTGACAGCCTGCAACGCCGCTCCCATCGTGTGTCTTCCCTCTTAGATAAAGTATACATCTTTTCTAACGAGACCCAGGTTTTTTTAAAAAATAAGTTTTCTTAATTGCATTTTTTTATGGTAATGAATGCAGCTTCCTGGGTAGCAACTTGAAAGAAAGGTGCATGTGCTAAGAAGCGAAAGAAAATAAATAAAGTGACAAACTTTTGAATTGTATCTTAAATCTCTAAGTATAATCAGGGGTCACAGGTTAAATCCCCGCAGTGACATATTTCCTATTTCTCTGGTGTCTTTTCTATGAATCTCATAAAACCAATTCAGCCTGCAAAAATAAAGGAAGCTCAGATTTTACTTGTCTTGTGTAACAAAACATAAGAACTAGTTTAAAAGTAAAAGATTTTCCCTGGATAGAAGTTTTGACAGGCACTGGTTATAGCATGCCTCAAGCATAGAGGAGGTAAACATCTTGTGATGAATTATTAGGATTGGGGAGGATTGTAACATGCTGTTAAATAACACATAAGTAACAGAAAAAGAATGAAATCATTTTGTATTATTTGTAGTTTTAAGCACAAACACAAATACTAGAACAAGTCATTCAGGACTTAGTTAAAAGCTTGCCCTGAAAATATGGCCTTTTAGGCTCAATGTAGTCTTTTCTGATGGTCCTCGGTTTTAGTATATCAGCCATTTAGAAAAGTGATTAGGTTTAGACACACTTCCTCCCTGGACCTTAGATTTACTGTAATAACAGCTACTTCAGTTTAGAAGTTGATTTATTATGGTAGACCTGGAGGTGCTCTACACAGAGTTACCTAAAAGACTGTTTTGAGCAATAGAATAATTTTCGATTCTAAATACTTGAGAATCACAAGTATTCATGATTAGCTGTAGTGAGCAACATTTGACTTGTTACAGTACAATCAATGATCATCATTATGGCCTTTGAATGAAAAAAAAAAGGAAGACATACAGGGCAATAAAGGGGGATGCAGAAGCAAAAACGGGATGGCGATGGTGGGAACAGCCAAACTACAGTATGTACTAACTGAAATGAGTCATTTCAAAGAAAACTTGTATCCAGACATCGGATTCGTGTACTGAAAGATCCGCCTGGCTTGGCAGGCGGGTAATATATTTGCGACATATCTACACCTTTTTAAAGCCAAAATAAACTGTTGATATAGTTCATCGTGTAATGACATAATCAAAAAGATTGCTATTTCTACTAATTTGGGAAGTGTTGGAGTAATAATTTCTTCAGGGCTTATAGCACAATTTGGTAAGTACATTTACAGACTTACAGGGGTAAAGTATGACTTTTTATCCGGTACTTCATTTTCTTAACGAATTATGTATCATTTATTTATTTATAATATTTACAAGTTCTACCCCCTGTAGTTCTATACCAGTAGTCCTTAACCTTTTATCAATGCCACGGCTGTTTGACTCGGGAAATAGAGAATTTTCGCGCCAAATTTGAAAATCGATCGTACCTACAGGTAATAATTTGACTATTGCGTAAAATCTGTTACATATATTTTTAACAAAACACACCGTTCGATTGCCAGGTAAATTCTTGTGGGATGAAGTCCAGTTGTAAAGCGCCTCGAATGGGCCTGGCATGTAAAAGGTGCTTTATGAATACGGTGTGCCTGACTTTAATTTAGTCGAGGATAGTGAGTACCAAAAAAGTTTGTAGTAACTATTAGCGATAGCGCCACATTTCAACAAAAAAGTAAATGTTTAACGTAAAGAAACTAACCTCTTCGACAGAGACGTTGTTGACAAAGTTACATAAATAATAATGAGAGCACAGTGCTCCTTCAACATTGTTTGTTTTGCTTTTTCTACACGCACAAGCCCTTACCACGCTATTTCGTATATTGGACTACGAACAATAAATTTGATGTCATCAGAAGAGATGAGGTCCATTCGTAGACTTTCCCCAGCTTTCTTTTCATATTGCAGAAAAGGACCTTCTCCAAAAGCTTGGCAGTTGTATATTTGAAATGAAGTTGCGTTCCAACGCCCATGGTCTAAATGCAATCAAATGACCACGCTCATATATAATTTGCATGTATATCTAGCTGATAAAAGCAAATCCAATAGTGCATGTAGAAATGTTTTCATTAATCCCAGTCACTAACTTCCATATATATTCCACCAAGACATTCTGTACATCCTGCGACTTCAAATATATCAGATATAAACGGTTTCAAACAAAACACCACCATATTGAATTAATGACTGCAATTAATCGACCCAATAAGTAGGATAGATTACAAATTATCATAGTTTTGATGTATGCTTCCAGATTTGTTGTAGTTATTGGGGTGGACTTTCATATTACTTTTTGACATAAGTAGTGGAAATATTTCCCATTATCTAATACCTGCCCTTGCATATAAAAGCAAGAATCAGATAACAAGAGCAAAGGAGCCTTGTTTTTCAAAATGTATTTTAGTACTTTTAAGGTTTAATACTGTCATCACCTTTTTAATTTTGCAAAGTTTATAGTTAAATAAACAACATTTTAATTCATAAATTGTCAGTTTATTTGCTCCAGTTTGTAATTATATGCCTTTAATGTTAACCCTAACTTTTACCAGTGCTATTGATTCCCTCAAGTATTCAAAACTCATTTTGTTTAATCGCTGTATTGATCCTGTTGATGTGATATACCTGGGCAGCTGCCTGCACATCCGCTTTCGCTGTCAATTTGTATACTTCCAAGCCGGGAACATTAAAATGTCAACACTGTGTGGGGACACAACTGGGTTCACCCTTTCTTCACACCGAAGATATTGCAAGCAGATATTGCATATTAGACATCTTTCGACTCTTGATCCCTTAATTCTGTAAGAACGGCATAGCAAAAAAAATATAAAAATCAAATACTTTACCCCAGATACTTTTACAAACCGTTGTAAGAATTACAAGATTTCATAAGCTTTTGTTCCTTGTGTGTAATATCGACCTAATTAACGCGTATTTGACACGATAGAACCAACCAACGAGCTGCTTTTCTAGCTTTGCCAGTGCTTGTCTAAGTCTAGAGAAACTGATTTCTAGTATCGAGTCTAACGGATTCTAATTGGGGATCGGAACTGCGATTTAAATGTGACATCAGCTCGGTCAGAGGCCTTACTTGCCTGTTTCCCGTCATCTTTTCGAGTGGTAAACTAAGACTGTAATTTTACGTACTTTCACAACAGTGGCTCTGTCTCGGATCTGAATTACTGTGTGTGCTCCCTTTCACTCTCTACTACTACTGTCCATATTGATGAATAAGAAAGAGACTATGACCACCTGCCACTAATTCAAGAGGGACAATTTTTAAAACGCCTGAAAAACAAATCAAGAAACGTTTTGCATTAAGAATTGATTACAAACTGCTGGTATATAAAAAATATCACACTGTTGATAATATGTCAAGCAAAGAGATCAAAGATCCAACAATCATTTGGTATTTCATAGGTAGTGATGCCTAAGCAACTACTTAAGCAACTTCAGGCCTGATTTTGCAACATTGCTAAGCAACGTGAGGCCTGACCCCGAAAATGGAGTTGCTTATAAAAAAAAACGTTATCAAAGGTAAAACGCCAAATGTGGAAACTTTATTGACAACGTTTCGTCTAACAGACTTCTTCAGGTCACTACTGAAATCACGTTTGTTTATTTCTTGTGAATCTACATAAATTTAATAAACATGGAAGAGTGAGCTTTTGATAGAATATATATAAACTCCATAACCACTGAGCCATCGAGGCTCAAAAAGCTAAGGTGAAGATTTTAGTGTCAATCTTTCGCGAATTCTCCTCCAGTCAGTGCGTACGGAGAAATTTATTAATTAGTTTCGGCTTTGAGCATTCATCAGTGCCAGAGAAATATAAATACTTATATATCTCTGGCACTGATGAAGGCTCAAAGCCGAGACACAATTAATAATTATAATCAATGAATTTCCCCTTTCCCACTAAGTGGAGGCGAAAATATGGCAAGATTGACTTGAAGTAAGGCGTATGAAAATCGTAAATTTTTTATCATCATCAGCAAGGAGAAGCTAATAAAGCAAGTTTAATTGCCCCAGTTTCTTTCTTTGATTGTTTTCTAGCGTCAGACGTACCCACTGCTTCCTTTTCTTTCGTTTCTTAGAGCCACTGGCATTGTCATTTTGCTCAGAAGCAAGTAGTGCTAACAAAATAACTAAAATCAGGACTATTAGTATCTGCCAGGTTGAAAATTTTAAACTAACTGCCAAATGATATAAATAGTGACATTATAAAGAGGAAATTGTTTTTTTTACGGAGGTTTTAGTTACTGTAGCATGAAGGGAAAGTAATTTTGTCTGAAAGCTTAGCTTTTGTCCATCTAATGCTTATAAAGAAAAAAATTCCGGTATCGAAGAGGCTGTGGCTGTAGATTTTCGATTGATCAAGAAGGTTGAAGACAACGATGTAGACATTGAGGCGTAAATTTATTGCCCTTTCTTATACTTGTAGGGTATTTTAAAATGCAGGATGATAGAGTTTGTGTCTTGATATTTACTGTTATCTCACAAATTAGCATACTGCAACAACTGAAGATTGGGTGATTTCAACGTTTGTTTATCATACGCCATAAAATGGTAACAAGGTAACGTACGGGTACTTAAAAACCCACAATATCAAAGAAAAAGAAGGCGATCGGCACATTAGTTCAATAGCATTCGTCCAGCCCTCGAAGGTTCTTAAAATATTGACCTTCTGAGCCCTCAAAGTTTCTTGGCAGTTTCTTATTCTCTGGTTACAAGTAGAACGGGTTGGAATACGCAGAGGAGTCTAGAAAACAGCGGGGGTTCAATGCATATTATAAAGGATGGAGTTCTCTGTTGCAGGTTAGCCTATTCATGAAATAACCCGTTATCAAACTGTCTAAACCGTTTTCAGAGATTTTTTAGGTTCTTAGAGCAGACCCATCCAGACCTATCCAGTTTTTAAACTTTTGGGGAGATTGAGCCCTGGTTTCTTATAGAAAAGTAAGTGTATCTTGAAAGAAAATATGAAATAGACATCTACACCTCGAACAAATTTTGTGGGACATTTAAAAAGCTTTGTGAAAGTGAACAATTTACGCGAAACATTTTCGGACCGTAGTCTTGTCAAAGCCATGATCGTCTAAGTTCGAAAGTTTCGAATACGGCACTGCAAAGAAGAAGAAGAACCAGAAGTAACAGTTAGTGATTTAAAATATCTAACACGTTAAATTTAGAAAACGTTTAAGAAATGGTTAAAATATTGTAGAAATATTCTAGAAGAAGAAGAGAAGAAGAGATGGTCGACCGCAGTTGGAGGCAACACGAATGCTCCTCTTTCCTTAGCTTCTACCACTATAGTGGTAGGGGTGGGCGCCACTCCTATCCCAAGTGCCAAAACATTGCCAATGGTAAACGATTTTTGTGAAGTTTATGACAATCATTATGATAATATGATGGTAATAGTAGTAGTAATAATAATAATTAAACTTCATTGCCATTTATTCTTTTTATAAAAATTACAGTTACAGTAATAACGTTTACAAGATATAAAAGTTCTCACTGTTTTCACCCGGCATAATGGGGACAGTGAGACTTAGAAAAGTGGATAATAACAATAACAACGATAATAACAATAATAACAACAATAATAATAATAACAGTAGCAACAAGATCGATGGTTGCGGATAACCAAAGACGCAAAGTTAAAAATAAATGAAGATAATGTCCTAATGTGTTGAAATCAAAAGCTAATCTTTTTCCTCCAACGTCATTCCCATTTCCCCTTGTTAACGTAAAACATCACTCTTTTTTCGTGTACAAAAAAACACAGCATAGAAATCGCCAGTGTCTGCATAAACGTCAACGGCGATATGACTCGATCTGATTTACACCATAAAATCCTAATCACACATTACAAGATACTATCAGTTAGATTATTTATTCCCGTATATCTACACGATTAATTGTCCATCGGCAAACACCTAGGCTTAACAAAGTTATCGATTGATGAGCTTTACATCTAATCCGTGTTTACACAAGAGGGTAGCTGGCCTGAGTGGCAATTCCGCACTGGTTATTTTTGTTCAATAAAATAATGAAGGACAGTAATGACAACGATCCAGGCATGTACAAAATGGGGGAGGAGGTCAAAAAACTTAACAACGTATCAAAAATTTGTTTACAAGCGTTTCTGTTAAGTTTATACGAGTGATTTTTAAGTTTATACGAGAGAGTTTTTTATTTCTTTGGGGGGGGGGGTGGGGGTTAAAACCTGGTTCCTCCCTCCTCATGGGTATGGTATTGATCATAGTCTTCACTTTTAGTCGAAGAAAAAGTGAGATAGACAACATGTCAAGCCAATGTGTCAAGATTAAAAACGGGGAGAAGAAAGGAAGGGGGAGAATGGGAGCCCGACGGAGGGACAAAATGGAGAGATTGAACACAACTAAACAACGAAAGATTTTTTTTAAAAAGTGAATTTATTTTAATAAAGTACATACTTTACCCTATTTAATGGCATAGTTGACAAGCTTGTTCAAACACTTATTATTCTTCTCAACTAATTTAAAGTAACCTTTTCATAAAAATTTACCACCAGCACCGATAACCATAGGTTCACTGCCGTTTTTACATCATCGTCATCATCATAATGGTTCTTACTGAGGTGGCAACCGGTTCAACTGGGGACGAAACATACTTTTCGCATATCACACCCAAATCAAGGCAACAGAACATGGAATAGAAACTTATAGCATCCTGAGAAAAGGGAATTGTCCTTCTTACGTACGTCCTTAAGGATCACACAAGAATCGTGTTAGTTTGGGTGGATGGATGTCATTCGATGAGGCAGGGCCAGGACAGCGATCTTATCCCAAGGTGATATGTGATGTTGAAATTGAATATCAATTACTAAAATAGTCATCAACTTTTGTGAATACTTTAACTATTTCGTACTCCTCTTTTGTTTTCTCTTTCAAAAGTATGTTATACATTAGCCATTACAACACAATATTTTGAACATTTGAACACTTTTTTGAAATTTAGTCATGTGATTAATGACGTCACAATGACTAGCATTTTCATAAAACTAAAGCCTTAAAATAAGCAAATGAAACCATATGAATTTTTGACGGAGTATAATATTTGTTCTCCTTTATGCCTAACAGAGTTATCGTGAATAAGTGTGTGAGTGTGTGTGTCTTTCATAAATTTGCGAAGCCTTTTATAGATGTAGAAATCTTTGAGACGAAAGATCTATGTACGAAGACAAGTGACGTCATCTATGACTTTCTTGCATGTGAACATGGTGATTGTTGCTATAGTGGACGACAAGTCTCGGACAATTTGCGCCAGGAGTTAATTCTTTCTGCGACTCCTGGTTTTGAGCCGTTAAACTATTTATGGATGTCCCAAATTTACCGTACAGAGACTACTATCACAATACTGTTATATTTATCGTTCGCAAACTATTCAAACATCTCGCAATATGCTGCAAAAATTAACAACCACGAGTTACAAAGGGGCATCTTTTTACTCCATATTTTGTACTTTTTCATTTGACGTCTCGCAATATGCTGCAAAAAATAACAACCACGAGTTACAAAGGGGCATCTTTTTACTACATATTTTGTACTTTTATGCCTTAGACGTCTCGCAATATGCTGCAAAAATTAACACCCACGAGTTACAAAGGGCATCTTTTTACTACATATTTTGTACTCTGTCCCTTTCACTTCTCGCAATATGCTGCAAAAGTTAGCAACCACGAGATACAAAGGGGCATCTTTTTACTACATAATTTGTACTCTTTCCCTTTGACGTCTCGTTTCTTGTCGAGGAAAATCGATTCTCCATTTCTATAAAATTAATTCCAGTTGAAGGGACAATACCAAGGTACCAGTAGTCTCTCTTTTTGACGCCCGATATAGCGCCATTCATAGCACCAGATTTCGCACGCTTAACATTGTAACAGCCAATCAGTACAATGGTACTCAGACTTACTTGTTTAAGCAGTCATAACAAGACGCACTCTGATTTGGACTAATGAATTCCCGTACCTTGACATGGCCCTCATCAACTACAATCACCAAACATGCAAATATACTATTTCGACCATTCACTACTTACTAGTTGCAGGCGTAACTGTCTGTTCGTCAGCTTCTCTGCTTCAAGTGACTCTAGTATAGCAATCAAATTTGACGAGACTCGGAAATACATCTCTGTTCATGGACACCTAAAGAGCGCCTTCAGTTAGTGTTACCTTTGACTTTGACCTATCTGAATAATTGAATGTCAAAACTTCGCACACTGAGTATTTACTTAACTTCTGCAAGGAACTCTACCTGTGCTTGTTTTTCTGCTTTTGCTATTGGAAGGCTTGTGTTATTTTTCATCTGTTCAATTCAGGGTATGCCTTACTTCCTTTTCTTTACGAGGTCTCTGTAATAGGCGTGTTTAACAATCCTGTTCTTTGGAAGTCTGCGTACATGCCCGAACCATCCGAACCATGATAGTCACTTCTATTTGGTGATTTCAAACGTCGATAAGATGCTAGCTTTTAAGGTGTGTAAGTAAGCAGGCAAAGGTAGAGCAGTGGAAAGTCAGGAACCATTGCGAAGGTCAGGTCGATGGTCCTACTGTACGGCTGAGCCTGTCTCATAGATTGCTTCTCTTTCCGGTAGCCTAAGTTGATGGGCGTTGCCCTTAGACGCCCCAGCTTTGTTTATTAGTTAGCCTGCTCCGTGGGTTTTATTTATAAAGAATAGTTTCAATGTCGGGCGCACTGCTCATCAGGGATCTTTGATTGAGAGACTGCGACGATGGTAACAACTATCTGTCAAGCATTTATTAGATGTTTTGTTGAACGTTTTCTAGCCAAAACAGTGATTTTATCTTCCAAAGGAGTCGAGTACTACCATATGCACTACTTACTATATGCTATTCTCGGAGTTTGTTCACGACCTACACTTCATCACTCACAAAATGTGAGCAGTTCGTACACTCCATAGCTGAAAGAAGGAAAGACTTTGAAAATCATATATCGCTCTACACAGCTCAGATCTGGTTAACAAATACCGCTAAATTGGGTTGCTTCCTTTTGTTCGTTCAACTGTCAAAGTAATTTTACTTTAGCGAGTAAAAAATATCCCCTTAGGCTTGCGATAGGGTATCATTCATGATGTCTCTTTATTACATCTTAAACTCGCTTTAAAGATGATTTCAGATAATCGACTATCTGAAACAAAGACATGGAAGAGGATGTATTGTTCCTAGTTTTTGTCATGTATACCATCGAACAGTTTAATTGAAGTTGAAACCGAGTCATCTTTGACCTTTGACGTCAATGAAATAGCATGTGAGAAATGTACGATAAATAGTTACAACAAAACAGCATACAAATAAAAATATGTGCATTTAACATATCTTTGTGCAAGCCAGAGAGTAAGCACTCAGTTTCCCCTTTTTATACAATCACAGCATTACTGTAATATAAACATATTCTTGGTGGTACAAAACTTAAATATAGACGATAAAAGCGGACACATTGTGATTTCATATTTTCGATCTATGTAGGTTTCTCGGTTACGTTTGAAACCTTTTGTATATATTTCCCACTGTTGCCTAAAAGAATTGCGTCGTGCGTGTAGGATATGTTGTTAAGCACTTCCCCGGTTGCTTTTATGTCCACCTCGACATTGTTAAGTTCGTACAACATTGACTCGACGTACATGTTGTTTAAGTGAGGGGAGTCCACAAATTCCGCTATGAACAAGTTGCTGACATAAAGGAACCTATTGTCGGTAAACAGTTTTTTATTTTTTCGGCAGTGCAAAAGGTTATATAACTTTAAAGTCATTAGTTGTTATTGTGACCCATTCATGACTTGTAAGTCGCTCGTTAACAATATTACCAGACAAAGAATCCTTCAGTTCAGTTTTAATATCAGTACCTGGAAAATTAGGCGCGCCTGCATTATCCCATTCTCTTGAAATTCTGCTGCGTTCTTTAGTGATCTGATATATTAAGACTAATGATATTTCGGAAGCTTAAAAGTGAACCAAACTTTCAACCTTGTGGAGTGCTGGTATCTCTATAATTTTTAAAAAATGTATTCTAAAAGTCCAAAATAATAAATTGAATATTTTGTCATGAAACATACGCGCGAATATTTTTGTGATAAATTGTGAATGTATACTTTTTGTTTTTATGTAGGGAAATGTTTTGGCAAATAAGAAAAAGCATCTTGTGAGCCAACAGTCTAACAATGAAGAAAACTTTAAAAATGCATTTTCAAAGAACAATAATGTGAAAAAAGTTACATCTTTAAAAATCCTCGGGAATCCATTTGGACACCATTCAAAATTTTTCAATATGTAGATATTTAAAACCGAATCCAGTCATATTTTGAATTACGTAAAAAACATGAATTTACATATAAGAATGAGTTTGATTCGTTAACTGATGAATAAATAATGGGAACTTTTGTTGGCCTGTGTCCATTTGGACCTCTCACCAGGGGCGGTTTTAGGGTATAGCGGACAGGGCGGTAGCCTAGTGCCCCGCGCTCAAGGGGGCCCCCTTGCTCAAGCTATATCCTTTGATGTACACAGATAATAACGGATTCTACTTACGACCATTGGGCAGTTACGTCTAAATATCCTAGATTTATATGTGCCATTAAGGTTGTGGCAGTTCTTTAATCAAGACTTTCCCTTTCATCAAAAGCGTTCTCTAATGTTATTTACGCTCTGCAATCAGACATTTTAATCCTGTTCAATCATTAATGTAACAAGAGGTTAACACTCCATAGAAGCTCAAAATCCAATATAATTTTCCTGTTACATGTAAAGCTTTTATCAATTTATGTTAAGCAAGATGCGAGTGTAAATTTTAAACTGGATCGTCTAATCTGCCCTGAACAAAATCTAATACTTCCAAGTTAGATTGTTTTGACACTTTGTCACTTCGTTGTTTACAGTCGAATGTGTTTACATAAAGAAGTAAGAGACTTGTGTGAAGGAATGCCATTTCTCTCGCGGAGATGAAAATTACTAACCTGCTTAAACTGTTAAATTGTCCTCTTTTGCAAAGGAACCTTTTACGAGATCAATGATCGATTTCACATACCATTACAAGCAAATCAGTCATTCTATCCGCTACAGGTGGTATGATGAGTGATATACAAAGACATTATAAATAATACATAACTGCAAACGGAGGAAACTCTTATTCCGGTGACAGCCATGTCGTTGCTCTCTGTGAAAGTCGATTAAGTACTCTAAAGGACACTCTACTGTCCGGTTCTTCAATCTAGAAAACGGATACGAGGTTTAACACTTACGCCGGATGTTCAGTTTTCTAGGAGAACCGTCTTATTTATATTCTTTTGTGATTGAATTAGCCAATGAACAAAGCCGTTACCTATTTCCTTTCGTTGTCTTTATAGGGGAGATAAAACGTTGAGACCTTTCAAACCTGTGGAAACTGGTAACGTGTCTTCACAGAGATGAACTGGCAAATCATAGAATTCCAAACCTTTCTTCCTAATTCGTGGTTCGATAAGAGGCAACAAAGTTGAACAATACAGAAAGCTGAAAGGTTCTCAGCACATCTAAGAAGATGATCATGTATAATATCGTACTGCTTTTTACTGGGGCGATGGGGCAAATCTGCATAGTGGACCGTCTTCTTTACTGTGGGCGAAAATGTGATGTCGCTCTCGTCTGCCTGTCTTGATAAATCCACCATCTCGGTAGGGGCATCTTTTCCTTCCGAGACAGTAGCTTCCGGTTTATTCCTGGAAATAATAAGCAAGTTGTACAAAAACAATTAGAAAAATGTATCACAAAGAGCTAGCGGGGTTTCCTAATCCTTTGCAGCAAATTTTGGCCGCCGAGTTTCGGAAGTCGTAGTAGTAGTTCCACCGTTTTTCTTCCTTAGAAACAAATAGTCTTCCAGAATGTTAATATTTTTCACTTGTAGGTTTTCATAAATACGTTATGCACATTAGTACGAGTACCACTATCTTGTATGATATGGTGTATCAGCAGGATCACTGCAGCGTATCCGAACTATAACAGAGAGTGTTGCCACTTCGTTCGGTCTTTGTATCAAACTGTAAATACTTTTGCGCTCCAGAATGTTCCGTGTTGTTAGCAATCCTACTACTGCAATGATCTGATTAGCGTAGGCTTCAACAAATAAACAAGACCCTTACAAATCATAAATACCCCGCAACAGGAACTTGTATATTATCTATATAACATGGATCACTACCTTGCATTTTAAGAAAGTTCTTGTTATTCGCAATCCTGAAAGACCCCAACGCAACAACATCAATCCAAAGAATTCCTCGTCACATTCCCGCAGGACCTCGATACCTTTTGGACACCGTTTAACTCCTTAGGTCGTGGTTGTGAGATACCAGTATGCTTCCATCTTCTCTGTAAAAACAATATGCTTCGAATCTACTTATTTCCTACCTGCTATTACTGTGATCTCTACAAAGCAACAACGCAAAGCACAAGTTTAGGCTCTGTGCTCCTGTGAAGATAAAGTTGTAGATTCTCACACTTTGTAGCAGTCAGAACCGAATTTGGAAGTAGGACTGGCACTGCAGGACTTATCCCATTACGGCGCAAACTGCCTCGGAGTCGCTTCTCGGTTTTGTGGCAAATTAGAACGAGAATAACGTCTGAGATCAAAAGACGAACTTGAGAAAGAAGAGCTAGCTAGTGTTGTGCCAAAGCCCATTGGATATATAGACACTGTTTTAATTGATAACGCAGTCTCTCAAGACAACTTGAAGAACGAAAAGAGTAAAAATCCTCATTATAAAAGAGTATTAAGAAGAATCAAAGAAGCTTGGCCATCTTGCTCTGAATTGTTATTCTCAAGAAAAATGAAGTCAGGAAAGAAAGACCAGCATTCGTATGATGGAGATCCTGCAGAATCATAAAAGCAAATCCCAATGCTGCAGTACTGTTGATCTTAAGTGATGTTACGTGAAATGAGGACATAAAAACTGTGAATTCAAATGTCTTTGTTATTGATTGGATATGGCCATGCGTGTTCAAAAGGGGTGCAGACTTCACCAAATTAGTAGCTTCCCTTCATTTACTACATCTCTTTATGCTTTCTTTGTTTACTCATCCACTTTCTTTTCGTCAAGGAGGAAAGGTAACATATACTCCTCCTGATTACCTGTGGCGAAAGATAGAATCGTCAGGAGGTTGGGTATTTACGGGATAATTTATTGACAAGGAGTACGACCGGAAACGATGGAAATTCCGTTTTCCCTTTCCTTAGACTGGAGAAGCACCTCGGACTGATAAAGAGGCAGCTCGTATAAATCTTTATTTACAAAATCTATGTTATCTGTCATGTTACAAGAAGACATCGAATTCACAGAACAATAGACTAACAGCGGCGATTCCTGACAATACTTTACAAAGACCCTGGTTTAACGTAGGGACTTCGCCAGCAAGAAAATTTATAAATATTTTCAGATATCTAGAAAATTGTTGTACATCACATGACTTTCCCACGGTCTAATTATGTAAGAGTTCAACCTTATCGATCATACAGTATAAGTAAAACAAAAGAAAGTGTTGAAAGGTCAATATCAAAGGATATGTTAAAAAGGGGGTCCTGTTGTATTGCTGTAAATTGTGCGTTCTCCATTTCCTGAGAACATTATCGTAGCATAATCCTTCCTGGGAAGCTCCGGTTTCCATTGCCAACCATTCCTAAAGTTTTTTACTGTTTAATAAAGTAAATTTGAGAGAAAGAGTCAAACTTTAGCGTAAAGAACGGGGCGTCGAGAAGGGAACAGTCCCTTTCATACACGGAGTAATTTCTGTTCGTTTTAAGTTTTAATGTCGCTCCTTACTTTCATTAAAAAAAAACTAGTTTCTTTTTTAATTTAAAATTTCATTAGGATTAACCTAGTTTCACTTCTTGAGTGTGTTCTGGACTGTACGGGAGTACCGTAGTTTCTGCTGTTGATAAACGTTACTGATAAGTAAAGAAGCAGAGAAATGATAAAAACTGATGAGTCAGGATATAATATTTAGCCAGTTAGGAGACAATGAGTTTTTAACATCAATATGAAAAAACACGAGGAAGAAAATAGAGATAGAGAGGGGTAGAAGCTGGTGTAGAAAAGGGAATATTTAAGAAAAGAACACATATAGCCATAAAACAAGAGGAAAAAGGAGGGAGAGAGAGGGATAACTACAAAAGCTCTGTTTAATTCCTGCTATACCTCCAGAGGCAGACAATCAAGGGCATTGACGGGTGTCAGTGAAGAGTCTCCAGTCGTCTCATTATTATGTGTCGGTGCAGAAGTGCATCTCTTCGATATCTTTCGTAATGTCCTCAAAGGTTCTTACACGACAATCTCTCTTCATACATTCCAATGACAAAGAGGATCAACCTCATACCCCCTCAGCACAAACCAACTAACCAAATCCTTTGCCCTCTTTTCAAAATCTTCGCTCTTGGAACATATTTTACGTAGTTTGACTGCCTGACTGAATGAAATTGCCTTCTTGATATGTGCTGGATGACATGATTTCTTGTGCAGGTACTGATGAGTGTCAGTTTCGTTGCAAAAGAGGTCGGTCTCTAAAGAACTACCTACCTTACGAACTAAAATGTCTACGAAATTTACACTACTACAGGATTGCTGAAAAGTAAACTTAATAAACTGATGGCTATTGTTCAAAATCTGCTGGAACTGACTAAGCTTCTCCTGCCCATGGGTCCAAACAAAAAAACAATCTATGGCGAAAACGTTTAATAAAAAACAAATCCGTTACTCAACGCAATATTCAAATTTTCTGCCAACATTTATGCATTGAGGCAGACGAGGAGACAATGTAACTAATGCTCCCGTACCTCGTTAGTATTATCATCATCATCATTATTATTATCAATAACTAATAAAAACTATCTATTTCAAATGAAATTTCTCTTCACAATTCAAACCACGTATTTCATTTTTTGTAAAAGAAACAAGGAATGGCTACAACCAAATCTCATAACTTGGTGGAAGATATATACCACAATAATTTCTGTATAACTTTTCATATGAGAGTACTGGAATTGTGTACGAATAAAAGTAACAACTTGTTTTCGCTATGTCGTGCAATAATTTAAAAAGGAGGTGGATTGAGGTTAAATTTGGGTCTATGCAAACATCAATTAGAGCAATTTCCTATCGCAGCTCTCATCCGCCATCATGAACCTACACTACGATGCATCCAGTATGAACTGATCTCGAAAATTCTGTAGTTTAAATCGCTTTTAAAACCATTTTAAGTGCAATTGTTTCGACAAACCGATGCACTCACGAAGGTGAGGGGAGAGGGGCAAGGGCGGGCGCCGACCCATGAGAGAATTCATTAGCGTCGTGAGCGAACCGATGTTGGTGTGAACATGGCTTTAAATCTAAATTATCTTATCCTAAGTAAAAATCTTAACTTGCCAGCTCCCATTATGTTGTTGTAATTTCGGGGATCTCCTCACCTCTTGTTAAGATGGCTTCCTGAGCTGTCTGAACTTTGACTGCCATTCAGAATCCCAGTTGATCATTGAATGAGGGAACGTTTGATGAACTCTATGTGCTTTATATGTTTCAGTAAGGATTGTTGAGTCTGCTAGTGAAGGTATTTTTGAGTTTTAATGATTTATGAATAAGAAGAAAATTGAGTTTTGTTTAATCGACTTTCAAGTCTATTTGTCAATTCGGGCAATTGACATGGGTCATATTGTAAGGATGTGTGGCTTCATGACCACCCCAAAGCATAAAAAATGAAATATAAAGGGCTTTTTGGTGGGGAGGGAGAGGCAAGGAGACCATAGATGTAAAGCTTGATATCGTTGCCCAGAGAAATCAAGCTTGTTAGCATTAGGCATGCTATTAGCTTATGCTACAGGCTTATATTATGTACCAAGCCCGCACAGGTGTAGAAAATGTTTTGGTGAGTGTGTTGTGATTGTATAAGAGCTTGCATGCTGCTCTGAAACCCATGTGAAAATTCATTCATTCTGTGATGCTCTATGGTAGTGAATCTTGGACCCCTTCGGAGGCTTCGGACATGCAGTGGCCTCATTGTAATGATGGTGCAATGATCAGATGGATAGGTGGGGTGAAATCTGTTGATGATGTTTCCTGGCTGAGGAAGTCAAGACAGGACTACTTGATACTCATCCTATCTCGAACAAGTTTGTGCGAGCATGTAAGTTGATTATAGTATCATTGTTGAATCTATTTGCAATAAACTTTTCTATAATAATGCATTTTGCTGATAAGAAGACTGACTGGCCAGGTGCGGTACCTCCACAACGTTCAGCCCTTTTCCTTTTTCAGTTAGTTCTCCGATGACAAGTTACATTTATCAGCCTATAAGGTATAAGTAAGTGTTAAATTTCAAAAACATAAAAGCATCACAAGGTGTCAGTTTTAGTCTTAAAATTAACGAAATGACATTAAGGGGACCACACATAAATTCTGATATTAGATTTCGATGCTGACATGATCCAGCGCCTTGATGTCCTCATCACCCTGGCGATACGTCTTACACAAGTCTACACAGCGAACCGCCGTCATACTGAACCTCCTATTTCTCTAATCATCGGGCTGCTAGACCTTTGTAATCGCTTCGACCGGTTCATAGCGCGAGGCACGCCAGGCTGGCGACAGACTCGCCAGGAACCCGAGCACCAGTACGACGCCGCTGGAGAGCGCCATATCGCCAACATTGATCTTTGGGTAGAGGACGCTCGACGCCCCCATCATTTCCATGCCTTCGGCCACGATCGATATATCGATACCGCCCTGCAGCGGGATTATGGTCACCCAGGCAAGATGGAAATGCAATTTAAGAGCTGGAAGAGAGCCTTTGAAAGCAAGGGATTGAAAGTTAACATGGTTAAAGCAAAGATTGATCATTGAGAAGTGTATAGCAAATGAGTAGTGAGTAATGCAATCTTCTGTATGGGGGCCAGATGCATAAGGCAGAAAAGGATTACTCAGAGATTGGCAGATGGTTTCCAATGTATCGGATTTGAAGTAAAGTGTATGGTGATGGTGAGGCAGCAGTAGAAGATGAGGTCTATGTAAACACATTGGAGCATCTGGAGAGAGTGGATAGTTTCTACTACCTGGATGACACCATCAGTGCTGAAAGTGGTAGTAAAGTGGCAATTGTAAAAAGACCTGAAGAACGTTTTGACTCCCCAATATAGATCGCTGGAAAGTCCTTACACTGTATCTTGTACACGATGTTGTTTGTTTCTGCTGCTGTGACCAGATCATTGGTCTTCACAGGGCCTTGCGTAAGGTGGACGACGTAAAGAAAGTGCATCTGATAATGTGTTCTTGTAGTATTCTTTTGATGGCTTCGTTCGTGTCTTTGATGTAGGAAAGGCATACGTGTTTCATAGGCTCCAATTTCTGTTCCTGAGGGCGTGTTTATCTTCTCCGCAAGGGTAATCTGATGTCTTTCAGACTGTATCCATTGGATGAGTGGATGTCTTTGAGGTATTTCTCTTCTTCCTTCAGCTGAGGATAAATAGTCACTCAGTAAGTTCACTAATAATGGGAGGATAAATAATCCTCCCATAGTTGCTCATATGCCTCCGTTTACTGAGCATCCACCCAAATTGTCTGTTTGGAAGATGGACAATTTGGCCCAGATTCTTAAGCTATGTTTCTCGCATTTGCTTTTCTTTTTGTGCTTGGTTGTTGCCTGTAGAGGTTTAGGGGACGTCAAAACTTAAGAAGCAAAAGCTTAAGTTAAGATAAGTTGATGAAAGGCTCTCTAAATCCATTCAACACCTGTTCTTTTTTCAGTTCACTTTGAGTGAAGGGTAAGACGAAATTTTTGGAAAACTGGTTTGGTAGGGAAGTCATCAAGCCTTTCGACCGTGCCCACGTGCAGTCAGCCACTAACAACAAATGTACATGAAAACTTGCTTTTACCATGCTTGCTTTTATTTTAAAACACTGGGTTTTCAAACAGGTTAATGGCTACCCGCAGATGTTTTAAACACTAACTCAAGAATATAAAATATCGATACAGGAGCTCAAATTATATTTACAGATATTAATAAAGAAAGCTCTATGATGAGTCCCTGGTGCAAAGGTTATTATATACAAGAGAAACAAATCAATTCTGCATAATATTTTGCCAGTCAACAAAATTTCACCTGTTCGGAAATGCAACTGCCAAGGGAAGTTATGTTATACCACGTATAGTTGTGCTGATTTAGTATTGTTCTTGCCCCTGGACTCTTTTCTGATCAAACACTACTCCCCCACTTATTCATGTTCCTCCACATTTAAGTTGTAGAAGAATTGAAGTTTCTTTGAAGCCATAACTTAAAGCTGTTGTCAGGTCCAATTAAATTTTTGTCAAAGAAAAATTGCCAAAAACTGATTCAGATGTGACTGCACAAAAATATAAAAACTGACACAACTTAATGCTTTTGAATTCAGTTTTCCATGACAAAATGTCCATGTAGCAACATTGTTCCATCCTTAATTTTGTGCACGGCCAGCAAATACAAAGTCTCGAGTTTCTTTATTAGTATTTTGTTTCTATCCTGATGCTTGAAATTGAGACCAAAACCAACTGGATGGTAGCAATGTAACAACAGTAAGGGGTGAGTAGGATAGAGATTCAAATCACACAATTATAAAATAAGTTAGAGCTGGGCCGTAAGGGGCAATGTGAGGGTAATGAAGGCAGCATACTATGGTAGAACTGTGGTTAGAATTAACCGCTGGCAGAAGCTTGCAACCATTCTCTGAAGCTAGACAGTATCAGGTTTGCAGTCCTCTCAGGTTTACACTAGATGGCAGCAAAAGTAGTGAAGAAGCTTAGGAAAGTAGTTATAAGAGGAATTAGATAAATGCAAGAATAAGAATGTCAGTTGAGGAGCACACTGCATTGTCAAGTCACATGGCGCAGAGAGGCTGGTCTCCAATTGCGTAGAGCTGGATGTCGATGTCCACTGGTGGATGATTGGTAGCTAATGTGGCGACTAGAGAAATAAAAAGGTGTTAACATCGGAGGTCGCCTGGATGGTTGGTAGAGCGCACGCCGCGAAAGCTTGGGTCAAGGATTCGATCCCCGCTAGTGACATATTTTTCCATTTCTCTAGTGTTTTATTCAAAACTAAATTTTATCCCTTAGTCCCAGTAAAATTCTCTTGCTCTATTTGATTTAATTATTCTCGATGGCGACTGTCTCGCTGCTAGAATTAATGCGTAGTGACCTTTTATGGCTTATGAAATGGCGTACCTTGTGATCTACCAGTATTATACTTTAGTTTTGGTATCGGTATCGTACCTTAAAATGTTACCGGTTTAACTTCAAGGAACAGGCAGTGAGGTCAGAAGACTATCGAATCTAAAACCAATTTCGTTTCTTGGTGCACTGAATGCTGGGAAGAAGATTAAACAGTAAGGGCTCTACATCCTCTTATCACAGCCTATTTATTATTATTATTATTATTATTATTATTATTATTATTATTATTATTATTTTGTTTGATAAAGCTACTACAAAAAAATAGCCCTAAAATGTATAACTACCAAAATTTGTTAGTTATAATTGGAAACAAATTCACACTATGGACAGATGCTCTCAAATGGCATATTTCTGTTTAATTATTTGTTCCTCATCTTCTTTGTTTTTCTTAACAAGACTATTATCATTGAAATTAGATTTATTCAATCACATCACTAAGAATTCACTGCAAATAGATGTAAACACAAGTTGAAAAGAAACTACGTCTGAAAATAGAGAGTTAAAATTATTGACAGAATCAAGAAGATCAAATCTTTATGCATGACAGAAAATAAGCGAGGAATTAAAAGTTATGTTTAAAAATGGAATCGAACTCACCTCTTTTAAATCATTTTTATCGCTGCTGAATGTCATCCATGTACATTTGACATGCACTTTTCCAGATGGGACTTTGTGTAAAGGTAGAGAATTATGTATAATTGCAATGTGTCTGCTGAGAATATGTATATGTCTGGCACTGATGAAGGCTCAAAGCCGAAACCCAATAAATATTAATTAATTAATTTCCCCGTACCCACTGACTGTAAGAGAATTCGCGAAAGATTGACACTAACAATCTCCGCCTTAGCTTTTGAGCCTGATGGCTCAATGGTTCAATATTTTTTAAGATGCAATTAGGAATCTAAACAACAGAAACCAACATACACTTGTATATCTGTGTCGTTGTTTTTACTTACGAACTTTTGTTTAAAATGAGCAAAAGTAACCACATTTATGCTCCTATCCTCCCAGGTTACGAACCCCTAACTATCTGGGTGCGGGGGCAATAGGAATGAATATCTGGATAGTCAAGGGGTTTGGGATATATAATAATTTTTATCTCCATATTATTGGGGGGCAACTGCCCCTATTGTTCTTCCCAAACGACGCCTCTTGCCTTTGGCAACACTGCCCCGAACGAAGCCCCAATTCTTTAACCTGAAATCCTATTTTTTCCGTCCTATTTCTTGCTAATAATTGTTATCAATTATTTTTTGTCAACTGGGGGGATATAAAAGTTGATTAGCTGAAGTTAATAAAAACAATTTGCAGAAAAATGTCAGTCCAAAACGCAACCTTTAAAGGTAAAAAATAATTTATTTTTATTATTTATTATTGTATGTTTAGGTTTAGGCTCATATCTTAACTATTTGTTTCTCAATTTTCCTAAATTATACCTCAATTTTTCTGTAACATAAATCTACATGAAGTGCATTCTTCTATGTTTACCCTGTAAAAGTGACACTGTCAAAAATGGTGAGGGGGGTTGCCTATCCGAAAAAGACAATCATGGGGTTGATACTGTCCGTAGACCTTATGCCAATGCCCTCCTGCCTAAACTAGTGCGACCTCGTTTACAATAACTGCTTTCATGCCTCCTACACAAACTTGAGCACAAAAATTTGTTTGGTTACAAATAATATTGTGTAATGTGGCGCAAGTGATAGGCACAAGTGCTGTTAGTCCAGAATTTCATAGACAGCTCCATTTTTAAACTCCACCCTCGAATAAGCGCCTTTCCTTCTTGGCCAAAATTTTAAGAAAGGATAATGGCGTTTATTTAGAGCATCAGAGTATTTGTACAAGAATTAATCGGGTCAATCGACTTGATATTCGGACTACGGCATATCCATGATATATTTAAACTTTTGTTTTACCAGGATGCTGTTGTTACCTGTCATCTTAAAAATCTTTAAACGAATGAATTTATTCTCTTCTGGAATGATATGTCTGTCTCATACATGGCTCCTTACGCGGAACGTTTATAAAAGGGTTTTGAAATAGTCTCTAGCTTCTCACAGCATCTTTATCTGTCTGCTAATAGATTGTCCCTATATAAGCCTATGTCATTTTGCACAATTTTGTAGTTAATGTAGCGCGTACGAACTTATGAGCTCACAAATTTCGTAACTACCCATGGCTACATCAAATATTTTATTGCTATCTTTCTTTCTGTATGCTTTCTCATTTTTGAAAAATTGGGATTTGCAGCAATGGATTGTTATACTTTTATACTTGCTTTTATAAATGTTTACAGGAGGACATGTTTACATATAAAAATTTTCTTCGTAGTTAAGTAGATCCTAGGGGTGGACAGGAGTGCAGAACATCCTCTTATAGAGTTCGTTAGTGTTACTTAGTAAAATATTGAAATTTGCGTTTTCACTGTTGCCGAAGACGTTTATACTAAAAAGGCTATAATTTGTCAAAAAAGTTGTATACTCACTTGCATATTTAAAACCAAGCCTCGGAATGCAGAGTCAATCAGATATTGATGCCAAACAACTGGATTTAGAATGCCTAAAATAAACGAAAGATAAATAGCATTACGGTTAGGTCGTTAAAGTTGGCTTACTCTTTCTTGTCCCAGGTGACCACTTTAAACTTCTTAAATTTTATAAGGTTAAAATTTTTCTTAGCCCACGTAGCTGCAATATAAATGTCTGCACTTTTGGAGCAAAACATACCTCACATGATCCCTGTCTGAATTCTTAGACGTGATAAAGATTGCATATTCATTTATAGCAGGGCCTAATTTAAGAAAAATTTCCAACACCACACTTTTTGTTACTAAAAACACCTTATGGTATATTTATTAAACAACATTTTAATCTTAACTTTAAACAAAATTTAACTGGCATTCTTTGTCTTAAGCACCAATTAGAATGTTATATCATTAAGTCACTAAAAAAATTACTTTTTCTGTTTATAATACCCTTTTCTGTTTTGTTTTATATCCTTTTCATCTTTGATCTGTCAATAGAAAATTATTTACAACATGCCTACAACACTTTTTATTGCTTGTCAAATATCCTGCGATTGACAGTATCGGACACTGGCTGTACGATATAAAACAAAACCCCTGTTCATTTATTGCATGTTTAATGGAACGCGTTTTCCTCGCTCAAAGGACTTACTCGTGCCCTTCAAACCAGGGAGCGTGGCCTTTCCAAGCATGTAAAGCGAAAACCTGCCCCACTATATACGTATTATTTTTGGATGAGTTTGTAAAGATACCAGTGAAAGAGAAAATATGTCATCACCAAGATTCGAAACGTGGACTCCCTGTCTCGACATGTGTCCCTTACCAAATCAGCTATGGAGAACCGCGATAACTCTGTTACTGTAGTCGCCACATTGGTCTGACTGTCGCAGGTGACTTGAACAGAAAAAGGACTGTCATCCGGTCTCTCAATCTGTTCGAAGCCGCAAAAGATGCTGGGGCACTCATGGAGAGTTTAGGTAGGTAAGCCATTGATTGTTTGCTACTGGTATAAGTTTAAAAGGGTGTAGGGCAAAGTCATTTAAAGTTAGACAAACACGACTAAATAACACCATTGCAAGGATGCAAGGCTTCTCGGCCTTTCAGCAAGGAATGGATGCAGTATCTGTTCTCACTGATGACAGATTCTCTCCATAATCTGCGAGAGGAGGCCCTACTAGGTGGTTGAGCCTGGCTGATGGCTTGCTTCTCTAACGGGTAGCCAAAATTGAGGGGCGCCCTTTGACGCCCTAGCTACCCTTTATTTATTAGTTAGCCTATTTGGTGGTTTTTCTTGCTGACTGATGGGTATATACCAATTCATATCGGGGTTAAGCAGGGTGCGGTTACTTCTCCCACGGTTTATAATAACGCAACGCTTCCAGCTCAGTGCCAACTTTCTTCGTGCTGTATATATATAAAGGTACTGATTTGTCGATATTATGCTATGCAGACGACGTTTTTAATATTAGCGGGACTTTCAGTGGGCTAGAAAAAAGTTTTTTGGAGATATGTAAAAACTACAGTGATATTGGACTTTCCCTAAATGCTGAAAAATGTGATGCTTTGATTTTTAATGAAATAGATACGACTAGATCAGATAATATATCTATAGATCTGAATGGTACAGAAGTAAAGCCTTCGGAATGTTACAATACATGCCTTGTGCAAATCTAGCATTTCATTATATGAAGCATCAATTATTATCATGTATTAAGGGCAGATTCACCAAGATTATACATCTCATAACATACAGTATCATTTTCAGTGGCATTCAAGAAAGAAAAAAAGGCAAGAAAAGGCAATTTTCTAGAAAATAGAAATAGCAGTTTAACAGAAAGTTGATAGAAAACACCAAATCAGGTTATCCCTGATTTCCCTGATTTTTTTCTAAGTTCCTGATAATTCCCTGATTTCTCTTATTCCAGGTTGGCTGTGAACTCTGTAAATATTTACCAAGGACCGAAATTCTTCCTATTTGGCTTTTCTGAACCGGCTCACGCAGCATGACAGACCGACTATATTCGATATACCAAATCCAACACCCCTATCTACTTCGATACGGAAACCTTCGGAAAGAAAGTTATCCCTTGAGCAGGTAACAGGTAAGAAAGGGTACAACTGGTTAGGAAACAGAGCAGGAATGTACGTAATTATTATATACTTTGGCCATCGCAGTCGTTGTAGTTTAGAATTCCTTAACGTAATATATGGAGCTATTTAAGTTAGTAACCAACCCCTACCCCACTTTAAAAACTTTAAAAAAAATTAAAAATGCGAAAAACAAGAATTGTATCGAAATATAAATGGAAAGAAAATGTGGACAAATAGAAATAACGGGTGATTTTCTAAATTGAAAGAACTTTAAAAAAAAATCATTTCATTTTTACTTAAAAAGTTCATTGTAATTCATTTCCACAAATATTCGACATTGTTTTAAGTTTAATTAATGAACGAAGGTTGAGGAAGAGGAAGCTCTTATTTACGGAATAATTTCTGTTCGTTTACAGTTTTAATATTGCTCCTTACTTTCAGTTGAAAAACTGGTTTTTTAAATTTAATTATCTGAATGGGATGAAGTAAAAATTATGTTACCATAGTGTTTAGTTCAGAAGAGGACTTAAATTAGAAACATGTACGCACATGAAAGGGCCTCTGGGCTCTCCCCCTCCCAAATCCTAAATCCCATTTCTCTAACAGGAAATATTTTACCAGAGAATTTCATTGTTGAATTAGCGTTCAAACAATGCGTCAAAATCAGCTCTGACTTCGGTGATCTTATTTGGTTGTTCCGTAAAACACTTTATATGTGTTTATGACATGGTCCTCGATAGTGTATTCGGACACGACTTGCAAAGAGTGTTTTTTGTAATTATTTATTGGTACACCAGCGTATATTGGCAATGCATTTTAAATTTTGATACTTGGTACTACTTGCGAATAAACTTTAAAGATTCAGGTACACTCGTCTAAGAACCAAGACTTCTGCAGGGGTATCTGTCCCCTTCTGTCGGTTGGGACTGGAAGCAAATGGGGGCCACGTGTTGGTTTTCTGAGCGGCTGAATTGAACAATACAGTCGGTAAAATTCTTCAACACCACCTTTGGTGTTATTATAGTATTCAATGAACTCCGGCTTCTGCGTTGGATATGTGATGCTGTTATCCTCATGGCAAGTTGACAGAAAGAGGGCCATTTTCGATGACTTACCAAAATAAGACACTAAAGTCAGCTCCTGATCGCAACATAACATTTAGGTTCCTGTAATTCTCCCTTTACATTTTCAGAATATGACTCTTGTTTTTTCATATAGTCGTAACTGTCGTAAGTCGATACGGTTTTTTCAGCAGTTCTGCTGCCAGAGGAATCGATCTAAACCTGATTTTGTCGAGAAGACGTTAAGTTGATACAGTATGATACTAAGGAAGGTAGGGTGAAGTTGATATTGCATAATGCTAAGAAAGGCAGGGTGAAGTTAATATTGCATAATGCTAAGGAAGGTAATTTGGTAATGAATAGCAATGCCCAGCAAAGAACGCGCATGTGAAACATGTCGAAGATTCAAAGGAGGGACATTATTCCAAAGTTTCTCAACTTTAAAGTTGCTTCGAAACAACTACGTTCTTCGCTGGCCTATAGACAATGCCAGACTAGAATTTCTCCTATGAGGCTCTTTTATTTTTTCCTTTGTTATTAAGTATATTGTTTATTTAGGCCACTGTGTCCTTATAATCCATATATCTTCCTTTTCTTGTTCACTCTCACCAGGAAACCCATCTTCAATCTAACTTTCTTCCTTTAGACTTTCAATATCTGTAATAGTGTCGTTACTATCCTTGCTAATCACCTGATCATCTGATGTGATACGTTTTTTGTATTGCCATGAATACTTTTAAAATCGTTTATGCTCTCTGCATCATTATCGCTAGCTTCATCAAGATGTGCAGTATTCATGTGCCTTTCTTAAGTTGTAAGCACGCGTGAATGAAGTGCAAAAATATATTCAGATCTGCATCCTATCTTAACTTTTACCAGAAGAAATATACCATTAAAAAACAAAACACGGTCTTTTAAACAAAGAAGCGTGTTCTCAAGGCTCTCCTTTTGTTCCACATGGCAAAGGCAAAAGTCAAAGCGAGGCAATCATGTCGGCGCCAAGAACGGCAATTTTAACGACTTTTACGGGCTTTTACAGAAAGTACGGACAACATAAGACTAAAAGAAAGGGCGGAGGCATATCAGTGAAGTATGATGAACAAAATATCAAAAAATTTCTGACCACTGGAGGTACACTTTAAGCGATTCCAACTCTAGGGTCATGTCCTCCATTGTAGTTGTTTCTAGAACAAGATTGTTATCGCTATTTTTATCTAGGCTTTTCGAGGTAATCAGGTTCCATAAAAATATATGCGCTCTATAGACATATTGGGGGGGGGGGTAGTCGGGGTAGTCTCTTTCTTGGGTTTAATTTCCAGTTTAATAATAAGGATATTATGGTAGCTGGTACTATTGCTACTGTTATTATACAGATTCTGATTACCGATTTCAAAGTTCAACGGCACTACGATCACGCGGTCTTCAATGTTAAAAGGTCACAATACTTTGGTCCCTCTTAAGCTGCATTAAAGGGGCCTAAGCTCTCTTTCGTTGCACTTAAACTGCCCTTGAGAAAAAGTGGCAGTAAGTCAGTAAAGTAGGACCATGTATTTCCTTTTACAGAGTTTATTTATCGTCATACAAAACACCCCTAAATCATACATAACTTTTACATAAATCATGAAAAGAATTTAACAGACGCGTACAATATGGATGATGTTGTCCCGTCTCCAACAAAATCAGAGGAAGGTAAAATAGAATTACGTCATCGCAGCATTTTCAGTTTCTAGTAACTAGTATGCGCACTCATGAAGTCACTACACATCTAAACCAAAAAACCTCTCGCAATTTTATCACAGCGCTCCCTTTCTCCCCTCTCGCTACTACTCAGTTCCAGCACATTGGGGGCGTAATATTGTACGTATAGCAGCCTTGCGTTTTCCCAGTTTACTTTGCTTCCTCATTTCTAAGCCCTTGTAGGCACTAGCGAATGTTCAACCTTCGACATAGAACCACTTCGATGCCATATGGATGGATGGACGGACGGACGGACGATGGACACACAGACAGATAGATAGATCAAACAAAAAAAGATCAAAATGTAAGTACGCGACTATAAAACCTAAAAAAGCCTAACGTAACTGCGGTAATTTTATTTCAGGTCTTAATAGTACTTATTATTACAACAAATAAATATACATGTGTATATCGAGAAGAATTGCAGTTATGTCCTCTGTGTACTCCTGAAATATTGAGGAAAGAACTAGCATTAAATCTCAAAAAAGAATATAACTTAGCGGATGTAAATATTTCGGCATTTGCCTCATGTTTCGAAACGTTAAGTTGAGTTGTGTGCACATCTCTGTGTACACATTATTCTCTGGTAGAAAAAAGCCAAAAACTGAAGGCCTTTACATAATAAAGCCAAAGCCCACAATTTAAATTGTGAATATAGATATTAATCTAGGGGAGCGGTGGATAAACGTAATCTTTCTGGCAGCTAGTTTCCACAGTGATCCCCGCTTCTAACACTGCTTTAGTGCTAGTTCAAGACTAGACTCGTGTTATCATCAAAATCAACAATCAACAGAACAAAATAGAAACGTTAGACAGCAAGTTAGAATTCTTGCCTCAAAAAGGAATCATTCGGATATCAAATATGTTTATTTTCCCATTCTTAATCAATCAATGAATATTGGCCTAACTCAAAATTTACAGATACGACCCTGTTTTCGACGTTCAAATACTTTATTTTTAGTATTCCACGTGTAATACGAAGGCACTTCAGTATACAGCAGTCCCGGTCGTTATTTATATTCCCTCTGTCCCGGTCGTGGGCAAACTATAAAAATGATAGAGCAAACTCATGATCTTCTGCGCAAAGTACACAGGATCCATAGGACCGCACTCTAAGCTCCCTTGAGCTGAAGACCGTGGTCTGTAATTTCTCTTTGAGTGTTTTTTCTTTTTAGTATTTTTTAGTTTTTTACATTCTTTCTTTTTTCAGTTTTCTTTTTCTTCTTTATTTTTCAGATTCACTATGAAATACATATCGCCGAACCTTTGTTTTTACCAAATTTTATCCCAATCTCTCCACTCTAGAGGTTTTCCAAGATTTCCAGTTTCCACCTCCAATTCTCCCCCAATGTCAACAGATCTGGTGGGGTTTTGAAATAAAAGCTCTGAGATATGAGTTCCTTCTAAATATAAAATTTTATTAAGATCCGGTCACCCGTTCTTAAGTTAAAAATACCTCAATTTTTCTAATTTTCCAAATTAACAACCCCCAACTCCCTCAAAGAGTGCAAATTCAGTCTGGTTGTGCCAATCGCGTATCTAGAATTTGTGCCTATTCTTCCCACCAAGTTTCATCCCGATCTCTCCACTCTAAAATTTTTCCAAGATTTCTGTTTCCCCCCTGAAGGGTATATCTCTACAATTACTCAAAAAGTTCGCTCTCAGACTTACAGAAGTTGTCTACGTCAATAAAAAAAGTGCAGTGAGTTTAAAATTTTATCAAACTTCTGATTTTCTTAGCATTTATCATGACGCCACACGTAACTACTCGATAAGGAAGGAGTTTTATTAGATAGAAGAGTAACATTCAAAGCAAATAGTGAGAAGCCATCGACCTGGGAAGCGTGTTTATACCTAGGCGCAGATAGAATCGGTGAGCCTGCAGGAAAATCTTTTCTGATTGTACGGGGTGTGCGGAATTTCCATAAGCCAAATTTCATAATTTGAACACTTTCAAATATCAGTTCCATAACAGACAGAAGTTCAACAGAGAACGCGTATTGCAAGCACGTGGATTTTATCTCAGAGATATGAATAGCTGAGTTGGTAGAGTACTGCTGTTAGCTGAATGTTTATTAATGCCTTACTTGCAATGCTTTTTCTCTTTTTTATGTACAGCATATTTTATCACCACTGTATTCCTCCGAGTCATCCCCTTCCAAATTAAGATTCATAGCTTTGTTACGACTGGAGAATGGGACCACTAATTTCTGTTTGTCGTTTGTGAAAGGATCCTTTCTCTAGACATACATTTAGTTGCTATATCACATAAGTGGGCCTTAAATGCTACCTTCAATGATTCTTGCTTCTTTCATAGAGGCAGACAACCATTGTCATTAGGTATTTATCAGAATGCATCAAGTAATTAAGGCAGTAACTCATACCATCAAAATAAGCCCCTAGTAACAGGTGAAGAAAACGGTTATATACAGCGAGTTAGTGAGTATAAAAAGATCTTAAGTAGTTCACGGGCAATTTGCCTTGTTCATTGAAAGTGATATTTACTTATATTTTACATAGAGCCTGAGGTGCCCATTTTAATATAGGATACAGGAGTATATCTGGTATGCTTGATTGTTTGCACCCCATACAAAATTTTTATAAACTGATATTTAATTAATAGAATGCAATGATTAGAATGATTTCCTGATATGCAAATCCTCACAGAGAACTTTAAAGTACACTAAAATGGTGTCTCCGCTAGTGCTGTTGACAGGTGATGCCTAGTAAAATGTCAACATGTCTATCTGATCTTATATCGGGTAGGCACTTGGACCAGAGATTTTCTACTTTGGATCAATTGGGAAAGCCTTCCCTTAAACGTAGAGATATACCGCCCTGTGTGCCAATACAATATGTCTGCCCTGGGAAGGAAAGGGGGTTGGGTGGGTATGCCCAAATGAAGTAATAACCAAAGTATATATACATTCTACTTTCCATCTCAATTTTATTTTAAATTTAGAGAAAAACTAGACAATCAAGTATTAAGAAATCTTCCCTAATAAGGCTCAGCTTTGTCAACGTAAAACTGAGCTTTTTTAACTTTCAAGACGTAGTCTCAAGAAACTCAGTCTTGTCTACAATGCTAGAGTAAGTGAGACGAGGCAAAAATAAACAAAATCACCATAAATAAGCAATGAATGGGAATATAAATTATCGTTAAAGACAGATAAGGCACGCCCTAGAATGGTTTGCTTCTCACGTATCACAAAAGCAAGATTAAGGTTTCTTAGTATCCCTTACAGCGGTTGGGGATGATATTATAGTGTAGTAGATAACTACTCAACTGATCGTTGTGATGACGTCAAAAAGTGTAAAGGACAACCTAAATGACCTTTGACCCGTGTGACTTCAATTCCATTGTGCTCCTTCTCTTGCTCCTTCTCGTGCTCCTTCTTGCGCTCCTCGTGCACCTTTTCTTGCACCTTCTTGTGCTCCTTCTCGTGCTACTTTCAGTGCTCCGTCCGGTGCTCCTCCGCGTTCTCTTTTGCGATTTTCTTCGCATGCTCCTTGGTTTGGATGATTTGGAACTACTTGGATCATCTGAACATCGGTTGCGTTTCGTATCAGGGGTCTTTCCTTGCTTGGGGAGCCCGAAAATTATGAAGTGCAGTATCAGACGTTTCGAGGTTGATCGTTGGTACTTGCTGTATGAAATCAGAGAAATTCAACTGAAGAGTTAAAGATCCATGATGAAAGTAATGTATAAGCCCTCAGCTCCGTTAGTGAAAAAAGAAAGCAAGCTATTGTGGTAATGCTCCACTCCGTGATAAATATATATATATATGTATATGTATATGTATATGTATATATATATATATATATATATATATGTATACATGTACATATACTGAAAGCATGACAGTTAAAAATTGTTCCAATATCTATTTATGTTCGGAAATATTAAAAGTTAAAAAGATATACATTTCAATTTTAAAGAATTTCCTGAACTTTTTTAACCAACTTTTAAACTAACAACTGCCGTGACACGTTACCAGGCTCACCTCAAAAACAAAGTCTTAGCTCCGTACGTCACGTTACTGTAATCAGAATATTCACTGGGTATTCTACTTTCCATATAAACTTATGGATTTCTAAGTCAAATGAAGATAAAGCCGATGATAACTATTGATGCATTTTATTGAGAAATTGGAGAACTTTATGAAAGATATTCGATCCATAATAAGATGGAGTGGCTCTACTATTGGAATAGGCTGGCTATTATTTCAGACGGTCTTTAGAAAGCCCTTTGGCTTTTTTTAACCATTTATTAGCTAAGAAAGTATGTTGGCTTCTGTTTATGGCTCATTGAAAAGCCAACGTATTCTGAATGATGTATATAATGTTTGTGTATATAATGTGTGAAGGGCCTGACTTGAGACTATAACATTAGTTTAGCCTGTTACGGCTTTGATACCATTCATCAGTGTTATAAAATTAGTGTCGAAGGAATTGTATAATGATCAAAATCCAAAGAAGCCAGAAAGTGCACTGGAAGAAAGTAGCCATTTGGCCAGTGGGCATTAATAAAACCCATTCAATCCACTACATATTTTTAACTAACTAAATTCAATTGTGACCAATGGCCAAACCCAATGAGGTGGCTTAAATGCTGACATTTGCATAGTATTCAAGAAAAGATGACAGAAATCAGTTGAAACTGTTATCTGTTTATCTATCATATCGATGACGGTAAATTGCGAAATGTTTGATTCTTATGAAATTATCTTTTATTTCATTTTCCAGGGGTATTAGTATGGTTGCTTGTTTGTTTTATCGTAATGGAACTGGGGCATTTTTGTATTAAATAAGCAAAATATTAAAAAGGTCATTATCATCATCATCGCCATCATCATCATCATCATCATCATCGTCATCATCGTAATCATTATCATTATCATCATCGTAATCATCACAATGAACATCAGCATTACTATCATGATCATCATCTTTATCATCATCATCGATATAATAAAAACCATCATCATCATCATCATCATCATCAATATCAGCATTAGTATTATCGTCATCATCATCATCATTATAATGACATCATCATCATCATTATCATCATGAAGGTCACCATTATTGTCATCACATATTCTATCAGAAGGGAAGTCGCAGAAATTGTTAAATGCAACTTCTGATTCTGAGCATGCATTGAAGTGTCCAGGATGAAGCAGAATCTTATGAAGATGTGGCACAAATATAAATTTGAAAAATAAATGAAGAAGTTAATACTCTGGAGACTATTGATGTACGAATCCAAGTGATCAAATAGTTTGTTTGTGGTACAAAACAAGAATATTGCACGAAATAGCGAAAACAGTGTTTACTGAAAAGCTTTTTTCGTCTGACACTCCTCAGAGTACAACCGTCAGAATGACCGAAATGGAATGTGTGAAAGAGTATACCCAACTGTATTTTGAAGGAGCCAATCAGAAATTGGACTTGTCGAATTTTATGCTTTTCCATATATTTCGCTAATGAGCTATTCGAGTAACTAAAAGAAGAGAGGGTACCCACGCGACTTTAGTAAGGCAAACGTGACATGTAAACTTCTAATAACTCTTGACTCTTCGCAGTCTATAAAATCCTTCCATGTAATTAAGAGTTTATTGATTGATTCATTGTACGTGTACGGTACCTGATTTTGTACGTTCACGAGCAGGGTGACTGAGAAACTGTGAGAGAGATCGCAGTGCCTCCAATAGTCTTAACGACTGAAGTTGTGCATGCTGTTGGGGTGTTGCTCTATACTAGCGCTGACTGCGATAGAGACATGGACGATATCTAAGTCCTAAAGCATTGTTCTACCCCATTTTTCGGATAATGCAACCATACCAAAGACAATAATTGTTAGACCAGAAAGACCAAAATTTTCTAAGAGCTGCAAAAAGCACCTCACCATAGAGGTGGTCGACAAATAAAAATGCTTAGTTGCCTAGCCACAACAATCATTACAATATCTTGAGAGATTCATCAAATTGTGATGTCTCACTTAAGCGCTCTATAAATTGGAATCGTTAGTCCCCTAGGTAACAAGGAAGTCTAATGCTAAGGATTCTCGATCGAGTGTGTGTAAATGAAAGTACTGCACACGTCGATGATGATAACAACAACTAAAACGTTCAACTGAATAATGCGAATCGGCAACAATATCAGCAAATACTCCCTTACCTTATATAGGTAATAACACGTGCCACAGTAGTATCTACAGTCCGCCACCTCCACCAAACACAGCGGAAGCTTTTTATAGGACTGATGTTTCGCAGCATTCTGAGGCTTACTGAGTACTCATTTATGGAATGACAATGTTATGCTAGTACGATGATGAACAATTACAAAATCTCTGTATATAGTTTTGTATCTTGCAGGAGTTACAATAAGCTTTCAGGGGCAAGCTATTCCTGTGAGTCATATTTAAAAGAAATTCTCTGAGAAGTAATATTTGTAAATAGAAAGTTATATGTGTCATCTAAAGAAAAAGATGATGAAGGCATTGGTCAACGCGGGTACGGGAACGTCTGTATGCGGATAGGAATTCTAATATCTATAAGCACTTGCATGCCTCTCCGTCATGCAAGGAAAAATGCAACGAAGAGTGTTTCGTGATTCTGGATAATGCTTCTAGTAATTATCACCTTAAAATAAAGGAAGCATTATATATAAATTGGGAAAGGCCAGACATTAACATCCAAGTCACACACGGCAACATTAGTTTAAGTGTTTAGTAATACTTTACGTCACGTGTCGTGTATTGTTTATTTGTCCAGTTTTATTGTTTTTTCTGTAGATAGAGTAACATGTGTCAATAGTTCAAACGTAAATAAATTTGTGTAAAAATCACACAAAAACCTATTGTCTATTGAAGAAACACGCATTAACAGAAGCGCGAGAAAATGAACGGGTCAGTGCAGATGCTAACACGGGATGAGAAGCGGCTGATAGCGGGTATATCCTAAATCCTTGAACAAAATCTACGCTGAAACGGGCATGGTATTCATCATAAGAAACCACTTTTGAAAATGCGCCACATTTGACTTAGCAAGTGGGGTGCTTATGTGAACACCCTTTTCAATAAAGTTTAAAACCTCCAATGCTCAGGGACGGAATCGGTTACTAAATAGTATTCTCCGCCTTTTCTAATTTAATTCTGTGAGTCACATCAATTCAAGAATCAACTGTTGTAAAATGGACTTTGTAGTTGGTAGTAGGTTAGTTTGTTACAGAAACGTGTTAGGACAGGACGTTCATCCTACTAATTTTCAGTTTTTGTTAATAACACCGCCAGCCTACACCCATATAATGAAACATTGGCAGTTAATGATTGCAGAGCAGATAGTGCAAGTATTAATCTGAGAAGAAAGGCTGAGGTGACTCTATGAAATATTTGCACTTTGTCTCGAGCCGCAAATCGCAAAATCTTTTTGCGGGAGATAAACACCAACAGAACGTTATGGTGTTTGTGAGACAACATGGTGTTGCTTGGGCAATTGCATTACTATCTGCGATAACACTGCAATCTGTTCACGAAATAGTAACTTACTGCATGTGCTAAGTCCCAGTCATTAAGCAGCTTGGACTTTTATAATTTAAGAACTAATGGATAACATACAGTTCTAAGCATATCTGTCTTGATATTCTTAATTCAGTTTAGTGGATGCAGTGACGAATTACCTAAGGTGCTTGAACTGTCAGAGCCCACCAGCTGTTTTTGTGAATTTAACAAAAAAAAATTTACTAACAATGTGTTGCGACAGAAAATACTTTGCTGCTGAACTTCAAGACTGAACACACAATCATAATTAGGTAGCGTGCATAGGTATAGGAATGAAAGACCAATATCGACGTTATAATTATGATACGTTAAAATTGACACTTGTTTCACAGACGGTGAAAACAAATTAAAGAAAGGAGGAAGATTAGAACAGGCAAAGAATAATGACTGAGTAATAAGCAGCAGTCAGGAACACGAGTCCAGACCTCTCATGACATCATTGAAATACTGTAGCTTCAAGTCAATATTCATGATCATGACAAAATGACTAAAAAATTATTTAAAATTCAATATGTATTTCAATATTCAAATGTATTAAAAGTATTTGGCAAGCAACTGGAGGGCACATTTAACATTTTCTCATTATTTAGTGAATATTATTTCCGGATAGATTTGTATTTGTTACAAAATTTTCGTCATTTTAGCAATTTCACAGTGGTGGTAAGATGAAAACAAACTCATTGCTAGAACAAACATAGGCATACAGGTTATGTAAAGAAAGCTTCTTCAAGCAAAGATGTAGGAAGCGTGACCACAATAACGTATAATGACTTAATACCTTCGCATTTGTTCATCTCACTGTTACCACGCCCATCTTAGCAATTTAATACCACGCACGTCATCCATCTGGAATCTAATGACAACCTTGCCACTTCCACACAGCAAAATCCACATAAATGTGTATATGGGGTGTGGTAGAGGAGGGGCGAATTCACATAACTTAGGAAGCAACTCATCCTTTTAAAAAGGAGTTTGAGAGCAATTTGAGAGCGAATAATGCGTAAAATCTTCAGATAAGACAGAAATATAATAAACAAAATCTTTTTGGTAGCAAACATCATGCATAAAGTGTTTGATGTAATGATGCAAAACTCTTTTTAAAAAAACAAACTGATCTTGCATAGTAAATAACAAAAACCCATTGGTAACTCCCCAACTTAATTTTGGATTTAACAGCAAGTGCTTATTGATCGTAGAGTCAACTTTGAAGTCTGTTGTCTGCATCCCTTCCACATCATACTTCAGCACAAGCAATTTGCTTTACTTTCAACCCCAGAATTCATGAAAAATGGCCCACATACTGAACTCCACATAGGCATCCAAATCTATATATAACATGGCTTTTCTTTAGTGTGGGCATTTTGTCTTTATGTGAAACTACTGGTCAACTATACTCAGAAAATAGGCCAAGTTTCCTGTACTCAATATATTTGACTCCAATGAAAATAATATCTCAAACTCGATCAGTTAGCGATCGTCTATGCTCGAAATCCAAACTCTTTACATTAAACTGAACTCTATATATTCAAACTGAACTCAGACAATAAAACTAAACTCTGTGTATTAACTCCGAACTATAACTAATCTACTCTTACAATTCCTTAAAGGATGATACTAGGGAGTGGCTCCGGGCTAGTCACCTAACTAGATCCAGTCTATTTCCGATCAAAGACTTCTTTACATCACCTACGGACTATTACTGAAAATCGGCTAAACATTAGGAATCTTTGTATAATAAAGTTTTCTTAATTCCTTACTCTTTTTTGATTAGTTGATGGGCAATGGAGTGTGTGGGAACCATGGGAATTATGCTCAAAGAGCTGTGAGAGTGGCATACAGTACAGAAGAAGGCGGTGTGATTCTCCTGCTCCGAAGTTCGGTGGAGCAACATGCCAAGGATTGATCTTACAGCAACAAGCTTGTAATTCCTTTCTGTGTCCAGGTAAGAGTTAAACGATGGCATATTTAAGTGCACGTTATCTTAGATACTCTTGTTGTTGTTTTTTCTCGACTGAAAACGTTATAAACGTGCTTGTTAAATAGGCTATTGGTATTAGCCACAACGAGAAACGGAAAGCTTTTGTTTCAGGGGCCTGGACGTCTCAGCTTAAGAACATTTTAATCATCGAGAAGAGAGGATTTGAAATATCAGTTTTGAAAAGAATACTAGAGAAATAGGAAATATGTCTCCACCAGGGGCTCTTCTCTTCTCGGTGATACTTTTTAACTTCAATGGGCTGTGGACAGCATGACGGGCCAGATGGCAGTCCTTCCTTGATCGAGGCTGGTCTCCAATTGCGTTGAGCTGGATGTCGATCTCCAATTGGTGATGATTTGGAGCTAATATGGCGACTAGAGAAATAGAGTATGTTAACATTGGAGGTCGCCTACTCAGTTGGTAGAGCGCACGCCATTGTTGTAACTTGTGGTTTCGAACCAAAGCGCAAATAAGTAAACATTGATGAAAATGATGAGTGTCGGGTGCCAAATTTCCTTCATAGTTCATGTCAAAGATTAGCATAACATGGAGCTCTCTTACACACATTTGCTAGCATCGGGTGACGAACTCTCGGCCGTCATTAGGGGGGGGGGGGGCAAGTATCACAGGGATCAGACATACAGACCAGTACACCACAGCCTGTTTCCAACACAACTCTTTCTGTCAAATCTAGAAATATGCCACCGACAAAAATACTGCTTTTATCCTAAGAGCAGCATTCTCAAAGGATTGTACATAGTTGCTTCAAGTTAAAGAAATCGGAACTATTTCTTATAGATATTCACTTTGTATTTTTCGATCATGATTTAATTTGTCTATCATCCTGCCGACAGCTCTTTGTTGTCATGATTTCTATTTTTCCCGATGTCTTTTCATCTTGAAAATTGTTAAAATTTTCGAAAAAATTTGGCATTCCTCTTGTAAGCTTCGTCGGCAGTTCGAAGACAAAAGTAGCCGGAAAGTTAGTTCAACTTGTCGGAAGGCTTTAATGCGAACAAGCGAATTGTTACACTTTGTAAGAAGGATGCTTGTCGAGGTACTAAGAATACCCCATAAAATTAGGCCGCTAAATTTTGCCGTCGAATAACTAGCTTCTGGGAGCAACTTTCCTGTATATATCCATGATTTTCCTTGTGATTTATTGAGTACCCAAGTTTCTTTTTTGCATCTGATGATCGTATGGTTAATCGCAATCCAAGGATTAAATTAATGAATTGAGATTCACAGTGTTTTTTTGCAAGGTAAGATCAGAAATTTGTTTACCTGACAATAGAATGATTCTGCCAAAGTCAAGGCAAAACAGGCAATAGCAAATAACATTGTTGAGAACGTTGCCAGTTAAATCAAAAGGATTCGAACAGTTGCAGCTAAAACATCAACTCGATAAGAAGCATTAAGTTTCAAGTAATAATGGTGTTACAGGTTCTGTTAACCCTATTCTGTTTTGACTTTTTTCACATTTAACCGTCTATTAGTGTAATGATGTAATGACATATTTAGGACTAGAGCCCAGTGCTCCAATAGTCAAGAAGAGCGCGCAGGAGTATAATCAGAAATAGACTTGATGTATCACTCGAAATGCCAGATTGTGTCTTCATATATATTATTCTAAATGCGGGCAAATCGTTAGAAAATTACATTGGCGACGAGCAAAATGTCTCAATTAGTCTCTTTACGACCTATGCCGGAATTCGATCCCGATTCTGAACTAGGAGAAAGCATTGCCTTGCGTTGGCAAACATGGATTTCAGATTTTGAAATGTACCTTACTGCAAGTGGCATTACGGACGCCAGACGCAAACGTGCGGAGTTTGCGTAAATCACCAACAGTAGAGGGTGGGTGAAGGGCCAAACTTTGGACAGCGGAGATATTGTCAGGGTCCGTTTTGTATCCATGCGGGGTGATGAGCGGGCCCGTAGCTACGGGGGGGCATTTCGGGGCAATGCCCCTCCAAAATTTGAGAATGCCCCCCCAAATTTTTTTTTGTACAGTTTAATTGAAGTTGAAACCGACTCTACTTTGACTTTTGACGTCAATGAAATAGCATTTGAGAAACGTACGGTAAACAGTTACAAAAAAATAGCATGCAAAGAAAAATACATGAATTTAACATATCTTTGTGCCAGCCAGGGAGTGAGCACTCAATTGCCTCTTTACTGATACCACATTCTCTGATCTACGTAAGCTAGTGCTGTTGGTTAATGTGAAATGCCCTGATCCTTTGTAATTTCTCGTCACACGTCCAATCGACGTACACCTGGAAGAGCAGTCCCTTTTTTATCATTAGTAGGATCCATATTTGTTGCAGTTTATTAAGAGTGTTTCAAGTACTTGCTTTTACTAGTGTTGTAGTTAAACCGGCGTGGCTTAATTTTTGCGTGTTTGATTTCCCTCGACAGTGTCATGATGTTTGAGTCCAAACAAGTCATCGCACAATTGGAGCAAGAGAGATCTTTGGCAAACAAAAGGACGCAACATTTGGAAAAAGAGTTGGAAGAAAGTCACTATTGGATCATTCCACCCAATATTTCTGGGGATCAAGCCTGAAGAGCCTCAGACTTGCTTCAAATTTTCACCATTACTTTGTATTTATGAGTGCAGTGCATTCTGGAAACTATGGCTTGAAAGATTTTACCTATAAATTTTCATTGATATTTAGTTTTTAAGTGGAGAAACACTTCTTAGATCTTAATAAAAATAAGATATTAATGGTGCAAAACTCTCCGGATAATTTAAAATACTTAGTCATTAAAGGTTTAATTACATATTTGATGCAAGTACATATGTGCTTAGATTTGTGTAAAACTCTGCTTTCTTAATGTGTGAATGGGACCAGGAAGGCCAATGTAGGTGCAGGATCATCTCTCATTAAATATGGACAGCTAATTAAACTTATACACGAGTAAGTTTGTAATGGAATATTGGCCTTAGGAAGAATGGTATCATCTTGAAGCAGGGTGGTAAGGGTTTTGAAGGGGAAATACATTTTCCTGCAAAGTAGAATAATTAGATCTTTTGAAATTTTACATGGACAAAGGAGAGTTAAATATCCTTCTCTCTGGCACTTAAAGTAGGTGCTACATATACTTTATTGTCAAGCACTTGGGTAATCCCAATTTCCTGCGTAATCCAACTGGAGATTTATGTTCCTCCTTCATGTCCACTTCGTCTAGTACAGGGCTTTACGTGGCATAGGGGAGGCCCGGCGCTAATAAGAAGAAATACGGTAAGTGTGAGAAACTTCTTCGCAGTGATTTGCCTCCCGCAAGAATGTGTAATGATGAAATATGATTATTAGTTAGTGGACGTTTGACCCTGTCACTTCACACACAGTATGATACCCCCTTTACCCTCACGTTACCCCTTTTGACGTAGCTTTAGCTTACTCGATGATTTCGTGTGTTGTATTTCTATACTGTCCACACTCTTCTTTGTGTTTCGGCTGCTCCCATCAGGGGTCGTCACAGGGGATCAATCGCCTCCATTTTGCGCGGTCGTCAGCGTCCTCTCTCTTCACTCCTAGTGTCCTCATATCCTCTTCAATTTACTCTTAAATCTGAGCTGTTGTGTCTTTCCGAAACAATTTCATAGCACGCTATAAGCACAGTTCTATCGTTGATATTTCTGCTTTAACTAACTTCTATCAACATTTCTTACCGAAATCGTATTTCTCAATTTCGTAAGTCAGATTCGAAGCTCGATCAGCTATTAAAAAATCAAATGACGGCATAAGAGAAGTAGTCAAGAATAACACTTAATGTGTTTTCAATGGCACAAACAGCTCATCACGAAACGAAACGGGTGGCAAATAAAACTATGTGGTCATTTAGTAGGATACGTAAGAACGAAATGCAGCGATAACCTTTTGGGTATTGTCATATACCAGAACTGGGTCGCACCTGTACAAGGGTAGGAAGGCTACAATAACTGTTTTTGAAAGTTACTATTTTGGTTTTCCAGATACTCAATTACATGTGTTGTGGTACCTATGACGTGTATAAACCATTGAAATAGCTTTCTCAGGCCAAACTCTTTGTACATATACTTACCAATACGAACATTTACACTCCTATAAATCTACTGCAAGATCGAATATCACTACTGAAGAGAGCTTCAGAATGATGTTAGAGAATATGCATTGAGACGTTGCAATACTGTCACTTGTTTTCCTTTTAAAATGTTCTCATGTCAGCACTTTCGTTCTACCACAATGCAAGAATGGGTGTGCTTACACCTTGAGCAGGCCCCCTCCCCACCCCTTTTTTTTTATCAAAATTGTTCAATCAAAACTATGAGAAAGCCATTTAGCAGCCATTTCGTTTTAATTATTCATGTTCGGTGAGCCAAAATCAAAATAATCATTAATTCAAAAACGTTCAGAAATTAAATAAAAAAAAAAAAAAAAAATTAACTGCAAGCAAGGAGCGACATTAAAACTTAAAACGAACAGAACTTATTCCGTACATGAAAGGGGTTCTCCCCTCTGAAACGCCTTGCTCTCTACGCTAAAGTTTTTTTATTGTTTGAAAAAGTAGAGTTGTAAAAGTTGGATAGAGTTGGAAAACCCCTTTCATATACGGAATAATCTCAAAATCATGCCATTAGATTCAGCATACAAATAACCTTTTTGTAGAGGTTTCAGATAAGTAATGGTTCAGGTAAATAATCTAAGTTTTTTGCCAAAACAAAGATCATAGATATGTGTTTATTTGTTTTTTTCCCAGGGGTGATTGTGTCAAACCAATGGTTCTAGAGGATTGGGAGACGGCTAATTTGAATGAAAATTGAAAGTTATAGTGCCCTTTTACATAACCAAAACATTGGAGGACAACTAGCTGTCCTCCCATGCCCCCCTTTTCCCCAGTAACATCCAATCAAAATTTTGAGGTAGCCATTTGATTCAGCATAGTTGAAAGATCCAATCACTGTGCTCCCAGAATAAAATCCTTATATAGCCTAGGCTACATATCAAGATTGGATGATTTTGAAGGTATTTTATTCAAATTGGCTTTGTTTGACATTATGAATGATTGTTGATGAGTGATAACCTCCAGAAGTAAAAACAAACCAATGCCATGAGTTAACTTTGGTATATAGGGTAAAATAGGACTAAATGTTTTGAGAGAAATAAAAATGTTTTCTTACTGTTTTGGTAATTTTTTTGTCGTTCATTTTATTGACTTACAAATAAAGTAAACAAAACATTTAATGCCTTTTTAAAGCTCTTTACAAATATAATAATTGCTTTTATTGCAAATTTTGTTTGATCTAAAGGTTATGTTCTTCTATAATCTCATCAAGCAAAACCTTTGAAAGGAAAACCGGGGAAAATATTATGCTTTTTCGTCGACACATAACGTAAAATTCTGAATTAATCAAAAAAAATACACAAGATGCTAGTTTAGCCAGCCAACGGCAGTACATCAAATGGTATTATGAAGTTGTTAAGCAATATCCTGGTGTTTAGTAAACAAATATGTCTGGAGTTTGGGACAGAGGCCTTGCAAAAATCCGCACACAAGAGATTAAAATTACGAAACAGTTCTTTATTAGGCGATGTTTGCATCATTAAGTAACTTACTAGTTGGCTTTAAAATTTTAAAAGCACATATTACCAGTAAAGAAGAATATAATCCCGTTTTTCCTACGACATACAACAATAGGGCTACTCCACTCACTAGCTTCAACTTTTTCAATGACATCGGCCTCTGATAACCTATCTAATTCTCCCTTAACTTCAGCCCTTAAAGCTTCAGAAATTCTCCTAGAACTGCTACATCCAGGCATGGCATGTTCTTTGGTCATTATTTTATGTCTATAACCTTTAACACAACCAAGACCTTGGAAAACATCATCAAATTGCTGTAAAACGCTATCTACAGAACTGTCTGTGACTACGGGGAATGAACTAATAGGGGAAACTTCTACCCTTGCACTATCTACCTGGTTAACTAAACTGATAACTTCATTCCCTACTTTAACTTGCCGCTACCATTGTACCTCGAAGTCGATATAGGTTATACATCAATCACATAATCTATAAGGTAGAAGAGATTTCAGCTTTGTATTTAATAGTACTGTAGTAAAGTCATGCTCCTCACAGAAGTCATGGATAGCAAAGAGAAGCGATTGCTGGAAAAGTTCCATCGAGTATCACTAACTCAGCAGGAGAAATTGGAATTGCTGAAATTTACTGATCTAGATTAGTGCTGGTAGTGCCAAAACTCTGTCAGAGTCACACCAACTATTCAGTTAGTCTAAAATACAGTATTGAATCCGGTTAGAAAAATTAGTTTGTCATATTTCTGTTGTTATTGTTGCTAACCGTGATTTAACATCTTCCTTTTTATAACCTTTTCTACCCTATATATATCATCGTTAGTTACGGTCACTTTTTGTAATTCTTTCACGTAGAATCTTCCTTGGAGTTTATCACCTTGTTGATCTTTGAGAGCATATGTCGTTGTAGAGCCTGGAAACACCTTTTCAATGGTAAAGATCTCCTCACTCCAGTTTTAAAGGTAGGACTTTTGAAACTTTCTCCTCAATTTACTGATCCTAGCTTTATCTCCACTCTTCAACTTCGATCTGCGCTGTACTTTGCAGGGGTACTGATGTTGACGTATATCCGTCTCATTTGTTTTATCAACTTTTGATGGCGGGATACCTATAGATCGGGACGTCCTGCCGGACTGCGCGCGCTGGCTTTATGACGAATGGGGCAAGGCCAAGGTCGAGGCCTTCGAGGGCACGCTAGCCTGGCTGAGAGAGGTGGCGGCATCCGATGAGGAAACGGGTCTCGTCGCTTTTAGCAATGGCACACCTGTCGGCATGGCCCTGCTTGTCGCCTGTGATCTGGTAGCACGGCGAGACCTCACACCTTGGCTGTCCAGTCTCTTCGTCGTTCCGGACTATCGGGGCCGGTCGATCGCGAGCAGGCTTGTCGACGGCATTGCCTCGATCGCGCGCGAGCGCGGGCATACCCGGCTTTATCTCTTCAGCAGATCGGCAGTCGGTCTCTACCGTAGAGAAAATTGTACTGCAATTTTGTTTGTGTCGCATGTAAACGCTGCAATCTGTGCACGTCTGGGCAAAACAAAAGCTATATGCCATTCCTTAGTTAAACACTCATGGCATGCTTTTCTTTTCTGTAACAGCTACGTGCGGTCTCTTTAATATCATAGAACAGGAAGTAATATTCTCAACTTAAATGGGAGCGAAGAGTCGCTATTCGACGGAACAAGTGTAGCTTGCCTCTTCTTGAAAATAAAAGTTCCTCCCGAATCTCGATTGGAGAAGAAAATACGATCCCATTTGTTGAAGCAAGATAAAGTTGTATGATTTCTGTAGATAAACTATAACACCTTACCATGATCTCAAAGAGGGAAAGTTTCAACTGTTTTAGATGGTCACTAGTTGGTCAAATTTGAAGTCCTGATGCTTTCATAGAAAACTCGTAAATGCTTCGTTTTGGTTCAGAGAGACCGTTTTTGTTTACTAAAACACTTTTTTGTCGCTTTTTCGGGCCTTTGTTTAAAAAATTATTCCCTGAAAAAAAAGAAAAAACAGTTTTCTTAATACAACTGGCGATATTCAAAACAAACGTCATATGAATTGTCCAGTTTTAAAACAAGTAAAGTCTTCTTAATGTTTGTAAAGGATTGTCATTTCATCAAGTAGCTATAAAGGAATTTATTTTATGTGGGAGGGATTTATTTAGTTTTGCTGCTGCACCTAGCAAGCACTTGAAAATGTTCGATTAAGCTCTGAAGTGATGCTTTTCAGCGTAATGCCTGTAGAAGGAGGACAGTTTCCTCTCGTGTCCATCCACAAGCTGAAAAAGATGCTTGCATGGTATCCTGCATACCCTACATCGCACAGGACGCATTGGAATTTGTATACAACACATTGTTGGTTGATAAAAGAAAACTTGGGCTCCTGACTCTTTAGAATGTCGCCTAATATTCAAGAACCGTAAATTAGGAGACATTCTAAAGATTAAGAAACCCAAGCCCTCTCTTCTCAACCAACGCATTCAAATTCCAATGTAACCTTGAGAGGAAAAGAACCTCAGGAAGTCTTAAAAGTATCATGGACAACAGAGGATTTGAAATTTTAGTTTTGACAAGAGCATGAGAGAGTCAGGCCTCAAACTGCGTTGAGCTGGATGTCGATGTCCACTGGTTCATGATAGGGAGCTAGTGTGTCGACTAAAGAAATAGAGTATGTTAACATCCGAAGTCATCTGTCTCGGTTGGCAGAGCGCACGAAGCGGAAGAGTGGCTAACGGGTTCAATCCCAGTCGTGACATATTTTCGATTTCTCTAGCGTTTTTCAAAATCTCTAGAATAAGTAGTTTCTAGAATATCAGTAAAAATAAATGAGTGAAGGCAAGCTATCCCGCCAGTATCAAAGTCCCCTCTGTAAATCTAAAGTTGCCAGCCAGCATCATTTACTCTCAAATTGTAGCATTTCAGCTCAGGATGGCAGATATTCGTGGCGCCATGATAATGTCTTAAGGCTAATAGCTTCCCGCTTGTCAACTCTAACTGCGAACTCGTTTATTCTTTTCGTTGATCTACCTGGGTACAAAAATCCATGCACTCTATTCAACTCTCTACGACCAGATATAGCTATTATTTACAGCGTAAACTCCCTATACAAGATCATCGTAATTGAGTTGACAGAATGTTTCGAAACAAATCTCGAGAAATCGCAACTCTACAAAGCTGAAAAATACAAAAATATCAGTTACGACCTCCTGGAGTACTCTCTCTACGTTGATCTCGCGATTTTAACATGATCAATTTCAAAGACCTTGCTTCTAAAATGAGCAAACCTTCGGTATTAAAATACGATCCTCCTCTCCCAGCTAAGAAACTCTAACACGGAAACTAATCCCACATTGTCCATAACATATTACTAACCATCGAAAGTGTCACGAATATCACCATAGCTACTGAAGAGGACGTCTACAACTTCGTAGAATTTTGATGAGAGGCCACACTATAAACAAGTACACGATCAATAGCCCTGATGAAACCAATAGACAGTCCTACATACTCATGAATCGTCGTCTGTTGAATCAGCTTGGGATTATTAACTCATTAGAAAGCTTCCGGTAAGGATGCAGGGTCATCTTTGACAGCAACGTCGAAAGCACCATTTCATTCTTTAGGCAGTCAGCCAGTGTCTTCCTCCTCGATGCCTTTATCTGTAGCTCCAAGCACCATGCCCACTGTTACTGTACCACCAGCTACTGCTAACTTAAAGGCAGCTCCTGTAACTCCAATGCCTAAAGTTGTCGAAGGAGTAGGAAATGCGAGGGTGACATCAGTTAAACGAGAAGCAGCTGCACCACGCGATGGAGGCCAAAGTGTGGCAGTAAATACTCCGCCTCAGGAAGTGAAAGAAGGAAAGGAAGACCAAGCGAAGCAAAGTCTACAGGTTTGTGGGAAGTTATTCTTCCAACACCAACTTGTAGTCACAAGTGTGAAGCAGGTCAGTAGAAATATTGTCATTGCTGGAAATCAGTAGCGTTAAGACTCGAATAGGCGCCGGGGTGCTTATTTAATATTTTGGCTTCCAGGAGGGGCGCTTATGGGGGATAGGTGGCCCTTTCTTGAAAGCAGAAGCCATAGGCAAAGAAATCGAGAATTTAGCGGTGTAGTGCCAAGCATGTACAGTAGCAATGATAAAAGATTTGCTGAATCTTAAAAATCTGAAAAAGAGGAGTCCCTCTTAGTATTCGAAGTATCTATAGTATCCGAAGACTTTTCCATTTCTTAATATTGCTTTTATCGGTCACTGTGTTACTACATCTTCTATAGCAAATGCATCTCCAGGGAATCTCTTAGCTCGCAATACATAAAGATTAGTTCTCTGTGCGTAATTTCCTACTTTTCGTGCAATTTGCATAAGATGTACGCGTAACGCGTTTTCCGAGTCACTTGATCTTCTTTTCACTTTTGCGAAGGAAACTAAATTTTGCGCTTTTTGGCTCTGGTCTTTAATAGCCAAATGTATTTGGGAGATAAAGTTGCTCCCATGCAAAAGGAAGTTCTCATTTGAGATCCACTTAAATATTCACGTTCTCCAATAGAACAAGAATTATACTTATCAACCAACAATATATTGTGTACCAATTCAAATATCGCTGTATATCACAACACGCGAGGAAATTGACTCAACTTTTCTACCGTAGGAAAGACGCCTGTTGTAGCTTCACTATATATGTAAATTAGCAAGAGAATGAAGTATTTAGAGGAAGTGATTTGATGCAGGTAATGTCTGTTATTTTTTCCTGACTTTCAAATTGATAAAATTTAAAGATACCATGATTCAGTCAGGTGGTGAAAGTAAATCACCAAATGCAGGAGGACTCTGCCGAAGAAAGCTACCGTAACCGCTATTTCTCAGAGATTGTTGTGTGACTTATGATATTTTCGTGCTGCCTTAGGATTCATTTACTGCATAAAACAATGGCAACTATCTACCGCGACAACGTACATAAGAAACAACAAAAAGAATAAGAAACAACAAAAAGAAGAAATCCCAAATGCTACTACCTCCTCAGATGGGTGCAGATATAGCTTGAAAGAGGATGCGGATATAAATAACAGATTTGGTGCCTATTTTTCAGAAATTGCTTCAAATGTCTCTCTGCAAATTAATAATATTGTAAGACCAATTCAGAAAAAACTTCAAATATTATTATGGTTCATGCAGTAAATTCGGATTTAGCTCAGGTTGAAATGATATAAATGCACGAGTTACAAAAACGTTTATATCACTTCGTCCCTCCGAATCCTCATGAGTTGATAGAATACCAAAAAGAAAACTTCAATCAATTTAGAGTGCAAAGTTTTTGTGGTAGTTTGTATCTGACTCTCAGTTGGTGAAATAAAAGGCAATGATGAAGTAGATTGGCACTGAAGAGCTGCTTTGGGACTCCAACTAAGAAGTGGCAAAGTTGTTAATAGTAATGTGGATGCTTTGTACGTTGATTGAACACTATAAATAGCAAACGGAGATGCGGAAATCATGTTGTTAGAAGAGGTACTGGCTTCTAAAGAGGTGCAAGGTGGTCTTTTGCAGCCTATTGAACTTTGAAGCGTCTGTGTCAAGAGGTCCGTGTGAATAGTCTCGCTCGCTGTGTTGGTCACTGCAGCATCAGTCTGTGATGAAACTGAGGTTCTTTTCCGGGCCGGCTCCAGGACGCATTGAGGATATGCTGCTAGATTTGAGCGAGAGGAGAATGCTAACGATCGAGCGTTAAAGAAGTTCTTCCCGCGGAGATCGTCACCTTCGAACAGGCCCGGCTCATGACGGGGCAGCGTGCACTACTCACAGGCCTGGAATTGCCAAGAAGATGGCCAACAAGACCCCAAGCCTGAGGAAAAAACGCATACTTGCCACTTCAACAGCTCCTCTCCCGCCCTAAGACACACCCGGTCCTTACTCCCGGCAGTAGAGACAATGTTGGCGCAGCTCGCTTAACCTCGCTTTAAGGGAATCAGTAAATGGTTCGAATTCGATGAACCGGACTGTTAAGTTGCATGTTTTATTTTGCAGAAAGACCAACTTAATTCGTCGTAGCAGAGGTAATGTTTTTCTGTTGTGTATATTCATTGCGAGTGCTGGGCATCAGCAGAGACATCAAAGCTAATTTGGTTACGACAGGGATGTGATTCCTGAGAACATTGCTCAGAATTTAATGGACGAGATGCAGATCAATTGGGAAAGTCCTTGCCTTAGCAAACACAAACAGGACTCTTATCAAATGAATCCAGCAAAAACAGATGCAAATTCCTTGGTCACCTTATCGGACATCATCAATTGGAAAGATTGGCTTTGTTAGGAAAGATCGAAAGTAGAAGTGTGTGAGTAAGACAAAGTTTAATAGCAGTGCTATGTGAGCCATAACACCATCTGTCAGCCAATGAGAACAGGCGATACTGCTTAGTTCATGTCTCGTTAAATTAATGCCTTCCATACTATTAGATTCAGAAGAGTCTTCCATAATTTCTGAAAACCTATGAAATATGTCCGGTTTAACATGTGGAACGAATTCTGGTTTGGTATGACAAATTTTCATAGTATCACACCATTTCCTAACCTCATTAACTTCAGCATATTTTAATTTTACAGCATGCAGAGTCTGCATTTCAACAAGTTCTTTTACAGAGTAAAGACTCCCCTTAACTTTCGCACAGTACTTTGCTGTCTTTCAATCCTATGTCACGGGAGGTTCAATATATATTTATGGCTTTGGAAATTGATAGGCTTATATTTAGCAGATATAATAATTTGTTTGTAAATGACAATTTCCTGCACTGTATTTTAGGAATTCAGAGAAAGAGCCTGAATCAAAAGAAATAAACAAATTCCATGCATCTTGCTAAATGTTTTTATATTACTGTTCATTCATGCCTGCCTCTAATAATTGCATCGATGAGTGAAGTTATCACCTACATTTTTCTACATATTTTCCCCAAGACCTGAATTTGCAACTTGTCATTTCTTAGCAAACATTTTTTTTAAATTTAAACTACTATGTTCATCTCTGGCAGAAGACTAGGTTCTATTGTTATACCTATGTGCCGTAAAAAAGCCATGATGAAATAATGCCCTTTTTGCAGAAATAAGGGAATAAGGGAATATAGAAATAAGGGAACAAAGTTTGACCTACCACTTCCCTGTCAGCTTCTAATACGGCCCGTGGCCTCCCGACGGTTGGCCATGCCTAAGCTTTTAATTGGCAATGATTTATCTCTTTGTGTCGTAAGTAAACCTGATGAGATCATGACATTTTCGCTATAGAAAAGAGGTAGCAAAGTTTGGCCTGCAACTTCCCTGTCAGCGTCTGATCCGGCCGGTCACCTGGAAAAGGCTGCGCATGCTTGAGCTCGACGTTATGTACTTTGTTAGAAAACTTTATTGATGAAATAGTGTAGAACTGTATAACTTGGTGTTGTTCTGATCTTAGCAATCTAAAGCTCAGCCCTCAAAGGCAAGAGTTTGGCAATAATTTATGAGATATACTGTATTCAGCAAACATACGTGTTGTTTTAAACAGGCTAATGTTTGTAGAATCAAACATTATACTTACTTAGAAGTGTCTGAAACCTCTATCATTGAGCACGTCTAATAATAAGGTGCTAACCTCGTCAAGCTTAGCGCGAAATCGTACTAAAAGCTTACGTGTGGCGATAACCTATTTGGCATGCTACTAAGATTTAATGATAAGGTCATACAGGTTGTATCTTGCAATTACTGTTCACTGATAGGACTTGTCGCGGCAACAGTCACGATTAGTCGTAGTAGCAGCCCATATTTATTATGGGTTCTTTGACCTTTCAGGTCGTTCTTGACCTTTAGACCTTTCATTCTTTGATGGTTCTTAGACTCTTTAAAGTTCAGGCCCTTGATATCTTCAATAAGATATCACTTGTAAATAATAGTAAATATAACGAAGCAAATAATTGAATAATATATCTTTGTGCCTCCATCATTGCCTGTCTGTCTCATATCGTTAAGAATTACTTGCAATGATAATAGCACTTATAGGTCCTGTTGTCCTGGTTTTTTATTAGATTATCCATTGTTATTATGGCTAACGTTATCATATAAAATTGTGACCTTATTCATATCAAACTCCAAAACCTAATAGTCATCGCCATCATTTTCAATTTGTTTAGTTCGTTTTACCTCGGCTTGTCTTTCGTCATTATGAAATAAAACAAAGGTATAGTAGGCATAGATGAACCTATTCATGCCAAAATCTCAAACCCAATTATCATCGCTATCGTTTTCAATTTTGACACGTTTTGATTCTCGCCGTATAGGTTTGTTTTCATTGACTCGCTCACATGTTTGGTATCGCAAGTCATCTAACTGCATATGTCTTTGCTTTTCATTTTTCACATGGTCACATGATCGGTGTCGCATATCTTTAAACCGTGTGTGTCTGCTTTTCATTTTTGCGGTATCGAAGTCGCTGCCGGTACGGAGGCTATTGTCGCGGCGGCCAGAAGGCCGGCAGATTTCGTCATGGCGGCGATCGTTGGGGCCGCCGGTCTGGCGCCGACCCTAGCGGCGGTAAACAGGGGGGCGATGGTCGGCCTCGCGAACAAGGAGTGCCTCGTTTGCGCCGGTTCGCTCATGGTCGACGAAATCCAGCGAAATAGCGCGGTACTCCTGCCGGTCGATTCCGAGCATAACGCAATCTTTCAGGTCTTCGATTTCGAGCGGCGCGATTCTGTCGATAAGCTCATACTCACTGCCTCTGGCGGTCCGTTCCGGTCTTTCGATCGAGAGGCGATGCGATCGGTAAAAGGAGAGGGAGGTTTCTGAAAATCAAACATTTCTCGTGTCCGCAAGTACCTAGAGATCCCATAAAATCCTTTGGTTTTTTTTCCTTCTTTGAGATATCGATTCTGAAATCGATCATATGCTTTACAAGGGGTACCGAATCGGTTACAAAAGTGGGGATGGGGTGATAATAAACAGGTATAGATGTGGACGGGCCATGGTCCTGATGCCCCCTTTCTAGAGCAAGTGTGTATTATCCTACTGCCCCTCCCCTCGACACAAACACACTCAGCCGCTTCCCTACGTGCCAAGGCTATATAAGTTTAGTTTTGCAACAAGTTGAAATTGATCTTTCACGATTTACGTAGCTTAAAATATGATTCTGGGAGTAAAGCAACTATATGTTTAGAAAGAACATAAAAAAGACATTGAGTTGTGTTCACCTTATAGCCTACCTGAGTCAGTAATTTAAACTGATTGATATTTACCCTAAGCACTAACATTAGATTAAACATAAGCCATAGGCTATTACTGTTTTTGTCTTTCATAATGAAACATACTTTGGATCTTGTCTATTATATAATGCACACTAGAGACATTGTATCACAAAAATGAGACCACACCTGGTTTTCATACTGTCTATATCAGACAATTACCTTTGGCTCATGGGGAAAATACATTACAACTATGGTGTAATTAAATATTTAGTTGGTATTGTATTGAGTACTGCCATATAAAGTTGATAGTTGCCTATTTAAGGTCTCTCTGACATAGCAATAGAACTTGAAAATCAAAACTCTAGCTCATATTTTAGATGTCTTGTATTACTTAGAGAGAGAAAAGCATCTACATTAAAAACAGAGTAATGTTAGCTCTGATCCATACATTCATAATTTACATTCTCTCCGGGTACGAAAAATGCTTTCAAAATCAGCACATCAAGAACGCAGTATCTACTACTGGGATGCATCGACAACATTTGTACACCTTGTTTGAATTCACGTGTATGTGTTTTCACACCAATGTGGAGATTACGTGGCCCATTCTGTTAAATTTCCAGACAAGCTGATTGCAGTAGAAGTCCTTTGTTTGTCCGTTGTTAATCGTTTGATTTGTTACACACCTTAAATAGAAGAAAACTGATATAAGCTTAAAGGTGTGTAAGTTGTTTTTCAACGCATATTTAAATCCAATCCATTCTGATAGCTTTAAAAGGAATGGTTATTCAATAAGATTTCAAAACCTAATGATCCACCACACTTTCAAACCCGTTACTACTACTCACTGTTTTAAATCTCTTGTCATACATCTCAAGTTCATGTGATTTAGTGATTAATTGTAATCAAGTTGTAACTCGTACCAGTCTCTTTTGTAAATATAAATAGTTATGTTCAATTGTTTGTAAAGAGTTGGTGCTGCTGCTCGTGCGCGGCTGGCGGCCGGGGGCGACGCGATGACCTCCTCGACGGGCCGGACTGTCGGCGGCGGAGGCCTGCGTGCGCACGTCGTGGTCGACCGTGAGCACTTCGCCGTCGACGTCTCGGTGCAGGTCTCGGCCGGGGAGACCGTCGCCATCATGGGACCGAGCGGCGCGGGTAAGTCGACTCTGTTGCAGGCGCTCGCGGGCCTCGAGCCGTTGACCGCCGGGGAGATCGAGGTCGCGGGACGCGTGGTCGACCGCGTGGCCACACCTCGTGTGCGGACAGCTCCCATGAACCGCGGCATCGTGCTGCTCGGGCAGGAAGCGCGGCTGTTCCCCCGGAGAAAATTTGAAATTATTGGATGGCCTCCAGCTTTTGACTCCAGTTGCATGTTGAGGAGGCCTGTTATTAAGATCGCCCTGTAGTTAGGTCAATAGTTTTTGGTACAAAACATAATTATTGCCCTAAATAACAAAAACATTATGTACTTAAAAGCTTTTTGGTCTTACACTCCTCATAGTACAATCGTCAGAATGATCGAACACTGATTGGTCCAGATTGATTGGACCTGACTGATTGGACACTGATTGGTCCAAAAACACAAGACATTCAGACAGTCGAATTTCTTATTGGCTCTTTCAAAAACAAAGCTGGGTATACTATCTTCACACGTTTCATTTCGATCATTAATACAGGTGTTTAACATCTCCTACGTTTACCCCAAAACTGGGTCATATGGAAAATGTGGTGTTGTAGACTTAAAGATAATGATGAGCGTGAATGATAGCAAGGATTTTTACAAGAATATTTATCGTGTAATTATGTAGGGTGTATAGGATTTTAAAAAATTGAGAGAAGCATTCTGGAGACTAGGCAAGAGGATATAAACTATAGGATAAATGAAGGGTGAAGAGAACAGGAGACAAGTAGGAAGTAGGGCTGCTACTGTGGCCCATGTAGGTTTAATATAGTCTAAGGATTAGAAGCCAAACCCACTTGGTGCATCAATTTGGCATTTTGACTGTTATCTAATTGTGCCACAACAGCTAGTTTATTGGAGCAGATTTATAAAATTATGACCTGAAATCCTAGTTTTTTGAGACGAAACGAGGCGAAAGCAAAAGACGATTTTGGGTATATTCGTTTACATTACTTTAAAGTGCACATACAGAGGGTTTCTCTTTATTTGAAGGATGAAACATATTTGGGGCTAAAGTCCCTCTTGTCCTGTGTGCATTTATCTTGTTGGATCCGAGCAAAACAGCATTACTGACACGTTAAGGGGACAATGGAAAGATCCTAGTTCAGAATCCTCTTCACCAAAGACTTTGGTGTTATACAAAGACCAGGATAACAATTAAATACATTCTTTATTTCTAGCTATAAATAGAATTTTTACTGCCTTTATAGCCATTCTTATAGTTCCGCCACCATTTTTTGGTGAAATGTGTACATAGTCATGGTGTAAGGTATTCGACAAGAATATTAATTTCTTGTTGTGTATTTAGCAGTATTATTGTAAAAGAGAATGCACTACTTCCTATGAACAATAAAGAGCCATCCTTTGGCTGATTTCAACCGATTATAATATTTTTAGTCTAATGAGCAAGAATAACACGGTTTTCGTAATCGTTCAAAGTTTGCAAAATATATTTTGCCTTCGTATTCGTTCTTTAAAGGTTGTGTTTACTTTTCCCGGCATCTATTGTCCTGTTTTCTTTCCCCATTTTGTTTATTACCCGGAAAGCCTAGAGATATGTTCGCAACAATGATGTGGATAGCACTGCATCGTGTGAATAAATTCTCCTTACCTATATAGGTCTAGAAACGGAGAAAACGTTAAAAGTAACTAGTAATTTATCGAAAGGGGCTCGACCTCTGAACATCTTTCCAATTTTTAAGCCCTCAGGGTCCCCGCCTCACGGCATCCCTACCTTGTATTGTAAGATAGTTGCTTTACCTACTCGGCTACGCTGCATGCAAGAAGTAGACGAAGACAAACACAGTTGCCCTTTCATTAACTGTAAAGTATAATGCAGCTATAGAGCATTAGGCTGTAAGAGCATGGCAATCTCTGCATAATCTTTTGCTGGTACTTATCAGGGGGTCATGTTTCAAGAATAAAGCACAATACAGGGGCGCGCTACCAACTCAAAGGTGGGGGTGGGGCCTAAGAAATACTCATGTTTTATTTCTTTTTACTCCCATTTGATCTTCAGGCAAAGGGTTCGCATCTACTGAGAATTAAGATTTCAGATTGTCTTTCGTTTGCTCTGTTCTTTCTTCTTTCAGTGTTGTCTTTGTTCTCTTTTGGTAGAGAAGAAGTTACTTGGCAAAGTGGCTTGCTCCGAAGGCTCAAAGCCCTCCTCTTAAGCCGCCACTATAAAACGTAAGCTGTAATGAAAGCACCCGATTGTGTATTTTGTAGACAATGAGTTATTTTTAAATGAAAATGTGTATCTTTATATGTTAATGACAATTATATATTTACAAATAAGCAAAGGAAATGAAAGGAAAATTACATTATCCGGAGTCACCTTAGGTTTCACGTCACGTGACGCAGATTATGTATAGAATTTTAAACAAGCGTTTCTAATAGACGTTTTTTTTGAGTAATCTAAGCGTATATCGTTGTAAACAGTTCTTGTGGAATTTATTCGTTTTGGATAGTTAATAACATTTCAAAAGGTGCATTTTCAAACCAGGCTTGAGAAAGAGTAGTAAAGCAGGAAATCTTTCAGTTTTGCTGTCTCGTTGTTTTTGAATCTGAAGAATTCAGTCAGCCGTGCACTGCAACTCGATTGAATTCATCTGCGAGCAACTTATTCAAACTATTCGAACTTTTGAAATATATTCTAACGACAAAAGGGAATTCGAATGCGAGTTAAGTAAGTCACATTACCGAAACAGAATTCTCTGCATTTTATGTGAGATTGACAACACAACATAAAGTCGATTCGATTATCGTAGGCGTTAATACAACATGGTATTGGAAATCACCCATTGCTTTCAATTTACATCTGGTGTTCGGGGTTATGACGTGTACTGTGACACAGTCAATTGGATTCCATTTTCCGAAGTTAATTACAAACATGACAAGTTTGCTGTTTCTGCAAAATGTGAGTCGCGTGAAAGCCTGGCGCGGCACGGAGGGACCGGCGAAAGAAGTGTTCTTCCCGCAGGAGCACAGACCAGGAGAGCTCGCACAGTCGGACTTCACTTCGATGACTAAGCTCGAGGTGACCATTGCCGGAGAAGTCTTTCCTCATCTTCTCTATCACTTCGTGCTCACGTACTCAAACTGGGAGACCGGCACGGTATGTCCGTCCGAGAGCTTCGAGTGTTTGAGTCTCGGGCTTCAGAATGCTCTCTGGCAGCTTGGCGGGGTCCCGCGCGCCCACCAGACGGATCGCCTCAGCGCAGCGGTGCAGAAGGTCGACCACCCGGAAGAGTTCACGCGAGCCTATGACGCATTGTCAGGCCCACTGCTCATCAGGGATCTTTGATGGAGAGATTGCCGACTGTGCCGCGGCACAGGGCCCCGCACCTAATATGGAAATTGGGGGCCCTGCACAGGTCACTCAGTATACTCAATGACACTGAAGGACCCCCAAATCACTTTATGGCACAGGGCCCACTGTTGCCGAAAACCGGCACTGAGCAAGGGAATTTTATTTGTTTATTTTTTTCTTAGCCTGTGCCAAGTAAGGTTCAAGTTACAAGGCAAAATGTGGTTGGATCGGCAAATCTCAATTACGTGCAATTTACTCTGTTAACCTTTGATGCTGCAAGACCACCCGTCTAATGGATTTTTTATTTAAGCCTACTCTAAAAAATAGTAATAATTTAAGCAGTTTTCTGAATTCTTGAATGAATCAAACTGCACTGGAGCTAGTATTTGCAGATGCTCCTATGTTGAACTTCCTAACCAGAATTTAAAAATTAGATTACTACAATATCAAAAATGTATTTCATTAACCTAAAGAATAAATCTCAACCTGAAAATTTCATGTCTGCTACCATTTCCCACGCCAATTTATTATGTTGAAAATATTATTCTGATTTCCAAGAACTGGGATTTACAATAAATTTTCATAAAAATATTAGAATTAACGAATCTTATTCAAAAACCTGGCTTTGGACGGAGATGCAGGTGAATTTGACTTAGGATACTACAATGTATCCTTGCCAAAACCTAGCCCCTCTTCTCCCTTTAGAAACTTCTTCATTATCAACAGCGCTGTCTTTATGCTCACTTTTCCTGCTTCCGAAAATCAAATAGGGTTGACTCTGCACATGGCTTAACATGCCTTTCGTACAATACAAACGAGTAAAGTTTATTGATAAAGGGTATTGATGAAGTAAATACGGATGCATTTCAAAAGGAATTAGAAGTTTCTTTGGGAACATTTTGTACCTTAGAGAAAAGAAACCATTCATGTAACATGAAGAGAAAGCAGCCCTCCTCTACAGATAAAACGCTCATTTATTAAACAGCATCGTGTCTCTAAAACTAGCAGCTTGAGTTCTCATTTAACTCAATCTAATCCTCAATAGGTTCCACATCCCTTGACATACTTTGCGGAGCCAAGTTTGCGGACCACTGCCATGTATAAATCAGTTGTTTCTATAATTATAGTTTGGTCGCCTAGGCTTGTCAACTTTTTTTTTCCATCTACAGTTATTCTTTAAGGGAGATGAAGAGCCAATGTAATTTGGAAAGCCCCTGTATATCGTTATTATTATTATTATCGTGTGTCACAATTTTGTGTCAGGCTGTTGTAATAGTTTTTCTGCCAGGCGGATCATAACAAATGATCATGGGCTAACAGAATTTTACATTCTTAGGATTCCAGCACTTTTTTGGTTGCATGTCACTTGAGCCTGCTTGTCATTGATTAGTATTGTAGTGAGGCATTTAACTTCCTGTTCATTTCATTGGAATTGATGAATATGTTTTACTGACTAGGTTTTATTGCTGCTAGTACAGATAAGTTGTTAGGTTAACTGCAGATCATCACCAATCATTTACTATATGTGATGTCATTTGTGACTTTATCTGTCGTACCCCACGTTTTTATGCCCCTTGAATGAAGTGCAGCGAATAAAGTGTGTACGCGTGTTACTAATTCCATTTCTCACTAAGAGGTCTGTTATCAAAGGCAGGAAGTAGACAAGGTAAAGACTCGCTCATTCATGAAGTCAGAAATCAAAAAAGCTCAAATTTTGATGCTAGCTGAAGCGATATTGAAGAGACTTGTCAACAGTCCAATGGCTTCATCTTTACAGAGTGCAATACCACCGCTACCTCAAATTTTTTTTAGAAGATGACCTTGGTAGCCGTTGGCAACTAGGTCATGCTCTAGTAAGAAAACAGATGAAAACCCAAGCAGCAAGCCTCGTTGGACAAGGTTTGACTGTTTTCAAGGAAGCAAAATATCTTATCAAGTTTTTAGTATAGATAAAGCACTGTCGGCATATACTTCAAAGCAGTTTACGAAAGCCATTTTGTGTCTTCACGAAGAGCTAGTCAAGAAGAACAAATAGGACGTTTAGTTTATCACAGCTCCCATGTGTACTCTCGAGTGTCAAATAATCGTACCCCCCGCTTACTAGTTTTTTGAAATTTATACCCCCCGCTCCTTACTAGAACCCTCCATTTAGTAATTTCAAGGAATTTTCTCAGTACTCAAAATGTAAATGATGTCTGAAAACACTTGAATAACTTCCCATTCAACATTTGATCCTGAAACAGTTGCTAATTAGTCAATTAGTACGATTTATGTCCTCATGTGTGTCAACTTTCACGGAATTGAGTCTGGAGTTCAGCCCCCTTTTATTTCCCGTCCGATCACTGACGCTACCGCGTGATTGGAACCAGTCGTCGCCGCTCCCCTCCGGAGTGAGAGTCTGAATACGTTAGACACCAAATACTTCTTAAATTCAGTTACGCAAAACATACAATTTATATGAACTGCAACATAAATTCTGCTAATTGTACGAATCGGTGTTCAAGGAACGCGCTTTTCCGCTGATAAAAATTTTTAAATAAATTTTGGAGAATCCCGTGCAGTTTCATGAATCGTCTCTTTAACAACACAACGTTAAACACTTATGTGTTCGATGCTAACTCGAATGCAATCACAGCTTATTAAAGCGCCTGGACTACAACTTGCTTTGTTCAACAACGCAAATTTCACATCTAACATGCGCCGCGAGGTAACTGTGCAATGTAGCGAGAAAAGTTTTCAGAGATGTAACAGGACGGTGGCGCCCCTACTGCACGTCATAGTAACTTCTATTTTTCTCCCATACTACTTTCCTATTTTCAATGCTGGTCTTGCGATAAAGCGGGATTCTGCACGCCGTTTGTTATGTTTTAGTTGTAGGGTTCATAGCACAAAACAATTTCAGGATTGCCCTATAGTAATAAACTTTAATTCGGATAGGTAGATGGTAGTTATGTACAGGCCGGCTACTTTCTGTAAACATATAATATACTAAACGATTTGCCATTCTAATTTATGTTATGATATTCCTAGTTTATATTAGATGATCACAGATCTGAAATTTGTGAATTATTTCGGTGGCATTACATGTGATGGCCCAGCCAACCCAACCTTTATTTCATTATAGCACTAGAAAGCGGGATTGAACCACATTTTTCGTACAGCCTACTGTTTGAAATACGGTCAGTCAGCCAGGCAACAAGACCAACATTTAGTAAATTTTCATTTGCTTTTCGGAGCACCCATGCTTCAGAGCCATATTTACCACTGTCATCACTGTGGCTTCCAATATTCTAATCTTGATTTGCAGACTTATAATTCTATTCTTCCAAGATTTTTTTAGCTGTGAAAAAAACACCCTGAACCTTAGCTATTCTACTTTTAATATCATCATTGATCCCACTGGCATTAATAATAATAATACCAAGGTAAGGGAAGCTTCTTTGATATTTACAGAACATAACGATTGATAGCATCTCCCCTTCCAACAAAGCCTGCCAGTGAACGAGGCCTTCATCTTCCTGAATGATCTAGTAAGATCCTCATATCTGTTAAGAAGATAATCGATAGGCATAGTGAATGCAGGGGACAAGTCGAGTTTATGAGAAGCACATCGCAGTAGCCAACTTTCTTACCTCTACTTGATATTGGTCTTAATGGGGTTTTGAGTGAGCGAAAGCAATGGAGATTTTATGGGGAAACTCTACACCTCTTGGCACTCAGGATATGTCATCCTCTGTGTCAAAGCGAAAACCCAAAGTAAATTTATCTCCCTTTTGTTCTAAAAAGGGTATTACATGGAGCTCATGACAATGTCATGTTTTAAGAAATCCACTGCTTTAAGTAGATGTCTGATATGGAAAACTGCTATCACAGACATTTGTGGATCTTTCTGGCAGATAACGTAGCAGTAATGGCAGTCTCGACTGAAATAAGGAACGGCTACCAATGTAGTGAAGGTCGTGATTAGCGGGTTTATAAACTTGACTCATTGAATTATATGACTGTAGTTGTTTGAGCCCATACTATGCGTTTGCAAAGCAGCCAAAACCATTCCTTCTTAGAGGATAGCGATTGAAAAGCCTTGTATCTGATTCTTGTTTTAAAACCTATACCTCTCACGATAGCAAACTACACATATCACTCCTTGGGCCTTGCTATAAAGTTTCCACGGAAGCCAGATGAGATGTTGTGGCTCACCAAACTAATGTAAAGTTTTCCACAGTGCTTCGTGAAAGGTGGAATCAAACTTCAGAGTTCCTAGTCTTGCTTTTCATTGACCTTTTCCAAGATGTTTCTCATGGCAATGATTGACTCTGTAGTTCCTTTTCCTGGTACAAAGCCAAAGTAGTGCTGCAGTCGTTGTCTCAGAATTTCCAGTGCCACCTTTGAACCATGACTAATCAAAATGATTGTCCTGTTTTTGGGGCATTCCTGTGTACCAGGTACTTTATCCTGGATATCACTACTACCATCAAGGTTTAAATGGGTGACGGGTTCGGTCCTTGATGGTGACACATTTTCTATTTCTCAGGTGTTCTTTTCAATATGGATTGGCCTCCATAAACTATAGAAGACTGCGCCCATGGTCGCTGCTGTGTGGAGGCAGTCACAGTACGGCTGTGTCTCCCTTTTCAATTTAACGGAAGTCAGTCATAATGAATTATGCTGCCGTCGGGATTTTTTTGCGTTTGGAAGGCCAAATCATTGGACCCAATTACGTCACTACATTGCTGAAGTAACATATAAACAAATATTTAAAGAAAGTGACCGTTGCCAAGAGCCGCGCACTTGCAAATCATGCTACTTTTGTGGTAAACATTTCAGTTAATACTGATTGTCAGAATATAGAACATTGTTGTCAGATGAAGAAATACAACCAAAGTAAAGTAATCTAGTAGTAATCATTCGGCCTTATCTCTTGCATATCCGCAAGATACATAAGTGATTTACACAGTATAAGGACACTATGGACTTAGTTTGATAGATTTCTTCAATGGCCAGGTCACCTTATCTTATATGGTTTTTAGCAATTTAATGAACCATGGCACAACTGCCTCAAGTAACTCAAGTTAATAAGCTAGCTAGTTCATGGGGACAAGTTTATTATGACCAAAGATAATTGAATGGAGATCTCACTTCTGTTATTTTTGTCATGGCCAGAGTTTGGAGTGCAGCTAATTCTCTTACCTTCAGATCTTGATCGGACAATCCGGCAGCAGACGATCGCCTCTTTTCTCCGACTAAAGAAAGAGAATCAAGAAATATTTGTAATGGAATAATAACTCAATAGAATGTTCACTTGAAAAGTTGGTTTGTTGTACAAAATTTAAATACTGCGTTGAGTAAGTGATTCATTTTTCTAAACGTTTCGCCATACACTGATCATAGCAATCGTATGGAGTGAAATGAGAAGCTATTGCTACAAATTTATAGGAAACGAGAAGATCCTAGAAAATAACGGTCACGAGAGCGACACCTTTTCCGCCACTCGTGTTATTGAATTTGTTTACAATTTACGCCTTTTTCAGGTGAAGGCATTCCCAAATGCTTGAGAAGTTTGTTTGCAATAGATAAGCACAAATCTTCAATCATAACTAAAGTGCAATTATAAATTTCTGTTGTAAAGTCCAAGATTATATCTGACCTTTCTAAACGTATTCGGTGGAGTATATTCTCGGCCATTTGCAATTTGTATTTCTCCCATAACTCTGTAGGAGATGAAGGAAAGCAACTTTTTCCGGAAGACACGGGCCGTAATATCATGTCTATGAACCGGTGATTGTCCAGGATATAAAAGTTGTTGTATCTAATCCCAAGATGGATTATATGTAAATGTAATAAATGACGAATCATTAATCTATAGGCATAATATTTCGGTACGCCGTGGAGCGTGGGCCTGGATCAGTGGGCATTACAGTTAGGATGGATCCCAGGAAAAATAGATAAATTTCTAAAGCATGGGATGACGGTTTTAACCTTTTATTTGATGCTGTACTTTAATTAAGTGTGTGTAATGTGATAAGGGACGATATTCCCTTTGAGCGTTTAGTAGGTTCGAAGACACTCTACTCTATTTAATACAGATCTGGATGCAGACAAACACGTAACGTCATTGCAGAACAAACATGCTTGTGAAAATCAAACTAGTGGAAGAATATCAAACAAATACGTTGAGTTCTGTGACTTCTGTGCGATCTGATGCGTTCTAATTGCAATCTACTGGGCAGTCCGATTGGCAGAGGACAGAGATGGATGGCGGATTTTAGTGAGGGTGGCCATGGCGAGTCGTACTCGACTCAACCGTTGATGATGATGATGATGCTTTTTTGTATTTAAAAAATGACTTCCTTGTCAAATTCGTATTGTTTGATTTGTATTCTTTATATCTTTTATGTCTTTTATGCCAATTTTTTGATATATCATAATATTATAATTCACATCATTTACTTGACTGCCATAACTGATTTATCACCCCTCCCTTCAAGGGCCGGGCGGTCAAGGGGTGGGGTCTTAGGCATTTCAGAGTGGATGAGTTTGTAGGTCATAGACGCGAGTGGTCAACTAAACTTATTATGTTGACTGCAATTGAAGAATTTTGTCTATAGTAGATGATTACCCAAATCGGGAAACTCTTAATTATCTACGTTGCATTGCCCGTAACTTAGGATTTTAGCACACTGATGTAAATGAAAATAATGTGTCACCACAGACGTACCATTTATTGAATATATTTTCTGATTGTTATCCGTTAAGAATTTTTACTCATTTATTAACAAATTTGCTAAGTCAAAACTACAATGGTCGTCTTTCCGGGAGGGGGATGGCGGAGAGGGTTTTGTCTTTATGCGACACTACTTGCATGATTGCAAAGTCTATTGAATTGTACTGGGGCAACAGTTATTCTCTGCTTCCTAAATTGCATATCTCCGATCGGAGGCTGATCAACCTTAATACACTTTCCATACTACACTAGTATTGTCAACACCTTTTATTTATAATAGGGGGAATATTAGGTAAAATTTTTGTGAGAAGATGCGGATAAGAATTGATGCACCCGTTCACAACGCACGATAATGGTACATGGTCACAGGGAGTTGCTAAGGTAGCTACGTTTTTTCCTATGGTTTTGGTCTTACATCAGTTCTAAAAATTCTCAAAGAAGCTATTTTCTACTTCAATAAGTCCTGTGCAAAGCTTAAAATCACGTATGTGTTGATACATGTACTTACAATCTAACGACTTCGCCACATTTTGCATAATCCGGTAACACATATGTTGAAAACTGTGAAATATAGCAAATAGTTCAATATGCCCATTTTTGGATCCAATTATAGAATTGCCCCAGTATTGCCTTAAATTTTATAACATTTTAAGAAAAAATTTTCTTCGATCGTTTACCATATAATTTGTCTTTCGTATGCAAAAACATAAGCTCAAAAGCTGTATTCAATTGGAAGTTATTTCATTTTACGTTTTCAGCCTACGCTAATTTTGACGTATTTTCAAGTTGAGAGTCCGGATGTTCGAATAGTTCGTGGTTTAACAGATCTCCTTTCAGTCATCGTCTCACAAATCTACTTCCAACAGAAATTCGAAAAACACCCGTGGAAACGATTACATGTATGTTAATCTAGGTTTACTATTTTAGAACTTTTAGTATGATTGTACTGAGCAGTTAATAAAAGAATTGTTGAAATCTGCACAATATAATCAAATGTGGAGAAAAGGGTGCATGAGAAAATAAGAAAATGAAAATTTGTTTGGAATTTTTATACTTTCAATATGTGAGAAATAACACTGAACTTAGCATGAGACATCAATGTTTGTTTACATCAATAATCTACTTTGTAAAGTAGGGGTGTTACCTCTTTAATACGTATACGAGTACAATGGTAGAAGACATCGAAAGAAAATCAACAGTTTTGTAGTTATATCCTCCTTGTGAGGCGCCAATCTTCATTTACTGCCGACCTTACTCATACTAAAGAAATGCATAATCTAATAAAAATCGACCTGTTATGCAAACGAACTCGGACTAGCATTATAAATAGCATTAAAAAGACAGAGCAGATTTGAACATCATACATCGAGCATTAAAATTGACTTCATGCTTTGTGATCAAAGTGAAGTATCACTCAATTTACGATTTCAAGAGAGAAATTTTCTGGTTTCATAAAAATTCAAGGGAAGTAGTATGTTCCCTAGTTAACATGGCTGTAACATAGACCATTCCTGGCTAAAGTTAACTTGCAATGTTATATAGGCATTCAGATAGTATCTAGCAATGTAGCACCCCATTTACCATGCAAATCTGTTCTGAGATTGGAGTGACCCATAGACTGAAACAGCAATAAGGCTATGAGAGTATCTCTGGAAAGTGGGGTACCCGAATGGTGTGTTCGATGGTACCTAAAAAATGTCAGTCCCTACAGCAATCTCAATGACGATCCCCGGGGAAACCCCTTTCCCTTTTGGAAAGAACGGACCCCGGGGAAAGTCCCCAGTGCTTATCAGGGGGCTGCACTGAGAGATTGTGATGGTACCTAAAAGTTCTTCTGAAGTCTTCTAAGCATTGTTACAGTTGAGTCCTATTTTCCGGGGCATTTGTGTGTGGTGGGGGAGAGGGGTTGGAGCAATACCTTTTGATGAGTTCGGCAATAGCCTGGGAAAAGTTTGTAACTTTAATGCCTCTACATTGTCTAAAATCGATGATTTAGCAGGTTCACTTCGTCTGTGCATTACTTGGAGGTCTTCTATGAATTGTTTTACAAAATTCTTGATTTTCAACAACCGTTTTCATAATCTTGACGCCAATTGTGCTTGGTAAATGATGATTTTGAATTGGTATTCACCGGAAGCCGACTGTTATTTGGTCTCCCACGCGATAGCAATCCCTTTTTTGGATTACCTTCTGTAAGTACATTACGACCATGTATATAATTGGGTTAGAAAGTAGACTTTGTATTAGCAACCACATACAGAAGACATTGTAATTGTAATTTCATATTTCTACAAGATTATAAAATGATATTTAAATGTGTACAGTTACCACCTGTGATAGTTATCTCTCGACAAATTATATCTTAAAGTTACTTAATCTGCGTCTTTAACACGACTGGTTTAATACCTCTAATACTAGACTCTTTTCCAGTGACATTTACAACTCACTTTATTAGAATGTCGTTGCCACTTCGTAACTAAGGCGGTTATGTATGACCTGACGAGCGTTTCCGGTTAAGTTGCATATGGACTGTTGTCGACGATGTGTGATTTCATTATTTAATCAATGATTACACTAAAAAGCTCAACTCTGGATTCACATGCGACTGACAGTTGCAGTACAGATAGATAGTACGTTCTGTCAAATTCGCCTAGTGGAATTTTCACTTTATAGCGTCACAGTTGGTTCATCTCAAACTGACGCTGCAATTTGAACCACTTTCTATAATGCCTGCTTAGAAGAACAGGGAAGGCGGTTGTAAAACAAGTAAAGTCGGAACACAATGCAGCAGGTATGTCAAGCTTATGTAGTCAACAGGGAGTGTGCGGTTCATGGGAAAGAAGGTGGTGAACAGAAATGATGAATTGATTGAGTTATGGAAGTGGAATCAGGCAAACATTAGCATATTGATTCGGGTTTTTATGGTATATTTCGTGCACAATTATGCAAAGTTTCTCTGACCCATGCTATATCAATTATGTCGATCCTGTAACCTGTTAACTTGTAAGTTTTATTGATTGGTCAATGTTGCTCAATCGAAGAAAGTTGAAAATACAGATGTGTAAATCCGGTCTTTGAGCACGGTGTAATCAGATCTAATTGACTTTGGAGCGGACCATTACAACCAAATTTAACTTCGAATCCGTTTGACTGTAAGACCACTGCGTTTTTGTAACATCGAATAGTATTCCATTTCTTTTTGTTCGATTTGAGTTTAAGTTCCATTTACTAAAAGAAAAATCCGTTTATAAAGTGCTGGAGACATAGGAATGAGACCGCCGGGATTCTAACCCGTTACCTGCGCATGGCGATGTTTGCTCAAGGAACTGATTTTCAGCAAAGCCACGGGGTATAATGACTTCATTAATGGGAAACTTTTCTTTCAAGCCTTTTAAATACTGTGACTGGCTGCTGGCAATGAATGAATGTTTAGTGATACCATCAAGTTTGTCACAAAGTAACCAGAGGAACTCATCAATAGCTAGTGTTTGAGTGTTCAAGTCACTACGATCTGTTGTCAGCCACTGCTTAAAAGAAAATTCTTCATTGAAATCATTTGCTTCACTTTTAATTTATTCATCTAAGAACCCAAAGACTTTTGTGATCCCTGGGCGTTCTTTACATCTGAGGACCACACATTCTTTCAAGCGAATATTGAAAACAATCATTTTCACTTGTGTGATGCTTAAAATTAGTTATTTATTGCCTAGAATGTATTTCTAAGAGCGCAGTATCATCAATGACTGGTTAGGTCAGCCGACTAACGTGTCGTTCTTTTACCATAGAAAATCATTAGTTCTCCTGTTTAATTCCTACGCTGGACACAAATTTCATAAGATCAATGGAAAACAATGCTTGAAAGCTAAAATAAGTGCCGTTAGAAAAGAAAACATGTCACCATCTATAACTGTAGTTACAAATAACGCAATCTATGACTTTGGTTATGTACATGGAAGCATTGGGGAAATCCCCATTCTGTGTGATCTTTAAAAAAATGTATCCGTGCCGGGATTTGAACGGGGGGCTGTCATCATCTCAGGGAAAGCTAAACGTAATTATTTTATCAAATATATCATGATATCAGTAATGAATACCTAACCAGGGTTCACAGCCAACCTGGAAATAAGGGGAATCAGGAAATTATCAAGGAATTTCAAATTGGACTCATGTGGTGGGTAAAAACAGGGAATTATCAGAGAATTTGGAAAAAGTCAGGGAAATCAGGGAACAGCTGAATTAAGGTGTTCATTTTTTTTAGTCAATAGTATTTCTATTTTCCAGAAAAGTGCCTTTTCCGTAATATTATTTTGAATCTCATCAAATTGGCATTGTGAATGTTATGAGATGTATGACCTTGGTGTAATAGGCCTTCATGCATGATTTTGTACGAATTTCAGTCAGTTGTGTTCGACTGCAGTCAGTTGTGTTCGACTGCAGCTGCTGAATAGACATGCTGTTATGTCGGAGAATCCGAGTCCTTAGGATTTTGTTTGCCGTGGTCTAGTCGCTTGTTGGATGTTGTGATTCTTTTTAAATTCATTGGAGATCAAGATCCGGTGATACAGAAAGCTAACCACAACTTGTGTCACTTGTTGCTTCTTGTTGCGCCCGATCGCCGTCACCCTTACATGAGCGCTGACAAAAGATGAAGACATATGGTGGGCCTTAACATAAATTCTATTAACATATTGACTTGCAGACATTTTATATCAAGTTGTTCATGTCATTGATTTTGTTCCTGAGGGAGAGATAAAACACATTCAACAGCTGATTGTGCCGCCATGTATATCTTTTAGTTACCCAAGCCTGCAGGCAGGCAAAATGTGTTTTAGTGTTCCCTACTCTCCACACTGGCATTTGGGGTTATCAGATATCTTCCATCTGACAGGGTTTGCTGGGCAAGGGAGCATATCATACGTTGACAAGCCGGTTCCCAGCTCCATAGCTCCTTCCAGCTTAGCTTCCTCTCAATTACTTTTTCCTCCCACTATAAACACTGCCCTTGGTGACTGCATTGCACCAAATGGAGGTACCTTTTCTCCTGTTCTTTCCATCTTACTTCTGCTACTAACCTTAACCGGGAAAAAATTTATTTCTTGCCCAATCACAAAAGAGAAAACGTGGAGTACAGCAGGAAAGAAAAAAAAACACAAATAAACAAAAACACAAGTTATGGACAAAATAGCAAAAGTGGGGGATAAAATAATTGTTAGGAACAAGACAGATTGGTGTATCGTTACTTCAATCCGAAATAAGCTTTTTTCACAGAGAGAAGAATACCAGGTGCAAGATACGTAACTAAATTTATCGCTGGTTCAAAATGATTACGGTAAACAAAGTAAAATTTCAAACAGTTCGTGGTAACGAACTGTAGTAAGGAGTAGCCCGGCTCAATAGTAACCGACACACTAAAAAATGATCTTATATAACAATATATGCAAAATGATTATAAGAAAATCACATCTTTAGATGAATATTGTACCAACAGTGAATTAGGAGTTATATTTTTTTTGATGTTTGGAGGATATTTTTTAGTCATAATGCTTAAAATAATTAATAACCGGTAGATTTTAAAGGAGCAACCATTTCGGTCGTTTCAAATCTCATACATTTTAGAAAATAATTTTCACAAAATCTAAAATATATTGCCTAAATACAAAGTATACATGTAGAAATACTTTAGAGATACTAAAATCCCTTCAAAAAACAAAATGTAATTCAAAAGTATGTTTTAAGGCCTTTTTACAAAATTTTTTAAATTTTTTAATACCTAAGCAACTACTTAAGCAACTCCATGCCTGATTTTGGAAAATTGCTAAGCAACTCCAGGCCTGACCCCGAAATTGGAGTTGCTTATAAAAACGTGTAGCTCATCACAGGAACACTCTTTGTACAGACATTTCAGAAAGCATGAATCACCTATAGGAAGGTACGTACAATCAATTGTTGACGCAGACATCAAAAGCGCCGTCAATTATTCCGGATAAATGAAAAGAGGTCACAGCTTGTAGCTTTCAACGTATCTAACGTACCCTTCTACTATTACCGTATCTATAACGCACCTTTGCACGATTATAATGTACTCTAAAATGGTACACGTATCAACATTCTAATATCGTCCGTAAGCAATTTTACAGGAAGGGGGATTTCCAGCAAGGGTGGAACTGTTTTGAGGGAATTTGACGAGGGTTGCACCTTACGTTGAAATATTTTTCCACGGCGTGAAACAAATAATGCATAAAACACACATGGCAGAAATTTAAAAGCTGAAACATTTATGTTGCAACATTGATGACGTAGATCAAGATGCTGCTTAGTACGTTCAAAAAACAAAATGTTTAGTTTACATGCGTAAATTACAAAAGCTGAAAAATTGAAACTGAGTCACACTTATTGCTTAAACACATGAAGGGGATTTTTCTGGTGCTTTCTCCTTTTGCCTAATCCTGTCTTCATTTTTCGTGTATAATGCTGTGACGTTGATAAAGTTTTGAAAATTTTAGGTACGACGTCTATTTCGTAGCCGCAGTGTCAAGGTTATTTAGAGAGGAGCAAGAAAGGCACATGCTCGTTACTAAAACTTTACTACTACTATAAAATATCGGAAAAGATTCCTGGTACTACAAAATTTGTAGATAACATTTAATAACAGAATCATTGGTGAAATGCACTTCGCTAATGATTCCGTTATTAAATATTATCTGCTATAAAATACTGAGCTATCTTGTCTATATCATCATTCCTTCGTTTACATCAAGAAGATGAGAAGGTTGATACACATTTACGTGCGACATTCATCGGAGGTAGGCGCGGCTCTCGTATTGGAAGCCCCCGTGGAACTCTGGGATCAAAGCATCCATGAAGAATCCTTTTAGCTTGGGAAAAATATTATCGGTCCAAAAGCCTGGATCGCGGTCTATCTTTTCAATGTAGAGTCTTTCAGGGTAAAAATCATGAAAAAGCAAGTATCTAGCTGAGCACATTCAAGCTGACATTGTACTTGGTAAAATTAGTCGTGGCCCCGTTTGTGGTTGACCAGTCCATTCTTTCCAACTTCCATGCAACAGTCCGCCTTAGCCTTTTTTCGATTCTTTATCCACTCGCCTATCCCCAAATTTTTCGCAGTTTCGCAGTTGCATACCTCGCTTTGATTTAATTCAAATGCTCTCGATAATCCCAGCCTCTACCTAATAGCTGCTGAATAATGGGATGTAAAATGAAATTCGTGAATAATGCCGGAGGGTATTGTTCGACTCATGACCTTTCACATGCAGCCATTAACGAATGCCAGAAATCATTCATAAACAGAAAGAGACTTCTTACCTTTGGGTTGTGATCTGCAAAAAGCAAAACAACCAGATATGGTAAAAAATGTAAGGATTGATCCAAAAGCTCTCATGATTGCTGGAAACCTCGAAGAATCAGAAGGAAGTCTGATAACAGCTTAAGATCGGGTGATGCTCTCTTGTTCCAGAATACTCTCGAGTCTTACCACACCAGGCATCTCCTGTATTTCCCAATATTAAAACAGCGCGACTGTTTTAGAGTTTTTTGGAAGCAATCAATAAGGAAAAAGAAGGGTAGGGTGGATATGAATATCAATAGGGATTGCTGAAGGTTTTGAGAGGAGCCAATTTACTAGAACGCAGAAAATTGAAGCAGAAAAGAGACCAGGTTTAAAGCTCACGTTCTCAGAGTGATAGAGAAATAAAGACCTAAGATCTAAATAGTAGATACCATGGGAAAATAAAGAAAGGAAGGAGATTCAAGACAAGTAAACGTGCAACTTTTAGAAAATATAACACCAACTTGGAATGGCAGTCAATCATGTTGAAAATTGGGGCAAATAATGGAGAACATGGCGGGCTAAACGATATGGTGATCCTACAAGAGAGTATGATAAAGTAGTTATTCTCAACAAGAGTCTTGGGACCCCCTTAAGGGGTATTTGTGATTCTTACGGGGGATTGAGACATGGGGTACTTGGGGGCCAAGGTACGGTTTGGGGGGCAAAAATCTAATAGCACGTTCCATTGTTTTCCTTACGTCAGAATACCAAAAACAAACAGAGGGATAAATAGTGTTGCCTCGGTTTGCTCTCTGGTTAGATAAATTTTCGTTTTACACCTGGTAAGCAAGTTAGAACTCTTTATCTACTGTTTATTTCATGTTGTACTCGTTTAATATCCCGGAAGAAAAGCACTAAAGTGAATAAACGGGGGCGGAATAAACGTGGGGCTTAGCTCAAGTCTCAATTTCGTGAAAGTTTTAAATAAGGATGACACATGAGGACAACAATCGTACTTATTGACTAATTAGCAACTGTTTCAGGGTCAAATGATGCACGGGAACCTATTCAAGTGTTTTCAGATATTATTTACATTTTGAGTACTTGGAAAATTCCTTCAAATTAATAAACGGGGGTTCCTAATACGGAGTGGGGAGGTTTATAAATTTCAAAAAATTAATAAGCGGGGGTACGATTATTTGGCACACAAGAGTAGGCAATGCGAAGTGAACCTTATCGCCTGCAATTGTGGACATAAATAATTATTGCAGGCGATTTACGTCTGAACCTCGTTCTGAAACGGGAACTTGAGTAGTGGAACGGAAGGGTGGTTTAGTATATAGGGTTTTAGGTATTTGTAATTTCATGTATCTACGTAGTTTATAATTATATGTGTTTTAATTTGATTGGACAATATTTTAGGATTTTCCGTTTTGTTATGTATAATAATTATATGAAACTGATCTGTCAGGTAGTTGTTCAAGTTGTTGTTAGAGTTGTTGAAGTTGAAGATGAGTTAAAGTTTGACAAGAACGAACTTGCTACATGAAGTAGTTAAGTGAACTGGATTGGCTCTTGATTTGAGAATTTTCTTGCGTCCTAACATTCGATTCATTCTATGTTAAATATGCGTCATTAGCCTACTTTGATCGCTTTGTGTAATATGAAATGTACGCATCTAGTGTATACAAACTATGTCAAATATTCCCCATCAGCCTATTTTAAACGCGTTGTGCACCATGGAATGCACGCATCTATTGTATCCAAACTATGTTAAATATGCGTCATGAGCCTATTTTCATGGCTTTGTGCACCATGGAAAGTACGCATCTAGTGTATCCAAACTATGTCAAATATGCGTCATCAGCCTATTTTGGACGGTTTGTGCACCATGGAATGTACGCATCTAGTGTATCCAAACTATGTCAAATATGCGTCATGAGCCTATTTTGAACGCTTGCAGGATTATTACATTAAACACATTTACATGTAGCTCAGCAATACTTTGACCTCCCATTCCCCCAATATGTAAAATAAAAGTATAGCAGAGCTGTATACAAAATGTCTTAGCTACAATTATTCTTCTCAGGCCTAATACACTATGAATTAAGAATTGTCTCCATAATATGCTTCCTTCTCAATAGTCCCTAATCTAGACCTAGGCTATATCTGAGTTGATGTGGGGAAAGAAGGGCTAGTTGAAGCAAAGTGCTTCAACAACAAGGCAAGAAGTATGGCATGAGTAGATTGATAAACTTTCATTTTCAACATTAAATTTAACAAAAAATGCACCTATAGTCTAGCCTCGTCAATGACATCATATGTTGGACTTCACTCGTCACCAGCTTCCTCAACAACTTTACAAGGTATTTACACAACATTCATTATTTGATATCGCTAAGTCGCTATTTTAATTCTTTGGTATGATTTATTTTGCTAGCTTATTCCTGGCCTTTTAACAAAAGTTGGGAAACAAATTTGAACTGAATGTTAGATTGCGCCGATTCTCTTCCTGGATATCAGATGATACTGAGACAGCCAGCTGTGTCGATACAGGCATTCCACAAAATTATATAGTCAGAGTGATATACGGTACAAGCTAACCTTTGTTATGTTTTTAAAAATGTTATTTGTTATTTAAACTAAAGTATATAATGTCTTGACAGACTTGTGTGTAATGCAGTGGAAAGTTGCACGAAGGAGTACATATTTCCAATGCACATTCTCTATAACTGTATCATCAAAACGCCTAAAAATGTGCACTGACAACAGTGTTGTACAGATGGGAAGAGGGCATGATGTCATGCCCATTTTTAAACCTAGATCTACAAATGAATGCTGTAAAATTATAGGTATAATTGTTGATATGAACAGCCCTTGTTCGTTAACCCGGCCACAAGAATAAGTTTATAGAGGGCTATTTCTATTAATACAACACAGGGAGTAGGAGTGGAAGCTCAAAAAGGACATCCTGCAGTTGACATGCTGCCTATTGAGAAATTCCTTGTCCCTTGTGACGTAGATTTTGTACCTTGTGACGTCAAAAGTAGCCTCGTTCTAGCATAACTCCGTTAAAGAAACACGTAAATTGACTTACAGGTGCGCGCACTGCGAAAACCAAAGTAACAGTTCCTCGAGAGAAAACGAACAAAATATCAAAAAATTTCTGACCACTGGAGGTACACTTTAAGTATTGCGTGCGTCTAGATTTCAACGTCTAGCGAAGAAGGATTGTGATCTAATAAGGCTACAAGAGAAAATACAGTTTATTATCATTTAAGTCACCACAGTTTCGTTGGTAATATCTGGTTCGTATCCCGCTAATGAAGTTTTTTGTTTACCTTTGCAGTACCTACTAGACGAACAGTGCGTGAGAATGCAAGAATAACAACAATATAGTCTAAAGGCAACTAAATATTACTACTACGAACTAGCATAACTAACTAACTTAACTAAATTAAAACTGCATATACATACATAGGATACTACCAAATACTAGCATATTAAACAAAAATATCAAAATTCATACCTTTTGATCCTTTTCTCTGATACTATACCTACTAGACGGAAAATGCGTGACAATGCAATAATAAAAACAATCTGCCCTACAAGCAACTAAATATTATGACTACAAACTAAAATAACTAATTTAACTAAATTAAAACTGGATATACATACATATAATACTACCAAACAATATAGACAATGTGGATTTTCCCGTGACGTCCGCATTTTTCCACCAATCATGTCTCGGCTATTGTAATTTTAGATCCATTCAATGTCTATAGATTCTGCTGTAACAATGCATTATGTACCAATGTATTTAGTCTGATGAGAATCGGCAAAAAGCTTCACTGACACGATAAGAGGTCCTTTTTCGGAGTATTTACAAATTCTGTACCACTAGGAGCTTATTCAAAAGTTTATTTTAAAAATCTTGACTCGTAGTTTGTGGTCGGTTCTTTCATATACACGTTGTTTTTTTATAAGCAACTCCATTTTCGGGGTCAGGCCTCGAGTTGCTTAGCAATTTTCCAAAATCAGACGGTCACATAAACTTCAGAGGTGGCTCATTTGATTGGAAATTCAGAGTTATAGTTTCCTTTTTACGAGTCGAAGGGCATCTCTGCCTTAGAACATCTACACCCTCTTTTCGCCAATAGCAATCCGATCAAAAGTTTGAGATTACTAGTTTGTTTGAAATAGTCCAAAGATCACAAAACAAAAACTGTGGGGTCTAGCTCCTTGTGGGGTCATTGAAAGCTCTAGTTCACTCTTTAAGAACCGCAAGGGACTGGAGGGTAACTAGATCTCCTGCTCACTTAACACCAAATCCATCCGATCGAATTTTTAAGGGAACTATTTTGTTAAAATAAATCGAAAGATCAGATAACGTTTCAAGGCGGCTATACATTTCGCACACCCGATTTTACTTTTCACACATGATAGAACACCCCTACAACTTTAATGTATGCACGTTCTAAAGCCTTAGCAAACAAGTTAATCTAGTTTACCGATGCCGCAGTTTAATTTTCAAATGTAACTTTCATGAATTTGTACCAATTTCTTGTGATTATTCAAGTATGTTGACTGACATTTGTATATGTAGTAAAGCGGCGGCTTTTTGCAGATTAAAGAAACATAGTCCTTCTTGTCTTTCTGTATTTGCCTTGAAGAGCAAGGTTTTTTGCCCAAAACAGAGGATTCAGGAAATCCTTTAATTAAAAAGGAAAATTGTATGAATTCTGGTCCCTCATATTTGTTGAGTCTTTTCTGCAACTAAGATATTTTATTGAATTATATGTTATGGTCCAGACTTCTTTACAGTAGTAAGCGGTAATAGTAACTCAAACATTTATGTGACAATCATAATATGCCTATATCACCATACGCATATTGCATAGGGGTTGGTAAGTACTCTGTTCTTAATTGAAGGCGTCAAATTGCATTTTTGTGTGGATAAGTTTTCGTTTTGATACCATTTTACTACGAACGTTTAATTTTTAGAAAGTTTAGTCCTTCACCTTTTCAGTTGCCCGTTCCTCCTTTTATAGAGAAGGGGGGTATTGCAGTTAGGGCCTATTATATGAGAGGGAGGGCGATAGCTTGGTATAAAACTCGTGAGATAATGAACGTGTTTATTACTTCGAGTTTGCCAGTAAATGACAATCGCATATTACTATAATATTTTAAAAATTCTTGATCTTAGTGATCAAGTTGCCAAACATGATGCGTGTGTAATTTGTCACCAAATGTGACACCTAAAATCTTAACTGATGAGTCCCAGCGAATAGGGACTGGCCTTGCTTCGGCCCTAACCACATACCTACAGTTTTATCGAGGTTCAATTTGCAACCTGTACCAGATTCGTAACGGCGGATCGTTTCAAACATCGCCACCAGGGCGGCTGGAGTTGAAGCAAATAAAGTGGTATCATCCTTTTGCTCTGATCAATTCGTCTTGCGCTCCCATCTACAAATTAATAGTGAGTGCATCAGAATTTTAAAAACTGTTTATTCAAATCGTAAATACCGTAATGCTTCAAATAAACGCCCCGTGCGTTTATTGACGTTTAGGGGGAAAGCACGGGCGTTTATTCGAAGATGGAAATATTCAATTATTTCATTTTTAATATTTTTAACATTTTGCTGCCACTAGTTTTACAGCAGTAATTTCTCTTAGAGTTAACAAATGGTCTTGATAATTCCTTCGTGTGGAATTTTAAAAACTGATTTCATGCTAATTTAATGAAACGTTTTAAACCGGCTAATGTTAAATGAATAGGGTTTTTATAAGCAACTCCATTTTCGGGGTCAGGCCTCGAGTTGCTTGCTTAGCAATTTTCCAAATCAGGCCTGTAGTTCCTTAAGTAGTTGCTTAGGTATCACTACAGGTTATCGCTGTGTTGTAGGTTGACAAAATGCAGCCCCTGGCTGTTGTGTATTTATCACCTTCATCCCACCTACTGTGGTCTATATACCAACAGTTTGTAATCCAGTCTTAATGAAAAACGTTTCTTTATTTGTTTTTCAGGTGCTTTAAAACTTGTCCCTCCTGAAATTTGAGGCCTCGAGTTGCTTAGCTTGTTGCTTAGATTTTGGACCAAATCGAGGCCTCACACCTAAGCAACTGAGAAATTAATCTGTCAAATGTTAAGATGGTGTTCCCTCCCTCCAACATGACCTCAGTGCTCCAGCCTCTAGATCAAGGGATCATTCAGCAGCTAAATTGCCACTATAGGCACCAGTTTCTGACCCATGTGATTCAGGTGATTGATGCAAAGGAGGGCAAACTGCTCCTTTATTAGTTGTGAAATCTGTGGATGTCTACTTAGCAGTGTCTTGGATTATGTATGCTGTCCGCAGAATCACCCCACACACTTTTCAAAAGTACTTCAAACATTGTGGAATGCTCCATGAGACTGCACCCACCACTAGTGTATATCATCTGCTGCTACCCCTGCTGCAGATGACAACCACAAGGGAGTGTATATTGACTTACTTAATTCAGTATTGTTAAGAGATATTGCTTCTTAAGGGTTAAGTTTGTCCGTTATCGGTTCCTAAGTGTGTATAGGTTAGAATTTGGATTCAGCTTGCCGGATTTCGACGTTTATCACCAGAATAAACAACTTTTAATGTATGGTGATATGATTCATTGGAGCAAGCGTGTGTTTATAGATCGAAACTAAGGCTGTAGAATGTATTGGGTCCACCTGAGAAGACTATGGCTTGTAGGCCGTGAACGATGAATAGCACAATTTCAGGCACCATGTGAATGTGAAGTGGGGTGCATTGACCCTTCAGTGAGAAAGATTTGATTATCAAAGATGTGTTGGTAAAGGCACCTCTACAGAGCATGTTTAAAAATGTAGGCCTTTATAGATGCATAGATACCCTAGGTTATGCTATCCGATGCCGGATTGAGGTACGTATCAAACAAGCAAACCGCAGTTCTTGTGTCACATTGCAACCAAGCTAGGTACATATCAATATAACTTGTTAAGATATCCAGCACGTACAAATTCCCTTTAAGCGTAAAATCATGATCAACTACGTTAATATTTTATTCATATAAACGTCATTAACATCGTATGAACAATGTTAAGGAAAGTATAACAGTCCTTTCTCTAAGGACTCTTCCCTCTGATTTTCCTTTTGCAAGTGACGTCATAGTTACGACCCGCTAGGGGCTTGTCATGACCTTAAATAACCAAAGCTTGCAAACAATAGACGCATTCTGTTTCACCGGCATTGGTTAACGTCGCTTGAAAAGAGAATCGTAAAAGCAACTACGTTATCGCCTAATGCTTTATCAAATTTTGACAAAAATTCCGTCCTTCTGCAATTGTAAGCAACTTCGGGAACATATGCAATCCTTCTGTCGGTACATGGAGGCATTAGGCGATTTTTCAACCACATTTGAGTCTTGTATCTATTAGTGATGCTTTGGTTTCGGTTTCAACGTTTCCTTTTCATTTAGGGTTATGACTGACAGTCATACATTTCCATTTTCGTCAAAAGTTAGTAAGGTATTTGCAGATACTCCGCCTACGTAACGGTATAAAGGCATCCCTAATTCATTAGCGGCAGCTTTAGCTACAGCTAATGAAACACCTAAAATGGCATTAGCTCCTAACTTTGATTTATTTGCAGTTCCATCGAGCTCACACATAAATTGGTCAATATAGTTTTGCTCAAAAACAGAAACACCCAATAATTCTTCGGCAATAATATTATTTACATTATCAACAGCATTAATTACACCTTTCCCCATGTAATTATCTCCTCCATCTCTTAGCTCTACTGCTTCATGTTCTCCTGTTGACGCTCCGGATGGCACAGCTGCACGACCTACAATTCCATTTTCTGTTTGAAACATTTTTTAATCCAACAAAATAGGAAAATTAAGATAAGGTATATAGAATGGAGTATAGATATATAATTCATGTTGGGAAATTAATGCTTCCTCAAAATCTGTAGGCTATTTAAAAACAGGATTTTTAGGAAACTTACAACACTTTCGTAATTAAGCAAATGTATCGAGTCATGTAACTTCTTGAAAATTCTTAAAATCCATTTTAAAATATTTCAGAAACATCAGCTTATGGGGAATGCATCTGACCTCGATTTTTTCAGCCATATCTCATCTAAGGACACCATTTGTGACAACTTTTGCCCTTCCTTAAAGATTTTCCTACCTATGCCCTCTGCACGTGTTATACCTCCGGACTCCTCTACCGACTCACCTATCGAATCCGTTATCGATTACGTTAGTGACTCCGCTATCGACTCCGCTACTGACTCCGCTACTGAGCCTGCTACTGACTCCGCTACTGACTCTGCTACTGACTCCGCTACCACCTCCGCCACTGACTCGGCTACTGACATGGCCACTGACTCCGCTACTGACTCGGCTACTGACTCGGCTACTAACTCCTCTACTGACTCCGTTACTGACTACGCTACTGACTCCGCTACTAACTACGCTATCGACTCCGCTACTGACTCCGCTACTGATTCTGCTACTGACTCCGCACTGACTCCGGTACATCCAGTGCGGTATCTATCGAGTTTAAATGTACTATCCACCTTCTGGCCCACTATGGAGGTGTGTTTTACATGTACTACTCGAAAGTTTTAGGGTAGTGAAACAATGGGAAATATTTCAAGTTTGTGAGTGCTTTGAGGAGCAAGTGAAGCAACGAAGGCTCGTGTTAGTGGTAGATATCTGTGTTTTTTTGAGACCGTTGGCCATGATAAGCCTTTGGCATTTCAGTGCTTGACATCGCTGTGCAGAGGGACGACAGCAGAACCCATACGATGTTAACTTGTTTCAAGTCCTTGGTACTTAATTAAAAAGTCCAGTAAACTTTGGGCGGAAAATTCTGATATGAAAGAGGTCAATTTTGTCTTCCGGTTCATATTCCTTCATATCAAATTAGAATTACAAGAGATCTTATCTAGAAATCTGTCGTCTCAAAAACCATGCAAGAAGAGGAAATCGAGTTGCCGATTGTGTTTTTGGAATGATAGTAAAAGGAGATCAGAGGAAATCCTACTTTGATGTCATTACAGTTGCGCAGTTGTCTATTATATGCAACTACTTTCATATTCATCCATCGCGCAAATTGTCTTTCCTTTTTATCATCTCAGGACAGAAAAAAAAAATATTACTTGGTCCAAGATAAAAACAAAGAATGAGACTTGTAATCTGCGGGTTGTATTTATTGAGAAATAGTAAAATAAGAGATAAGATAAAATTTAGGGCGCGTTACGCAGTAGGGACAAGATCCTGTGTGGCGCCCTATAGACCCTATTGGTATAATTGGATTCGTTTAAAAGTGTCAAGAGGAGACACACTTTGACGAGTATTTTTGTGATTTTCAAAAGTTGCGGCTTCCATTTAACTGAACGACGAGTTCCTTCTTATCTTATAAATTTCTGGGTATTTTTGTTTTCGTGCATTGTAGATTTTTTCCAAGCGCTTTTGCTTTTGGCAGTCTCTCAGTCAAAGACCCCGATGAGCAGTGGGCCTGACATTGAAACTACCTTACATAAACAGAAAAACCACCAAACAGGCTAACTAATAAATAAAGGGCAGCTGGGGCGTCCGTCATTCTGACGTTAGTACTCTGAGGAGTGTCAGACGAAAAAAGCTTTTAAGTACACTATGTTTTCGCTATTTCGTGAAATAGATAATAAGAGGTCGTAGTCAATATGAAAGTGTGCACATGTCAATATCATACGTTTAGCAAGGTTTCTGAAAAGCAAATGACCTGAAAGTGAGGACGTTAGTGCAAAGGCGGCAGCTGATACTGATGCATGGTGGGATTTGCCGATGTTACACTTGGGTGACTAATAGACGTCCCCCCCCGCTAATTAATTTTCTTTAAATTTTCACCCAGGTAATTCTCCGACCCCCTAGCCCCCGCCTCTTTACTTTTACTTATATGCTAATTCAATTTGATCATCTTTTGGACTCGTTGCTTTTGTCTTGTTGACGTAGGTAACCTGTTCAAATTTGAGAATCATACCTTGAGCAACAGCTGAGATACGCCCTTTCAAACTTCAATTCATGCCTATCAAAACCTTGTTATATGAACGCAGCTCATAGTTTTATGAATTGACTAAAATTAACTGTTTTCTTAAGACCTTTCTATGTTAAATCAGCCGTTTCCTGCAGCTGATACGAGATTTGAAGGCGATATTTTGTATGCCGGCATTTGCTGGCAAGATAAACACTGTGATGTAGTTATATATGTGATCCCTCAAAAAAAGGTTTTATTACGTCATCACTTTAGTGCTCTACTCCCTACCCTTGACAAAGAATAGCTTTCATCCCATACTACTCACATATTCCCGACCTCCTCGACAATCTTTTGGGGCAATGACTTCCTAGTCGCTATGCTAAGGGACTGTCTACACAAGTTTGCATTTTTATAGAGCTATTCACATGGTTGATGGGTGTGTTTGGAATGTAGTCCAATTGATAAACAGTGCTTACTACTTTATTTCGGTATGCCAATGGTGGATAAGTAGTGCTTACTACGTCATTTCGGTATGCCAATGGTGGATAAGTAGTGCTTACTACGTCATTTCGGTATGCCAATGGTGGATAAGCAGTGCTTACTACTTCATTTCGGTATGCCAATGGTGATTATGGTTGATTACAGGGGGGAGGGGGGGTCGAAAAAGGCCAAAAAAGTGATGACGTAATATGTGAACGATCCCTTTGAGGGAAGGGCAAGGATCAGTGCTCTTGGAACAAAGGTGAAAATGTTAACAGGAAGTGTATTAGTCAAACGTTGCCAAGATTGAATGGATTTTGAATATTGTTTACGAGAAATTCGATCAGGATGTTTTGTTTGTCTAACTGATTGAATTTTTTCCAGACGTCTTCTTCCTTGTTTTTCCGTAAGGAATCACTGCATGTCTTCGAGGTATTTCGTCCATGGTCTGTTTGTACTTTCTGAGTAAGGATGTTAAAATCTGTTGTTATATTGGGATAATAACGGATTCTACTTACGACCATTGGGCAGTTACGTCTAAATATCCTAGATTTATATGTGCCATTAAGGTTGCGGCAGTTCGTTAATCAAGACTTTTCCTTTCATCAAAAGCGTTCTCTAATGTTATTTACGCTCTGCAATTAGACATTTTAATCCTGTTCAATCATTAATGTAACAAGAGGTTAACACTCCATAGAAGCTCGAAATCCAATATAATTTTCCTGTTACATGTAAAGCTTTTACCAATTTATGTTAAGCAAGATGCAAGTGTAAATTTTAAACTGGATCGTCTAATCTGCCCTGAACAAAATCTAATACTTCCAAGTTAGATTGTTTTGACACTTACGGATAAGTAGTTGTGGATATGAAGGGCATGCAGTCTTGAACAACAACAAAAAAGTAGTAAATTGTAAAAGTAGTTGTGGCTGTGAAGGATAAGTAGATGTGGATATGAAGGATAAGTAGTTGTGGATATGAAGTATAAGTAGTTGTGGCTGTGAAGGACAAGTAGCTGTGGATATGAAGGATAAGTTATTGTAGATATGAAGGATAAGTTATTGTAGATATGAAGGATAAGTAGATGTGGATATGAAGGATAAGTAGCTGTGGATATAAAGGATAAATAGTTGTGGCTACGAAGGATAAGTAGTCGTGGATATGAAGTATAAGTAGTTGTGGATATGAAGGATAACGCCCCACTTACACCCCTGATGGTCTTGGATGAACCCGGGTCTGATTAGCATTTAGAAACCAGTTCTACATACTAACCTACGTTTATTTGTAATTTGAAGGTAGTTTTATACGATACGATAGGGACGTTTCTTCGTTGCTGTTATCATCTAATCGATACGAGTATGCGTTAAGGAACAGGGAGTGTTGTAATTTGGTCTTTTCCTGCAGTCAGCATCTTGGTGCAACATTTTTCTGCATGATGGGGCCTATCCTTTATTGCATGTAAACCTAAAGTGCAGTTCGCGCTCAAGAACTTGTTTGAATCGACTCTTTATGAATGAAGTGGTAAACTTCCACCCTCCTTTGTGACGGTTTTTCCGGGTGTTCTCCCCCTTTCGTATCCCCGACGCAGGTCGGGGCCGACGCCTGAGACTTTGGCGAGTGACGGGTAGAGGATCACCTCCAATGCCGCGTCGAATTGCTCCGCCATCCGTCGCTGTTTACCGCTTCAGGCGTCGGCCTCGACCTACGTCGGGGAAACGGACAATCTCGGCGAGGTTAAGCCCGTCGGGCCAGGGCCTGGCGTAGGCCGTCGACCGCTTGATCCAGCGCTCCGTCGATCGCGGCCTCCCAGGCCGTCGCGTCCTCGGTCTCGCCAGCGGTTGGGAATAGCACCGCGCGAGAGGAATTGACGATCCCGCCCTCGGGGCCGTTCGTTACGTAATGGCATGTTAGAGTCCGCTAGTTCAGCGGGGAATCCCCGATTGTAACTGGGGAGCACGCTGTGTTAATGACGGTGTATACGTGGGATGTGGCACAATATCGCGTGACTTGACAGATTTATTGGGGGACGTAAGCTTACTTGACTTGATAGAATTATTGGGATTGACGAAACGGCAGCATGCACGGGGGTTGTTATGTAATGACGGTGCACACACACTTGTTACATAATTCTCCAAGATATTTTCTTTCTTCGAGATTTCAGTTTATTTCATGATGTTTTTCTACGGGAAATTTTATAATATAAAATTTTTTTTATGCATTAGGATTCAAATATAAGACCCATTGACGAAATCCACTTTCTCGTAATTTAATGTCTATTGTTTTAAACCAACACCGACTCGCTTGCTTTAATCCGTAAAGTCCCTTTTGTAATTTACATACATAGTCCTCCTTTCCATCAACAACAAATCCCTCAGGTTATCGCATGTAGATTTCGTCCTCCAAACCACCATTCAAAAAGTAAAGTAACAATTTTCAAAAGATAACATAAATGTCTAATCCCTTTACAAAGTTTTAACAACAGTTCATTAAACATCTCATTATATAACAACATATATATAATTAATACCATGTAACTTCTTGGTATATATATATAATTTAGGCATATTTCAGTGTATATATAAATTATGACGAACGGTTTGCGCCTTGATGGTGATGCCACGCTCACGCTCGATCTCCATATTGTCGAGCACCTGCTCCTGCATGTCGCGCTCAGCCAGCCCGCCGGTATCCTGGATGAGGCGGTCAGCAAGCGTCGACTTGCCATGGTCGATATGCGCAACGATAGAGAAGTTGCGGATGCGGTCACGACCGGGATATGCGCCTTGCGGCTTGGTGGTATCAGTTAATTCTTTGCTCATTGGGGAAGCATGTATCATCGTTAACGCAGAATGCAATGGGCTTGATGACGCGAGCACGACCTGTCACTCATGATTCATGATAAAATTTACCCGATTCGCCCTCTTTGCGACCCTGTCCAGAAGTTTAAGTTAGGGTGGTGCAAGATATGTATAAAGACAGTGTGACAATGGTGAGCAGTGCAGCAGACAAAAATGGATGAATTTAGGGTTGAGGTTGGATTGCATCAGGGTTCGACTTTGAGCCCTTTCTTGTTTGCTATTGAGATGGACAGGCTTACAGACGAAGTTAGGCAGGAGCCTCCTTGGACCATGACGTTCGCAGATGACATTGTGATATGTGGAGAGAGCAGAGGGCAGGTTGAAGAGAGCCTGGAGCAGTGGAGATATGTACTGGAAAGAAGAGGAATGAAAGTCTGCAGAAGTAAAACCAAGTTTATGTGCTTGAATGAGATGGAAGATGAGGGTGTTAAGAAATATTGCAACTACTATCGAGGTTGTATTTGTTTTATCGTAACCAGCGGTTTGTGCATTGATATCAGTTACAGACAAAAGATCAAAACTTTCTCAGATATGGGAGTCATGAAACCAAGAAAGAAACTACTTGGTTGGAAGCAAGAACTAGTGTCCTAGTTATACATTCAGGAAACTATGATTCGACATATCCTCTGCGGGTAAGTGAAAGAAAGCGGGGGAGATATGGTCACGTTTTTAAACCCCTTGTCGACCTGAATAGGTTATCAGGATACAAGAAACCTTGAAGAGAAGTTTGACCTCTGTGAGGAGAAACGAATGGGTGTCTGAACTCTTATCATCATGTATTTAATTTTTTCTATGAGAAAACTACTGTCTGTGATAAGCTTCCATGCTCTTGTACCTCATTATTAGATCATAAATATTATTATTAGATAATAAATATTTCAAAGGCTGTAATTTTAACAGATATGAAGCACTTTAAAATATAAAATATATTAAATGCATGATCTATCTGACCAAAAGACCCAGATAATCAAAGATACATGAAACATAATTACTTTTCAGCCTTCGATTTGTCCTAATTTCCAAACGGGTGCGAATGCGTGAACACAAAAGTTGAAAATGAATAAAAAAAAAAATATCCAAGAAAAAAGTATTTCAGAAAATAAACATTAGAAACATTGAAGGGGTGGGGTGGGGGCACTTCTTGCATTCCAGCCAGCTTCGAACCGATTAAAAAATGTTAACAACCTTCCAACTCAAACTGGTCCGCTTTCCCAAGAGGTCCTAAACTGGTACGGACAGCAGATTCAAATTACTTACATTCCAATACCTCATGTGTAAACCTTTAGATCCGGACTTGTGTAAACAGGGTTTGGTGTTTTTGAGCTGAATGTATTAGATATACTCAAGCCGTTATAAAGTTTGCCATGCTATAGGCAAAGAGTGATGAAAGTGTTCATTTGATAATGACTTGAACCTGCACGACAGATTTGAATAAACAAAGAGAAAGAGGTAAAAATTACTGCACTAGTCTGAAACTGCAACCTATTTAAAAATAATATCCTAATGGACGGTGAAACCGCAAGTAAAACTAGACTTACCCTGCCTGAGCAACGTGAAGTGTTGCGGCAACCTTTGTCCGGCTTCACCGAATAAAGTGTTACTAAAGCAACACTTTGGTTTTGTTTCTTTGCTATCGGTTAAATGCTGAAGTTGTCAGCCTATCGAAACTTTTAAAACGTTATGTTCAAAGAAGAAAGCGATCAGTAATCACACGATCAAAGACTATTCCTCAGCGTTGAGAAAACAACAATAACAAAATAATATCGAAAGAAGGGACTAAATTGACTTTGCAGCCAGTTGAACTTTATCCTTTTCAAGTGTGGTATAAAGAAGTTGCTTGACCAGTTTCTCCTGTAATGTTCGCACCATCCGGGATCGAAATTCAATAGTGTTTATTATATAACCGATAAGTACCATATATTTACCACAGAATCTACCCTCTTTATGAATACCGTACTCTTAATATCCGATGATTTATCAGCAATGGTTGCGGATTGATAAAGCTAGTCTGGGACAAAGCAATCTTTTCCGTTGACTCTCTTGCTGAAAGATAGGTTGGTTATCTTTTCCGGATGTTCAACAGCGGGTTCCCCCCTCTTATTTACGATTTCTAGACAAGGGAATGTCAACTTAGAAGTGGTTTGCGAAAGAAAGCTTCCGTGCCCTCTATTTTTTTTCTTTTTAAACATATATCTTAGATTCAGCTTCAATTTCTCTGAAGTTCTATCCGCTGACCTTCTTCCGCTGTGTCTCTCCTTCTGAATGTAATTGCTCCACTCAAGCGTACTTTCATTTAACTGACTCTCTCAACTTCTCTCTAACGTACATAACTTATTTATTTCCTTTTCTGTCTCTCCTTTCTTCTCTCCTTTCCTTTCTCCTTCCACATTACTTTCATTCACCAAAGGGGTTGTATATCTGGTAAAACGAAACCACGAGTATTTACAAAATTCGGGTAAAAATTGAAGCAAACTTAAACTTACCTCGTCAAAAGAGTAACTGGTTTTACTTTGGTTTTCTGCTTAAAACCTGAACGATTAACTAGGAGCGTCTGCCTGTGTTGACATTGCATTGGCGTTTTCTTTTATATGCGCTGAACCCTACCTTAACCGACGGGGAGCGGATTCCGCCCCCTTATTAGTTATTTCGTGATAAATTTTGTTCTGCTCTGTCAAATTTTTACCACATTTCATGTCTCAGCTGTTCTGAAAGTTTGAACGACCAGGATTATGTACTTTTTGATGTATGAGGGTTTTGTCGGATGCAATCGGAGCATATTTGTTATTTATTAATACACTTATTCTTTATTAATACACTTATTCTTTATTAATACACTTATTCTTTATTAATACACTTATTCTATTAGCAACAGTTAATGTTTAGCAGCTTGAATTAGTCAGTTAGAAGGCGGTTTGGTCAAACTATTTTCATAAATGTTCAAAAATTCGGTTTTGTTTAATAATTCGTACGTTTCATTTCGGTCATTTCTGACGATTGCACTCTGAGGAGTGTCAGACGAAAAAAGCTGTTAAGTGCAGAATGGTTTGTTATTCCAGACACAGTATTCATGTTTTGTATGAGAAACAAACTATTTCATCAATATCCAATAAACATCTTTGAACAGGGAACCAGAGGCTCTCTACGTTAGTGGTAAAGATGTCTTACAGGCTATTTGGTGCTATGTCGCAGAATGCTTGAAAAGGTTGAAAAATTCATAATTGCATTTGATCACGTTTACTCTTAAGCTAACTCACTAGAGTCCACCACCTCCGCTCTTGTAACAAAGCAATATAAAATAACGTATGCTAATCCACTACGGAGCCCTTGTATGAGGAAGGTAGTTCCATCTTCACCAAAAAATATAATAAAAAGATAACAGAAAGTGCGAGAACAGTAAGAAGATATTATTCACAGACGAACGTGCGTACCTGTGTACAATGACATAACGTAAGACTACAATAAGTACAATTTTGGGGGGCTAATTGTAGCGTGTATGACTAACGGCTCCTTGCGCCCTAAAAACGTCTGATTTTCAAAATTTTAAGAATTTGATACAAATATTTGTCTCAGCCTCTGTGGTCCATTTGCAGTTTTTCTTTGAAACAAGTATATAAATCTTATTTTTACTAAGTACGCAGACAATTGATATATATATATACACTATAAACACTAAACGTTTTTATTTTTGGAAGACTATTTACTGTCATTTACAGTCTTTGGGAACCCAATGGCACAGGTTTTCCAATATCCTCAACAATGATTACTCTATATCAACAGTAGGCCTAGTTTTCACACATAGGGTTTGTGTGGTATATTTTATTTTAAGTGTATTTAATTAAATTCTAAACAGATAAAACATGATCTAATTCAATTATGATTGATACAGAAGCTACAAATATCAATAAAAAGTTCAAAATTTTGACAGGTTGCACATTGGCTAAGCCAACACAAGTGAAAGAGCTAAAACTACTCTCATTTTTGCAATCCATTACCATTTTTTCAAATTGATGATTCCCTAATTGATAAGTGTTTTCTTTGTAATTTTGCATAAATTATGAATCAGAAGCACTTTTGTTAACAACGTGTGCCGGAAACGTTTATATCAGACCCTTCGCTATTTCAAAAAAGGCATTTAATAAATAAAAAGTTTCAAAGTTACAGCAAAATACAAAAGTTTGGAAATATTACTACCTAAGAAATAATATGACTTGTCGCTGTAACTTGCATGCATGACATCAGTAGCTCAAGGTTGCGTCAAATATGCCTTATTAGCCTACTATTGAACGCATTGTGCACCATGGAATGTACGCATCTAGTGTATGCAGTCTTACAATGAAAGCACGATGTTTAAAATTTTCTTTTCTTAAATGAAGTAATACTCTTCTAAATTATGATCCAAGTTCATCATCAAACTGCTGGAGCCTATATTCTTATGTTACTGAAATAGACTTGGACTCTCCAGCAAAATGCCAAGGCGTCTTGACTGGTTACAAAACACTTCTGATCCACAGTTCTCGGTTACAAAAGGCAAAGATCCTCGACATTGCATCATCCAAGCCTTTCATAGGTTTACGTGTCTCCTGCCACAGACTTTGTTTTCTGTAGCTATTTTTCCAGATGTGTTTATTCTCGTCTTTAGTCCCTGATCCTTTTTTATTGGGTAACATTTCGTCAATTATGAAGCGTGGCAAGGATCCAACTCTTTGCGCTTCGTATAGGTATATTACCGTTGCTTGTACTTTAGGTAAAGTATTTGAATATGTTTTGCTCCCTGATCTCCTGTCTAAAGTAGATTATATGTCTAATCAGTTTGTCTAAGACCGTATATAGGATGGCAACGTGCTCATTGTACTTTAGCTTCGCCATTACTTGAAGCGCATCAAAATGGTAATGAGGTTCATTTTTGGACACTCAAAATTTAGCAAGATCTGAGTAGAACTTTCTTAGTTAAAAGTGAGGGATACTTCCCTACACATTGATTATTTACAAAAAACTCCTTCTATTTAATTTGGTAACTCCATTTCTGCGCCCATTAACAAATTGGCTTTTAGGCAGTGATGTCAATCGCTATCTATCACTGTGAATAAGGGCCGGACCTAGCCTTTCCTTTGGATTGTAAAAAATCATATTTTATATGAAGAAACAGAGAAACTGATATTACACATACGTTCTATTCGATTTATCGATCAAGAATTATGGCAATACATAAGTTGACTGACATTTAAAGGCCAAAATCTCTTTTTTTTCCGTTTTCAAGCCAATCACAAAAAAGTGACTCCCTAGTTTGAAGCAATCCTTGTGTTGTAGATTCCATGAACCGCAATAAGAACAGCCTCATTATGTGGATAAATTTGTTTTGAAATCTAAATCTACTTACATTATTGGAGAATCATCCATCAAACGTAGGCACTTGGAATCAATGTCCTAGAACTATTTTTGTGAACAGTAGAAAATTAAGCGGTACGCAATATGCATTTAAATATTTGAAAAGCATTGATAAAGGGACTGTCTATCGTTTTGCAATGCCTTCAGTTACAGTACTGTTGGACTTCCAAACGCTGAGCACCTAATAGTTCTTAACGGAATATTTCTTTTAAATACATAAGTGACCAGTCCACAGGCAAATGACTTGAGAGGAAACTCCACATCATAATATCAAAAGGCTACAAACTCACCAGCAAAGGCAGAGAAGAAAGGAACCAGGCCAAGTTTACTTTTCTGTTTACGCCGTCATGTTTTCTTCAACTTCCATTTCTTACTAACTAAAAATGTGGCTAAGTTAAGTGTTCTATTGTTCTCAAACGTAATTAGTAGATGAATTCTTCATTAGACAATGGATGGCGTCGCTACAGAGCTTACCCTCTCGCTACGCGGCACGTGCACGCGACCCATGGATGCTCACTAAGGCAAGACCATGGGCATCGTTCCCGTAGTGGTTGTTGTCCTCAGTGACTCAAGTAATAAGTCATGGTCTTCGTTCCCATATAATTCTTCATGTTACATATGCATAATATAAGATAATATATAACTGGATTTCATATGTGCAGTCATAACCTACATAAAGCTATCAATTTGAATGTAAATTCATGGGTCATCCTACTCACTTTAATGCCTTGCCAAAATACTATTATCTACATCATCTTTAGAACTCATTCTTATAGTCTTATATATATATAATAGGTATACGGTTGGCTTCTTGCAGACCAAAGACTTAGAACATCAAATCAGATTAATGTCAGAAATACACACAAATAGGTACCACAGCTGTTCTACAGGCCTGAAAATCTTCTACACCTCAAATACACCAAACCTGCACCTAAGCTTGCTATGACCTACACTGTTTATTCGTCCACTGACATTAATTTATCAATAGCTCTTTTGTCATCGCAACGTGTGGCTGGAAGCCGCGACCATGCCACTGTTAAACTAAGGCAACCAAGAAGAAACTTCGAAAAAATCTTCTTCCTTCACTTCTCAGTCTAGCTCTCTGTGCGAGAGGGTTGCCCTTGAACAGTTTGTCTCCTTCCTAGGGGACAGAAATGTCATTGCCGTCAACAAAGCAGAGGAAAAAAATATATTGCAAAGAAACTCTTTGAGCGAATCTTTACTATACGGCCGTACTTTTAGACTTTAGACTACAATTTAGCATTGCAGAACGTTACAGAATCTTAAAAAGATGTTTAGTGGTTCTCAAATTTTTTCTTCTCCTTATGTCCTATTTGCAAACGGGAAATTACTCATCTGCCATTTGGCCGACCGAACTGACGAACAAATTGGAAATATAAAGCAAGGATGAATCATTACAACATTGCCAAAATCAATATTTCTGAAGAAAATTTCGTTACGACAAGAAATCTGAGGATTTTCTGGGATGTCAAGAAATTGTACTGGGGGGGGGCAATTTGGGGCAAGAAATCAGCTTTGCCCTTGCCCCCCCTAGCTCAGTGCCTGTACCCTACCTAAAGATAAAACTACTATAGCATTATACCCCACATGACACAAAGTTCGGAATTTCGTATTTCAGTTAACAACCCCCCCCCCCTTCTACAAAAAAAATCCTACGTATGTGTTTGTTTCATCTTCGTATGTCCTTGATTTTCTTTTTAAGCTACCGACAAATAAGGGCTATTCAATGTCACCTTAAATATGCGTGTGTTAGTTCATTTTTTAAATTGTTATTTTGTGCTCAGGTTCTTTAAATCTAGTGTAATTCGAAGTTTTGAATTATTTGTTTATTATTATCTTAATATTTTGTTCTCGCACTGAACACAAAAGTGTGTAGGTCTTAGTTCAAATGTATCTTTGAATCTCATTATTGTTACTTTTCGTCGTTTGCAAATTTGAACCTCTATGAGGGTAAATTGATTCCAAATGATAGTTTGTTTACTAGGATCAAATAGTATTCGAAAATGTCATGATGAGTGGTCTGAAAACACTATATATTATACATTGACATGTAGAACTGAAGGCTTAAACTTGACTAAATATTCAAGTTGCATTTTTTTCTTGATGTACAAACTATTACATATATATATATATAACAAAATATATCTAGACAGTCTAAAGCTACATTTGTAGTATAATTGTAACAACAAATTACAAAATATGAAAAACCAAAAGAAATATATATCCAACAAAATGTCAAATGGCAACAGGATGGTGACTTTACAGATCAAAGTTTGTTTTGTTAATTTGGCAAGTGGTGCTGAGGTAATCAAACTTGTGAGAAATCAAATATTTGTCTAGAGGGATAGCAAAATACAATGACACAAACTGAAACGTTTAAGTGCAAAGTATGCAGATTGTAACTAATAAGAATGGTAATCATGCTGCTGCTACTGATGATGATGATGATAATGATGATGATGATTAAAATAATAATCATTACCACCAGGATGATTGATCAGAGGAGACAGATAAGTTTATGATGATCAATGATGATGATGATGATGATTATGATGATGATGATGATGATGATGATGATGATGATGATGAGCAAGGAAGATCTAATAATCACTCAAAGTAAATTATATTCTAATGCACAAAAAAACCAAATGTTTTACTTAGTGAAATATTGAAATTCTAAAAAAGCTAAACAAGCAAAGACTTTTTACCTCTTCAAGCAAATACTGCAGTTCAGAAAAAGTAAGCCAAGATACTTGCATTAAGAAACCTATTGGATTCTTTTCCCTTTGATTTTAGGGTTTTCATCTAATGTGATGTTAAAATTCTTATATTCAGTTTTGGTAAGCTGATGTTAAGATCAGCGGCTTTGGCAGCAGAATTAGCAGCTGTGCTTGAGCACGTGGTACGGAAGACCAAACAAGGCAGATATCATCTGGGGAATCAATTTTATTAGTACAATTACGGGAATATCCTGAGGGTGAGGTTGGGTCTCAACACCTGGGTTACAAAATGTAACAGCTGTTGGGGAAGCGAACCCCGGTCTCCCGCGTGGCAGGCGAGACTTCTACCACTGAACCACCAATGCGTTGAGGATAAGTAATCTGTAACTATCCTTCAAGAGAAAATGAATGTCAGCCAGTTCAAGCGATGCATACTAAAGGAAACATCGCATCGGAAGTTATAAATGTGTTCAAAACATCTTGACAGTAGCTTTGCAAGATATAGTAAATGAAGGTCGAATACAAGTGAAAGCATACTTTGTTAAAAATGACACATTAGCAAAAAGTGTATGGCTATTTTACTATCGTGATGGACAAAATGTTTCTAAAGTGTATGCATTGACGGGGAATCGAACCCCGGTCTCCCGCGTGCTTTGCAGTTTTTTCAGCCAAGTAAAAACAGTAGGGACAGGATCAGGTATAAGTGGCCTTCCACTTAGGCTAAATAGCCAGGGGAAAATCATGCAGCTATACTAATAATTGGTACATTTTTTGTTGTTCATATTTTTGACTTACAAATAAAGTGAACATACCCCTTGATGCCTTTTTTTATGTTCTTTACAAACATAATAAGTGCTTCAATTGCAAATACAAATTTAAGCACTTTTTGAGCTCTTGAAAATGACCAAAATATACCCAAATAGTTTTTGGGTATAAAAAAAAAACTTAAAACATTGGTCTCAAACTTACTGTTTCATTATTAATCCCTTTTTTAAATGTCTGGATCTGCTATCCGTACCACTTATGAAAGTGCACCATTGTAGATCCGATTGCAGAAAGGTTTTGTGTAAACACTTAGTGTTGGATGCAAACCGGTGCGGATAGCAGGGGAAGTGTAAAATTACCACTCCGAAGTAAACACAATACTAAAGTAATAACGTCACAAAAAGACTTTTTTTCGAGATATCACAATTATAACAACATCACAGTGCTTGCCCTACCAGCAAATACCCGTATACAAAATATCGTATTTAAATCTCATATTAGCTGCGAGAAACGGCTGTTTTAATATGAAAAAGGCGTAAAGTAAACTGTATTAATTTTGCTCAGTTCATAAAATTATGAATTATAAAGTTTTAGCGTGGGGGTTTAACTTACCTGATCTTTCAACTATTTTCAAAATCCTTGCATAAGAACCTTATATGCCCCTTGGAAATAGCATGCAACACTTTCCCCAGGGCTCTGGGGGTTTGTGTTGACCCTGGAGTTTTGTTAACCGATCTTTACGATTTTAACAAAATGATAATCTCAAAAATTTTGACTTTTAAAAAGAAAACTAGAACTTTCAATTTCCAATAGAACAAGCCCCCAACGAAGGTATACGATCATTCCCTCCCTAAAAACCTTATTCTGCCCAGGCTCTGGGGAGGGGGACTGTGTAAACCCGGAATTTTTACTCTATGATCTTTGATCTATTAATAGTCTGTACGGCCTATTCCATATTCCATAATATCATATTCATCATGGGATATTCTATGTTTCGTACTCTAACTGTCATGATTAACATTCCATTATTAAAATGAAAACATTAAGGGATATAACCCACGTTATCTTAAGTATAATATAGTAGCTTTTCAAATAAGAAAATATTTCCAATGGTGCCCTGTTTATACCTAAACATACTTCTAGTCAATGTCCAACAGGGTACAAAAGGCTTAGCCCAATACCTTTGTGATTGGTTATATGTTTACGTTAGTAACATATCATTATCTCAAACAAACCCTTTTTCTTGGTTGTTCTTTTATCCACCTTTAAAGGGTCACCTGAAAGGCAGAATAGCCCAAGAGAAGTGGGATAGAATTTTGAAAAAAGCAGGAAGGACTAAAGGGAGCCAGAAGGAAGAAAAGGAAGTCAGAAGTCAGTAAAGGAAGCTAGCGGCTAGGAAACAAAAACAATAGATGTGACTCAGTTTGTAGTTCAGATATTTCGGAATAAACTTGGCAAGCCTTGCCAAAGAATTAAAAGACATTCCAAGGCTAAAACTACCAATAGTACCCATGGTTAAACAAATCTTGTAATCATAATGAAACATATTTGGTTTCATCAAGCTAAAACTATCAATTGTACCCATGGCTAAACAAATCATGTAATCGTAATGAGACATCTTTCTCTTATATGAATACTGTGATAACTGTCTTTGAGTAGTTCAAGAATTTCTGCGTATAATTTAGTTAGGTCTTCCTTTACTTAGAGCACGTTCTACAACTTCAGTGATAAACTTGTGGGTCCGGTCGTTTGGGGTTTTTTTTCAGTCGAGAATGATGATAAAGGGAGTGTAAATCGCTTTAAAGCGCAATAACAAAAGTGGTTGGCTATCACTTTCACTGATCTCTCAAAATGTCATTTTTAGAGATCAGTGATCACTATGCAGTGATTACGGAGTACGGAGACTCATGTCAGCGGACTCTCGTTAAATGTCCATATATGGTAATGCATAGTTTTGTTGTGAAGTGGCATTAGAGTGCTTTTTTGACACTTTTTCACTCTGGGTGACACCGTGCCACTATTGGGTGAAAAAAGGCAACTTTTTGAAAAAAAGGACACTTTTTGGCATTTTTTCAAAATCAATACGATCTGCATTTATTTTCAGTTTTTTCTTAACTGCAACTATTATTAATTTGGGCTTTGTGCTTTTAAGGTTCGTTTTCGTCTTAGGGATTTTTTTCCGCACTACTTTCCTTTTCAAAAGCGCGAAAATTCAAACGTGGTGAAACATGTGACTTCAAGTCACATGATCCTGAAGTCTGGTGGTGAAGAGCTAGTGTCCTCACCATCTTATTTTTGGAAGCTCTTGTTAGATGTGAAGAAATGATGGATCCCATGTTTGGCATTGTACTGTAGCTGACCTTTACTTTATTTCTATTGATGATACTGTGCAAGCGATTGGATGGTGGAAAATGGTGATCCATGAGTTTTAGAAACTTTCCTGCTACGTTGGCTTTTACAATTTTGCTATATGGAGGGTTAAACCATATGATGTCACGTTTCGATGTCTCCCGGTGGATTTTGTCATCGTTGTTAAGTTTTCGTCTTGGAATGTCATCTTATACGTTAATCCACTTAACTTCAGAGCGTTTACATAAATTGGGACGGAGTTGAAGAAAGAATCAGCATCGGAGCTTAGGCAAGAGAGTCTATTATTAATCGATTTGGGTATCTCCAACTTTCCAGCCTTTGTTTTATATTTGCACCGGTGTTACCGCACAGAACAATGTCATCAGCAAATAACATGTTCCATGGTGCCTTTCTCTGTATTCCCCCCCAAAACAGTCCATAGTGACGGCGAATAGAAAAGGACTCAAAACTGATCCTTGTTGTAAACCGAATTGTACTGTGAAGGCATCTGATGTTCCGACTGCACACTGGGGTTTCTCCTGCGAACAAGCCAAATGCAAGTCATACCTAATTTACATAACAAATCAGAAACTTATCAAATCATTTGATAGCAAAAATAACTTCTACGTCGCACTTACAGCCGTCTAATGTTCCCGAAGCAGCTATCATGTTGGAATTATTTGAAAATCCTCGTACATGCTTAAAAACTAACAAGTTCCGAAAACAATACAAAGAATTGGTACTAATTTTATGGCAGTTTTTGCATAGCGGGAAATCTGGTGACTTGGAGGGCTACCTTGCAGATATGGGCTAAATACTTCCTTATTTAGTCGGATGAGGTCATAATAAGTAGGGGACTTGCTGGATTGAGTACCTAGCAGAGATGCAGAACTTGCCCAGGGGAGCATCAGGCTTTCTACAACGGTGTGTTCAATGTGAAATCCTAAATTCTGTTGTATACCCCTGCCGATGCGAAAGACAAATTTGAAGACAAGGTGAAAATTATCCTTTTAGGCCGAAAAGCCCCTTTCATATACGGAGTAATTTTTGTTCGTTTTAAGTTTTAATGTCGCTCCTTACTTTCATTTAAAAAACTTGTTTTTTTTTGTTTAATTTCTTGGCGTTGTTTTGAATTAATGCATGTTTTGATCTTGGCTCTCCGCACATAAATAATTAAAACGAAATTTGCATATCAATTTTTTGGGCTAAATGGCTTTTTCATAGTTTTAATCGGAAGATTTTGAGAAAAAAAGCGAGGGAGAAGGCCTAGTTGCCCTCCAATTTTTGTATTACTTAAAAAGGCAACTATAACTTATAATTTTTTACGAACGTTTTCATAAGTAAAAAATATACGTAACTTACGAAGGATGGCTGTCCCCCAGCCCCCATTGTACTTCCTGGCTGAAGGGCCACGAAACTGAGATCAGAAACGCCAATTTGGGCCTTAAGGGTCTAAGGCCATCATACCTACTACTTACTTACTTACTCAGGATATAAACCATTTTTATAACTTTCCTTAATCAGGTACAAAATTTGATGCGATAAGGCAGGAAAATTGCCATAAATACCTTCATTGACATTAAATCAGACCCGCAATACTATTTCGTACATTTTTTATCACATCATTCAATTGTATTTATGGCACTTGGTATTTACCAAGTGACATATAGCCATCGCAATTTCTGTCGTTCTGTCGGTCTGTCTGTCTGTCCCTTCCGGCAACTAAGCTGGCAAAAACGAACGGCCGATGATCTTATGATATCACAATAAATATAGTGTTCAGAAATACACTATACTTCGACGTCTCGAACCTCCAAGGGATCGATAAAAATTGTCCAAGAATACGAACATTTGAGTTAGCGGGGATTCTCGATAAAAATGTGGGAATGCAAAAACTGGGGGTTCGATTGATTGGGATTATAATATACAGGGAATTACTGCATTCCTGAAACGAGATCGTACAAATACACCTGCAAAAGAATGAAAATGGAAGCACAGTTATTAAATCATTTAACAAATGCAATCATGCGTACATTTTTTTAAAAATGCCAAAATCAACAAAAATCACAATAGAAGGCACTTATTGACTTTGCAAAGATGAAAAATACTAATAACAATAGAGTATTAAAGTAATGACGTAACAAAAAACTTTTTTCGTGGAATCGCACATATAACTATATCACAGTTAACCCTACCACCAAAAGCCCGTAAACAAAATACCGCCTTCAAGTGTCATATCAGCTGCGAGGAGCGGGCTGTTTGAATTTGGGGAAGGCCCTAAGGACAGGAACAAGGGGCAGAGGGGGCCATCCCCTCCAAATATTTGCCAAATCTTAATTTTTAGGGTGACTACTTTCAGCTTAATCAAAACTGAAATTGCTTGCGACAGACATTGTGTCACATTGACAGTATCACAAACTTCAAATTTCTTAAGGCTCACACCAGCCTCAGTTTCAAGTGCTTGTGCTGTATCCAAGTATCTGGGGAAAAATAACATATATAGAATTACATATGTCATATGTGGTGCAAACTTAGTTGTAGTATGTAGGAGTAAAAAAGAGAGCAGAACTTCAATTTCCACTAAACATACAAATGTTCAGTTTCACATGTACCATGGAATTAGGGTTTATTCTATGACAGACAGTTAGAAATAGTTTATGGCAACAAGTCATGAGCAGACACAACTACAATCTCTGCAAATGTAATCATCAGTGCTTGCAAAATTTGCAAACGTTTACATCTGATGAACACTTATGCGTTCATCAACATTTGATAAAATTTCAATCAAATGGATAATGTAGTTATAATGCAGCTACTAAAGAAAGGCCAATACATAACTATAAAGAAAGTTGTAACTAAAAGTTAGTAAATATGAAGAAATACAAGTTAACAAATACATTGTTTTAGCTAATCTATTTCATGTGCATCCGTGTTACTTGATTCGGAATTGTTGGGACTCATTTATAGTTACATGCATCTAAACCGGTCATGGTTGCATGCAATCATACGCAGGGTGCAACTACCTGCGGGGTAATTTGGTAACAAAATAGTCCAGGTTCTGGGTATTTTCGGACGTACAAGCACGCAAATCACTGCTGTCTTATGGTAAAAATGGATTTTCAGATGGATGATGATGGTAATCTGGACTGATAAAAAGACGAGCGAAGACCTCTTCAAAGAGACGGATCAGAAAAGGCAACTTGTTGTTGTCGAATACAATTTGAAAAAATTCTTCAGCTGACTTGAGAGAGAGAGAAAAGACTTAGAACACCGACGAGGAAGTCAGATAAAGTAGAAAGAGACAAAGAATGAAGGTTATAGATGAACATCTACAGTGGATTTTACTTAAAAGGGGATTGCGACCATATATCTGACAGTTGGTAGAGACTATCAAAGCGCTCTACCTTTCTCCAAGGGACTTGAAGACGATAAAGTGAGTATGTATGACGTCTTCAAAATCAATATTTCTGAAAAAAATTTCATTACGACAAGAAATCTGAGGATTTTCTTGGGATGTCAAGAAATTGTACGGGGGGGGGGGGCAATTTGGGGCAAGAAATCAGCTTTGGAGAGGCAATGCCCCCTTGCCCCCCATAGCTCCGTGCCTGATTGGATTGTCTTTTCTCGTCTACAAACTACTGACCCCATTACAGTAATTTTACGTACAAGATGCAGCTTATCATTCTTGTAGCCCAAAAATTGCGCTCGGTTTGACTTCATGCACAGGCATTACCTGCACAGATCATAACACAGCTCGTAGAGCGATACGAAAGTATGCGCACTAAATAGGAAATGCTCTGTTGTTTTCTAAAATACTTGAATTAAGGCCCGTAGCAACGGGAGGTTGTAGGGGGATTAGCCGCATAAATTTACTATGATTTCCCACAAATCCTGTCAAGCATAAAAAACACTAAAGGCTTTCCCTAAAGGTCCTCTCAATCGGAATACCCCCCGACCCCCCAGTTCAGCATAGCCCCTCCAAGTTTCTAACTCTGGCTATGGGCTTGCTTGAATTCATTACATTATCCAAATAGTATCTAGGGGTGTGTAAGTTTAAACTACTGTGCGTACCACACAAGTAAATAGTGAATAAGAAAGTGACTTCAACCACCTCCCCAATCCCCTTTTACAATATGTAGCACAGTGCTTAGTGTACAAAATGCTATGCAGCATACTTTATGGCGATGCTGTATGGAGCATTCTTTTCTGCACACCAGCATGTTGCCGTGTCACGCATTGCAAATGTTCATGTCACTTGTTTGTGCAATTTTTCATTGATTAGCACGTGCTTCGCTCGGTCAAGATGTGAATGTGTCACAGATCTTTATGAGCCGCGGCTTTTATATCGAAACTATCAAGACTACAAAAACGGTAAAAGCCAGAGGATAGGACGTATGTTCGATATATCAACAAGTCCCGTGACACTAGTGAAGAGTTTTCGTCTTTGGTAAAGGAAATGCGATATAATGATCCTGAAACATAATTTTGATATTTTAGTGAAATGGCGATCGTCATATTGTAAGAAGAGAAATTCTGAAGCAAGTTCAATGCGTTATATTTTGCTTCCCATTTAGACAGAGATCGTTTTGATATATGTTTAAGTACGTTTAATTTAAATTAAATTGCAACAACATCTTTGCATATTGTTAAGTATGTTTTGCTTCCCTTTCAGACAGAAACTATTTTTATGTAGTGTTTCAGCGAAGATTTGTTAAAATGGCGATCGTCATATTGTAAGAAGAGAAATTCTGAAGCAAGTTCAACTCACTATATTTTGCTTCCCATTTAGGCAGAGATCGTTTTGATATATGTTTAAGTATGTTTAAGTTAAATTAACTTACAACCTAATAGCTTTCTAATTTCACTCCATACGATTGCTGTGATCAGTGTATGACGAAAACGTTTAGCAAAATGAATCCGTTCCTCAACGCAGTATTGGTATACAAGACGTCATTACGTATACACGTTCCCCTGCCAATTGAAATATGCATTTCTAGACAGTGGCTGACTCTTGCAAAATTATTGGGGTGCGAAGGCACATTCTGACCTTCCTCAAAATGGCAGTATTAAACATCTCCCTTACAAACAATCAAATACTTTTGCTAAAATTGGTTTGTTTTGGCTCTGTAGATGTGTTCAATTTGAGATATTATCGGTTTATCTGGCACCTCAAAGACTGCGTCCCCACGAATCGAACAAAAGATCAAGAACAACTGCATTTACCAACTTTTGGAAAGAGGTCACTTTTCGATCCAGTGTATGAAACCTTGGTGGTAAGGTAATCCTTGGCCAGATTTAAAATTGACTATTTCAGAAACTTACTTTGTGGTGTACAGTGTCACAAAATATAAACATCACGCACATAACCTCAACGAGGGCTTGCCACTGATTAAAGTTAGCTTCGTTTAGATATCAAAAAGCAAAACAAATTCAATGTGTCTTATGAAAAAAGGCGATTTTGCAAATCAACAAAAAGAGCTGTAACTACAAAAAAAAATTCAGTAAAGTCATCATCCACAAGAGCACTAGGCTGTAATATGTACGTTCTGCCAGACTTAAAACAACAGATTTGAAGAGTGGAGCTGCTCCGCAAATTTGAACATGTTCAAAATTCACTATACTTTACCATACAATGCTTGACATCGCTCGATTTTACTGTGCAAGGAGTCCGTTTGCGGACAACTTTTGACTCGACAAAAATCTACAAGTCTCAAGTCGAGCCCTTTTGGGTACAGGGTTTTATATTCATTACAAAAACGCGTTCTGTTTTGAGCAAAAAGTATGAACAAAAATAATCGTTTAACTCTTTTTCCTTTATTTTTGTATCCATCCCTCTCATGAAGATGAAGCACACCGTGCTTCTCGTCGCTTACATGACGCATGTGAGTCATGGATGGATGAAAGCACGTTCGGTGAAAACCTCGTTTATATAGGCGTTGAAGTAACAGACACATCAATCGACCTGGTAGGTATCTACGAGACTGTCTTTGTACGCATTATAAATGGGCAATAAAAAAATTCGAGTAAAACAGGCAACCAGAGATCGTCAAATGACTACACTTGAGCAGAAGCTAAAGATAATCGACAAACTAAAGAAAAAAACTTCGGCGACAAACTAGTGACCTGTATTAAGCTTCGTAGCCAATAGATAGCAGCATAGAGAGAGAGCAGGAGTAAATTGAAATTTATGTATGTAAGAGCGACTGTTCTTCAATAGCTACGAAGAAACGCATCCTCTAAATGCACTTTCTATCAAACGCCCGTTGCTTTAAGCAAAATATAATAAACTAATATCATATTGGTTATGCCTTTTGGTGAATTTTAATGAAGTAAGCAATGGAAACTGCATGACAAGAAATTTACATAGGAATTTTTGACAGTAAGGGAAACTTTAATAACATTAATAAAAAGGTAAATAGATCACGGACAAATTGCACTAGTTAATAAGCCGAAAAGGGAAGTTTAGTGATAACGTTTCGTCTTCTGAAAGACTTTTTCAGGTCAATTATAAACTGATGGCTGGAAATATGTTAAGAGAACCATCTCTGTAAAGTATATTGGCAGCAAAATATTTAAGATAAAATATCAATTCAGCTCCAAGTTTAATATCCAAAAATAATTAGGATCTTTGACAATCATGCTGACTACAACATTTTGTTAAAATTTGGGAAATTAGAGATAAAAACTTCTAGCCAAGGGATTTCAAGAAACAATTTTCTCACATCAGGAAAACCTCTGACAGATTTGTTAGAAGCAAAATGTTAAAAAATGAAATAATTTAACAAACAACATACTATTTTAAATATACACTGCCTCACAATACCCCAGTGTTCCCTTTCCCCAGACCATGGACTTCCAAATAATAGCATCTATATTTCAGAAGTCCATGTCCCAGACCTATGGCCTTCATTTAAAACAGTACTGTCAGTTATTCGTCTAAGTAGCCCCGCTCATTGGGGCTTAAGGTAGTTATCGTGGTCCTTCAGGATCCTCCGTTTGTCTGTCTTCATTCACTCCAGCAGGTGCTTCACCGTGATCCAGGTAGGGAGGCTATACAGGCATACCTGTCCTAAGGTGACCCTCTGGACTAGTGATAGGGAAGGTAGGTCTTACTCTTCTGTAACCGTTACACCTACCTACTGCCCATATACAAGTCATAAGAATCAACCAACATACAAAGTTCTAAAATTATTTTCCTAGCTTCGTTACAATGTTTTTAAAATTTTATTGCTTGAAGTATTGCTGCAACTTCCAATCTGTTCTGTGACCCTCCCCCTTGTAGAATAAAATCAACAAGCACTAACGAAGCGTTTTGCCACTGGAAGATAATTATTGTTGGGAAAGTGTTCCAAATATAGTCTGACCCCTTTAGTTCTCTTCCCAAGGAAGACCCAGTCACTATCAAATGCAAGTCCAGCTTCAATGACCACGATTAATCTATGACGTGTTATATCTTAATCAGCGACGGGAAAAGGTAAGGCGGATTGGGAGGGGGGAGGGGGGGAAGTAGGCTGGGTTCTAATTAATTTTATCACATTCCACTAGGGTGCCTTTGGTCATTGTGTGGAAAGAGGTGTTTCGTGTTGATATGCATATGTTGCTGTGAATGTGGCACTATGTCTGTCGCAATTATAAATATATATATATATATATATAGAGAGAGAGAGAGCATACAATAAACTGAGTGTTATCTGATATGCTGAATATATTTGTTTCTTGTTTTACCCCTAATGGGGCTATATAACAAGGTCATAATAGCATTTGCTATTTCTTGGCTAGTGATTCAGCTGGTTTAGGCTGTATGTTAGGTAAAATTGTACCTTAACTACTTTTGGCTATCTTGAAAAGGGGTTATGTTAGGAAAATGAAACTTTCAGGGATGGGTCTACAGTCTAAATTGTGTTCTGGGAAGGTAATTTACAGTACCTACCTCCACTCCTCATCTTACTAGAGGGTCCTGAATTTCTCTACATGACAACCTAGACGTTGACGAGGCCAACGTCAATATGAGACGTGACGTCGTCCGCTTGCTCTCCATGTGAATAGGGTATAACCCTTATGTTTTTAAATACAATATCACAAACTTAAGGTGGAGAATAGAAACAAAAATGAAAGTTAAAAAAAGAAGAAAACTCAAAAAATTTCAAAAAATGAAATATATCATAGTATAAGAAGTTATTGCTGGGAAAGCTTACCATTTGAGTAAACTTGAACCTCGCATAACATCAAAATTACGAATTTTCTCAATTGTATAAAAAGAAATCGACCTTGACATGGTTGGCTGCATTCGACTGCTTTTGTCTCGCCATTGCCGATTGTTTGATTTAAAGAGGCTGCGATCATAAATTCTACTTTTTACGTTATTACACTTCCTTGGCATTAGTCAATAATTTGCCCAATTTTTAAACATTTTTGCAGTTAAAGACTAGTCATGACCATGATCCTGTTCTTTGGGTGAGGAATGGATGATTTGTAAACTGAAACTGCCGCAACTGAACTCGTCTTTACTCTTTCTCGGTTCTCTCTTGGTTCTTGGTTCGTGGTTCTTAGTTCGTTGCTCAAAAGCGCATGTGTATCATCTTATACACTCAAAATAACGTCAAGTCACGTGACTGGGTTGAGGCACAAAGTAGATCCCAGACTACTTACGGATCAATGGAGCTTTTAAAGTAAGAGTGCCTGGTGTAAAAAGGAGGGGTCGATTAAAGTGATCGGCAGGGGGCAGGCCCGCCCTCTAAAACCGAAAGGAAGTGTAGCTTAACCAAAGAAAGGAAGGACACGATTAGGTGGTGATTTATATATGGTGATTTGTACAACTTTCATGATACATTTATAGCAATTTTTCAAGGGGATACGATTTTCCATTGCTAGCAAATATTTTTGTAGGCTTTGTTGGGTTTTTTGTTTCATATATTCATATTAAGCGATTTTATGTTGGGGTTCAAAAGAAAAAGAGCAGTCAGGTCCCTTCATCCTCTAAGTACAGTCTTGTCTTGAGTCCTTTATACCAATGTTTCCCACTGATGATCAGCATGTTCAACTGACTGAAACTTTGAAAATCACGATCATATATACCAATTTACAATAAATAAAATATTCGATTACGTAGGGTAGTTATGTGATGGTAATAGCTTGAAGTTGCGAAAAATACTTAAATACAGGTCATAGGAGTCCTAGAAAACAACTTGCTTGTACTGACATGCAATATACAACAATGAAAACGAGTGTGCAGTGAATGAGTAGACGCAGAACGATGCTAAACTTGACATACCGAACAAACTGGACGGCAATGACAAACGGTAGTGTGACGTGAATAAGGAAGATATACAATACGCGAAATTACAGACTAAGTTAAGCTAGGTCAAGCGGACAAAAAACTAAAAAGAAAAAAAAAACTAAAAACTAATAAAAAAACTAAAAAAACTAAAAAACTGAAAAAACTAAAAAAGAAAAAAATAGTACAAAAAGAAAAAAAATGAAAAATAAACGAGAAAAACAAAACTAAAAAAAATAAAAATAAAAAAAAAACTAAAAAGAAAAAAGAAGAAAAACTAAAAAAACTAACAAAAAGAAAAAACTAAAAAATCGGCATACTTTCTTTTGGCATTATCTCTTGAAGTCACAAGCCTGTTTTCAAGTTGCTCTTGTGATTCTTCGGCATGCCTTCTTTTTTCACTTTCTGTTTTAGCAGCTAGTCTGGTTTCGCGTTGCTCTGTTTCCTTTAAACAAATTTTTCCGTTTTAATTTTTACCCAGTTTATTCACTTTCAATCGCCTTTTTTAATACTTGTCCTCCAAAAAGGAAAAGTGAAAGGGCAAACTAAGGAGGTTGAAACTATATTTGCCTGTCATCAGTAGATATTGTTTTCACTTCACTACAGTGTAAGGGCAACAGTGGTCAGATTGGGGCTCTTATCTCTTACATTCAATGTAACTTGGAATTATCGACCTGTATCGTTATTTTGTAAATGTGGGAGACGCAATACATTTATTAAAATGATCACAGTCTTTACAAAAGAACAAAAAAATCCAACTAGATGATTTGAAACACACAGCTTAGCTTAAGGACAGACCTTTAAACCTGCATATAGCAAGTTTCGGCACATAGGCTAAAGTTTTGACGTGTTTCAAAAGCAAAACAACGCTTCCGACTTCGGGTTACTATGGCCGTGACAAATGGCATCAGCTTTTTCGTTGGAAGCACTGTCTTGCAAATGCGAATTATTTTTATCACAAATAAAGGTAACTAAAACCACAAAGAGAACCAGTCTGTGTTTATTAGCAGACTCTGTAAATCTGCTTCAACATTACCATTAAATAGCAAAACGCTTGAATAGAAAAGCCAGACACAAAGTTCACACTAATTTGCAATTGGAACGGTCTGATAGTTTCTTTGGTTCCTGGAATGCTTCGTAAAATCTAATCTAACTAACCCATGAAATTCTATAACGACCTAACTCTTGCAACTTCTCCTCTTTACTAACCAATCATCCTGCACTTCCTCTCTTTATCTGTATTCCTATTGGTTATGATAAAAGGTATAAGTTTTGTGATATGTTGAGAAATGGGAATTGTGTGACAGCTCACTGAGATCTATAATCACTGTCATAGATTTCGGAAATAGATTTATGTGGAAATTAATGACAGAATTGCTGTTCGTTGGAAATACCAAAAGCGCTGCCTGCGAGTTCCCCAAGAGCTCCCGTCCCCGCATAGGGGGCTCATTAGAATAGATTCGATCGAGGGGCAAATATCTGGAAAATCTCTGGTTCTAGTTTTGAAAATGCAATTTCTGTTTTTGAAGTAGAATTTTAAGCCATATCTAGGTTTTCAAAATTTAGGGAATGTATTTGTGGATCTATGAAGCCTCATAAATTGTTGAGCAAAGTTGAAAACAGGATTATGACTATTCCAATGCATAAGGAGACATGCTAAGAAAACAATGCTTACTTCATAATATGCAAAATAATCCTAGTTAACATATTTTCCAGGGGGAGAGTCTTTATTTTCACTTATTTCCTTCTTTTTCCAACTTTGCAAGCAAATTTATGAAAAAAGCTATGCTTTTAATGATGATGATGAGTTCAAACCTCCATCTCACTGGTGTGACGGAAAAGAGGATATATACACATCTGTACAATGTTTCTGTGCTGCTAAAATGCTAAAAAGTATTTGTAATCGTAGCCATAATAGAACGTCTGTACAACAGACTCACTTGGAAGCGATGGTGTCCCCGATAGAGAGATTCCACTTAAACGGTTTTGATTCCCCTTCATCCTGCTGACTCCTATTGATGTAGATAAATGAAGAATATTAAAAGCTGCAGTAAAAATCAAAAAGGGAGCTCTTGTCATTAACGTATACGAGGGTTGAACATGCTTTCACTGAAGTTACGCTTACTACGGCTTGCCCATCTTTTGACAGCAACTTTATCCAAAAGGGAACAAGAATTCTGGGAAATTACCCACTGTCACTTTAAAAAAACGAATATTTGCAACATCTTTTTCATTGCTATGAGAAATGGACAAACAACAATTTTCTAGTTTCAGTACAGACAGTGGTAGTAGATTTCTGATTAAAATTCACCAAATTCCAGTTCCAAAATTAATTTGTAGAAGGGTGCAGGAAAAAAAACAAAATGGATAATATAAATACTTTAAAAGGGATAAGAATATGCTTGGATTAAGGGAAAATTCATTGTTTGATTTTTTTTTACGATTGAAGTGTTTTTATAGGATATAGCCAAAGTTATTAACCTTCAGTTATTGTGAGTTGCGACATCTTTGTCAATCCTAGTGACTAGACCCTCTTTGACTGAAACATGATGCCACTGGGAAGCTTTTATACCTCTATGATCCCGAGAGTTGTTCCTGCGGACATTTAAGCCTTTGGCATCCCAAGCACTGCTAAGCAAGGTTAGGGGCGTGTAGGTCAAGGGGAAGAGTACTTGGAAGACAACTTCCAAAGTGAGGCCATGAGACCTGGTAACTGATGATGAAAGAGGCAACCTGGTAGACTGTCGCCTGTGGCTTGTGTTAAGGGAAGGTATACCTAGTCACTCAGACATACTTGCAAATATTGGAAATGGATGACTGTACAATTAGTCAAGTATTGATAAATTTCAGGATCAAGTTACATATAATAGAGTTTCATGAATTGTTTAAAATCTTAACAACCAATGAAAGTTCTCAAAAACATGATCTTAGATGCAGTCAAAACTTTGACCATTGCTTTGCCTGACATCACTTCCGAATAATTGTATAAAAGAGAAACGTACATTGCAAAGAACTTTAAGACACTCTCTTCTCATTGTCATGGCAAACGAATGATTCCTCTCTTCCTTGTTAATTTTTGAAATGGATTTACGGTCTAAATCTTAAAAGCCTATGAAAATCCAAAAAGTATTATCCTATTTGCAGTCGAGGTCTGAAACAGTGTTAGCAACAGATAGCCCAATGAGGAGTTTGCTGGCATTGAACCACAACCACAAGTTTTTGCTAAAACGATCCATGACATTGCACTGAAAATGTAGTTTCCTGATGAAAAATGAAAAATAAAGTCAGAATTGGCTAGTCATAAACAAAATGTAACTATACAGAACAGGATCCTGTGTATTCTGTCTATCCTCTCTTTCAAATCTCCTTTGCAGATGCAAATATGTGGTTCAAGAACGTTGAAGGCGATTCAGAGTACTCGCATCTAGTGCATTCTGAATACTAGGCCTTAAACTGTCACTTACAGGAAGACCTATTAGGGCTTCTTTTGAAACCCTTTTTATTCTTTAAAGAGGATAAATAATGGTAGGTGATACTGGTAACGGTCGTTGGTAATGGTAGTGACCGGTGGTAATAAGGAGTCAAAATAATATGTAAATATTTGGACAGAAAACTTTTTTTGCCCTTGGGCAGTCTCGTGTAAAAAGGTAACGTAGTGACAGAAGCCTACGTTTTCAGTATACAAGGTGCAATCTAATTTGTTAGAGTAAGGCTCTTTCAACTAACCAACAGAATTCTCTACCCGAGGATTTTGTAGATTCAACGTCTGTAGATAGTTTTAATTCGAACCTGGTTAGCCCTTAGATGCCCAAGCTTTTTGTCGACCTCTTTATTGCCCAAAGTTAGTCCTCGGGGACTGAGGGGTACTTTTGTAATATTATGTTATTAAATAATGTTTCAGGAGCTCCCGCTGTTTTGTATTAAACACAATTTCACATCCTTTCAAATTGCCAAACTGCAGCACTGCAAAACCGCTATCTCTGTAGACACAACAGTGTATGAAATACAATTGCATTCTGTCTATCAACTAAAATATCTAACAGTCTTTCTCTGTTTGCCTGGATACCAAAACCCCTGCGGTTTGTTCAAGACGCTACGACCGGATGTAGCCGTAGCTTCCGTTGAAGACAACTGTCTTGAACTCACAGTTTGTTTTGAGACAAACTTGATTAAATCAAAGGACTACAAGCAAAGCAAATACAAGGGTCTTAAAGAGGACCTCATTGATCAAACTCTAGGATTAAAATTAATAACTCTAGAAATCTCAACTTCGCTGGAATATGAGCATTCCAATAGTGCCATTGAGCATAGTTACACTATTTGAACATGTTATGGATGCGTTCTGCACGCTCGAATGTGAGCATTTAGATAGTGCCACTGAGCGAAGTTAAACTATTGGAACATATAAGTACTGCGTTCTGCACGCAGGAATGTGAGCATTACAATAGTGCCATTAAGCGTACTTTCACTATTTGAACATATTGGGAATGCGTTGTGCATACTAGAATGTGAGCACTTCAATGGTGCCATTGAGCGTAACTTCACTATATGAACATATTGGCAATGCGTTCTGCACGCTGGAATGTGAGCATTTCAATAGTGCCATTGAGCGTAGTTACCTTCGCCAGAGTTTCTCCAGCGCACATTCTTTTCCCTTGACTGAATGATATCACCTTATTAATCTCTGAAAGATCCAGTCTTATTTCATCATTGATAAACCGTTCAGGCTGAATTTCTAGTGGCATTTTCCACAGTCTTTCATCTCTGTTGATGGCAGAATAGTTGTAAACTACTGATGTACCACTTGGTATGTTGTATTCACCAAGCATCGTGCTTCGAAGTGTCAGGCTAGAAAAACTTAAGGGAACTCCCGGATATATACGTATGGTCTCGTAGATAAATGCTTGTAGGTTAACAAGTTCTTCTCTATCCGACATTTCTATAAATGGTTTTCCATTCACAATTGGATCATACATAATTCATGCAACATTTTTTTTTTTTAAAAACAATTTCTTCAGCGCTTAATTTTCAGGGGCTTTTTGTAAGCGCCCCCCCCCGTTTAAAGTTGATTCTTTACACATGCCCCCCTGGCGCTAATTCGATCATTTACGGTAGTCATGTACCTTCAAATATCTTGACATTAAGAATTATTTAGATATTACTGTTCATGCAGAGGCGTAAAGGTGTCGTGAATCTTACATCATCCATAGCAACCTGATGTAATGATTGCACGATAGAGATTTCCCCCTCTATATCTATTCTTAGCAACTATGTCATTCTATTTTTATTTGACATACATAAATACTCGATCTTGTATTTTCACGTCGAGAGCTAGCATGAAAAAACTTGGGAGTCTCTCGATCAACGCAGTCGCCCGATATTGAAACTACCTCCTAGAAAATGAAATCCTCGACTGTCGTCATTGTGGAACTAGATAAGGGATCAAGTAATAAATCCTTTATTTCGTAATACTAATAACATTTTGAATTTTGAATTGGACTTTCTCAAGTAAATGAAAGTTTGAATGCGGGCAGAGGGGTGCTCTTGATGTTTTAAGCTATTTCAAATATAACTAGCTTTGTACCGCCGATTGAAAGTCTTTAATTGAAGGGCATGCCTGGTGCTGTTGAATATAAGAAAAACTCATTTACCGGGGATAATATTATTTTAAGTTTTATTTTAACGATTTGGCGCTTTTGTGTGGTTTGAGAGGTTGGGGTTGTGTTGTTTGTTTTTTTTGTTTTGTTTTTTTTTTTTATTTTTTTTTTTTTTTTTTTTTTTTTGGTTGTTTTTTGTTTGTTTTTTTTTGTTAGTTTTTGGGGTTTTTTTTGTTGTTGTTGTTGTTGTTTGTTTTTTGTTTGATCGTTTGTTTGTTTGTTGTTTTGGGGTTTGTTTGGTTGTGGGTTTGTTTTTTTCCATGTTGTTTTGTGTGTGTGTGTGTGTGTGTGTGTATTTTTGGCTGGTTTTTATTTTTGGGGGGAGGGGGTTGTTTTATGTTTTTGTACTGTTATCATTCATTTCTCGAACGTTCGTTCCGTATTGTTCGATCCTTTGCTAGGCGTTCCAGGGTAAGAATAGGGACTCCCAGGTTTTCCCTTCCATGATCTGCTCAACGCTTTCTGGGTCTTTCTCAATTTGGCATTCCCGATAAGCTCTCCTTGTACGCTCTTTTGTAAAGGCAAGAACGGATAAAATTCTGATTGAGACTGTCACAGGTAAACATAACAGTTCTTGTGATAAAGCCATTACAATAAAAAAGGGGGAGCGGAAGAAAAAAAAGTCAGAAAACGACGGAAAGGCAGGGAGACAAAAGGAATTAGAAACCGAGAGCTATTATGAACCCATGGAGGACAATTTATGCGCTGACGTAGTTTCGAACGTTCGATTGTTTTGAGATCCTTTGAACTTTAATTGTTAGTCTTTAGTTTTCAAAATATGTTACTTAGTTCGTATATTAGTTATAAGTACGCCCTAATTTTAATCTTCAACCCTTACTATGATGTCATCAGCCCTACCACAAATTTCTTCCACGAGCCGCCACTAGCTAAACACTAAACATCTCCAGCCACTGCATTACTGTATCGCATTATCGTATGAGGGGGCTGGGTTTCTATTGAACTGTGTCACTCAAAATGGCAGCAAAGCTTTGGAAAAAGTTTATGACTTTAACTATTTTGATAGTGCTACTAGCACCAACAATGAAGAACTTGAAAATGTACTAAATATGGCCTTTTGGTATGGGTCAGTACTCGGCTGTGGCCTTTGTGAGCACGTAAACAAAATTAACTTTAATTAGAGTAATCATACTTAATTACGTAAGCAGTGAGCTGATTAGAAGTAGCTCTCAAGTAATCAATCATGGCTTATTAATTTGCTGTCGATAGTGTAATCGTAAAGAGAAAATACAAAAACTCTGAATGTACAACTTGATCATTCGCTTGAGTAGCGTAGGATGAAAACATAGAATCCTTGTAGATGCTGCCGCCTTCAGATACAGCTCAATATTCACCTAAATCTTGGTTTTATTTATTTGATATGATAACATCTAGTTAACTAACTTTCCACATTTAGCTGAGTCACTTGGAAAGAGTTTTCAAAACTTAAGCACTTAAACTTTAAATGGCAGTCGTATTTCATCGTTTGGTGTTCTCATTGATGACAGATAGTTTCCATAATCCGCGAGAGGCGGTCCTACTGGGCTGTTGAACCTGCTTCATGGCTTGCTTCTCTGCCTGGTAGCCTAAATTGAGGGGCGTTTCCCTTGGACACCCCAGCTGCCCTTTATTTATTAGTTAGCCTGTTCGGTGTTTTTTCTGTTTATTTAGAGTAGTTTCAATGGCGGACCCACTGCTCATCAGGGGTCTCTGATTGAGAGACTGCCAGTCCTATTGAAAACGAGCTGTTTAACACTGCCTCTCGATCTTGTTTTGATTCTCGGCCTGGTCAGCATGCTGTGGTCTCAGAACAAGGGAAAAAGCTTTAAAACGTTCCTCTATTCTGTATTTCGGTGCTGTCTCTAAAGTTGGGCTTCTTAACGTGCGTTGCGTCCTGTTTTCAATAAATGTCCGCTCTCTGTATAACAATTGTTTTCCTCAAAACCTATGTCTCACATCATTGTTTCCCTCCCAATACAATATTGTGATAAAACTGATTTTCCAAACCACCAACTTTTACGATTTTCCAGCATTCTTTGTTGTTTCTTGCTTAATATCCGAACCGTTACCCTGTGTAATAGTATTGCTTTTACTGCAAAAATAAATTGATTTAAAAGGAAAATCAGAGATTTTTTGCCGGTCGATCTGACTTACTGACTTACATCTGATCTGACTTACAAGATCTGACTTACTAATAATGAGAATGTTGGATTACGCTGCTACATTTACGCCCCTCTCCCCCTGAGAAAATAACAAAGGATAATCAGTGAAAGGCAAAATTGACTGTTAAAACATTGATGTGGTTTCATAATTTTCTTGGGACCCTTTTTATACTACGTTCGTTGAAAGAAAAAAGCAATATTTGAATAAAAAAATTTTTTTTTTTTTTTTATTTGTTTTAATATCGTAACTATGGTGTAATACCAAGAATTCGGCTTCAAAACTGCTTTGTGCACCATGGAATGTACGCATCTAGTGTATGCAAACTATGTCAAATATGTCTTATCAGCCTATTTTGAACGCTTTAAGCACTATGGAATGTATCCATCTAGTGTATGTAAACTATGTCAAATATTCCTTATTGACCTATATTGATCGCTTTGAGCACCATGGAATGTACGCATCTAGTGTATGCAAACTATGTCAACCTGCCTTATTAGCCTATTTTGAACGCTTGTGCACCATGGAATGTACGCATGTAGTGTATGCAAACTATGTCAAATATGGCTCATTAGCCTATTTTGAACACATTCTGCACCATGGCATGTACGCATCTAGTGTATGCAAGCTATGTTCTGAGTATATAGTTTCCACTTCTGCAAGTCTTGCCTGTCAGAGTTCGGACCCATAAACTACAAAGAAAAAAATTGACCAAACGTTAACAGGTGCTTGAAGATATGTTCAAGCAACACGGGTAGCTACCAGGGCATTCGGTTATGATTTATCTATTAGATTCAATCCGCTTGTAGAATATTTTACTACTAGGCTTTCATATTCTTTCTTTAGTGTCCTTGCTTCAGCACTTCACAAAGCTACCCTCTCCCCTATTGCCTCACACACCCAGCGTTTCCACCTTACTCAGATCTTATGGCCCTTCCATGCATTCTAAGCTAGCAAAGCGTCTCTTACAATACACTTTCCGGTAACAAGTATGCTTCCTATGCAGGAAAAACATGTAGAGGAAGATGGGCGCCTGAAGGAACACAATCGCGCACTTTATATTTTTGTTCTTTATATTATTGGGTAAGGTCTGCACCACATTTTTTATAGCTCAGATTGAACCTTTTTGCTTTGCGCTAAAGGTCGGGCAACGCACTGTATCACCCGATTTGTGTTTTTTCGGTTTATTTAGAGTATAGCACGCATGTAGCTCCATGGAGAGCAAGTTACATGTCTATTTGCTGGCAAGATCCATAGCTTGGAAAAATGAACGTTAATAACCATCGGTAAGTGAAGCTGAATAGTGATCATGTTGCGTCCGCACCTAATAAATATGTTATACTTACTAGTCCATTTCGATTTACCATGCTTTAAAGTATTTTACAAGACTCGTTCCATGAATGTGGGGGCCTATTCTCTCAGATTGTCAGAAAAATTACTACTTACTACTCTCATTGTAAAATGTTCTTAGATATATTCTTTTCACAGCCATACATTTCTTTGTTTTTTGTTCTTTAATAAGTGCAGGAGGATCAAAAGCTTTTCCCTCGCTGTTCATTTTTTCTGTTCTTGAAGTTAAGTTTATTACACGAAATAGCGTAAACATACTGTACTGAAAAGCTTTTTTCGTCTGACACTCCTTAGAGTACTAACGTCAGAATGAGCGAAATGGAATGTACTTTACTTGCCCTGGGGGAATTCTGACGAATGTGTCATTCTGATCTTGCTCTTCCGCTTTTGCAACAGACCATTCCCGCCACCGACGTTCCTTTTGCAGCGTAACGTACTATCCCAGAAATCTTTGCTGCCACTGTCTTATCATTCTTATCGACGACTTTTCCTCATCCATCCTTCCCTAACACATCCTCGTAAATTTATCCTTCTGCCTTCAGTATGTTGATCATCCTGTGCCACAATTACACTTTCAAAGCCTCCAACCTCTTCTTTATTCTATTTGATTCTTTCCTCCTTTCCACTCCGTCCAAAAACATTAAACGTACTTTTTGTTCGCACGTTTTTCTCTCAACATTAGAAGTTTGCGTTGTGTCGAAGCAGAAACAAGATACACCTTCATGGTATTGTTCAATTCTTAATTTATGCACCTGTAATTCCGCTCTATGCACATCCTGCGAGATCAGGTCAAGAAATGTGACGCCGATGCACAGTCCTTATTCATCTTTATTAGAGTTCTCCGGGCATCCAGCATCCCCAGTACATCCTTATCAGTTCGTCTCTCTGCCAACGATACTATTATCAGTGCTTTTTTTTTAAGATGACAAAAAGATGATAAACTTCGTTTTCTTATCATTCAGTACTTAATTTATGCAAAATACGAATCCTACGAGATCAGGACTTGGAAAGTGACGTAGATCCAACAATCTTTCGTTCAAGACAGTTCCTCAAATATGTTTCCATCGATATACCCAGATCTTCTTGGGATTTTATCACATTCTCATACAGTCTTATGATGGTATCCTACTTTTGTGAACTTCTCATCCACGAACATAAGTAGGTTACCTGATATCACAATTATCCGGGTAATGCATTGCACGAAGATTTTGGAGGCTCAAAATCCAAAACCGGATTGTCTTAAAAATAAAGTGTATTTGAATTGTCAAATCTGTAAATTTTAGATGAAATTACGGATGATTTTTTTTGCTGTCCGAAATGACTTTATTCACATATTCGTTAAATTTGAAGCCTAACTGTAATTTTGCTATCCCTCTCCACGACATCCCTTCTCATTGACTCCTCTTCTGTATATGGTGACATGTATTTAAAGAAGTCCAAAATTTCTAAGTGAAGACTGTAAACAAACAAGCAGTTGATGAATTAAATATTAGACTGATACTTTGAAGTGTTGCAGACCTATACTACAGGGCTCATTTCAAGTATACAGCCATAACAACAGTAGGATGCCCCCTTGCCATACATAATCAATACTGGGTTGCAGCCTCGTATGGCCTTGCATCATGTGGTAATTGAATATCTGACTATCCTTGTAAACATATTATGTGTGGGAATGGAAATCAAATTCTCAGACAAGGGCTTACTTGTACAACCCCAGATTTTTATATCGGAAGTTTTATAATACTTTGTACTGTGATGTACTTATAATTATGATTCTTCAAATTAAGGTCTTTTGTGTCATCATTACTTTAGTACTCTATTCAGTATGTTGCATGAGAGTATTACCATAGTGACTGCTGGAACCAAGAAGAAATATACGGGACCAACACGTATCAACACCGTGAGTCTTAGAGAAGAGAAAGCCGCGGGAATAAAGGAAGAGCGAAGCTAGCCTCTCTTAACGTCTAAAATTTTTAATATCCTAGGACTTTTAAAATGTGATAGACATGTCCGTGCTCCTGTTCAGTGAAAAATGACCTACACTTCTTAGTTTTGACCAGGCTCCATTGAAAATATTGCAGAGTGAGTGAAAATTTTCACATTGATATTGTTACGAAGATTCAAAGATAATAGCAAACGGGGTTATGGGTAAACTCTAACGTGAGTCGACAAAGCACACTTTGACAAACGAGAAGACGCTGTAAATATCGGAACAATGTGGTATTGATTCAGATGCCAAAGGGCACCAATGTTGGATCACCTCCCATGTCGATCCAAAATAGAGACTACCGAGGGAGACCAGAAGAGAACCCAGATTCTTGGTAAACCCTGGATGAAGGTAATGTTCGCGCCTAAAGGCATAGTTCGAATATTATGAAGTTTCAATTATTTCGTCTCTTGAGATAACATACGTCTAAAAAAAATTAAATTAAACATGCAATTTTTCACGTTCTTGAACATTAAAAAAACACAAATCCCAGATTTTAACCATGATTGATCTTATGTTGATATTGTTTATTGAAATCTTTTTGCCAATTTTCAAGGATACTCCATCTTCACTCGAGTATAGTGAACAAAAGGTAAAAAAATCAAATTAAGCCTGCAATTTTTCACATTCTTGAACATTAAAAAAGCACACATCCCAGATTTTAACCATGATTGATCTGATGTTGATCTTGTCTATTGAAATCTTGTTGCTAATTTTCAAGGATACTCCATCTTCGCTGGAATATAGTGAATAAAATATAAAAACTTTTTGCTCCGAGGGCCGTTCGGAGGCCTCGCAAGTCGCGACCAGCAGCCTGTCACGCACCCGCCAGAAATTAAGCGGGCCTTCATGATCTAAGTCATGGCCGCAAGAGTGCGCCTTAGTCGGAGGGGTTCAAATTTTGAAGTGCTTGCCGGCTTATTAGGAAAACTTAATAAGTGCCCTAGTCAGTGCCTAACGCATCGCCCGTTCCGTGGGGATCGGCTGGTCGGCGCCGATGGCGAGGTGCATGAACTCCATGAAAGCCTTGGCGGCCTCGCTCTGCTGCGCCGTGTTCGACCAGGCGAGGCCGACGTCCATCGTCGGGACCGGATCGGTCACCGGCATGACCTCGACCCGGCGGCTAATTAGGTAAGATAATGAGAGATAAGAATATCATCATTGCTTTAGCTGATTTAAAGATGACTACCGCAGAGTCCGAAATTACCATAGACAGCATAACAATTAAGATATACTTAAGGTTACAGTGTATAAACGTCCGTCTAAAGATAAGATTACGTTTACCGTAAATTACCGATTAAGCACCCAGGACTCAAATAAACGTCCATGCTCAAATAAGCGCCCAGTTTGGGAAAAATATTTTTCACAAGGGCCAGGTCCGAACAAGCGCCCAGGTCCAAATAAGCGCCCGGGTCTGGGCAGAGAAGACGTGGATGCAGCAGTTCTAGAGTTGACGCTTTTAGATGAAGATGTTTACTGATTCAAGCACCTTGATTACTTCCTTCGAGACAACAGAAAGCCTTTCTTGAGCCTTGTCGGCTTTGTCTAGTGCTTCGCTGAAAGAAAACATAAGAAACAACACCATGAATTTTAGTTCTTTCAACAACAAAATGGGTCCGCCCTTGTTAGTTTCACCAAACATATGGGAAACTTCACCACGTCTCTACTAGAAGATGGTGTAAAAGAGCCACTGATGGAAGCAAAATTAGTAGACGGAAAGACTCCATTTCTTTGAATCTGCCCACAAGAAAGGAGGACTAGTCCAATTTCCTGGTTTTTGTCTGTCTACAAAAACTAAAAGTTCGAGTTAGTTTGATTTGTGTTCCCGAAGGAAAATTTAAGACCTACGGGTCAAGAGCCTTTTCAGTACCTGCTCCATTACTATGGAATAGCCTTCGGTTAGCACTACGTTCTTGTAGATCAATAGAAGCTTTTAAGAGTAAACTTAAAGAATAATTATTTTGCCAGCCATACGGCACCTAGTTAGTTCATTATACCAAACGAATGTGTTTTAAATTAAATTATAACGCGCTTTAAGACATTAACTTGTATTAGGCGCTATATAAAAAAAATATATTATTATTATTATTCATTTGCTGTGTTTCAGTGCTAGAAACTTTTATCACCTAAAACAATTTGTTTGACTATTCAACTGTATCCAAAGTATTGATTCTCTTGTCACAGCCCCCTGCCATTAAATTTCATCCAGCGATGAAAATCTGTATGCTAAAACTCATTTTACTTTTAATTATGTAAAACTACTTCACATGGATATTTAATGATGCCTCGTCGGTCAACGATTTTTCTATAGAAAAAATCTTGGCATTACGTCGTGGCCATCAGCTGTAATAATCCTTTAAGGTATTGCACTATTTCATTTCCACCCAGTTTCGACTCACCATAAACACGGTCAACGAAGGATATCGGTACCTACAAAGAAATAAAAACAGTTGAATTAAAAGAAAAGTACAATGCACAAAGAACTTTAATCCGCTGTTGTATGTTAGAGAGTTGTTTCCAGTACCGTTTTGCAACAGGTCATTCCGCCCATGTATTTGCTTAACGTGAACATCGCCATTACTGTTGTAATTATGTTATACTGTTTGCAAGAATTCTCATAACGTCCTTTCGTTATCCAGTCCTGTTTGTGAACGTATCGGTAGTTTATTGCCCGAGCTGGCCTACAAAAACTCTTGCTTGTCTATACGAAAGTTGTTCCATATATTGACATCCATAGCTAAAGCACTTATCCTTCATTCTTTAATAATGGTCAGTAAAAGACATTCTAAAGAAGGAAGCAAAACGTAAATCGTTTTGGGTGTTTAAATTTGAACTGTTCCAATTGATATATAATGATTCTTTTACTTTAAATTACAATTAATTAAATTACGTAATGAACTTCTAAATTCAATGTTTTTATAACGTGTATGAAAGGGTTCGCCCCCTTGTCATTGCCTCGCTCATAACTCTAAAGCTTAAATTTTGTCTCAATTCCTTAAGAATGGCCCCCGAATCACAAAGGCCGTAGAATAAATAGTTAAAATTAATAACATTACTTTAGCGTAAAGAGTGAGATATTAGAAGGAGGTGAACCCCTCAAATGCGTAATAATTTTTACTTTGTTTAAGTTTTAATGGTGCTCCTTACTTTCAGTTGAAGAAACTTTTTCATATTTATTTTTTCATTGCTCTTTAGAAAATGCCAAGACATCCAGAATGGAATGGTTTCATTCTAATTATTATCATGTGTTCAAAAGTGTTAATTTGGTCAAGCATCAGTCAATATCACCATGCATACTTTATTGGTATAAGAGGTGCAAGGTTGCTCATTTTTATTCAAGGTTGATTTCCGCGTAATGAAAGGGAGGGTGCCAGTGATCCAAAGTCATGTTACCGTTACCTGCTTTATTCCACCGTTTTTCTTTGTAATAAACATCAGTGACTGGGGAAAATTGCTCATATGTGGTATCTTGGAAAAGTCTTAAACATTAAACACGAGATGTCCAATTGAGCAAGTTTTTGATGTTTTCATCAGATCATTCTCAGCATGATAATCATAAACTATACTACACAGAGGAAGTCACTAATGAAGTAGTACGAACTATAGAGTGTCCCTGTCTTTAATATGTCTCTTTCTTTGGCACAACTAGTTGCATCTATGATGGGTTTAAATGACGTACCAGTGACATGAGAAACTATAGACCAAAATGATGTAGCACATCAACGCAGACAATAGTGGCAAACCCTTCTTTTTCTGATTCAAAATAATCTGTTGACCGTAGAAAATGTTTATTACTGTAGACAATTTTTATCACAAGCAACTGTTTGCATTGTATTGATATGCAGTTTATTGCAGCACAAGCATCTTACCTGGTTTACATGCAAAGCGGAAATGCTTTCGATAATGTGTAACTCATCACCCGTCACCCATCACCTGTCATTTGCCACTGATCATCCTTCACTCGTCATCCGTCATTCATTACTTGACACCTGTCATTCACCACCGTCACTCGTCACCCATCACTTGTCAATAGCCACTCATCATCCATCACTCGTTATCCGTCATTCCTTATCAGTCATCAATCACCGATCACCTGTCACCTATCACCTGTCACTTGTTATGTATCACCCCACACCGATAACTCTACAGCTCTACAGCCATAGCAATTGCGTCAATCCTTTTGGTCTCAGTAATTTTAAATCTAGATTTCGTAGATTTTGTTAACAGGAAATCTTCAAAGCAGGAGACCATTGTAGCTAAACCCCCGCCCACGCGACGCCATCCGGCGCGGCGGGGGATGTGCTGCAAGGTGCGGCAGCGGACTGTAAATCCGCCGGGGTGACCCATGCCTGGTTCGATTCCAGGATCCCCCACCATACTGGATTGCGCTACCGCCCTTCGGGCTGCCTGAGCGCGGTTCCGGTTCGGGGCTTCGCCACGACCCTCCACCATTCCGGTTTGCGCTACCGCCCTTCGGGCTGCTTGAGCGCGGTTCCGGTTCGGGACCTCGCCATGACCCGCCGGCATGTTCACCTGAATCGAGCGCGGGCCCGCAAGGGCCGTCCGCCGGTCGCGTTCGCCGCCATCCGCGTCGGGCCGAAGGCAATGTACGGACTCCCAAAAATCACAACCAAAAACCTATAACTAAACAAAATGCCATTCTTAATTCTAATGTTAAAACATTGTTCTGTGTTGGAAATGATATGCAAAGCCCAACGTTCAACTTATATAATATAATAAAATTTAAAATTGCCCCCTAAGAGTAAAAACGTCAACATGACAGTTACACCTTAAGAAGTTGTGGTCAAAATTGGACTGTTAAATACACAATTCAATAATCATGTAGGACTTCTTGTTGATGGACCAACAAGAAACTTTATAGTTAATCCATCAACATTTTCATAAGACTTATGAAGCACATTTAAAGTCAAAGTAACACCTCATCATTGATTCCAGTCATGGCACATCTCTTTATCGTATACGGCTATAAGATTGGAAGCACAAAGTATATGGTGTTGACCCACCATCAAGAAAGACGAGAAGTCTGAGCCAATTCACTGGACGAGAAGACGAGAGAGACGAGCAAATTTTTCCAACCAACAAAACTACGGTGGACTTGATTGGAAGGAAGGATGGGAGGGAGCCCCCTATCAAAATTTGACTGGCTGCATGGCTGCTGTAGCATGAGCCCCTCAGTTCCCTATGAACTTGTGTATAAATATCCCGTAAAGTTATGTTTGGGAGAATCGTTGTGGAATGTGGTTAGATGAATATATTTGTGATTTCGATATCTTCCTTGGCTGGGCGGTTGAGCTTCCCTCACGGCTTGCTTCTCTACCCGGTAGCCTAAATTGAGGGACGTTGCCATTGTGTGTCCGGCCTACCCTTTATTTATTAGTTAGCATGTTTGATGTTTTTACTGTTTATTGACGATGGTCCGAAAATCGGGCCCACTGCTCCTCAGGGGCTCTTTTATTGAGAGATAGCCATCTGGAAAAGGTTATGAAATCCTTGTGTAAGAGGATTTTATCGCATGACTCATCTTCGTAGCCTTTATTGCTGGCGAGGTTGTGGCAAATAACAAACCGGAGATGGAGGTTCCCTTATTGAAAGTCATTCAATTGCTGTCTGTGTGTCACAAATAGAGATTAAGATAATTGATGACTTAATTGGCCTTTAAACTGTATACAGGGAATGCTTATTACCTAGTAACAAAACTGAAGATGTATAAGAGAAACTAACTAGCAGTTCCCTAGCAAGAAAGAAACTTGACGCATTAAAGAACAATACGCCACTCACGAGTAAGGTTGGAAAAACTTGTACTGTTAGAAACGAAAATGTAATTACAAATAAACATGTATACTAGCACAACTGGCACACGAAAGTGCTACAATACTTCGTTTAAGTAATAAATACATCTTAATTAATGTTTTCGCCAGATAGTGGTCTCAGCAATCGTTTCTTATAAATTCTTTGGCCAAACTTTTCACTGTAGAATAACAATAGAACCTAGTCTTCTGCCAGAGATGAACATAGTAGTTTAAATTTAAAAAAAATGTTTGCTAAGAAATGAAAAGTTGCAAATTCAGGTCTTGGGGAAAATATGTAGAAAAATGTAGGTGATAACTTCACTCATCGATGGAATTATTAGAGGCAGGCATGAATGAACAGTAATATAAAAACATTTAGCAACATGCATGGCATTTGTTTATTTCTTTTGATTCAGGCTCTTTCTCTAAATTCCTAAAATACAGTGCAGGAAATTGCCATTTACAAACAAATTATTATATCTGCTAAATATAAGCCTATCAATTTCCAAAGCCATAAATATATATTGAACCTCCTAATCAAGGCAAAAATGAAATAAAATGATAAAATGCCCTGAAAACCTGACAAAAAAAGGAAATTAGGAAACTAATCTTTAAAATAGATTATAGAAAACTGATCTTTCTATTCTTATGTTGTGTAACTAATCTACTATTAGTAGGAAATGGATTATCTGAATTATAGTAGTCTATGCAAACAATCAAGTCGTTTAAAAAAACTAGTCCATTTACTCCTAGTATAAAACTGAATATGCTAAAGATCAAACAACAGATAAAGAATAAAACAATAACACGATTAAGACAATAGCAAGATAAAGAGATAACAATAGCAAAGTAATGATGAAACAAAAGACTAAGATAGAACAGTTGAGGTATCACCTATCTTGACTGTGTTATACATTTCTGCAATTCCAGTCTCCAATAAATTCCTTTGTTCCCAAACATAAAAAGAAGATGCACCAATATTGTCAGGTGAATGAATCATTCAACTGCAGTTGCAGCTTCTTATCTTATACGTCAGATCATTTTTGTACTTCATACCACCACTACAATGATAAAAGGGAGTAAATAGTTATGCTGACCTAAGTAATCAATTACAAGGACCTATATGTGATGACTGTACTCTGGATAAATAACTAGTTTTAGTAATTACATTCAAAGTATCATTGAGAAGAAAGAATTTGAAATACCAGTTTCGAAAATACGCAAGAGGAACAACTTCATCACAATCTGGAAATAATCCTAAAAATGATATCCAATTTTAGATTATATTTGGTTACATCGATATAAAAGTGTTAGAGTTGGCTAAATTCAACTGAAAGTGGCATTTTATAATCTAAATTTTAGCTGGGACAAGTAAATTGCCACTAAGCCATTGGTTTAAAGTCGTAAGAGAAGTTTGTCCACTAATGGCAAGAGACATTTGTGCGCAGTTATGAAGTTATATCTCACCTATTTGGAACCGAGATACCATGAACTGATGACCCACTGATGACCAGATTCCACAACAATCCCTAAAATATTCCCCGGGCTAGTATCTACCCAGGGTAGGTATTCTATTGGTACGTAGTTAGACTATATATTCTACTACATTCTCGCTTTATCAGTTTCGTTTATTCAAAATTTGGTTTAGCTTTGTATCAAACAACTCGTGGAAACGAACTGTAAGTAAAGAGTGTCTCGGCCCAATATTATCCGAAACTCTAAAAAACGAAATCTTGGTAGCAATTGATATATCAAAAGTGTTGGCTCACTTCAGTCTTCAAAGTGATAACATCTATTTTTGATTATTTGAACTATGAAGCTTACTTTCATCCTGAATTATTGCATCTGTTTTGAACTTGACCTGTCATGACATTCATTAATTCAGCACTGTCAACTTAATTTAATTCAGGAATGTCATTTCGCAATGGAAGGAGAGTGAGTGAGTGAGGGAGTGAGCGATTGCGTGTGTTACGCACCGTGAAAAGCTCTCCGGGGTGGTTGTGTGCCGCCGATGGTTGGCCGATTCCATTTGTTGAGGATGGCATCGTACTCCCACACATCGTTGAGAAACGGCGATGCGCCGCTGCCTTCGAAGCCGCCGACGAACACCATCCGATTCAGAATCACCGTGGCTGTGTGGCCGTAGCTGCGAGAGGGAGGCTGTGAGAGAGGAGAGAGAGAGAGGATGAAGATGGTGAGGGGGCATACCGGGCGGAGGGGGAGCCTGCGTAGCTTGCATTGGGAGAGAGCAGAGTCCAGGTCGAGGAGGCGATTTACTTTCAGCTAAAAAATTAGTTTTTTTTTATTTAATAATACATAAGTACCACAACCTTTTAGTAACACGATGCTACAAGAAGTAACACAGTTCTCGCATAACAAGGATTTAACTTAATGGATGTAGAGAGTGGAAACATGAGCAGGAATTGGACCTGGGGTTACAAAAAGAAAGAAAAAAAGCTGGAAAATAGTAAAGATCTCGTTTTTAGGTGTGGAGGAGTGGGTGTTTTCGAAGCCACTACATCTTGCACACTTCCCGGCCGAGACCCTTAATTTTCACATAGGGGAAAAAGTCAAGAGTGGAGTCATTTTACACCAAGGATTCATCTGAGATTTTTTTTTGCGCCCCCTCCCGCCTCAAAATGTCTGAAAAATAGATGTTAAAATTGTGAACAATGTGCTTTTTGTTATCTTGGAAAGTATTTAAGCTGGTTGAATGAAATGTTTGAGGATGGATCAAGATCCTTAATGATACCCTGCATATTTATTTTTACTTCTTTCTCCTTCAAAAACACAACTACCTTTTATGATCTTTGACAACAATAGTGTTTTGAACGTGAAATTTTGAAAAACAGGCCTAGAGCCCAGAAGCACACAAAACGTGTTTTACCGTCCTACCTTTGGCCATACCTAAAATATGAGCTGCAAAGTTTTTTTTTGCGTTTGGAAAAAAGCTTTTGCATAGCTTAAAATTGTCGACGCCGGCGTGGATTTTCTCAAGATCTACGAGATGGTAAGCCCGGACATATTTTCTGCACTGGTAGCTGCCGGACGTCACCACGGTCTGCCCGTTGATTCTCATGTACCGCTTGCCATGAGGGCCCGCGACGCGGGCGGGCTTGTTGACGGGATTCAGCACTTACGCAATATCGAACTCGATTGCGCAGCAGACGCCGAAGCGCTTTTGCAAGCACGCATCGCGCTAACTCAACAAAACCCGGAAGGGCTATCGGCCTTTGCCCTGCGTGGCGCCCTAAGGAACGCGCAACTGGTACCGGCCATTGAGGCATACGATGAGCAGCGCTGTAACGACACGATCGCCGACATTTTCATAAAACATATGAAACTACCAAGGACATCAAAACAAAAACCCTTTTTTGCCCTTCGGCCCCATTTTAGGTCTATTCATACACGAAAACCGCAACTCTGAGAATTTTCTTCTAGTTGTTTCAAAAATATGAAGTTTTTAGGGAATCCGTCAGTGTTGCCATGTTGAACCGAGAAAATAAGGAAGCAAAACTAATTAGATACGTTTGACAACGCTTTTCGGCCGTAAAATTTTAAACTTCATCGATGTGATAATTCCCAAGGATAAGAACTTCAAAGGGAAGCTTCACCTTCCTATGCTGTTGGATTGTTTTGAAAAATAAATTTTTGGCTTGTTTTTGCGGGTTTAACCCCTCTACAATACCTCGCTCTTTACAAAAAAGCTTAAGTTTTGTCCCAATTCCTTAAGAATGACCCCTGAATTATAAAGTCCGTAGAATAAATAACTGAAATTACTAGAAATACTTTAGCGTAAAGAGTGAGGTATTGAGGAGGGGACGAATCCCCTAATATGCGTGGTAATTTTCGTTCGTTTTAATGCTGCTCCTTACTTTCAGGTGAAAAAACTTTTTCATATTTTTTTTCATTGTTTTTTTTAAATAATGCTAGAAAATCCCGCGCTCCCTTCATGGAAATTTTTTCCCCATGACAAATTACTCCATGGAAAGTTCCTCTAATATATCCATCTCTGTTGTTCATGAATGCATGCATAAATCTTAGAGATCATCTAGGTACCTTGCCCCCAGCCAAAGAATTAACGGTTGAAGCTATGGACAACTTTATAACAGAACACGCCTTACCAGGCATACATGGATTATATATGATCCTGCAAAATATGGAAGATAGGTAATAATGGTCAAGGACGAAGAAACACAAGGTACAGAAGACAGTGATGGTGAAGGTGGTTCCACCCCGTTAAACCCATTACAATATTTACTAGATGATATTGGTTTATTTACGACCTTAGAGGAAGATCTAAACGATTATTTAACCTGCCTAATGTATATCAACCAATCACTTAATATCAACACGCATAATAAAACGTTTGCCCCCAAAACCTCACAATCAAGAGAAAAATCAAGGGATTGCACCCTCCTCTATACCTCGCTCTTTCCGCTAAAGTTTAAATTTTGTCCCGATTCTTAATTAGAACAATAGGAAGCTTTTTTAAAAGTACTAAAAAACTTTAGCGTAAAGAGCGAGGTGTTGAGGAGGGGCAATCCCCTTCATACATGCAAAAATTTCTATTCGGATTGCCCAACAAAGGACATTATATATCAGAATAATAGAAAATACCTCAGTTTTTTCGAGGGGATAGGATATAGCCCCAAAGTTCCCCTATATGTCAAAAATCTACATAATTTAAGGCACTTTTGTGACATATAGGGGGAGATCTTTATTCCAAGTTCAAGTTTTTTGCCACCACAAAGCATTTTCAGAAAGCAGAAAAATGATGAAAATGAGCAATATTCAGGGACGCCTTCAACTTAGAAAACATCAAACATGTGAGGTAGGACCGCCATTTAACGTTATGAATGTTGAATGAACAATTGAATTTGAAAAGATTTACTGATTATCAAATTCTGAGGCTACATTTGTACATACAAAAAGTCTGTGACAAAATGGTGCCAAAAAATCTCTATTTAGCTGATGGACATTTGAAAAACAAGTTTGTTGTTCTTCTGGGCAGAATAGCTAATGAACAAGAGACAAAGAGGCAGCTTGAGGAGTGGCTGAACGCCAGCGCCCCGATGGACAGGGTCAGGAGCGTGGCGGCGAGGATGAACACCCAGCTCAGGCTGTGCACGATCGCCAGGGCCACGACGAGTCCGATGAGGGTCGCCGCGCCGACCGCCAGCTGGGTCTTCTCGCGCATGTCTTCGTGCGCCTGGCAGTCGGGGCAGACGGGGCAGCGCAGCCGCACCTCCTTGGTCTCGGCGTAGGCGCCGACCTTGTACCAGCCGAAGCCTACAAGCACGTAGCTCAGCAGGCCGACGGCGGTGGAGGCGAACATCCCATACTCCACATCGGTGTGGCTGGCGTAGGTGTCGAGGAACGTGCGCGGGCCCGGCGGCGCCAGGCTGAAGATCCAAAGGATCGGGAAGAAGATCGCCAGTCCCACGAGCCAGGCCAGCACGGTCACCACGGCCTTGCGCCGGTTTGTCACGCTGCGTGCCATCTCAGCCCCTCCCAAACAATTTGTTGATAATTCGCGGAGCCTTGCCGGCAGTGCCCGCGACGCGGTTTGCGATTGCAGACATCGCTCAGGCCTCCAGGTTCTTGCCGATCATCCGCATCAGGAAGATCGCCACGATATTTGCGAGGATGATCGCCACCACGCCCCCGGCCGAGCCGCCACCCACGTCGAATTGCAGCAGCGACTGCATGTAGATGAGGTACGTGAGGTTGGTCGAGGCCACGCCCGGCCCGAGTAACATCTCTTTGACCAACAATTGCTTGATACAAACCTTAAAGATCAATAGCTCTTGTCAGATAGAGTTAAACTTTAGTGGCTACGTTTGCCTTTGAAAGTTTATGATTCTTTACATGTTACTAGAAAAAATTTTTTTCTTGTTGTTCAGATACTCGTTCAGACTCTAGACTACAGGCACATGTGAACAAGTGAAGTAGGTGCTGTGCTTCCCTTTTCTATCTCTCAAAACTCAAAAAAAAAATGCAATGTCATCAATTAGTTTTTAATCACAATTGCTTTGACGCATTGAGAAAGGTGAAACTGAAGCAAGGTAACCAACTATTTCCTGAGTATAGACATGTGTGGCTCGAAAATATCATTCTAATGGGAAGAAATTTTACAACATCGCAAATTCAAAATGAACTCTGCCTTTCTGATGCACCTACAAAACTTAGTTTTAGATGTAAATATGGATCTAGAAAGAAAGCTGATGAGTGGTTAAATGAAATAACAAATGTTAAAAAGTCGTCCAATGTCATATCAATAAATAACATTCTTACTTCTTTTTTATATAGGTCTGCACCATTTGGATTCAGTCTCTTCACAAAATGGAGCACGAAATTCCTCTTAATTAAAGACACCTGGGTTGGCTTTATGGATTCTCCCAATGGGCAGCTCAAAAATGTCATTCTAGTGACAAGACATTTTACAACCCATCGCACGGTCATTGAGTAGCAAGCGCCTGCATTCCTCCTTTCTCACTGCCCAGTATTCACTTGCATATGTGAGTACACTTCTCACGCATGAGACCAAGAACTTGGTAGAGATAAATTTCGTAAACATTTAAAATGTTATTACTTGTCATTGTTGGTCGGGTATGAGACCTTTTGGAAGTGTATGAGATTACCCTTACAACTGATTTTTTTTGTTGTCAGTGTAACCTTCTTAATTTATAAGTTGAGATATTACCCAATGCAATGTTTTCATAAGAACAGCTAGGGTACAAAAACGCGAAGTACAAATTTTTCATCACCTTACTGTTAAGGAACTTTCTGCATTTGGGAGCGACGTCGCCAAAAAGCACTGTTGGCACATAAACTCCGCTCTCCTCAGTAAATAGAAAATTAGAAAAGTAGGGCTCAGACACGTGTTTGCTTCCAAATGTTAATTAAGGTAAGATAGATGCTAAAAGCCAAACAGTTTATCTTTTAGAGGCGTTGTATACGGATCATTTTAAATAATCGTTTCAGTGACCATATATTCAACAATAGACTACACAATAATTTCAGGTCAATCCTATTGACTTTGGCTTGCTATTTTTGGAAAGACACCCCTGTGGGTTCGAACTAAAAGAAAAAGTCGGAAGACTTTTTCATTCCTTCCCCGAGCTCTGAACAGTAGCACTGAGCAATGAACTAAAGTTACTTTGTCTCTGATTTTGACTACAACTTTATACACTTTGACAAAACAAAGGACAAGGGACAAACCCCTGACATACCTTTCATACAAACCTCCATCGGTATGATAATATCTTTAGTGGTCTAAATAAGCTTCTTATTACAATTGCACGGCTCTTGTTATACAGAATTGGTTCTTATAGACTCGGACCAGAATTTGCTACTTTGGGATAAATTGATAGAAATGAGGAAGGGGCAAGTAGTAGTGACACTAAAGGCACTTTAAATACACCCATTGCTGATACGCCTTTCTGCATTTAATGATTTAGGTTGAACAGCAACTCCCTGAAGATGTAGGTGTGCATTAAGAACCTTCTTTCGTTTGCTTGGCATAACGGTATATCAGCTGTCTTGGTCATGCTGTAACAAGATTACCAGATACATTGATACGATGTTTAATCCTGTTGATGCCCTACTTAAATTTCTGTTCTAATTTTACCTATGGCTCCCAATTCTCATTTATGAATCCAAATTATACATAGGCAACAAACACTAGAGCTACAGCAAGTTTTAAAGTAACGAAGTCCTGGCAAGTTGTTTGTCGTTCATGCTCATGATGAGCAATGATGAAGAAAGATCCAAATAATGCTAGTGAATTGCAGTTAAAGGAAATTATCATGGAGAAGAGAGGATTTGAAATGTTAGTTACTGAAACGATTTCGGTTGGATTGGATTACTTTGGTAAGTGGGTCGAGCCACTTTTATTCAATTTGTGCATTGTAGGGATGTTTTGGCTTATATTAGGTCCAGTAGAGAAAAGGCTTTAAAATAAAACCTAAAACGAAGCTAGTACATTCTTTTGCTCCTACATTAAACTTATGCTACGTATAATTATGAGTCTGACTTTTTTATTACCTTCAAAGTTTTACGCCCGAATACTGGTGACAGCAAGGTTGCAAAAATCGTGAATGAATCACAATTTTATATACAGAATGTATTTGGTGTTTACGAAATGGGATCAACATATCATTATCCAAAATATTTTCAAAAATTAAACTCTCTCTCTTAGACTGTCCGAGTATGAGGATGATTTGAGAACATAAATCGTATTTGAAGATTTTATCTCCTGCCCTTTTTTAGAGATGTTTAAAACACCATGTTACAAGATGCCTTCAATGTATAAGTACCCAAAGCCTCGTGATGTCATAATCCGGCACTAATACTAAGCTATAAATTTCGTGTATCTGCCATTATTTGCTTTATCAATTGTTTATAGTTGGCTATTATTCGTAACAGTTGCTATATAATTAATGTATTTTCAATGTTCTCTACACAGATGATGCCTCTGTGAAGAAACCGGGTGATAAAGCCAATGAGTGCTTGAACAAATGTCTCAATGAAAAGTTTGACTATGGCCAAAACCTAGGATAACACTAAGGCAAGGCTATGACTAAGGATCTTTGTGAAGGTTGAAGTTCCCTGGTTACAGGGAATCTTGCGCGGAGTACCTTGTTTTAAGTTAGAGAAATCGAGATTTAGAAAACAAAATCGTTACACATGCTTCTTAACCCTACTCATTACTGGGTTTGGTGGTCTCTAAATATTGTCAGAACAGTACATTGTGGAAAGCTGGTTTTTGACTGCTTGTTACATTTATCTTTAGGAAATACATTAGAAAAAATGTAAGCGTCGAGCTCCAACAAGACCTCCAGATGTGGCCAATTTCTCAAATCTAGTACATTGAGATTTTCATGACGAAACGGTGAGATTTTTCTTTTTACAATACAGACTTTCACTTTCAAAAACAAAATTGTAAGCCTACTAGGAGAAAAATAGGACAAGAGGGAAAACTGACCTTGCCAGGATTCGAACCTTGGCTAAAGCTGCCACAACTTGAAGTGTTTACCACTGTACTAATAGTACCTAACAAACACAAGCCTTAAATTTATTTTTGTTGGAATATCGACGATAGATGAGCCAAGCGGAAAACTTATGATAAATATAAAAACCCAGTATAACGGCAGCAAAAGAAAGATGATATTAACGCAATACAATACAAACAATTTAATAGATCCTGGGCTTTATTTATATTTATTTCATGGCTGTAAAACATTGCTTATGTTTAGTTTCAACGTACCCATCATGTTAGCCTTCTACCACAAGGTCAAATGCTCAAGGGCTTCAGCAGTGGACAATATAAAGTGGGGACACGGATAAAAAATGAGGTCCTCCAAGACATGGTGCTCAGTTTGTGGCTACTTTTAAACCAGCATGAGTTATTAAAAGAGGACTGCTCGATGTACAGACTAATGGTATGAGTTAAACTAATATTAGGTAATGAAAGTCAGAGTAACGTTACTTAAGTGAGTGGTTAAAACAGCATTGGTTTAAGGTAACCAGAATGGTGTTGTTTTACCTTGCAATACTTAGTTGAGATTGCCTTGATCTAAGCGTGACTGACTCGTGTTCATTCTCTCGTTTTCTTTTTGGGTGACTTCCCATAGCCTTGATTCCCTTGAGTTAAAGTGATGGAACCTTCCAGATCTCTGGTACACTCGATTGTCTAGAGGGGATATATATAGACCTACTTGATTCCTCCCCATTGATATTCTAAATCTATGTTCCTCCCCCATTTATCAAGGAACCATTTTAGTTTCATCTCGTTTTGAGGACGCTGCTTAGAATGACAACAACAAACATGGCTTCGCTAGTCATGCACAACCAATGAGGTAATAATAAACTCTAGAGGAAATACTTCGGAACGAGGCACGAAGTCTCGCTGTAAATGCGCGCCATAATAATAGAAATTAAAGGTGGATGATGTCTCTGTAATATTTACAAGTATTGTGAAGAATGAATAGTACTTGTATATGAATCATCTTATAACAATCAAAACCTGTCAAATTCACTTCTAAAGATATGATAAATACTGATAGCATTGACTGGTCACTACCATTGGATTTAAAAGATAGTCATCCATTAGGTTATCACTTGGGCACTACTTTAATTCACTATCTTAGCTTAATTGATTGGGAAGGGAACTGTGGGGAGGGAAGGGGCATTTACACAGCATGACTTTGCATGGAGATAAATACACTCCTTGTTTTCAATGATGGTATTTGAAACATATCTCTGCCTAACTTGGAAAACTCTCGTTAAAATATTGCGGGGAACAAAGTATTGAGAAAGAAATAATTTGCCAAACGCCACTTTATTTTTTTTGGCTGGACAAGCAAAAAAAAAACAAGGAAGTTTATTTTGAGCATTACAGTAACGGCTGAATCCCCCACCCCGGCCCCCATTTAGACCAGTCAACATTTATTCAAGTCAAGTTTAATCTGACAGTTCGACCTCTTGCAAATAATAGTTTGCTATTCTTTCAAACAGTGAAAACAGACATTACCAATGGTTATATTTTTGGGGAGAGGGGGGTTCTTTCGTGTACCTCTATAGTTTCCTTCGATAGGGCGCAAAAACATACGTAAAAACGTTAGTTAAAAAAAACTTTTTTTATTTAATTTTTGAACGTTTTTGAATTAATGCATGTTTTGATTTTGGCTCTCCGCAATTAAAACGAAATTTGCATATTAATTTGTTTATATGGCTAAATGGCTTTCTCATAGTTTTGGCCGGACTATTTTGAGAAAAAAGGAGCGGGGGAGTAGGGCCTAGTTACCCTCCAATTTTTTGGTTATTTAAAAAGGCAACTAGAACTTTTAATTTTTTACGAACGTTTTTATTAGTAAAAATATATGTAACTTACGAATTAGATAACTTCGAAGACCACACTGCCTTTCCATGACGAAAGTAAAACAGTTCAAAATAGGGATGATACCTTTTGGTCGGACATGGAAATATATCCTTGTAACACTTTTTTTACTGTACACGGTACATGATAAACAATCTTTGAACAGTTTTAAGACACTGCGTTTACTGTACACGGTACATGATAAACAAGCTTTAAACAGTTTTCAGACACTTCCTTTACTGCACACAGTACGTAACAAACAAGCTTTAAACACTTTCCAGACACTGCGTTTACTGTACACGGTACGTGACAGAGAAGCTTTAAACAATTTTCGGACACTTCCTTTACTGTACGCGGTACGTCACAAACAAGCCTTAAACACTTTTCAGACACTTTTTTTACATTACGCGGTACGTGACAAACAAGCCTTAAACACTTTTATGAGCTTCCAAATTTGGGTGACTATGAAATAAGCAAGGCAAATGAGTTACTATGAATTAAATGTACTCCATCATGTCGCACTGGGATTTTCAAACTCTGTGCTGTCGGCTGTGATTAATTTTTATTCTGTAAGAAGTCAGATCTACAACTCAAAAAGTAATTAACTCATTAACACCATAGGTTAAAATTAGAGGTTGGATTGGCCTTAGGAATAAGGTCCTAGCAGCTAAAAATAGCCTTGTCAAATACTCACGGTAACGACAAGAAGTAAAGGATGACCTGTACCCCCAACGACTTGTAAAACAATGTTAGTTTGGAAACAATGTAAAATTTTGGGAAGGGTCTTGTGTGAAAGAGCTTTACATCACAAAGTCTGCACACTTAAAAACAAATTGATCAACTTGTGTAATGTTTTTATCGTGTTGTAAATTTATTTAGTGTTTTTATGCCATACCTGTATCGTGTCATTTTCATGTTGTTGGCCTACACAATGCATTCTTAAAACTGGTCGGCAAATTAAGCATCTTGCCCCAGCAGCACATCGGCTCAGTACAAGTGAAATAAAACAAACCACTTAACTATAGGTTCGCGTGTTGGCGGGCTTAGTACTAACGATCCCTCTAAAGAGGTTAGGACATACTGATGGAGTGTCTCCTTAACTGCTAATCTGGACTTCCTAGTGCTTTCTTGTTGCTGAACCCTTTGTGCAACATGGAATGTACGCATCAAGTGTATGCAAACTATGTCAAATATGCCTTATTAGCCTATTTTGTACGCTTTATGCACGATGGAATGTACACATCTAGGGTATGCAAACTATGTTAAATATGCGTTATATGCCTATTTTGAACGCTTTGTGCACCATGGAATGTACGCATCCTTTGTATACAAACTATGTCAAATATGCCTATTTAGCCTTAATTTGAACGCTTTGTGCACCATGGAATGTACGCATCTAGTGTATGAAAACTATGTCAAATACGTCTTATTAGCCTATTTTGAACGCTTTGTGCACCATGGAATGTACGCATCTAGTGTATGCAGTGTTGCAGTGCCGCCGGGGGATCGAGCGCAACCCGGACTTCCTGCCCAACCACCTGCTTCTCTCGGCGTCGTTGGCTCTGCTGGATCGCACCGAGGAAGCCGCCGAGCCGGTCGCGGCTGCCACAAGGCTGGCGCCACCGAGCGATTCGATCGTCCGGACCTTTTTTTGCGACCGCCGCCTCGATCGCCTCTATCGTGACGGGCTGGCAAAGGCCGGCTATAGGCCGGCTGAACAGGACTGAGCGTTTTCTTTTTCCTAGAATGCGAGTTCCGTTATCGAAGAACGGAGAGTGCGATGTTGGATCAACGTGTCGCGATCATCACCCACGCGCGGCATTTCGTCGGCCCCGACTGACACAAACCTATTCTTTAGCTTATCGGTCCAGTGCACGCAGTCAGCGTGCACTTTTTAGGGCCAAGAATTGAAACAAAAGTGAATCTAGTTAATATCTATTCCGTTTTCTTATTTAAAAAATTATTCAGTTCGATTCCGGGGCGACGGGGCCAGCTCATGAAATTTTAGGGAGGGGGTAAGCATTTTTTTCATTTTTTATAGATGAGCATACAAAAATGGCCATTTTTGAAAGAAAATATCAGAAATATATTTTCAAAAATTTGGGGGGCTAATTCCTATCCACCTCCTCCTAATTGGTGTCTTTGGGATAGGCAGTATAAACTCAAAAATAGGATTGGGGACTGAGCTAGGTGACCTCCGATGTTAACATACTCTATTTCTCTAGTTGCCACATTAGCTCCCAATCATCCACCGGTGTGCATCGACATCCAGCTCAACGCAATAAGAGACCAGCCTCTCTGCGCCATGTGACTTGACCAAGGAAGGACTGCCCTGGATGAGCTTGTTGTTGGTATTAGCGAGTTGCAATTGTAAAGCAGTGAGCATTTCAAAGGGTTGTATGAGATTCACAAAAAAAAATCCACTTTGGGAATCACTTCTCTTTGAGCTTTCTCACAGTATATGTATCATCGTCCACAACGCCTATTGTTAGTTGCCTAACATAGCGCGTCCAACAGCCGCTCACGAAGATTCTCTCGGTCGGTGAGTCTTCTCGGGATTTCCATACTAAAGTATGTAGGATTTCACACCCATTCCATTTGTATGATTTTAAGACCAGTCTATTAATGGTATGTGCGTCTGGCTTAAATAAATATTTTACTTATATTTTACTATATGAATACGCACACATAGACAGAAATGTCACTGGTGCAGGTCTTTTTGAGAACTAATTGATATTTTTTTGATAGTTTTAAATTGATTGGATATATTAGGATTTTTAGTAGACAGCTTTATGGTACTGGTTGGGTAGTAAACTTTGTTTTGTAAAACAATGTTGCAAAAAATACCCTTTTTCTGCGGCTTAATCTTTTTTCTAGTTTAAGTTCTGATATTCTCTTGACTCTTCCTTATCCCATATTAAAACCCATTTTCCTAGAATCCGCATTATCCTACCATGATGATAATTTTCAGGACTCAGCCTTATCCTCCGCTGATCAACATTTTTCTGGACTGTCACTTATCACTTACCGATTGCCTTTTTCCGGACTGTCGTCTCTCACACTGGTTGACATTGTTCTAGACTTTACCTGCTCCTCCACTAATGGGCACTTCTCTGCACTACGCTTATCCTCCATTGATAGACCATATTCTAGCCTCTGACTTATCCTTCACAGATAGACATCTGTCTAGACCCCGCCCTATCCTCCATTATTAATCAGTTTTGTTCATTTTCAACTTCTAATAGCTTTATATTAGCTGTTGATAGGGAGGCAAATGTCCCGTTACTCCGCTCAGGTATGATCATTATATGGATGTGATCTTCTGATTTGTTCATGATCTCCCAGCTTCCATCTGGACTTAGTCTTCTTTTCTAAGAAAAATAGCGAATTATATAAAGTTTGTGACGCTGGCCGTGAAGTAATCTTCCGTTGCTTCTGATGCACTAAGAGTCGCTGCACCTTGTGCTTGGCTCACAGTACACATTACAGGGATAATACTGGTAATTTTTGTCCTGGAAACTATTTAGAAATTCAATGGTATGACATTTTAGTCAGCTACCTCAATAGCTATTAGTATAAAAGAGGGTGAAAGGATGAATGCAAAAGAAATAAGTGTTAGAAAGTACAGCAAGCACCCAGAAAGACTGAACGGAAGTAAAAGCAAAAGCAAGAGTAAAAAGGAGGGAGAGAGGAGAAATGCGAAATAAACAAGTGTTAGAAAGTAGAGTAAGAAAGCAAAAATCTTGAAGGGTAATAAAAGCCAGATAAAGAAAACATGAAGGAGAATGGAGGGATGCAAAATGAATAAGTATGAGAGAGTAGATTAAGGAAGGAGTAAGCCTGAACGGAAGTAAAATCAAAAGCAAAAATAAAAAGGAGAGAAAGAGAAGATATGCGAAATAAGTGTTAGAAAGTGGATTTACAGGAACTTGCCTTAACCAGCTTCGTTTGTACTAAAAGAGTTGGATCATAGCATTTTCCCAACGTACAACATGAACGTGTTCAATGTCCTTACATTTGCAATCACTCGAAGCAACGTCACTATTTGTGTATGTTCTTATATTTTGTCACCATAGCACACGTTAGCACATGATAATCCCTATCGATATCGATTTTCCATCTTGTAAACAATCCATGACCCAACCACTGATGCTGTTCATTTTTGTTTTATGTTTACAGCATTTCCTGCCAAGGACACAGTGTGAACACCTTATTAGACTTGGCATTTTACAACATGTCAACTGAAATAGCCATGACATTGTTCAAAGAACAATTGTAATTACTAATTCTATTAGTAGATCAATTATAGGAGTAAGGTACAAATAATTGTGTTTAAATGTAGCATGGCTGTATAAAAAACAAAGGATTTCTAAATATAGTATCAGTTTACGAGTATTTGTTAAGTTAAGTATTTTTAAAGAGTTGTTCGACCTAAAAGGTATCTCCAATTTCTTGTTAAATAATAATCATCACAACTGAAAATTTTTATGATGGTTGAGACGAATTTCAAGACACATCTTTCTGAGAAGGTTGCAAACTATTCCCAACATCTCGCCGTTACCACTTCATAGTCTATAATGTCTAGACTTGACAACAAAATCATACGATCCGACAAGACGATAAACAAAGGAGAGTTTGCTTGGTCGGTAATGCAGTTGTCTTGCTATGAAGACGTCAATGACTAAAACTCCTGTTGGTCATTAACCAGGCAACGCACAGTTTGGTACTTAGTAGCAATATGGATACGTCACATTAGGGCAGATAAGTTACAGGTGGAGAGAAAAGGACTGGTTAATTCATCATACGTACGTTGTCCAAAAGTAGATTATTTTCTGAGACGTTGAAAGGCAGCCTTCCATCATGAATTCGAGTTTATATAATTAAAGAAAGCAAATTACTTTTTAAATCTAAGTCTTTCTGATCCTTAAGACTCTAAACATCAAAAAACGAATATATTAAATAGATTCTTTCCCGGGTGCAAGAAAGGCAAGATTCATCCCTGAATATAAATTTCGAGACGGAATAATGAAAAACGGGGAACAGGCAATCTTTTTTATATATTTGTTCGTATATTCTTTAGTTAAAGTTTATTAATAAACGAAACTTGTACAAAAAACAAAGAAACCAACCTCTTGAATTAGGTCATCATCAACAGTTCTTCCCATGCAGTGATCCTTTAGATATGACATAAATCTGAATCTATCTGACTCCTTCCCAGTGAGATAGGGGTGATTCAGCAGATCATCAGTGGAAGGCCTTTTCTTAGGATCTCTAACTAAACATGCTTTAAGCGTGTCTAAAAGGTATGGATCTCTCTAATACATCGTTCTACCAGTGGTTCCTTTTCTAACTTTTATCGGACAGCTAAGTTGTTGAATTTTCTGAATCACCTCTTACTACTGGCGTTTCACATGAATGTTTGAAGTCTGAGCTAAGCACATGTCACTTGAACTTGGCCTTTTCCTTCCCATTTATCTCTGGTGTCTTTCCAAGTCAATATGCTGAGTTGCTTTATGCGTCATTTGCTTTAATCAAGTAACACAACCCCTCCCAATCCCCAAATACCCATAATACTGTAAGAGTAACCCTCTAAAAATGTGAAATTTTGGTTATTATGTATCTTACACATTAGAATAAGGAGTAACGATTTGATTTTGTGTGGAGTAGTCTATCGTTCTTTGTGTTCACTTTATAGCCATAACATGCTTGTTGCAAGGTTTCCTGGTTTTTCTATCTGCATGTGTCTGAGTTTTCCTAAAAAATCCCTGACTTCTGGTAAAGGCCTCGTATTTATCCACTTTATAGCTATAACCTGTTTGTTGCAAGGTTTCCTGGTTTTTCTATCTGTATGTGTCTGAGTTTTCTTAAAAAATCCCTGACTTCTGGTAAAGGCCTCGTATTTATCCAACGTTGTTAAGCTTTTCAGAGAAGTCAGACATTGTGCATTGCTTACAGTTATCGAGAATGAAGTGCAGATTTTAGTATTCAATTAATCACCAGCATTCTTGTAGTCTTTATTCAATACATTCAAGATTCCATAACTGACATAGGGACAAGCTGGATATATTACTTAATTCCTTTTTTATACTCTTTTGAAGTGCAATGATCAATACACTTGCAAATATGTTCCCTTTATGTTTCTATATATAGGCTAACCCAGGAAATATCTAAAAACTAAAAGGAAACACAAAAACAATGAAATTTTTAATTTACTTACTTTATTTTTATTAATCAGATTATAATGCTTCTTTCCATTATTATAAACTTTCTAAAATCATTTCAAATAACATTTAGGTAAATTACACTCAATTGCTTATAGAGATAAATTGCAGGCCCAGAAGGTAACTATTTAAGTATTATATCGTGTAAATCAAATACGAATCACTATCTTACCAAAAAAGTAAATCAATTCATCGCTACAGACGTGTAAACTACACCCTGTCAAGATTTATTTTACGCTTGTACGTTTAGGCTCCTAAAAGATATCAGATCTTTTTTGACCCCTACAAAATCAAGAGTACCATTGAAAAATTTTTTAATAGCATTCAAACCTACAAATGTGCAGGTATTATCTTATTTACATTCGCTATTACATAAATTGATACGAAACCGTGCAAAGCTGAAAATCAGGATTCGTGGTCAACGCTAAGAGACACTGCCGTTGATGTGGTGATCGCTCTTTCTCGCTCCTTACTCCACAACTCAAAACTTATTTTCTACAAAAACTACCCTTCGCTAAAATCTTTTCTCAATATTAAACCTCCTTTCCACTAGACTCTCCTCTCTAAAAAATCCTCCCGGTATTTCTTTTCTTGTTTGACTACACTTGTTCCTCACCTTCTTTTTACAAACACGAAATAGTTTTCTATTTATGATAACTAGATCTTCATGAGTGAAACCTTCCTCATTTACATTTTAATTCAAAGCCCTTGTCTTAGAAGTTATTTACTGTAAAATATACGGTACAAACGCTATCAAAAGATGTTTCCCAGCGTACATAGAAAATTCTGGCGCTGAGTTAAAAATATAACTACAGAAACTGGTCATGGTACAGATGTACAGATATACCAGATATAGTTAATTAGATGAAATTCCTCCAAAATCTTTAACATATATTTTAATTCCTATGGTGTAGACATTCTTGTAACGGCATTTAGAAAACACTGTATTATGTCGTTGCTACCACGTAACCAAGGTCGTTATTGCCTAACGAGCATTTTCGGTTTAGAATGTTTATAAACATCTTTGTAAGTGACATCGGTATCATACTCAGCACAAAGAGGAAAGGTGATAAATTCCTTTGAAAAAATTCCTCTGTTTAATTCAACATCCCATCTTCACCATTCGAAGTTTTCCCCATCAATAATGCATTTGTTCCGCTTCCAGGTGTTGATCTCATTTGTTGTCTTCGCTTGTGCTGTTTACATCTACGTCATGTAGCATTTGTTGTTATTTAAGAACTTCCTGCTGGCACGTTATTGTTCCCGCTGTCATATCATAAGGTGTTTTGGTCCTTCCCGTTATCACATCATTAGGATTTTTTGGCGCTTTCGGGTATCACATCATTGGTGTTTTGGTCCTTCCCACTATCACATTATTGGGTGTTTTGGTCCTTCCCACTATTACGTCGTTAGGTGTTTTTATTCTTTCCGCTATCACATCATTCGGTGTTTTGGTCCTTCCCACTATCACATTATCGGGTGTTTTGGTCCTTCCCGATGTTACTTTATTAGGTGTTTCGGTCCTTCCTTTTCGACAAATTTAGTTGGGTCGAGGAAAGTATGATGGGTAAAGGCCTCTAAGCCCTTATCTTCCAAAACCTTAATGGATACCGCTATGAACACGCATTAGTTATGGGCCATTCAATCAATTGATTAATTTGTGTTCTTTACCCGTTTAATTCATCTATCAATCAATCAATTTACGTTCGATTGATAATTACGACATAGCAGAGCAAAAGTTTGAGCCGTCCGAGCCAAGTGGTTGGCATGCTAGACTTGAAATCCCTTGTCCGGGAGGACAGTGTTCGAGTCCGGGTGTCGCTGGCTATTTGGTTTTGAACTGGGGTCAGCGGTGAAACTTGTAAGTTCTGCCAGTAAGATGTTCTGATGGCTACTTCAGAACACTTCAACATAAGCCTATTTGAATCGATGTCTAAATTCTTTAAAAATTTCATAAAGTTAGAAGAATCCTTGGTAACAAAACCCAAAGTCGAAATTTCCAGAGTTATTAAATTAAGATCTAAAGTTCGATCAAGAAGGTCGTTAATATTATTATTAATTAATAATTAATTAATTAATGTTATTATTATCAATAATAATAATAATAATAACAACGATATGCACAAGCTTTCCAAATTACATTGGCTCTTAATGAATAAATGTAGATGTAAATTTTTTTTTTTTTTTTTTTTTTTTAAACTCAATGCCTTTATTGGTGATCTCATTCTCCGGTCTCCAGTATTTCCTTTTCCGGTTCGGTGTTTTTTAAACATTCTTGTGTTCCTTAGTCCAATTTTTTTTAAGATTTATGTTGCCCGTATCTAAATACTCAGAACTTTGACTGGCCTGTAATAACAATGTGGTGTACGCGAAGTCGTTACCAGGCTCCGGTTTGTTGTCCTGGCAATTTAAAGTGCAAATGCCAAGTGTTTTTCTGTATGAAAGTAATTTCTTAAATTTAGACGATCGTTATAACAAAGTAACTTTGTTTTCTTACAGATCCTTAACTTTCCTGATAATTGTGTTGGTTTGAAAGAAAAAGTGGTGCTGGACGTGTTGCATGATGTTTGTGTATGATCGCAGATCCTTGGGGCCGAAGATAGAACCGTATCACACACTGTTTTAGGGGAAGAGTTTTTGAAATGTGCTCACCACATGACATTACCAATCAGGTACAAAATTTACCGGTGGCTATCAAAAATTCTGGACATCTAAGGAAATATATATGAAATTCAATTAAGTATTGCCTAAGGTAATCAATAGCTATCAAAGTCAAGATTAGCCGTTCACACGGCTTCCTCGCTTTTACTCTTTGTGTGAACATTATGGTAGTTTGCGTACATTTCCTGTCTTTCTATTTCTTTGCAAGTGGGCACCAAAAATACCCTCCCCTCTGTAATACCGTTTGAAAAGATGATTACTACTCTTCATCTTCATGTTTGAGTAAGGTTGATTTATCACTTAGTAAATTTTGCCATTGCAAAAATTCTGGCTAATAGAGGAAACAATCTCAAGAATAACACGCAAATTGAATAAGGCAGTAACGGAGTAGTAATGCGATGAAGTCACAAGAACACTTTTACAACTCTCTCTCTCGCTGTCTCGCTGTCTCTCTGTCTCTCTGTCTCTCTCTCACACTCTCTCTAATACGCCTTTTCGTCTCCTAGGAAGAGCTAGCGTACCGAGTCAGGTTTTGCCACATCTTATTTTGTGCCGATTTGCCGTAGCTTACCACCACGTATTACCATCATCTTAATTTTACTCGTATGGTCTTCGATCAACCACTTGCAGCCTGTGAAATCTAGTGTACGCCATTCTCAATCTTTGATCCCAGCTGGATACTAAGACTACTTAATGTTAATGTTATTTCCTTCTGTTTACTATTCACATGAAAAACTTTGTGTGTATGATCCCATTTGCTCAGTTACTAAATTCCTCTTAACTACCTTGATAATCGCGACCGCAAATTTATAAAAATGTTTTAGGTGTAGTAGTGGCATAAATAATACCAAATAATAGGAGTTAGTCTATCAGCTTCATAGCAATGACAACAGGGTGCTCCGTGCTTCACATAATGTCTCACTACCAACACAGATTTCGGTCCGTGTCTTTCCTAATGTCTATTGTTATCGAATAACCCTTTCGTCTCTCTTTGTATGACACACTGGCAAAATGGATTTGAATCCATGCTGTGCCAAAGGGCAGCACTATGTACGTCCTTAATCTGATTTGTACATGGTGATATGAATCACAAGATTCAAAACCTCTTCTGACTACAAAAATGCCAGATACTGCCACTTAGTTACTATAACTTAATTGACAGAGCAATATAATTCAACAGCATGGGTACCCTGGTTCCAATCTCTATGGTATGATCATTTATTTAGGATACTCATCAGAACTCTCATCTACATTTCTGCAACACACAGTGAGTTTTGGATAGGCTGAGTTACTGATTACTTAGGTAAAGCCTAAAATCGGCATGTCACCACAGGTACGGCTTTCTATGTGAAGGTCAGCTAAGGGTCTAAAATCGACATCTTTGCACAAGTACGGCTTACAATACGAAGGTCAGGTAAAGCCTAAAATCGGCATGTCTACACAGGTACGGCCTTCTTTGTGGAGGTCAGGTAAAGCCTAAATTCCGCATGTCTGCACAGGTGCGGCCTCCTTTGTGGAGGTCAGGTAAAGCCTAAAATTGCCATGTTTACACAGGTACGGCCTTCTTTGTGGAGGCCAGGTAAAGCCTAAAAATCGGCATGTCACCACAGGTACGGCTTTCTATGTGAAGGTCAGCTAAGGGTCTAAAATATGTGCAATAAGGTCGACTTATTTCATGTTTTGTGAAAGAAATTGTAATTAGCCAAATCCAGAGCTTCTAGCTTGGTAAAAACGTATATCATACCATGTAAATTCAGTATGACTGCTATGAGATTAATGAATTGCATTGGATGAAAGAAATAGATATTTGAAGTTTGTAAAAAAATTATTATCCCTTTTTATTATTAGTTCAAGGTATATAGTTAAAACAAACACAGCAGACTACAGTTAAAACAAACTTATCATCCAACCAAGATCTTCAAAAAATTATAAAGAATACGAAAAGAAACAATTTTTATTCATAATCATCGATTTAAATTCAAAATGCTTTGCAACACGAGTACACTCAGGTATATTCCTTACTTTTTGTCAGAATCATATTGCAAATTACACAGGCTGAGTAATTATATAAGCCCATTTCTGGCACTGAAGATGCCTCAAAGCTGAAACACAATAACATAACAAAAAATGATTTATTTCCCTATACTCACTTAGTGTATGATAAAACACGAAAAGATTGACTTGAAAATTCCTCACCTTAATTACTGAACTGGATGGTCCAATGGTTAATGTTGTGGTTTTCAAACTAATGCGTTGTGGTTTCCAATCCCCTCAGCTTTCTTAGTGAATAAAAACCCAGCTATTGTGATAATTCCCCACTCATGATGGATGTAATGATCGCTATGGATAGGATATATGGAGCTTAGTCTGATTGAATACTGTTCTGAAATCCTTTAAGACACTTTACCTCAAGACCATAAGATGCCAGAAAAAAGAGACGTCCCTTGGTACCACAGAAATGAAGTTTGGTATTCGTAAAGTAGAATATTTTTACCTTTGCTAAATTAGATAATAACTGGAGGGGGAACAATTATTGCTCCATTATCTGTAAATGGTGAACTTTTCATAGGCTCATGATCCATTTTTTGAAAGTGGTTAAGATACATAATTTTTCATTTTCTGTTTTTGTAGATTTGTCTGAACCACTTTATCAAACGTTGTCCCTCAGATCTATTCACTTTACCGTATACGTCTAATAACTTAGAACACTATTGAATTGACGTGCCATAACATAACGGCATAGGCAAAACGCAAATAAAGAAGATACAAATATGACAACGTTTCGTCTTATCACAAGACCTGATGATGCCGTCAAATTCATCTCAACTTGTCTTATGCAGATAAGAGGGATGAACACTTTCTTTTGTGCTCAGTTTTCTATAATGCTTCACATTCCTCATGAATTTTGTCCATGGCATACCTGTCTGTCTAAATTTTAATATAGAATAAGCTAGTCTTTGCAGCCCAGAAGATATTGGCGAGCGAGGTTTATTCTTCCAGTGGTCGTTAGAGCATGTTATAAAATACGATTTAAGACGGTTTGCCGTTCCCCAGGGCCCTCCTCTCCAAAAGGGAAAGTGGTTACCCTGGGGTGGGGATCATCATTGAGATTGATCTACGTGTCATCTATTTCAATCAATCGTTTTATACAATACTGTGTTACACATGGGAGTACCAGAGCGGGAGTACCAGAGCGAGGTGGGCAGCGGATTTAGAAAGCGGCAGTCGCTGCGCGGTTGTATGCATACAGTTTTAAGAATGACACAAGTAAAAACAGCTTTACATAAGTTATATACTCACACTCACATACTCTCATACTCTCATACTCACATACGCTCACTCGCTCTGCGGGACATCTCACACACTCATTACTCTCTCACTCTTTACACTAGGCTCAAATCCGAAACACAAATAAATAAAAGTAATTAATTTCCCTACTGAGTGGAGGAGAAACATGATGTTTATATATATGTCGCGTCCCAGGAGAAAAGGAAGACAAAGCACCTTTGTCCCCAAAGAAATCGACAAAGACAGCAATATCGAGAATAACAGAAATTCCAACGTTGCAAGTGAGGAGGACATTAATAACAAAACTTTAAGCAGGTGATCGCGACTCGAATTCTACAGTTTTACTTTGTAATAAAAATAGGGATTTGTGTTTAAACGAGAGTAGAACATCGCATGGTAGGATTAGGGAAGACTTTGTTGCAAAAAACATGTTAAACTTAAGCAATGCAAGGTTGTGCGAAAGCACATTATGGTTGGCCCCCAACCCCCCCATTGCGCTTTCTGGCTGAAGGGTCATGAAACGGAGATCAGCACCCCCGGTTTGGACCTTAAGGGTCTAGTACCGTCTTACTTACTTACTTATATCTTTGCCTCTCACAGAAACTATCCGTTTTCGCTTTGCTCTAATTAGGCTTTCAAGTCTTTCATCGCTTTGACCAAGTCTTTCATTTGGACCGCTAGATAACGGCGCCGCTTTTTCTAAAACCACAACTTAAGCATAAGGTTATTTGCTGTTGCTTATTTAATGGTGCCAGTTAAAAAAGCTTGTCTATTATTGTTGCTAACCATCCACAGAGCTAAGTTTCAATAGATGTAGAATGTGTTTAAGGATACATAATTTAGTAAATGGGATACATACGGAGATGTTTGAGGAGTCACAATTAAAATTATGGTGTCCAGGCTTTGTATATTATCAATAACATCTGATTTGTCTCTCTGTTACCTATGGTCTGTGATCTTTAGAAGCATACAGTGGCAGGAATTGAGATGTTTTAAAAGTAACACCAACTTCATCTTCACAGTTTCTAAAGTACTCTTGGGTGCCTAATAGAAGGGGGGTTGGAAAAATCCCAAAAATTTAGTAAATGGGGGGGGAATAGACAGGGGGCTGGAAAATTACCAAAACGTGTAATAAATGAAGCCAAGCGATACTTAGGTCTGGGTCACTAGAACAGAGGAGTAAGATTGAGCAAGACTTATTATCATCCGTAGTTCGTCTCTGCAAACGAAGGTTTAAACCAGGCTTCATAGCTATTTACTAGAAATGGTCAAAGGAATTTGTCACCTTTCGATAATTGTCATAAATATTTTTAATTTTTGAGGGTTTTTTAAAATTTTACAAAAAGCAAAAACCATTTTGCTTAAAAAGCTTTCTACTTTACTTCCCACAGTTTCAATGTATGTTTCTTTATACTTAATGCCACTCCTACTATCACATATTTCATGTCTTCTCTAGGAATCAGTATTCCGGACTTTGACATAACAATAGATACGAACAGACACTGTATGTTTCCACATTATGTAAACAACATATCTGCAAGATCTCAGGAACAACTTAGGGTATTGAGTGGAAACTTTCAGAGAATGTTGAAATAAACCAAAAGATACCATGTGCATCCCAGTTTTCAAAAAGGTTCATATGTGATATCTCAGGAACTGCTAAGGGCAATAAGATGGCTTTCAGGTAAAATGAACAAAAAATTGTGATGCAAAAAGACGATAATTCCAGCTGTGCTTAGCCAGTATGATTTTTGAAATTATTTGTTGACTTTCAGGGAATGTTGAGGGAGATGTTGAACTAAATCAAAAGATATTTTGTTCATCCAGGTTATCAGAGGAGTGAAATTTAGTAATGAAAGAAGTTGTTGACAATTTCTTGGAAGAAAATGGATGGGCCGAAGATTATTAAATCAGTAGTTACCAAAATTGTAGAACTTTGTGATTCTATACTTCCTCTTTAGATGCAATTTTAATCGCTAATTGAGCAATGGAAAACTCTTTGGGTTTAAACCCTTTTATCCAACTCAGGCAAATTATTAAAGGGATCCGACCGAAAAGTAAAATAAACTACAATGCACTATTATAGCCCCACTTGATTTCAGGCTTATATAAAGGTTCTTTGCAAACAATATTTTTTCCGACAGCTCAGACTTACTGTAATTTATTTTCTTCCGGTACACTATCTTTGAAGGCTCACAGATTCAAATAATTTAACAGTGTACTTAGTTATAACATTCGTATAGTGTCTGCCCAGCTTCAAAACTCAAGAAAACTCAATATTTTCATTCCTTTGCATTCCTTCTCTGTAATGAGCTATTGACGCAGAAGCATTTTAAAAAGTGAATAATTTTAACAAGCGGCTACTGGAGCCAGTTCTTTCTGCAACCATTGTTATACTGAATAAGTTGGCGCAAACCTTTTTTGCAAGACCAATAGCAACTAGATTCCACGATATATTATGAACTTGACCTTGTGAGTAACAATTTAAGACTCCAAATCAAGACAATTAGATCTGCTTTAAGATAAAAAATACTATCTTTTCAAATCTTCTTTTCTCGATAATATATATTCCACGTTCAATGGACTCAGGGCAGATTGATGTTTGTGACTCAGACCTTCCTTGTTCCGTTGCGCAAAGATTCTGGTCTCACTATTACTTAAAACGACAATCAATGGTGATTGGGTCTGTTAGCATCGGGTTTTTTGTAGCTCAGTTGCTAGAGTTTACGCAGCGTGTGTATCGGCCCCCTGTTCGAATCATAATAGTGACATATTTTCTTGTTTGCTAGTGTCTCTTAAGAACTTCTCATTTAAAATCTACTCATTTCGATTATGCTTTGAAACTACTTTTGTAGATTAAAACTTTTTTGTCGCTCATTACCCAGATTGTACTCTAATCCTTTTGTATTCTTTTATTATTAGGTTTTAACAACTATAGGTACAAGGCTGTTAAAGGTGAGACCACGTTGATAGCTTTTTTGTGTGCAAATCACACACTGCAATTGTGCATTATGGGTAATTGTTCTTTCCAGGTACATTCAGAATCGTTACTATATGTATTCAATTTCTTGATGGAACGGAGAGTCCATAACAACTGAAGACCTGTGAATGTACGTATTTTTAAAACGGGGCAACTTTACATTATGGGGTGGGGTCAAAAAATAATATCAATTATATAGTACGAAGTCTGCAGAAAGTAGGTTATGTGGCAGATTCCATTTCAACTTAGAAATTGTCCTTTTAAACTTTGAATCATGCGTTTGAAAACCTTGTTAAATGAGCCCAGTTCATAATTTTATGAACTGGACAAAATTAACACAATTTCCTTAAGGCCTTTTGCAAATTCAAACAGACATTTCTCATAGTTGGTAATAGATTTGAACACGCTATTTTTTAAAGGGGGGTTTCGTTGCAGGGTTAATACTGTGATGCAGTTACAATTTTGTTTTCCCGAAAAAAAGTTGCGTGACGTCATCACTTCAGTACTCTATAAACATGTCTCCAGTAGCAAGTGGACAAGAGGGAAGCCAAAGGCTAGGTTATCCAACATCATAAACAACGTCTTAGAAGTAAACAAGAAAGATGTTTTGTACCAATCATATTTTGTGAAGCTTAAAGAAAGGTTGCTAATGGTAGTGGTAATTGGACCATGGTCCCCCCATATCGTAGGATCTGCCAAGTTGCTTAGACTAGGGCGACGTTTGTCTCTCTTTCTACATAGTTCTTGTGACAGCACAAAATCCTTCCATTGACATTGCCTCGCCGAGTGCATATGAAGTTTTGCTATGCTTTTTTCATGTTTATTATGCCTCTTGAAATTCTTAGAAGATTGGAATGGTACATTATTTATTTTAATTCGCTGACCATGGCACAGGGAAAAGAAAGTGTATGGAAGGGCTTGGGGTTACGTCAGAAAAATGTATACCACTTCATACATACATGCATACATACATGCATACATGCATACATGCATACATACATACATACATACATACACACATACATACATACATACATGCATACATATATACATACAAACATGCATACACACATACATACATGCATACATGCATACATACATACATACATACATGCATACATACATACATACATACATACATGCATACATGCATACATGCATGCATACATACATACATACATACATGCATACATGCATACATACATACATACATGCATACATACATACACACATACATACATACATACATGCATACATGCATACATACATACATACATACATGCATACATACATGAATAGCCCCTGCTTATGATAGTTTACATGCCTTGAGGCTTCGCCTATGTTTCTTACGTGTTTACCATGTCCTTTGCAACAATATTGATCGTTGATATAGCAGTGAAGGATCCATCTCTTTTCTTGCAAAGTTACAATTTTCTCTGCCAAAGAGAACAAAGGAAACACTTGAATAAAAAGGAAAATAGAATCATAATACTGATTGTCGGAGGAAGTAACGTCTTCTTGTAAGATCCAATGGAATAGGAGAAATAAAACCTGTTGATATCTGTCAGACCCCAATGTTGTTATAGTGGCACCACCCTTCAAGAGAAGTTTGATTTATCATTATGTGGACAAAGTAAGCTGTTTGCCTAGTTGTTTAAAACTGACTAAAGAACATATCTAGAGAAAATGGAGTTCAATATGAGAAAGTCCATTAGATACAGAGATATCTTTGGCGTGAACATAACGAATGTCTATAGTGAAATGAGGGATAAGATCGCGATGGTGAATTCCACAAGTAGAGTAGCAATTAGTAAAGGAAGAGATAGCATAGAACAAAGGCATGGGGCCAGTTAAGACAAAAATGAGGGCTCTTCAAATATGTGGCAAATATAGCGGATGGCAGTATATACAGTACGTAATTCGCGCTGAAACGTTACTGTACCTCGTCTCTACAAAATTGCTAATCTTTGACAAATTTGCATAGGATTGATAATCTAGTTGCCTCTACTGGCGTTTTAGGTCCGACATTGGAAAATGTAGCACATAATCAAGGCAAAGACTTACAAAACGTGGTATTCTCGACCGAATGAGGACGCAAAGAAGACATGCTGAGCTCTGTGGCGACATTATCTGAGCTAGTTTGTTTTCAAAGCTTCTGTTCAAACAGAAAACTTGATATACGAAAAAAATAGATATCAATTTAAAGTACAAGAGATTGTTTTTAAAACTGCATACATTTCAGTCTGCACACAAAAATTCACTACAATTTAAACTGATAACTCATTATATATTGTTAACAAATCTTTACATTTCAAGTCAACTTTAGCATTGGGAAACACTACATAGCGAATAAACGTCATTTAGATTTTTCATAAACGTGGTCAAACTTAAGCTTTTCCATTGCTAAACACTGATTATTTTAAACAGATAGCGTCACATTATTATTATAGATAACGTCAGTTCGAATTTTGTAGTTCTACTATTGCGCTTCGGTCAAATCATGAATATTTCTACCTAAACTGTCTAAATGGCCTTTCACCCAATCTCACTTTTTTAACCACATAAGTAAAGTTACACAATAATACAAACTAATGTAGCAAATATTCACAACGAAACAATATCGATTCACCGTATTTTAAGCCTAGATCAACTTTTAATATAGTAGTGCCGTTTTATTTTGCATTTTCATTGCAGCTTTTTATTCTGAATTAGCAGGGCCAAGGGCCAACAAACTGTTGATCTGGTCACTACCAAAATAGCAAAGAGCGACTTTTGCCGAAAGCTTGACTGCACTCTGTGACTGGTGGAAGGAAGATAATGAAGATTCATAAGGCTTAGTGTGCGCACGTTATAATGTAAGAGATACTCCTGGGGATGTACGTTTTCGGGACTACTGTGTGACTATGGCAAACCCTCCAAAACTCAGCTCAGACCCCTTCACCAGTTCCTATAGCTGATTATGCGTCTGTATGTCTCGTGTCTGTTTCACATCATCCAATATTTCGTAACATTTGATTTAATATTTAAGCGTCCAAGACGTTTTAATGTCGCTCCTTACTTTCAGTTAAAAAAACTAGTTTTTTTTATTTAATTTATTATAAAGTCAGATGGGACTTTGAAACTTCCACGAATGGGTTTTCGGATACGTTGAATCAAATAGTGTGACTTTCATTACGATTCTTTGAATTTTTGGGGTGTTCCTCTCTTTTCGAAAATCAGGCAAGGAAAAGCTTCTCAGGCTCGTAGCCTTTGATGGGTAACACTAAACCTAATGAACCTTATATATCTGGAATCAGCGTAATAAGCCAATTCCGTTTTTATATCTACTGTCACCAAAATTGCGTATTTTAGATTTTTGATAACAATTTAGACGCGTCGTTTCTTACGAGATAGACGCTCTGAGCCGAGCATGTAGCATGTTTCTGTATGTTCTCAAGCCTTCTTACACATTTTCTCATGTTCTCTCTTTGTTAGCATCTATTATGTCTATGGTAATATCCCATTAGTATTACTGTTATATGGTCATATCACATTAATATCACAGTCTTCGTATAGAAATAAAAACAAATTTCTTCAAACGAAAGTAAAAATCGGCATTAACACTTAAAATGAAGAGAAACTACCCTGTGCACAAGGGAGGTCCTCCTCACCTTTCTCAACTCCTCGTGCATTAAGCTAAGGTTTTGTTAGTTCTTTATTGAGAGCATTTATGAACAATACACATATAACCATTTCTTTGTAACTTTCAATGGGCTTTGGGCAGATAGACAATCGATCCCCGGTGGTGACATATTTTCCATTTCTCTAGTGTTCTTTTCAATATCAATCAATACGGGTAAACCATATTGACAAACTGTTTTCCTTCTGATGTTTACATACTCTAAATCTCTAGCCGCCACATCAGCTCCCAGTTGTCCACCTATCTGACTAACTATTTATCTATTTGGCTATTCACCTATCCCGCTATTTGCGGGTCTAACTATTCACCTACCTATCTATCAAATGATCTCTAAAATCTATCATTTAATATATTTAAATATGTTTAATACATTTTCAAATATTAAGTAACTTGTTGTTTTTTTTTTATAAATTAAGGTATGAAAGAACCGCAAACTGTTTTAAAATACACAGATATTCACATGTCACAAATTCTTTTTGTCTTTGGCAAAATAGGAAAAAATTGCCCCCATTTGATTTTAACAGTTTAACAGTAATTTGACTTGAAACATCATATTTGCGTTATTTGCATGCCTGCGTATGCGCAAGAAACTTAAAAGTAGGATTGCTGAGAGCCTGATGTTGTCAATTCCCTATCGTTTTTTATGGCATTTGGTATTAACCAAGTGACTTATAGCAATCGCCAATTCTGTCGGTCTGTCTGTCTGTCTGTCGGTCTATCTGTCGGTCCCGGTTTTGCTACTTTAGGCACTACCATCTTTCGAAAAGTTACTTTTCTCCAACACTCTAGAAATGCATTCAGTTTCAAAATTGCTGCATTAACTAGATATAGAAGATGCAAGTTAAAAGGTATAAAGTACATTGCGTTGAAAATCCCGTGCATAACTTTTTCAAAACAGAAAATCGTCAAAAGAATTAAGAAATAGATTAGGGATCGCTAATATACGTGATATCATGCGTCAGTCTAGATTAAGGTGGTTTGGACATGTGGAAAGGATGGAAAGCAAAAACAGTCAGTAAATGCAGAGTGATTGAAGTTCATGGAACAAGGGGCAGAGGCAGACCATGCAAAACATTGACACAAATTATCAGGAATGACTTTTGTGATATTTAACTATATTTAACTTCGTTTTGTCTTCGCTACTGGACCATTTTTCTAAAAGGATATAAGTTAATTTGAAACAGTTTTGAAAAAACCTTGAAATGGTTCCTGGACACATGATAAACGAAGAGACTTGTTACGCTACAAAAGGATCATAAAAATCAGACTCCCACTAGTGATTTTGGTAAACTATCAAAGTTTTTTCCATCGTCCTATTAATTTTTGACACACGTGTATGAAATTACTCCATACCTCTTGCAGTATAACAGGAATAAGATTCATATTTTCATGTTTGTATGACAAGGGTAGAGGCTATCAGCCAAGAAAGTTTATTTGCATTGATAGCTCAATAGCTGAAGAAAGTAAGCATCCTTACAGAAAAAAGGCCAAATAAGAAAAGATAGTAGAGGAGGGATAGCAGAGGAACTGATTGTTCTCAGCAAGACTGATCAGCAAGACTTGGTGCTTCTTTAAGTAGCATCATTCTTGTAGTTTCAAGGCTGATCCTCTGTCATACTTTTATATCATGCACTTTGTACTTGTTTCACGAAACAAATATCTTAAATAATATAAAAATGGTTGCAAACACTCGTAGAATAGAGGAAATATCCTTAAAATGGGAATGAGATATTTAAATTTATAGGATGTGCGGTTGGGAAACTCTTCCCTGTGCCATTATTCCGAGAGCTGATTCATATGTGAAAAAGCTATTTTGGTCAAGTTCAAGTTAAACTACTTGTTGCAGTAGTGTAGTGAATGCAGTGCACTAGCATTTTTGAGAACTTGGTAGATCACAAATGATGCACAATGATTAGACGAGGGAAGAGGCAGAAAATTACAGCAATCAAGTAAATACTATCATGATGAATCATGAGTAACAAGGTTTCATAGACATAGGTATTAATTCCTGAGTTATTGATGATTGACGGCTTTCAACGTAGTAATGACATCCATTGTCTCTCTCGCTCATCTTCTCTCTTCTTGGTCTTGAATAAAGTCAGTCTTTATCAACGATCAAGTAGGATAGACAGGGTTAACAACCCTTCACAGGAATATTGAACGGCTTTTCATTTCAATCCCATTAGTACACCCAAACGACGACGTTTGCCACTGATAGGGAAAAGGCAAGAAAACAATGGCACGGTATTGACGTGTACAAAAAAGCGTATAATGTGACGTCTTTCTGTCTTTCTGTCTTTCTATCTTTCTATCTTTCTGTCTTTCTGTCTTTCTGTCTTTCTGTCTTTCTGTCATTCTGCCTTTCTTCCATAGAGTCAATAACAACATCTTTTAGGGAACACACCCATAGTTAAGTGTCTGTTCATAACACGCGAATTCGAGTTGTTTTTCCGAAGGCATGCGCAGCTTTCATTACGTCTATTTAAATATGATTGAAGGCTTTCTCTACCACATCATCGATTATAAGTTTGATGCACCTACCATGCAGGTAAGACCTAAACCATTCCAAACACTTTTCACGGACTCCTAAACAAGCTAACCTACTTAATAAAAGATTAAAATAAACGGTATCAAATGTTTTTCTAAAATCTATGAACACAGTAAGAGGGATAAGATTCCTTTCTAGGGCACTATTAACGCACTCCTTTAGATGGTATGCCGCATGAACAGTTGAATGTTTAGTTCTGAAACTGAACTGTGAGTCACTTAATATTCCGAGCTTGTCTAAATATTCGTATAGCCGTCGATGTACTATTTTCTCTATATTTTTGAGAATAGTCAAACCTTTCACAACGAATAATCCACTTACTATGTTTCAAGTTATCAGAGTTTTCTATAAGCATAAAGAAAAAGATTAGAAGAAGAAAAAGAACAACGAAAATAGAACGAACAAAAAAACAACACAAGAATGAGTAAATATGACTTCGCCAAAATAAGGAGATTTAAAAGCAATTAGAAAGATAATAAACGCTAAGATTAATAGAGCTTCAAGTAGAAACCCTTAGAAGAAGAAGGATTAATAGTATTGTAAAAACATCAAAAAGATTATGAAAAGAGAAATAAGCAGAGAAAAGAATCACATAAATAAGCAAAGTTAAAAACAACACAAAATGTAAGAGAACGCTACATAATGAAGTGAATATATTACTCATAAATTCAAAACATACAACCACTGGAACTATTAACACGAAAAATAAAAGTCAGCGGAGAGACGACTACACAACGCAACGACCTAATTAAATGAAACTCATTTTCGAGAAGTTATAAATTGCTTTCTTCAGCTCTGTCCATTTGAATGTCTTTCCGTCTACTTGACTGGTTGGCTCTCTTCCTGTCGGTCTTGAAGGAAGAAAAAAATAAACCCATTCTGCAGCAACGGCGCTTATATCATTCTACACCCTTACAAATCGGTGGGCGTTCCGTTAACAGAAAATTCTTTTGTTGTCTCCTATATTCCAAATAGTCTTAATCCTTTAAGAAAGCAATGCCATAAAATTACTTTATAGTATTTATTTCAAGAGTATAAAATTGTAAAGCCTTTTAACCCTACCTAGCACGGGCTTTTGATGACTTAAGCCAGTACGGGGAGGGGGGGGGGGGCTAGTAGGACCTCGGCTGTTTTGACATGTATAACTTCTATAAAACGTAGTTTTATGCTTTGATATTCAGGTTGAAAATACTTCGACACCTTCGAAGTTGAATTAAAGCGTTTTTATTACGAAATTATTGGTAAAATATGTGTTTTAATCAGTATCATAAGGTCTGGTAGTTATGTCAAAAAATGTTTACTTGATGTAAGTCTGATCGAAATGGAATGGAAGTTGAAAGGAAGAATTGAATGACATCACAGCCTCTAATGGATAATTTGGAGAGTTGGAAAAGTACCTATGGTGTGAAACAAAGGGGGTACGAAATACCCACAACGACGGTAAAAGCGTGGATTGAGCATTTACCAGAGTTATTTCAAGGGTATGAACCAGAAAACATGCTGAATCTTGATGAATTTTGGTAATTTTTCAAGGTCTTGCTGGAGAAATGTCTGGTCGCAAAAAAACATAATACAGAAAGTTGGAAAGAAATCTAAGTAATACACTACTGCAAGGTTTATGGCTTCTGTTAATGTAACATTCGTCTTTGATCCGGTCGTTATTGAGAGAGCTTAATTACCGAGGACCATTTTTTGCCAACAAAGACACGTCCCAATTTTTCCGCCTTGGTACAGTTAAGCACAGCAGGGCTTTTATCTTGGCCAAAATTATTACAGCGGGGCCGGGCCCCAAACTTCTGAACCTCATAACCTTTGGATTACGAAGCAGCTGTGTTTTCCACTCGCACACTGCCTTAGTAGTTACAGAGGCAATAATAATGGTTCCTTACAACACGCACTTTTAAACAAAATTCATGTTTTCTATTTACAACAAATTTTTACATTGCACAAGCTTAAGGCCTTAAAAGGACGTAAACTAGCAAAAAGTTAATAAAAATCCTTTTCTAATGGTTTTTGACTCCACGTACTTTTCTAGCCATGGTTCCTGTCATGCATTACTTGTTTAGTAAAAGTCATTTACCCAGTTCTTGCTCTGCTATCACAAGGGATGAACTCTCTTCACAAATGCCATCTTCTGACCTGGAGCATGAATCTGAGAAGCTATGACTTCCCCTAGAATCCTGTCTATGGGATTTACTTCTTTGGTTGATACTGCTTGCATAGTCAACGGAATTTCCCTGAAAAATCAAGGATGAGACAAATTAGAACTATTAATAGGATAACTAACCAGAATCAGGAGCCGGACAAATCGGAGATTTCCCTATAATCAGAATATTTATGAAAGCCGCAACATTGTCCCTGATTCTCCAGACCGGCAACCTATTTCTAATCATTTAATATTACTTGTTTCAAATTTTTTTCACGAGGAAAAACTGGAATCACGTGTGTAATTCATTTTCCATTTTAATGATTTCTTCATTAGGAAATTCACCCGATTTATAAATAGCAAGCAATTCTAAATAGAATGAATAAGTAATTTTATACTCAGCCTTTCTTTCTGCTATTCTTAGATATTTTTGAATATTTTCAATCAGAACTGTGCCAAGACTTAAAGAAGCAAAGGATAATACGGCAATAGCAAATAAACCTGAAGCACTAAATATAAATTTAGAGACTAAGAAAGCATACTTACATTTCCATAATATTTAAAACTTCTACGATAAACACCTCCTTGTAACGCAGAAACTCTTCTGCTATCTACTCCAAAAAGCTGCAAAACTTTGCACAAATTCACCAAATTTTTGCATCAAACCCTGAAAGTCGCGAATAATACCCACATACGATTCTTTTATCATTTGCACAACACAAAGATAAGATGATCAATTCAATCAAAATAACCTTTCAACAGTTGAAAATTGATACGGTCAAGTGACTCTTGCTGTTTAAAAATGAAGATTGTATGTAATGAAAAAATTTGTAGTTTCTAATAATCATCTCACACCTTATTAATTACACGCGCATTAACGTAGCTCAAAATGAAAAGTAAATTATTCAGAATCATTACAAGTTGTGGATTGGTAATGCTCCACTTTTTGAGAATTATATATATATATATATATATATATATATATATATATATTTATAGTCTATAAATGAGCTACACTCTACCAGTTTAACGAAATCATATAATAATAAAAGAGAAAAACTCCATTTTTACGTTTCGAGATGATTCTTCCTCAGAAATTTCTGAGTACCGGATTTATTTTGCTAAACGTTTTTGCCATACACTGATCACAGTAATCGTATGGAGTGAATTAGAAAGCTGTTACGATGAATTTATACAAATCTTTTTCTACCAGCTGTCAGTCCAACTCGAAGCCTTATCTGACACCTATCAACCACTGGGAGGGCATGAACCCCCAGATAATTGCACGCCTTGAGAATGAGTAGATGTTGGCTGGTAGTGTGGAAGAAACCTTTTGCCATAGTGTGAGGTATTTTGCAGAACATGTCTCGGTGAGATATTTTATGATGATGCTTTGCTTTTTGAGTTTTAGAAACTCAGACCATACATTGCTGATCTTTTCTTCAGGTAAGGCCTTCTTCAAAGTCTGCTTTCGCTTATGTGATTCACACAGTGACATTTCGTCAGACAATAGTATATTGTTAGTGTTAATGTTTGACGTCAATGTGCTCGAAAAAATGATACGCGACGTTCGATCCGTGGAGAATCGTAATATCATTCTAGCTGTGGATTGACACGAGATAAATATGTGTGTGTATGGGGGGCGGGGGGGGGGGCTGTTGCTTTTGTGTCTGTATAAACTGTAGATACTTTTCTGTGTTTATTTATAAGGGGACCAATTAAAGTAGTGGGCATGTTTTGTAATGCATTGTAATACAACATGATAAAAAGTGATCTTCCTAGGGGATTGTACGACTATACCCAAACTGGGGGGTGGGCATTATGTATCTTTATATTCACTCGCGTGCTCACTCCCAATTTTATCCTGTACTGGTTTGAGCTGCCAAGTAGAATAGTTTATGATGTTAAAACATTTAAATAAACTTGAAAACTGTGCAAGATTTCTGGGTAGTCTTAGCCCTACGCATCTGCAGTGTGTTGTAGATTCCATGAACCGCAATAAGAACAGCCTCATTATGTGGATAAATTTGTTTTGAAATCTAAATCTACTAACACTATCGGAGAATCATCCATCAAGTGTAGGCACTTGGAATCAATGTCCCAGAACTATTTTTGTGAACTGTAGAAAATTAAGCGGTACGCAATATGCATTTAAATATTTGAATAGCATCGATAAAGGGACTGTCTATGGTTTTGCAATGCCTTCAGTTACAGTACTTTTGGACTTCCAAACGCTGAGCACCCAATAGTTCTTAACGGAATATTTCTTTTAAATACATAAGTGACCAGTCCACAGGCAAATGACTTGAGAGGAAACTCCAATTTAAAATAAGAGCTCTGAGACACGATATCCTTCCAAACTTCAAATTTCATTAATATCCGATCACTCCTTCGTAAGTTAAAAATACCTCATTTTTCTAATTTTGCAGAATTAACCCTCCCCCCAACTTCCTCAAACAGAGCAGATCCGTTCCGGTTATGTCAATGACGTATATATTTTCCCCACCAATCCTTTCGAACATCAAATTCCATTAAGATCCCATCACCCCTTCGTAAGTTAAAAATACTTCATTTTTTCCAAATTAACCGGCCCCCCACTCCTCCCCCCAGATGGTCAAATCGGGCAAAAAACTATTTCTAATTTAATCCGGTCCGATCCCTCATCCGCCGCATGTTTGTCTGTTTGGTCTGTCTTGTCTGTCTGTTTTCTGTCTGGTCTGTCTGTTTGTCTTGTTTCTCTGTCTGTCTCCAATGACTGTCTATCTGTCTGTTTGCCTTCCTTGTCTGGTCTGTTTGACTTTATGTTCCGTTTGTGTGTCTTGTTTGGCGATTTGGTCTGACTTTCTGTCTTTCTTGTCTGTCCGTCTCTCTGTCTGGTCTGTCTGTCTGTCTGGTTTATTGGTCTGTTTATCTGATTTCTGGTCTCTCTGTCTGTCTGCTATGTCTGTCTGTCTGTCTGTCTGTCTGCCTTTCTTTTCTGGTCTGTTTGACTGTATGGCCTGTTAGTGTGTCTGGTTTAGGTTCGTCGCGCTAGGAAAAATTCAGAACAGAAAAATTGCAGGGTTTGATATAAAGCCAATTGGCATTTATGTAAGTACTCCTATGAAGAAATATGGAGAGTAGATTTACATTGGTGACAATCTGTAACCTATTTTGATTTTTTTTTAACACAGTACACAGTCGTGACAGTACCTCAATAGTAAGGTAGAGAACATTAATTTATATTTGTCTGTGAATTAGTAAATATGGGATTTGGTGACAGTAGACATGTGTAACCTAAAATATACGGAGTGGCCTCTTTGAAACTTAATTATACATTGTAAATATTGTATGTAGAAGTATTTAGGTAATCTAGGATAATCTTTGTTACGATTTTAAACATTATATGTTGCTCCTGCAGATTGATCTTGGCCTTTTTATCAATTTTCATCTGTCATAGGATGTCAAATTCATGACCTTTAGCCATAAAAGACCTAAAATGGTAAAAATGGCCACTCGTTTCAAGTTCCCTTAAAAGTTCCCTTTATTGTAAGTTCCCTGGAACACAGACCTCGAAATAATATTTGAAAAAGTTAGGTTTTTTTCTTCCCAATGATCTCATTGGCCGTTTTTATTAAATGTAAACTTTATGTGGACAAAAAACATTCAAGATTTCTTCCCTTCTTCAATCGAGAAGCTTGATCTGCATAACTAAGGCTAGGGTTTTTCATAACGTGTAACTCTATACCTAATACATATGAGAGGTACGCAAAATGTAGTGCATGCAATTAATACATGGATGAGAAATGATATGATGAAAGGTTTGTAAATGCTTAAACTGTGTATAACATATTTTTGCAACATTGCCTGTCTTTACTGGCTTAAAAGGTTTTAACCTTACGAATATCACGCTTATCATTTGCGGCTAAAATTTAGTTTAAATTTTATTATAGAGGCTGTACTGATAAGGAAAAGACGTATATATAGGATCTAGAGTTTAAAAGTTGTAGTGTAGGGTAGTGCTGTAGTGTAGGGTAGTGCTGTAGTGTAGGGTAGTGCTGTAGTGTAGGGTAGTGCTGTAGCATGCGAAGGGCAGTTAGTTCATTTGTCACTGGCCTCCCTCGCATTTTCTTGGTCAAGCTTTGAGTCCAAATGTATTGAAATTAGACGCTGGTTAGTTGGTTGAAGCAGAAGTTATTCATCGTGTCCAGGTTATTTCGGGCGCGTCTTTGGAAGATTGCCGTACAAGTCTTCGTTTGGCAAGTGATTCTTTCAACTGGTGATGAAAGCATTTGGTAAATGTACCATCTACGCCTTCCTCTATAAAAGAGTTTTGCTTCAAATCTAAAAGGCATGGCACAAAAATGCAACGAGCTATACCTGACAAAACAGAGCCTCCGATTAGGCGATGTTCAGCTTTTACTGATTTAAATGGCATACACGCGAACGGCATATTTTTGGTCACTTGTGTTAATAAAATACATAAAAGTTGTAAACAAATTTCTGTGCTCCTCGTGATTGCTGTGACCAGTATATGGCGAAAGCATTTTGCAAAATGAATCCGTTACTCGCCATAATATTCAAATTTTGTACCACCAACCAAATTTTTGAAGTTTTATTTTGTGTTACTATTTTCCTTTGAGTTTCCTTTTTTGACATTTTTATACTAATTTCACGATCCCTTCTGTTCAGTTTTGAAAATAGTATAGCAGGTTCCCAATTTTACACAAAGTGTACTGGTGCATTTCCTTGCCTATATATCTTCCCTTTCTTTTAATCAACAATTAGTCATATTACAGCATTAAAGTATATGCAGCTTGCATGACTTATGATACACACAACTGCCATGATACATTTTTTGAAAATTGCAATGTGGTAACTTAGGCAATTAGACTCTTCATTATTTGTATTCTTGTTTGTTGTGTATTTACCCCGACACACGAACTGCAATAAACACTGGTATATTGTATTGTATTAGCGAGACTAGAAACACTAAAACTTAGGCAATTAGACAAGTAAAGGAAAGTCAATGAATAGTAACTTTCTGATGTGGCACCTACCATTGAAGGTGACTTCAAATGCACCTGTTGACAATAATTGTTGCTCAACTGTATTACATAGGAAGACTCATTACTATCGTCAATAAGTGACAACAACGAATCGTCAACAGTAGATAACTGGCTTATCAAATCGTCTAGCTTAGTTAAATTTTGTTTTCCTAGGTGGGAATTTTCCGGGAGGGAATAATCCGGTGAGAGTTTTCCGGGAGGGAATTTTCTGGGAGGGAGTTTTCCGGGTGGGAGTTTTCCGGGTGGGAGATTTCCTCGGTGGGAATTTTCCGGGAGGGAATTATATGGTGGGAGGTTTCCGCGAGGGAGTTTTCTGGGAGGGAATTTTCCGGAACCCGTTAATGTGCACACTACAATGACTTCTTTCTCTAAAGGAAAACATTCCAACTAATTTACAAGTACAATAAGTGCAAAGGGAAAGGATGGTTTCGTTAAGACTTTCCAACTAATGTTTACTTTGTTAGGTTTTCTTTGTTATCAAATAGTTTGTTTGTGGTACAAAGCAGGGATATTGCACGAAATAGTGAAGACAAAGTGTACTTAAAGGCTTTATTTGCCTGACTTTTCTCCGAGTACAATCGTCAGAACGATCGAAATAAAATGAATAACCAACTGTATTTTTGAAAGAGTCAATCAGAAATTGGAATACTTGTGTTTTGGGGGGTCCAATCAGCTACCACTACAACTAGATTAATTGAATAGGCCTAATGAAAAGAACAAATTTCTCTTGTCTGCATAGCAAAAGTTTTCTTGTATTAAAAGGAAAGACTCTCAAAACTCGAAGATAGCGCTGTGAGCTCCATAAAATAGCTGATCCTCGTCATCCCAGTTTTAGCTTTTTTTTGCTTTTTTTTTCGAGTTTCCTGTAGTGATTGTGTAAGTGACGAAAACTTAGTGTTCCTGACCTCGCTTAGTAATATTTTCATACAAATTAAATACGAGAAGATCACTTTATTTGAGCTTTATTCACCTGCTAGGTGATGGCGCCATCTATATAAAACATCCATACATTACGCTTGCGCGGTTAGACTCTAGACCATCTATCGATTATTTAGTTATTTGATCTCTCTATGGACTTTTACTGAAAATATTTCTATAATCTTTGCCCGTATCAAACAGTGTTTTTGTGGACACGGACTGCCGATCACTGTCCGCAGTTCGCAATTCAAAGCTGCCCGCTAAATGCAAAGTTCAAATGCCGAGTTTAATACAAATTTTTGCTGTGACTTTGATTTTGCGCCCTCATTTCCATGCTGCCCTTAAAAACAAGCTGGCCGCAAGGACAGAGTAGCCTGGATAAAATAATAATCGTCCAACATAATGCTTATCACACCATTAGACTATAGCCCTAACAATATTAAAATAACCATCCCGCGCACGCGTAGTGGCTTATATACATATCTTATACAATAATATTATCGTATACAGGGCCAAGGCAGAAAAGGACGACATTTCTTGGAGATGTAATGCAGAGAGACAAGAAATGTACATTTATGTCTTCCTTGGTGTTCTAAATCATGGTCACTTGAAGCATGAAGGAGGCATTTGGTTGCTTAGTTGACACTGTAACCACGTACAAATTTCTAAGCTGAGTCAAAGTTTTTAAAAATCGATTTAATTTGCTTTACTCATACTTCCCCAAATGTTTCCCTGTAACTGCTTTGGAATAGCTCATAACATTTGTGTGAAATATGATTTTAAGCTAAGCGTTTGGTTTATGACGAACAATTGATTGACACTTGCGATCGTGAATTGATGCACATGATTGAATCCCAGGGCAACAATAACATAATGGTACCTATATGAAGGTGACATAATTTGGAGGGTTCATTCGTACAAAAACAATTCGTGTAACGCAAGAGTATTTAGCATTTCTCAGAGCTCCAGGCCTACAATCATTTGATAAATAACGACCAAAATGCAACGTCTAATAAGAAAAATAAACTTTTAAAAATTCTGTGCACTGTGCTATGCACGTAAATTTTTAAAATTCTATACCCTGGAAACAAAAAGTAACAGCTGGTGCATAGATATTAGTGCATGGACAGAAATGACTTGGTGATTTAACTGCTTCAAAAGACCTGTGACCGTTGGTTTACTAGCCCATTTGTATCACTACTTGGATCAGATAAATCACTTAGTCTGCGACAGAATTTGCGATTGATATAATTCACTTGGTAAATACAAAGTGCCATAAAAAGGTATTTCAGACATTCACTGGCGAGAGTCGACATTCACTAAATCACGGACATTCACGGTAACATATACATGATCTTTACCTGAATGAAGAAAGCAATTCAATAAAAAGTGAAAGAACAATAATGCACTGTAAAAGAATCGTTATTTGTAAAAACGTCAAAAAGTCATGTCACTGTCAAAACGTTACATTACTGTCAGAATCGTCACTTCTAGGTTTGTTCGGAAGGCAGCAGTCCAATTATCGTATTTGAATATTTGACACACCGGTTTTCAAGGGGGAAATGAAGCGTATGCATTTTCTCTCTCCATCAATGTCACGCAAAGAATTTTCTTCTTTCATGAATGGGTTAAATCCGTTAGGTGGCTGGATATAAGTCGCCGGTCATCCATTTCTTGGTTGGCTGAAGCTTCCATGAGAGGTTGAGAACTGTCCTCTGTACTCTGGTTAAAGTACCATTGTAGTTTGTTTTAAACCTTTTATAGTTACTCCTACCGTATAGAAGCATGAAAAAGCCGTAGTTTCAATGAGACCAAATATTATTTTTGCTAGATTTGACTTTCATGTAAGAGATATGTTATCTAAGGTCTCCATGTTTTGGTTTTGTGTGTGTAATATCTTTGTTAGAGCTTGATACGTTGCTTTGGATTAATTCTTACAGTTTATGTGTAGTTCTAAAGTCCTTCTGACCACGATCAAGATGAATATAAGAAGCTTGTGATAGGACAGGTAAAGTTCACAGAGACTATCAAAAGGCAAGATAGTAAAATGAATGCTATGACAGCTTTGATATACATAACAAATGTTTCTATTTAACGAGAAACGACAGTACAGTTTTGTATTTTTCTATTAGGCAATGTTGAAAGTAGCTGCAAAAAATACATATTTAACAACATGGCACTCCTTTTAAAATAGTGGTTATTGTAATATAAGCTTGGTGAACCCGAGCTGTACTGAAATTAAAAGTTTTTTGAAAAGAACACTAGAGATATCGTACTTCTGATGTTGCTTCCGTCCAATCTGTATGCCAACTAATCTTTGAGATAACCATACCTTCACCGGAGTTTACGGTCTCTTTTGTTCATAATTACTTATAAAGTTCTTACCGTGAAAACACGTCAGTCTTGCTTCCTAAACGGCAGATCAACTCTTGATAAATATTCTTATTTAATTGATTAAATGCCAATTGCGTCCATTTGCATGTTTCCTTTTCCAACCTCAGTGTACTACCTTCCTGATGCCTTTCTCTCTCGCAGCTTTTTGGTGCACCTCAAACCCGTGATCTCGATGGGTTATTATCGTGAATAATCAAACAGTGCACCTCTGGGAGACCTATGGTGCCAAGATCTTCTCGACATTTCAACATATTGCCGCCAAGGAAAATTTTGCAGGGACCAATATATTTTCAAAACCTTAGCACAAATCAACATTTCAACTATTAGCGCTACGTTGAAATTAACATTTCAAAAGTTAATGTCAACCATTAACTAACATTAATTTAATTAACGTTTTTTAATTGTAAAAACGTTAATTAATGTTCAACGTTAATTTTGTGTATTAAGGTAGGCCTATGCATCAGGGCCCGCACTGAAAGTGAAAAGGCTGGTCTCTATCTCAATGCCAAGAAAACAAAAGTTATGAAAATAAAGAGGCATGCTTCTGATAATGAAAATGATCAAAACATATTGCTCTCCTTGCTTTTGGCATCACTCTTCCCAGCTTCCTGATGAAAGTACAATAGACACAGTTGATTGACAACTCAAAATTACTACAAGTATATACGTACTCTCTAGACCCTCCTTGGTTGCAAACCCTGTGTTTTCAGGATCATGTAAGGCAAATACTCGTTTCATCTTCTTCAACCAAAGATCAGACCAATTAGGCTCTCCCATGCTTGCCATCAATTCCTGCAAATTCCTTGAAAGAAACGTAAGAGCTTATGCGTGATTATGTAATTTACACGGTACTTACGTGTGACGTCACAACTTAATAAATATAGGAAGTATAATAATTTATTGTCACTCGTTTCATTTCCCGTAATGATTATTACAGATGGAGGTGACCCAAAGGGTAGTAAAGAACAGATCTAGATCCAGAAAAAAGATGGCTTTCAGCCTATTGTTTTTTAGCACAGTGTGATCTTAACTTAGCAACTTGCTTCAAAGTACTTATACATCACGTGTAATAACCTGTATATAAAAAATCTTTAAGCTATTTGAAAAAGTATTTCATGGTTCGCTTTACTGAGAAAGATGACCAAAGAAAAACTGAAGCCCTACTTATACTCTACGTAAGTACAAATTATGCACCATCAATTGCGCTCAGACTTTCGAAGACCCAACAGGATTCAAATACATAATCCTCGACTTGCAGGTTGAATGATTTAGATGCGGCGTTTACTAGAGGGCGGCGTTTATTACAAAATGAAAAATCAGTTCAAAACAGTCTTTAAACAGTGTTTTGTTTTCCCTACAAAGAATAACTAACGATTTTGTGAGGAAAGTTTTAAAGTTCACGGAAGATGTATTCACGTTATGGAAAATGTCACAGAATGTCAATATCAGTGTCTTTAGAGTTTAATCTTTATTCACTGACTCCGTTACCTGTTTCAATAAAACTGCACTACTCGAACGAGACGAATCCTTTTGGAAACAATGGATTTGTCCATTCTCAGATCCATCTGCAGCTTAGCTTAAACCACATGACTTTAAAGACTTGATAATCATCTTACTGGGTGCCCTAATTGCCTTGGTAATCACTCCTTGTCTACAGAAAGTAGATGCACTGAAGTGCCTAAATGTACAAACTGAGATGGTAGACATCAATTAACAGATCACAATTCATGTCCTAAATATGTTCAACGAGCTAAAGTTTTACAGATTGCTCTTCAAGAAAGTGTCCCTTTCCCGATAGCTGCAATGGAGCTGGCCAAGCTCTCTAAAGTACCATCAGGTCCAAGAGTTAATGAGGCCAAGGAAGGGAATTTAGCCCTTCCTCAAAAAACCTGGCTACAGGTCCACAAGAACAACCCAAATCAGGCACTCATACCTCCTACTGAGACTTCTTACCCTCTGTTGGCTCTGTTTTTGAAGTTATCATATTGAATGAATTTACCTCTGGTTCAATTATATATTTCTTTGATATCTGGTTCATCAGAGTTTATCAATTTATTTCTAATTGCAGACTGGCACTATGGGAATTTGGTAGATATATCAAGAGCATTTATACTCAATTTAGATTTGCTTAACATAATTTTATCCAAGGAACCAAATGGGGGTATTTCAAGCCATCTACAGAAATAATTATGACAGATGGAATCAAAATTTTGTTTAATCCAGGTAACATTTATACCACAAATTTTTACATGCCATGAGATCTTTGGTAATAGATATCTATGCTTCCATACTTCAGAACATACCACTTTTGTGGTTTCGAACAATGAACAAACAATCCTACGATCTAAAACGCAATATAAGAGATCAGTAAATAATCTGTTTGTACAATGCCTAGTTAAGTATTGACTTTAAAAAACTGCCAAAATATTGAAGCAAAATATAGGCCACTTGTTTCATATTGATACAACTTGTTGTAGTACATATCACCTACTCTACCCAATTATCTCAGGTGGCATGACGGTATTCACTTGTAAGATGATTATCCTGAAGTTTCGAACAATGAACAAACAATCCTACGATCTATAACGCAATATATGAGATTAGTAAATAATCTGTTTGTACAATGTCTAGTTAAGTATTGACTTTACAAAACTGCCAAAGAAAGTTTCATTTTCCTAACCTAAACCCTTTCCGAGATAGCAAGAAGTCAATTAACTAGAATTTTACCTTTAGTAGTAATATCCAACTAGCTAGACAAATATTTTAGTAAAATTCTAGTTAATTGACTTCTAGCTATCTCAGAAAGGGTTTAGGTTAGGAAAATGAAACTTTCAGAGTGAATCTGCAGACTAAAGAATGTCCTGGGAAGGTATTTTGAAGCAACTACCTCTACTCATTCTCCCTCTAGAGGGCCCTGACCTTTGATGACCTTGAAAAATATGTGTTTGGTAAAAGTCAAAAGATCTTATGCCCTCCTAGATGAAATATTCTCTAGACAATTCAATATCGAGAGGTTATTGAGTTTAAATAGGATTTCTCCTAATGTGAATCCGTGATTTGCTTGCAGTTTGCATACCGTATTTCCTTGAAAGTAAGCCGCGGCTTGTTTTATTTTCTGAGACGAACTTTTTCGGCCTATGTTTGAATCGGCCTATTTTCGAGGTGTTTTTGGAAAAGAGACTCTGAAAAAACAGTTTTAAAATGTTCGTAAAATATGCCACCAACAGAAATTGTCAGTTTTGTAGCACAATGCCAATGTCCTCCTCTGAAATATCTAACTAGTCGTCAATTACAATTTCGTGACTGTTTTCCTCCCATACATCGTCTTCAGTGTCAGCGCAGATGCTGCCTTTGGACGTGATGTGTTTTGGTGGTATTTATAGCAAGGGTGGTGGATATTCTGAATAATTGTTAAATTGTGGTTTTCATTTGATTTTGAGTATCTACAGAGGGTTATAATACTTAGGGGTGGTAAATCAGTTTCTAAAAAAATGTAGTTTCTTAGGGTCATTGTAATATATTGGAATGATGGGGATTTTACCCAAACTCCAGGGTTAGCTGGCACCCTCCATACACACACATGCATTACAATTATGTGTATGTGAGTGCAAACATACTAATTAATACCAATTAAATAACGTCTTTATTGGCTTCATTTATCTATAAAGCTTTGGATTTACTGAAAGGGTTTAAGCATGATAAATGTGTACCTTTAACCAACTGTCTTAAATAGGGTTACCTATTGCGCTGGTTGGGATCGATCCAGATACGTGTCGCATTAAAATTGCTGATTCCAAACAATGCAATGGTTAAGTCTACGGGCACCTCTAGCACGAGAAGCTCTGACTTGACCATTCGACTAAAAGTGCCATGGTCGCATCGGTGATTTTCGGGCTCAATAAAATACCTCACCACTATCAACCTTTCTATGCTTTGTTGTGAAATTTCATCAGTACCATTCAACATATGTACTTGCTCATCCAAATTATATAGATTTTTTGTTAACACGAGTAATGATCAACTTAGACGGCGGAACCCAGGGCAAAGGCAGAATATCAGTCTTGATAATACCCTGTTCTCTGTTTGCCATTGACATCAGTTTTCCTTCCATATATTTTATGTTTGCCCTCTCATTGGATTAGCCACCCATTACTTCATATTATCGACGTTTAGAATTACAACTTTCTACTGAAGTCGTATAAAAAACACCTTTATGTTGGCTTTAGATAAATCTGACTGGTCTGAAGTTTTAATAAATCGGACTTTTAGCTCAATAGCTAATAATCTACTCTCTTCTTGAGCTCTTAAAGTTTGACTATTTCATTTTTCTTCTTCATAAGGTTTACTGTTATGAGTTATTTTATACCTTGCTATTCTTTAGGTCATAATGCTGCATCAGTATCTTTATATGTGGATGTAATCTCTTTATACAATGTAGCGATCCTGTATTCCTTATTAAGATTGAGAGACACGGGAATGTAGTATGCTTCAAGATGTAGAGAACCAACCATCTGTATGTCGAGATTTTATTTGTATCGCTCCATGTATTGCTAAGTCATTATGACGTATTAGTTATGTTATTTCTAAGAATCATACTGGAATGTATTTATTTTAAAAGAGGAACTTTTTATAATTAATTATATATAACGCTGCATCTATATGATTCAGCAGATATTGACACAAAACCTCATTCTGAGTGTGAGAGAAGGATATGATTAAGCAGGGTGTGTAACCTAGATGTTGATTTAAGACACCGAACGAGCGTTACTTTAATTTCTCAGTTAAAAATTTAAACAAGACCCTTAGACCTACCCTGTTATTTATTGCATATTACTCAGGAAAAAAAGTAACTATTTTGGGGTATGGTGGGCAGTATATCCCTAGAAATATACGTGACTAAACCACAAACGCTCGTTAGGCCATAACGACCTTGGTTACGTAGTAGCAACGGCATTCTTAATACAATATTTCCTAAACTGTAGGAGTTATCACACAAGATACGTCATTTTTTTAAAGATTGAACTAACTTACAAGTATAATTGGTAGACAGAATCCTTTTAACTGTGATCATACGCAATCTGTTGGAATATTTTCTGCTTAAAATTGTTAACTTTTTTCATCAATGACGTCAAGGGGGCCTTGTGTAGATAATTTATAAACAAAATCTACACAATGGTTTCTGTTAAAGTTACATTGTTACAGAGTTACATTACATCTTGTTGCAGTTGACGTTTATTGACAGAAGCCATCCAGACAGTCCAAATTCTGATTGGCTCCTTCAAAAGTACACTTAGTTATACTTTTTCACACGTCTCATTTAGGTCATTCTGACGATAGTACTCTGAGGAATGTTAGACGAAAAAAACTCTTAAGTACATAATGTTTTCGCTATTTCGCGAAATATTCAAGTTACATTGTATAGGCATTCTGAATTGACCATGACGATCCCCAAGTTTCATGGTAAAGAGCCTAAATGCCCATTGCTATGATCTGACAACACCTGCCGAAGAAGATTTTCTCGATTTCCCTACACCTCGTGTACATTTTACCGTTACATAGCCCAGGCCTGAGCACCGAGAAAACTCTCAATACCGATTTACACTAGCCAGATGCATCTTTCTGTCTTTCATATTGCTACAGAAGTTAATCCAGCTATTTCAAAACGATATACATCAAACCAAAACCTCTCTTGATCTTTATCCCTGAGTTTTGATTGTCTGACAGACAGCTCACACTTCATTAGTCTTATTCAACTTCCCAGTGGCATCTGTTCCCATGACCTTCAAAGCAGACTGCTGGCAAAAATGCATGACCCATCTCAATAATTACACTCACCTTAGTGAAGTACATCTAACTTGTGACCCTATTGTAAAGGAGCCTTCCTTAGGACAGGCTCCACCACTTAGTAGGGACTGAGTGCACCTGAGAGATAGCAAGTGAAGCATATTACACAAGCAATCTTGCTAGTTATTCTTAACTTAGCACCCCAAAAAGCAGTTATCATTTTGCACCAACCATAGTAATATGTAGTATGCTTTCAAATGAAGGCTTTTTGTGTGTTTCCAAAATATTCATGTTTAGAAGGATTTTTAATTAGTGACCATTTGAACCAACTTCTCTTTTGGGATTTTTTCCATGGTATGTTTTATGTAGTTTAATATTTCTATCTTTTTTCTCTGCTCATTGTGCTCTGTTTGAAAAGAAATGTCGAAATTTTTGGGCATTAAGACGGTCTGTTTTCCCGAAATTCCGAATATAAGCGCCCCGAATATAAGTCCACCAAAATGGCCTTTGGAACTCTATAGGCCTAAGGCTTATACTCGGGGTTTTACGGTAGTATTAACCCTATCTTACAAGGGGGGCCTATTAGGCCCGCGGCTACACATTTCAGCTCATAACTTTTTAAAGGCTAGCACGATTGACACGAAATTTGATGACTTTTCCTAAAATGTACCGGGGAGTGTTACGATGAATAAATTTTTTTGAAATTGACATTTGTTCATATCTCCTTTAGAAAGAAGTAGGAACTGGGATATGACGTACTGCTGCCACCACTGACATTGTTTGTTATTAAATAGCAAGTGTCAATAGATTTCTCCCGCACTCGCAACTCCCAACAGGGTTCGTCTGGTGTACCTCCAAGAGGTTAAGACGCTTTTCATTATCCCATTCTCGAATACAAACTTCGGCGTTTATCGATATCATTTTTTAAGAGGTGCGGCTTCTATTTATTTTTTGAAACCATTGAATTATAGGACTTTTAACTTTTCGCATCTTTATTTTACGATTGAGAATTTAAGGCTGATACTATTTTGATTCTCTAGAGAATTCATTTCTTACCATTTACAGGGCTCCACTCACTTATGCTTCGTACACAACTCAATAAACTCATTTCTTCTGCTTATCCTCAAGTTTACCTTCCTTTCGTCTATCTAACTTTTTTCCGTTTAAGGACCGAACCACCAAATTACTGCGCTTAGGCGTAGTATATCATTTTAAGTGTCGCTTCTGCAAAGAAGCGTATTTAGGTCAGACAATACGTCAATTTCATAGGCGGTTGTCTGATCATTTGGGAGTTTCACATTTAACTGGAAAAACGCTTTCTAGGCCTCCATATTCTAGTATTCGTCTACATGCTGAAAACTGTTCTCATCCGTTCTCTGCCTCTGACTTCACTTTTCTCACCAAAAATGCTTTTTGCGCTATAATCTTTGATAGCTTTTCGTGTTTGTTGCAAAATCGTCTCACGAGATGGCAAGCACATTTCTTGTGTGGCCCTTCCGTATTCGTTTCGATATCCTAAGCACTGTGCAGCAGCGAATAAACTCGGAGTCGAATCAATATGTTCACAGGCACGCTCCTGAAAAAATTTTACAAAATTGAAGCTCTAAGGACATTAAAACAGAAATATTTTTCACCCCTGGACCCATCTTAGGTTTTTTCATTCCTGAATACGGGATTTTCAAAGAGCTTTTTTTGATTGTTTAAAAATCCTAAATTTTTGTGGGGCAATAATGCATTTTCGTCTACTACGTGATCTTAGGAAAACTTCCATTAAACACCTTTATAAGAAAGGTAATAAGAGTGTTAAGGTGATATGGTAATTACTGAGGAACTAGCTCCATTTCGGTGAACAATCAAATTTCATATCATAATGATGCCCATGAGACCCAGAGATGCTGCAGATAAATTCTGAAGGAAAACTACGTGTGGTTTTAAGAAGGGGAGAGGATTTGTCTATCCAATATTTACGATAGCAGTGTTTAACACCACCGCGGTTTTCCGCCACCTTTTAATTCAGGTAGGTCAGAATAGACATAGACATGGACATGAGAACAGACATAGACATAGACTTAGACACAGATATAGACAAAAACATAGATAAGCTAGCCTAATCTGATTAATTAAAAAATGCTGCATATAGAAAGTAACAATTTCATTGTTTTAGTGTTTCATTTAGTTCAATAGCCTATATTTCCTTTAGAAGAACCCTTTTCCTATGGTGTTGCCCAAATTTCTTTAGTATTTAATCAAGTAAGCCAAAAAAGGAAAATGATTTAGGCTACATACCCTAGTTCCTCTGGTTGCAGTTGAACACGGTTCAAAGGATATGCCCTATCAGCCTAACTTTCAAAAATAGGCAATTCTTTATCTCGTGAGTTCTTCCACATGCCAATTATTTTCATTAGAACTTAGTACACATCAGAAGGAAACATTTTTGTCTAAGGCTTCCATGGAATAGACACTTCCATTTTTCGCTTTATACACATTCTAGCACTCTATTGTGCGCTTCAGAGCAATCCTTTGCTTTTTATTTAGCCACCATTGGAATCTCCATATTTTAAAACGCACTGTCAGATGTTTTGATTCGTCTGTACAGACTTGTAAACTTGCGCTTTTTTAGAGCTTCGGGTGCTCGTAAAGGTGCTTTTCAGCGTCCGCTCGACGTGCTTCTTGTCACCATTAGATTTCCCGTGCTTTAATCTATATCTCCAGTGATTTTTGTTGTTTTTTTTGCCAGGAGTGAACGATTCTAGTGATATTTTAGGTTTGAGAACCCCATTATTTCCCAATATTGACCTTGTCCAGCAATGTGGACCGGACAGCCGTGTGACGATCTCGCCCGATTGAGTCCCGCCTGTTCGGGTCTTGCGAGTCTGACGCCAACGCCTTGCGTCTTAGTTCTCGCGCGCCCCAAATACAGCCGTTCCTACCCGCACCTCGGTCGAACCTTGGTGGATGGCACTTTCGAAATCGCCGGTCATGCCCATGCTTAATTCCGACAACCCATGCTTGGCCGCCAATTCGGCCAACAGCGCGAAATGGGGGGCGGGCGGCTCGTCGATGGGCGGCAAACACATCAACCCCTCGATATCCAGCCCGCACTCCTCCCGGCAATAGGCCAACAAATCGGTCAGTTCGGCGAATACATAAATACAAATACATACATACAATGCGCTCTTTATGGCATCTATTTATGTAGTTTCAACTTCTAATGTTATCCTAGAAATGATTTTTCCTGGCAAAAGTGCCATCCTGGTAGCAATATCGTCCTACTTAAAACACCATCTTGGTCTAAATTATATCCTAGTAAAAATGTTATCTTAGCAATTACATGATCCCAGTGTTATCCTAGTATAAGTATTATCCTGTCAATAATATTATCCTGGTTATAATGTTATCTTAGTAACTACAATATCCTGGTAATAATATTATCCTAGTGAAAGTATTATCCTGGTAATAATATTATCCTAGTGAAAGTATTATCCTGGTCACCACCACGAAGACCGCCTCGAGCCCGAGAAGCGCCAGTGCCGTCCAGCCCGCCGCCATCGCGCCCAGCCCCAGCCCGGTGGCAATCCCCGCCCGTGGCCCGGCCACCAACGAGGTGCGCAATGCCAGAAGTAGCGCCGGCCCGGGCGAGGCCAGCGCCGCAAGCAGAGTCAGGTTGAAAGCCAGGAGATGGTCCCAGCCCATGGCTCAGCCCTTGGTGATGTCGGGGGCGTCGACCGCCTTCATGCCGACCACGTGATAGCCGGCATCCACATGCAGGTTCTCGCCGGTCACGCCGGAGCCCAGATCGGACAGCAGGTAGAGCGCCGAGCGGCCGACGTCTTCGGTCACCGATTCCTCCACCGCCACCTCCACCCAATTTCATTCCTGACTTGGCTAGAACCTTAGGAGCCTCTGAAACAGCGGGAGCCGGTGTCTGGTACGGATTGTAGTCCATCTGTTGTTGCTGTTGCTGCTGCTGGTTGAAACTATCAAACATTCCACCTTGAGAATTGTATCCCCCACCACCAAAGCCTTCCATACCACCCGATGGCACTCCACCACCTCCGTCACCACCTTGAACGAGATTCTGCCGCAATGTTGCCATTTTGCGATCTTTAATAATCTTGGCCTGCCGTTCCATTTCCTTCTTGGCTTGCTCTTTCTTAGATTCTTCCAAGGCCATTTGGATCTTTTTGTTATCGAAAACGGCCTTGCCGAGTGGCGAACCGAAACAGTAGCCGGCCCGATCCATGATCAGGTTGCGGGTGAACCACAGGTCGTGGCATCCGTCGCTTGCGGCAGCGAAAGAGGGCGACAGGACGAGCAGCAGAAAAAGCAGGATACGCATGCCGGCAGCTTGAGAAGCGGCTCGGCGGCTGTCAAGCGGTTATGCCGGCCCGACGGCTTCACGGGAGCCGCCGTCGCTTTTCACCGCAGTGGCGAATGTGGTAACGCTCGGTCTTCGATCAAGACGAGGGCGGATCAGAATGGCATCGCGCGGGGATATCGGACCTTTGGCGCACAATGTGGGTTTCAAGGTGCGCTTCGATGAAACCGTCCGCCACGTCCTCCACTACATCCAAACCCGCCGCTTCGCAATCGAACGGGAACTCAACCTCACCAACGGAAATCGTTCCTGGCGCGAACCGCAGCACGAATTCCACCCCCATTCGCTCTTCGAAGCATTTTGGTGATCGCGGCTGGGTTCAAGATCACGCCCACCACCGCCATCCGGCTTCACCACCTAGCGCGAAGTCTGGCTCGCGCGAATGAGTTTCAACGCCGCCTCGGCAAACCGCTCACCCAATTTCCGATAGCCGTCCGCCGAATAGTGCAGATCATTCTCAATGGACTTACCGCGTCGATTCACGCCGTCATTGAGATCGTCGGATAATTATTTAAAAATAGCCTAGCTGTTATCACTCTTCAATTATTTAAAAAAAACATATACCTGAACAAAATTATATCTGAAAAATGTTTCATCTAGTTTTATCAGTAATATCAGTTTTCCAGGTGTCACTGTACAACAGAACGAATGGCAACATGGAAAGATTAATTGTTTTACAAAGTGAATGACCATCATTTGGAATCAGGCCAGGATTTACACATAGCCTCACTAGGTTCGGGTATAGGGAATTTTTGTCTTAACTAAAACTGGATAGATGTGATTTATCGTCAAAGTGCCAGATGCGCTTTGCTGCCTCTTCACTGGAGAGAGATTTTAAAACAAAACAGAAATTTTTCACCATCTGCGTGGACTCGTGCATTCATATTATGAATTGATTCAAACGTAGGAAAACGATGCGATTATGGTCGGTTTTAAATCGATATTACGGCATGTGTTGTCGTTTGATATTTGAAAATCCAATATTTGTTGATCAGTCAAGTACAAGCAAACACAACATTGTTCTATGGTTCAGAATCGGGTTTGGCAAGTTAAATTAGGCAATATGGAAAAATCTCAGCTGTCGTTTGACAAATTATTTTATAGCGGAACAATTGCGGGCAATGGGATTAGATACTTAATATCTTCATTTTTCCAACATACGTAGCTATTACCCTCGAAAACTAAAACTTTTGACATAGGACCCGCATTGATAACGAGGCTTGTGGTATGAACTACTAACAAAAAATTGCAACATAATTTATTGCAATCGCGATCCAGTTTCATCATTTCTCTGTCCACCTCACTTTCTCTGATCTCCGTCTCATTGCAAAATTCTACAACTTGCAATTACGTTGCGTATACTGGCTTAGACATTACATTGCTAGAGTTCAAATAAGAAACAAATCGATCGTGACAATTTATAACTATCCTCATGATGAAGACGGGTCTATTCTAGCAAAATTATTTGTCTTGTAGTAAAGGCTTTGTATCAAACTGAAAATGGAAGTCAGAAAAAATGCTATAATGTATTTGGTAGAGAGATAAAAATACCCTTGTCAGTATACTCTTAAATACCTCCAACAAGAAGGGGATAATCGACCGTAACACCAGGCAACACAAATGCTCCTCTTTCTTTAGCTTTTACCGCCAAAGTGATAAGGCTAGGCGCTATTTCCATCCCCCTGCTTATCAGGGGTCTTTGATTGAAAGCGTGCCACTCCAATCCAAAACCCGACTTTTGACTACTTCTTCCAGCATAGCACGTACTTATTTCACTAACCCCGTAAAGATGGTGGCTGAGTGAACCGTTGCAATATTGCCTCTAATCGTACCGTGGTACCACGAGTCATATGGAAGCCCAGTTCAACTGGACCACCGTGCCACTTACCTCCAATAATGCGGTTAAAAATTTAAAATCTACCATTTGTTGTCGTCTTTGTTAACCAGCATCCGTCACTAATTGTGACAAGAGTTCGTCCTTGCAGGATGTACTTGTTGCTTTTGCTGATGACAGCACTCTTAGCACGGCTGGTAGAACTGAGTCTGATCTTCATTCAAAGATGGTAGTCCTTTTTGAAAGAGTTTTCCAGCGGTTTGATGTAAATTATCCTACCTTAAATGTCGGAAAGTCATGTTTTTCATTTTCTCCAGTCTCATAGGCTTGTCCTGACTTAAATGAAATAAACGTATCAAAAAGTTCTCTAAATAGGCCTAAGGATCGTTACGTTTAATTCCTAGGCATCCAGGCTAGTGCAAGGTAGTAGTAAAAACAATTCGTGATAATATTGCTTTTCATACATAATATTTTATTCTTCTAAAAGGTTGTATTTTGATATGTTCGCATTTATTTTTATAAATTTTATTAACTATTATTCTAAAGCCCTACTAAACAATTAGTGAACGTATAGCGCAATAAAAGTAAATATAATTATAATTTTCTTTTCCGGTTTGGTTTTGCTTCTTTTTATGCTGTTATTTTCACGATAATTCCCAATATTTCTTCTAGCTATGGTTGTTCTTTTAATAATTACAATTGCTAAAGATCCAAGTGCTCCGTGTATACCCTAGCGGCTTTGGTATGCCTATTGCAACTTATTTTTAACATCAGAACATCCACCAGAAACCACTAAGCGCAAGAAATATTGCGGCAAACAAAAGTATTATATTTCTAATCTAAATCTGAGAAATATATTTATAGCAGAAATTATTGGTTTGTTTTTCGTTCGTTACTAGCGTCTAAAAACTACTTTTTGTAACATCTATTTTCTAAAATTTCAAAATCATCCTGTATTTGATATCAGAATAAGTAATACACAAGAAGTACTGGAGTACAGCAAATGTCACAGCAAAAAAAGTAGAAAAATTCCTTTCTAAATTTGGGAAACATCAGGGTTTCCAAAAATCATTGAAATCGTCTATCATTTACCAATAACGTCAAGTCAGGTAAAACCTCAACAGATATTACTGTCATTCATGTTGAATATTGATATTATAGTCTTTGATTTCGAGATTATTGATAAATTCACGTTGAGAAAAGTTGAATTTTTCTAATCAAATAAGTTTTAAGAATACAGAGCCATACACTAATGTTAAATGGACAGAGGTTGAGTGTCGCAAAAAATCTCTTACACGGTTTAAACCAATCTCAAATATTCCCTTGATAAATTGGTAATAAGCTACTAAACCTAAAGCTAGAACGGCCTTGGTTACGTGGTGGCAACGACATGCTCATCACATTTTCTCCAAGATACTAATAATATTTCTGAAAAGATTGTTGGTGGTACAAATCGAAGTTATTCCATTATTCATTCATTTCAATTTTTTGTTAATTAAAAGAGGGCCTTTCCGAAGCCAAGAGCGGGGGCTGCAGCCCCCCACAACAAAAAATATCGGATCGAGTTTAAATTTCGCGGATAAGCTCCTGTGCCCTAGGGGACCTTAACTTGTGAATTTCAGCCCGATCGGACAACGTTAAAAGGGGGCTGGGGTTGACGGGTCGAAACTTTTGGCCAGGTTTTTCCCATGAAGGAAAAGTCGAAGGGGGATGAAATTTGACAAGTTTCTTAGTTGGAGCTCGGGCTACGAAATGCATCCCTCCCCATCCCTCTGCGACCACTGGAACCGAAGATCGCTTAATTCGTATCATTGTAAGACTCCCATGTTAAACCAAAGGGATACGGATTTCCGTTTTACGTCTATTCCCTTGCTATTGCCAATCTTACATTACGAGATAAGTTTCCCAGTGATAAGATGGTAGTATAATACTCACCTTAACACTTTACTTATTTGTATCATTGTAAGACTCCCATGTTAAACCAAAGGGATACGGATTTCCGTTTTACGTCTATTCCCTTGGTATTGCCAATCTTACATTACGAGACAAGTTTCCCAGTGTTAAGATGGTATTATAATACTCATCTTAACACTTTACTTATTCGTATCATTGTAAGACTCCCATGTTAAACCAAAGGGATACGGATTTCCTAAACACATCAAGGTTAACCGCTAAACAAATAAAATATAGTGAAAAAGAAGAGATTGGGGTTGTCTGTGAGGAGATGAGATCAGAAAGGCGAGGAACTTTGGTAAGTAACCTTTCTTTCACTAATTATGGTAAAGAGACGCAAAAGACGCTATGCATATCCAAGTTGTCAAAAGGGCTCTTTTGCAGTACCTCAGGAACTGTTAGAGCATTAAATTTAAATTTTATGCGAATTTTGAGGGAAATATTAAACTGAATCAAAAGACACTATGTGTATCCAGGTTGTTAAAAGGGCATAAGTAAAATATCCCAAGAGTGGTTAGAATTTTAATTTTGATCTTGGATATTGAGGGGAGCGTTTTTCATGACATTTTTATGCGTTGAAAGGCTATTTACCAGTGTATCTGAGCATAACATAGATGTTTAATTTTTATTTTTTTTCTTTTCTTACACAATTTTTTTTTAACGTCACATTTGCTACCGAACGTATCTTTTTAACAACCACGATCTTTTTTTTAACTAAATCTTTTCTTATATTAAAAATAATAACTTTTTCTTAGTTTGACTCTCCCTAGTGCCTGCATCACTAAATACTAATACCTACGAAAGATAAATTTCACTAGATAATACAATTATTATATTATAATGAAAATCAACTCTATAAGCTCTTTGAGATATTTTAGAGAAGGCCTTGCTTAGAGCTCATTCTTAAGGAATTGGGACAAAATTTAAGCTTTAGGGTAAAGAGCGAGGTATCGACGAGGGTTGAACCCCTTCATGCACGCAATACAAACTTACGAATATAGAAGTTCGTTACGTAAATAAATTCGTAAGTTACGTATATTTTTTTTACCAATGAAAACGTTTGTAAAAAATTAAAAATTCTAGTTGCTTTTTTAAGTAATCAAAAAATTGGAGGCCAACTAGACTTCCTCCCTCCCTCCTTTTTGTCAAAATCTTCCGATTATTTGCAATTAATTAATATGCAAATTTTGTTTTAATTATTTATGTGCGGAGAGCCAAGATCAAAACATGCATTAATTCATACTTCTTATCTGTTTTTAATTCAACCTTTTGTATCTACAATGATATTCGTGCTTATCAATCCCCATGCATTATTTCTAGGCCTGATCTTCGCCCCGACCTGATTGAACAACTCATTATATGTACGTGAGTTAACGGTTGGATTTGAAACGAACTTACGGAATAACTATGATCCGAAAAGCATTAAGTATCAACAATTATTTGGAGATTTGAAGAAACGATTTGTCGAAATTTCTTTCATTAATTTAAGTATAAGTGGTATTGGTGGAATGGCAAGGGATAGTAAATGTTTTATAGTAATGCTTAATAACCTTAATGTTGAAAATAGTAATTTTCTTACATTTAAAATAAGATCGGGAAAGGGCTCATTATAACAAAAGTATAAGTGCATTTTTAAGTGTCAAGGCATGTGTATTAGACATTCTAAAAAGGGTGTTAAAAACACGGATCTGGCAAAATCGATTTTGGAAGTGGCAAAAGTTTTTTTTTTTTTTAATTGATTTGTACAAAAAGTCCTTGCTTGAACGTCGTTAGGGAAAAACTTTTTTTAAGGGCGATGTCATTGTAAGATTCCAGGTCCCCAAGCAATCTTCTGCCACATTACTCCCTTAACTAGAGGGATTCGCAAGGGTGCTACCCACTAGTATTGTGAATTGCCTACTGACGAATAATTAAAACATCCGAATTCTTTCATCCCTCTATGGTTGGTAAAAAGGATATATCATCCATTTGAAAAAGCATTCAAACAAACGAATTACCACATTTAAAAACAACCTACAATCTGCTCAAATGAACCAAAAGAAAACGTTTATTTATACACGTGGACGTGAAACGCACTCTGACTTTATTTGTATTTTAACGCGTCCGTATATCCTATCCGTAAAGCCTTCGTTACGGTTGTTTTATACCTTTACGCCAAGAGACATTCATGAACAGTACTGAATACCTATTTGCAAAACGATACATTGCCTCGATGCATACAAATACAGAGAACTCTGAACAGTGATACCCAAATTCACTCGCGAGCTTACATGTGTTCAAGTGATGTTACCACATATTTTCAGTTGAAAAAACTTGTTCTTTTATTTAATTTTTGACCGTTTTTCTAATAATGCCGGTAAATCTGGATCACCCTCCATGAAATATTTTCCCCTCACATCGAGCCTCTCTTTTCTGTACCTCCCCCCTACCATAAAATTGCTTGCGGACGATTTTTCCTAAAAAATTGTCCTTAACATACTTACATTTGAAAAAAAAAAAAATTTCTAATCACTTTCTCTGTCACTCCGGAAATTCCCCCTTCTGTGAAAATCTTCCCAGGAAGTCCAAATACACTGAAAATAGCCTCTCCTCAAAACCTCACTCTTTACGCTAAATTTGAATTCTTTAAGATGACTTACGGGCCTGGTCACTTAGTAACTCTACCTATGCGTCTACTTACAGCGCCATCACTTACGCCGTACTTTACACGTCGGGTGCTGGTCACTTACGCCGTACTTTACACGTTGGGTGCTCGTTACTTACGCCGGATTCCCGTATGTTGAAGAGTAATCGCTCACAGAACTGTACAAGGTCCTCCTTATTGTGAAATTACATAAGACAACGCTTCCAAATTTTATTGAAGCCCAAACTTCCTTTACGGGGTGGGGTGCATGAAAACCCCTGACTTATAACTTCCCCGAAACTGCCCTAAATAAACATTAAAGCAAGAAAACACGCTTACTAACAAATAAAGGGTAGCTGGGGTGCCGGCGCGGCACCGCTCTGGGCCGTGCCCCGATGTGCCGTGAGGACCGCGGTCACCGACAGAACGCCGGCCAGCCCCTTGACGGCTTGCTCCGCAGCTTTGCGCAAGGGCTCGAGTTCGGCCCCGCGTTTGGGGTCGACTTCGATGGCGAAGCCCACGTTGCCGTCCTTGACGACCAAGCCCGAAATCATATCTAGAGATACGATATCCTCTTTTCGGTCCGGGTCGGCCACGCTCTTGAGCGCCTCCAAGATTTGCTGCTCGGTCACTTCCCCATGATGCAACGGCATCGTTCTTTGAAACAGAAGACACGAGGAGACATTAATTTATGATAGAGTTCCAATGTACATTTAATATAACTTTCTACATGAAAAAAGAAATCATTGAAAAAGAAAATAGGACTTGGTGCTTGTTATAATAGGATTTGTAATATAAACAGATAGATTAAATAGATCGTGGTTTGATGACTGAAGTACGGAGTAAGGGGGGGGCTTCTCATCCAAGAATAGCAATGGTATAAATTATTTAAATTTTTTCTACTAGTCCTAAGAAACGTGATCGTCTATTACTAGGTTGCTTGCTACCACTGCAACCGGATTTTTACTTTTCTTCTATTGATCCTGTGAGTAAATTTGCCTCTAAATGTCATCTTTACAAATCCAATTCTATATTTAGACTTTTCACTTTTCAGCATGCTCCTATCTCCACATAAGACATTAGTTTGATTATAAAATGCAGTATGTAAATCACTACTATTTAAAGATGATAAGACATAGATGAAGAACAATAGCCATGCATTTTTTATTCAACAATTGGTAGTTACGAGTGTGTTCCTAAACTACAAGGTATCTTTTAATAAAACTGATATATGCTTGTAAAGGCTCAATACATTAGCTTTGGTGATCACAATAAGCTAGGATAGCCAACAAGAAACATACAGAGCGTAAAACATAATTCATGAAGTCAATGTAACCACTGATACAAAGTTTACAGGGCGATTCCATACATGTCGTACGGGACATTTGGACAGTTTTTGTGTGTAGTGTAGTGCAGTGCAGTGCAGTGCAGTGTAATGTAGTGCAGTGCAGTGCAGTGCAGTGTAGTGCAATGTAGTGTAGTCCAGTCCGGTGCAGTGCGGTGCAGTGCGGTGCAGTGCGGTGCAGTGTAGTCCAGTGCAGTGTATTGTGGTGAAGTGCAGTGCAGTGCAGTGCAGTGCAGTGCAGTGCAGTGTAGTGTAGTGCAGTGCAGTGCAGTGTAGTGTATTGCAGTGTAGTGTAGTGTAATGTAGTGTAGTGTAATGTAGTGTAGTGTAGTGCAGTGCAGTGTAATGTAGTGCAGTGCAGTGCAGTGTAGTGCAATGTAGTGTAGTCCAGTCCGGTGCAGTGCCCTGATGCTGAACCAGCCTGGCTCTAAGCTTCTTTTAGCAAGAGAACTAAAAAGATATAAAGTGACGATCGCAGAATCAAACTCCGGCTGAGGGCCAACAAGAGTAAATCCTGTTCATTGACTGGACTGCATTAGAGTTTAGTATAAAGAGGCACATATTAGTGTTGATTTATTTGGATTCTCGTCTGGCTTTCTGTTGGTAATTTGATTGATTCCTGATAATGCTTCTGATTCGTTTCTACTTGGGAGGGGTGGCCAGTCTGATCTTCTATCATTAGTTGCAGAGACTAGATGGTTTGTCCTTGGTGATTTTGTCTGATAGGAATGTGAGCTGGGGTGTTTTGAGTAGTAAAATCTACAATTGTCCGTTTGTCTAGGACACATGGACTGACAAGAGCAGAGAAGCCTTTTGTTGTCCATCTCTTTATTCCATGGTGGATAAATACCGTATTTGCCTTGGTAATTATGTAAAATGACATAGTTGGGATGACGACACTCTTAAATTAACCTCAAAATTTTTTTTTTTTAACAATTACTAAAAACAATCTAATTAGTTTACTCTAAATACTGCCAATTAACGTTTTGAAAATGACAGTTACCAAATAATTCACTTTATCGAATCATTATAACTAGATTAATGGTATCAAATTCATGTTTTTAATGCTTATTAAGAAAAATAAACTTCCTATAAAATGTCGGAGTAATTTCTGTTTGTTTTAAGTCTTAACGCTTCTCCTTACTTTCAGTTGAAAAAAAACTTATTTTTTCAATTGAATTTTAAGACTAACCCAATTTGATTTCAATACATTAAATTTTGACAGTTGCCTTTCATTACTCAGGTACTGGCTATGCATCCAATGGGGTATTTTGTAATATTCTCTGAAATGTTGCCCTTAATCAGACATTTCTAAAAAATTCAAACAATAGAATCTTTACTTGCTTTTTAGACGAATATGTACGCCAAAAATAACACACGCTAACACACGCTTTTAACACTTTTCTAACACACGCTTTAGAAAACGCTTCAAATTCATTTTGGGTAGGAAGTCAGTTCGCATGAATAGTTGTTTTATATGAGGTTTAAATTGGCTGAGGGTTTTAAGCTTGATTTCTAATTCTAACAGTTTGACTTCTTTTTTTTTTTTAGCTAAGGAAAAGTATTTCTATGATGAAAAATTGTATGTTTGACCAAAGGCCAATGTGACCAAATGTAATATATGTACGCTACTACTACTACTAATATAGCAACGGCTCTTCAAAGTACGTAATAAACATTCTCTTGGGCCTAGAAGCCGGTTCAGGAATTAACGTTTAAAGTCAGTTCGCACAACCAATAGTTTCAAGCGAGGCTCAGATGAAGGTTTTAAGCTTGCTTTTGTATTTAATTTGATTGCAGTAATACCGCCAAGGCTCTTGCCTTTGCGCGTAAATAGTTGCATGCCGAGCTCTTCTTCGAGCAGTTTGAGCTGCTTCGATACGCCAGGCTGGCTTGTGTACATGCGCTCGGCAGCCGCAGTGATGTTCAGACCGTTGTCCACTATGGCCAGCAGGTATTTGAGTTGTTGCAATTTCATCGATGCGGTTTCTTTTGCTATTGAGTCTATGACCAGCACAAACCCGTTCAGTTTCCATTTCCTTGCACAGGTATACCAGAAACTTATAACCGAAGGCTATATATGCAGAAACACCCCGTCTTTTTAAGGGCTTAAGGCAGTAGCTATAGTGATCATCCGTTGTTGCCAAAGGGTGAAAAGCATATTGATTTTGTAAAGATCAAATTTTCTGAGCAGCAAAAGAAGTTTATTATGAAAATGATTTAAAAACTAAGATAAAAAAGAATTAAAGACAAAAATGTGATTACAAATTAAAAAGTAATAATTTCTTTACTAGCCCTGCATTTTCTAAAGTTTTTACAGTATATCATCTGGGACAGTTAGGGCAGCTGGGCAGTGTTTATTGTAACAAATGCTGCTAGTATTTTGTAAAAGCATAAAATAAGGTACCAAATGATACTATTTGTTTTGTTTTATAGTTTTCCCCTTATAGCCACCCTATCCAGTGGTACCCAACAAAATTCCACCTTTATAAAAAAGATTTAAAGAAATAAGCTATGTCAAAAATTTCCTTCAGTGATTAGATGGAAAAGTCCGTAGAGAGGAGGGTCCCAAAGGGAATTTCCGGTGAAGGGGCGGGGTTTTCCAGCGGAATTTTCTTACGGAAAAGAATTTCCGCAAAACAGATTTTGCTTCAAATGTTTTTTGTTTTTTTTGTTCGATTTTTGTTGGAGGAGATCCCAGTCGAAACCTACAATTTTACTGTTATAAAAATGCAAAACAAATTGTGAAAATATAATTAGATAGATGGATAAAATAGATTTTAGGCTATTGATTATCAACAAAACTGACTCGTTAGGTTCAGTCACTTCAAAAAAGACAGAGTCAAGGGGCTTGGGCTGTTTCATAATTTTCGATCTAGATTATTAGGAGGCAACTGCCTCCTCTCTAAAAAAACAACGCCACTATAGTCCTTCGTATCTTAGCTCACAGATTCTAGAGGAGGTACTTGAGGTGGGCCTGAAAGCAGTTAATTTCCATGGTAGGACCTGGCCTACTAAATTTGGCCTTACCTTATTACTATAGGTTCGTCCTCCCTTTCAAATAAAAGTTCCATGTTTGAAAGCTATTAATGCTTTTTATAGATGAGCTAATCAAGTTCAAGACTGACATGAGTGACTGGTGTCATCATTTGAACTTTTGCCTCAAAACGTTACATCATGATTTGAATGGCTAAACGAAAAGCAGGTCACCCCCAAAATGGGGTGAGGGACGTCGCAAGGATAGATTTAAAGGACCTGTTAATTTCTTGGGAGGGTGTAAAGAGCAAGACTTTGAGTAGATCAAGATGAAAGAGGTCCGTGTGTAACTATGACGACTTGGTACAGCAGCGAGTCGTCAGTACTAGTAGTAGGAAATATTATTGAACTTGGTATGATAAAAATTCTAAACAAGTGGTGGATTGAAAAGGTAGCAATAGAATTTAAAGAATTTAAAGTAATGAATAAAAGGTGTCTTACTTTAAAGAGAATCTTTTCTTGCCTCCACTGATGCAATCTTAGCAGTTCTTTCTTGAAATGCATATATGGATACCAAGCCTCTTAATAACATTCACATCGCATTGGATAAGATACACATGGCAGTGCAAAAACTGTAGCTGGTGATTTTATGTTGATTGTACCATTGTAAAGAATATCTAGAATATAGTTTTTTTTTAAATATCTTCACCAGGATGGTAGTCCAAGTCTGATGTGTTGCAAAAAGACGGAGAACTACCTTCTTGCGTTTCTTCAGCAAATGTGTTGCTGATGTGTTGCTAAAAGATGAAGAACTATCTACTTGCGTTTCATTAGCAAATGTGTTGCTGACCCATTCCATGGTGCACATAGCGTTCAAAATAGGCTAAGAAGGCATATTTGACATAGTTCAATATTTGACAAAAAATGTGAGGGTCATATCCTTTTAGTTCAAGACTTTAATCCTCAGCGCCTTTGGGGATATTACCAGGGAAATGAACATGCCTGATTTGAATTATTCTTTGGTTAGACATAGGTAGGCTAGGCTAACATGCGTTAGCCCTTTGAATATTTTTCTTTGCTTCAAGAACTTGATTTAGTCTATTCCTATCCATTTACTGTTCTAGTATCTGATAATATTTGTAGCGATTCAGCAGTTATAATGAACCATTTTGTGGGTGAACATTTTTTGCTATTTTCTTGTATCCGCTATCCGTGAGCCGTTTCGTGTTATAAAAAAATCTAATTAATGGGAATCTGAAAGTGCAAGAGTTGCTTGTTGTAAAATTAGGTGTAGCCCCGCCTTCCCCACTCTCTCCCCAGTTTTACTGCATTTACATATGATTTAACCACTTTCATAATACGGTTATCAACACAGACCAAGTAAGGTGGGTTATAGTAATATTCACTCCATTCTATTGCAGCTGACAACTTTTATAGCTTACCTTGATACGGTAATAAACTAGTATTAGGTTACCCGTAATAAGAACAACCTAGAGACCTCCAATTGAATATTTCTACTCCTCTGAAACAGTAACTCTATTTTCTATTTTTTTTTTAGCCTCACAATTCCATACTTTGATTTCAATGATAAAACGGGAATAAGTGTAGTTGCCATTGGATCACTTTTGACTCTTAAAAAGGGAACTAAGACTTGCCACTTGCTAATAGGTTCTGGGGGTAGAGTCGACCCCAGAATTTTTATTATTTGATGATGGAATGATGTCAATAAAATAGCTATCTCGAAATTTTATTGGATGAATTTGCGGGAAAAAGAACGTAAGGAGGGGGGATAGTTGACCTCCGATAAGGTGAAAAAGAACCGTATATGGCCCAAGGTCATAAGCTACAACCCCCCTCTGGTTTTGGAGGGGAGGAGGTCCAGTTGCCCTCCAATTTTTTGGTTACTTAAAAGGGTAACTAGAACTTTGTTTTTTTACAAACGTTTTCATTAGACCTTTGATGGAGGCAAATCCTCATCATCTGACCACGAGGGAATACCAGGTTGGCAAAAGTCTAATTTATTGACTGAAGGGACTTTGTGAAGGTTTCGCATTTCTTGGCCATCTGGACCCCGTCTTCTACTTTGTCTTGGAGGAACGCTTAAATTAAAAGAAATAAACTGATAAACACAGTGGACATAGAATGAAAAAAAACGATTTCTCCATTTCACGTGTCATTACATTCTCCAAGTTATAACCGAAGTTATGGTAAATTTGGCGAAGAGATGGTAAGAAAGGCCTTCACGTGCTATTATGTGGCCAGAAAAAAAGCTTTTCCATTCCTCAAGTTATCCAAGAATTCGAATCCGTGATCTTTCTTCTAGCAAAAAATGTAAAATTCCACATTTTTGTAGATAGGAGCTTGAAACTTCTAGATTAAGTTTATCTGATATGCTGAATCTAATGGTGAGATTTCCGTTAGGTTGTATGACTTTTAGAGGGTGTTTCTCCCTATTTTCTAAAATAAAACAAATTTTCTTTTGCTCGTAACTTTTGATGGGTAAGATTAAACTTGACGAACCTTATATATTTAAAATCAGTATCAAAATGCAATTCTATTGATGCAGCTATTGGTATCAAAATGCCATTTTTGAGTTTCGGTTACTATTGAGCCGGGTCGCTCCTTACTACAGTTCTTTACCACGAACTAGGGTTCCACTTTTCCTAAGTCAAGACAATTTGTTGATTTTTTATTAGCTAAAGTGATCAATGCCGAAAACGCGGCCCACAGATCAGAAAAATTTGCCACGATGGCCACCAGGACGCGACAAGAATACCTGAAGGATCTGGCTACTAACTTTGTAACATCTCAGACGCTGGACCTTGGATCGAAGTTTCGTATGTTTAAACTTTTTATTTATTTTTTTAACAATTAAAAAAGGGTTTCAATATTGTTTATAGTGTCAACTGTCAAAGTATCTGTCTCCTCTCTAAGTATGAGAGGGAATGGGGTACCGCTTGGGGAGAGAAGGAAGAATTTAGGGCAGGCTAGGCAGGATTACTTCCTCTTTTATATGTTGTTTTCCTTCTTCAATTGGTCCCACATCCTGAACAATTCGGGATTCTTCTTGATAGCCAGACTCCACAAGTTTATTATCACCTTCTTTTTGGACGAAATAAAAACCGCTTTCTTCATTTGGAGGTGCATTCTCATCAGTCATTTCAATAAATGTATACCCTTCAGTTCCACTACTTAAAAATTCTAATTGAGACTCGGGAATGACTTCACCGGCTTCGTCAACGTAGATAACTCCCGGGTTTCCACTCACATTATTATCAGGAAGAAGTTCTTCCGACAGAACACCCACTGTTTCAGATTCAGGGGCGATCCCACATGTCTCTAGACTATGTTAATGTTACAGAGGGCAGTTCACATTCAACCGCAAGGTAAGACTTCAAAAATGCTGCATCAATCTCTCTATGGTGCATTCACTGGGCGACTATAATGCGCTTCCTCTTTTCTTCGTCTAGTTTCATGCGTACAGTACGCTATATTCCTGTCTCAGTGGCTTGTTTTACTTAACGCTACACCTGATCTTTTAACATTGCTGAGGCCGATTGTTACTTTGAGGAGCATCACACTTTGATTGGAGGGTTGATTTGATGTCACTAGCTTGCTCCTTTACACGATCCACATTATTTCTCTAGTCTGACACATCGATTTCATGCTCTGGATGAGGTTAGCTCGGAGTTTTCAAATGGCTTTTGTTTTCTATTGATATGCTTAAAAACAAGCCAGTACAACTGCTGTGCTGTTTCGAGTGGCTTCCCTTTTTATGCGTTTCATTTATATGTACTTGTGTTAGATATTTGTCTTTACATTCTCCTTATTGCCGCTAAAATTTTGTGGCCCGGTGTAAAGTGTCGGCTTTCTGTGCTGCCAACTGAGTTTCTAATTGAACAGTGCTAATCTTAGTACTGCAAAAGCTGGCATCGTCCGATCGATTAATTGGTTTCTCGTGTTTTATTCTGTTACTTTCTGTTCACTTTTAGGCGTAAATATATTTACGAAGCAAATGTCAACATCAAAAATCCAGTAGAATTGCAAATGGTATTCATTTGTTAATAGATATGTCTATCTATTATCCGTCCATGCGTCATTCCTAGGGCAGAAGAACTAAGGTATATAATCATAGAGCTAAGATAGTCATAGAACTTACAGTTTTCCCAATGTTTGCTTAATAACACGGGTAAACGGCGGGAGTAAATATTGTCCGTATTTTGTTCAGATTTATCTGAAAGTTACAGCCCAGGGGAAATTAAGCCGATAAACCAAATTGTTCCTCCAAGTGTCAAAAACCAAGAAGATGGGAAAAAGAAGACGAAAAAATATAGTTTGCTGAAAATATCGGAAAAATGTAATAAGAGCAAACACGCCCATACAACCCCATTTAAAGTTATTCATGGGATCTTGAAAACCACCAGTGTTTTGTGCCAGCAAAATGTAGTTTTTGCACGGGGTTTGAGGATGTGGATCACTTTTTTTCCACTGACCCCTTCTTCTGCATTTCAAAAGATGCCATTTTCTTCTTCTTGTAAAAACATGATGATATAGCTTGATCAAAGGATTAGTACAAGATTTCTCGCCCTTGCTGCATTGGCGCAAGAAACCCAGGGAGGAATTCTGTTCTATAATTTTTGCTAAAGGAGGAATTGGAGCGCAAAGGTTAAGAAGAACTACCCTAAGCAGACCGGGGAGCCTCGGCCAGAAATATTTCAAAGTCTGTTCCTAGATACTTTTATTCATTTAAAAAGGGCACTAGAACTTTTAATTTCTATTCGAATGACCATTGGTTTGACACCAAAACCCCATGGAAAAAATAAATAAACACGCATCCGTAATCTTTCTTCTGGCAAATCATAAAAAATTCTATAGTTTAGCAAATAGCAGCCTGAAACCTCTAAAGTAAATTTCTCAAATATGCTGAAACTATTGGTGTGATTTTCGTTAAGATCGTTTGGTTTTCGAGGTATACCTCTCGTTTTCGAAAGTTAGGCAAATATTATCAGGCTCGTACGTTCAATTCACCTATCCCACTACTGTTTTATTAGGCCAAGGCTATATTTGAAAGAGTGTAAGTCTTTATTTATGCCTTTTCAACCGGGAAATTTAATATGCAGCTTTTACATCATTCGACATCAATTGGCTATCTTCGAATTTTCGATCGATTACAATTTGTCCCTCTTTGGGGAAAAATTGCAGTTCTGTGTCGTAAAATGGCAGAAAACGCCGCTTTACTTTGGTACAATCTTTTTGGCTACTTAAAAGCAGCTCTAGAACTCTTAATTTTCTTGTGAATGAGCCAGCTCCCAATTCTCTAGGATTATTGGTTTGATACAACCACTCCTGGAAATAAGATTAATAAACATGATCGGCAAATCGCAGCAGGAGCTTTGATGATCTTAATCATCGATAATTTCGACTCCTTCGTTTGATGAGGATGCGTACGCAATAATTTCATAATGTCTCATATGTACCGGAGCTTCCCTATATGCTACCATTCCTTCTTTGGGTTATCAGGATGTTACTCTACGAGACTGGCAAATGAGATCACAGAAGTGCCTGAAAAATATGTACAAAAAAGGTGGGGTATTATCAAAAAACCTTGCTCATTCGTTGACGACCTGACCTCCAAGGAGAAAGAGAGAAAGAATATACATAAGAAAGCCTAGTATGAAAGACAACTTCTTCGGAGATAAAATTAGCTACTAGAATTACTATGGAACCGCTTTGATAAATTTTAATTGGCGCTTGGAAGCCTGAGTTCGTTTTCTTCTTGGAATTTTACAAAAAAAAAACCAATTCACACTTCACTCAACAAGTACTGTTACGTACTGACGGGAGCTCAGGGTCTCACCGAATAATAGTCCTGTTATCCCGAACCTAAGAAGAATGACCCAATTTCTTGCAATACGAACTACAAATCAGTGTTTGTTAAATTAGGGGAAAAAATCAAGCTTACCTTCCATCACTATAGCCAAAACACTAAAATTCAAAATAAGATTATAAATTAATAATAAATTAGCTAGTTTTAAAATGCTGTATGTCACTAATTTTACAAAAAAAAAACCAATTCACACTTCACTCAACAAGTACTGTTACGTACTGACGGGAGCTCAGGGTCTCACAAGAAAAATTTCCAAAGGGGGTGGTGAATGTCCTAGGGTAAACTTTACTCTGGGAGGATTTGAGAGAATTCATATGCAAAATTCTCTTAATTGTCTTAATTCTCTATGCCAACTCAATTTTGCATGTTATGATATTCTAGGGAAAATATCTAGCGGCTATTTTCAGCATTCTTTGATTTCTGGGGGAATATTCCACCAAAGGGGGCATTTACAGAGTGATCAAGAAACCAATTAGAGATTAGACTTTTTCAAATGAAAGTATTCAAAGGGGAATTTTCCAGGCTGAATTGTCTGCAAGAAATTTTATAGGGAGAGGGATTTCCAGCAAGGAGGGAATTTGACAGGGTGATTAGCAATATCTTAGGAACGGCTAAATTAACAATGTCACGGCATGATGAGTGGAAAATTCAACAAAAGAAACTTGGTTGAAATTTCAGAAAACACTTAAAACATATAGCATTAAACAGTTGAAGGTGTAGGTTTTTTTGGATGTTTAGTTGTTTTTGCAAATTAACTGACGGTCAGTGTTTAAATTTCTATGGACGGAAAGTTTAGTCTGATTTGACTAATTAGTTCTGCTTACTTATTTTTACGGCTTGACACGCTGATGCTGACAAAAATATGGTACTGCACTAAAAACTTCAGAAATTTGAAACAACTTAAATATTTTTTTAAAAGAAAAATAGGGTTTTCATGCTTTTGGCTGTGCCTTTGCCTTTGGCTGTGCCTTTGCCTTTTCCTTTACGTTTGTATACGTATTGAAATTTGTTTGTGTTTATGCCCTGGTCGTGTGTGTGTATTCGTTTGTGTGTCTGTGTCTGTGTCTGTGTCTGTGTAGGTGTCGTTTTCACTGTTTGTACGTGTGTCTATGTATTTGGTTATGTACATGCAAGTGGATTTTACTATGTATGTGATTTTCTTTTCCTTTGTCTGTGTTGGTATCTACGTGTTTTCGTCTGCGGCTACGTGTCTGAATTTGTTACTGTGACTCTTTATGTGGCCGAGCATGTGTATTTTTGTGTTTGCATAACTGTGTGTCTGTATGGAGAAGCTTCACTTAACAGGAGATCAAGGTTATCTTCATATTTTGACACAAGCTGAGCTTCAGGTGCTGCAAATTCTACTTTATAATAGCTATTCAACTGTTCTTTTGTGGGTCAGAGGCTGGGACCGTCACAATCACTTCTTTTTCCCATTTAAGGAAATTCCACACGGCATTTGGCTCACTTTTCAGCGCGTTATTATTTTCGTCCAAAATGGTAGCATTGTGCTTCTGCAGGCATTTGGCAAACTTTCTTATCAGATAAATCCGCACCGTAATCACAGGACCTGAACTGGGCTTTTCTATATCCATCTACATTTTGTGCCAAAACATAGAAGCATGACAAAGCTATGTACAAGGTGTGGAGACATCAATTCCTCTTTACAAAACAATTCTAAATTCTGATGAATACAAAAATGGCGAACTCTCTACTGACTTCTTGAAACGTTATGATATGATTGATAGATTATCAGCAGACTTGAAGAAAGAAAAAGAAGAAAAGAGTGATGCAGCACTAGCCGCAGGAATTATTCACTCTGAATACTTTAAGAGTCTTGTTCAAAACAGCTCAAATAGTTCAAACTGGAAAAATAAATTGGATTGATGATTGATGGATTATAAAATACAAGACGTGGAAAAATCATTTGATGGACGAATTGTCGAAAACTTAGGGAACAATGACTATCTAATTAAACTTAACAGAATATTCTTCTTACACTTTATTATTCATTAATTTACCCGTATATAGCTTATCCGGATTTATCCGGAGTAGCAGTTTTTTTTTACTAATTATAAGCGAGTGCAAGTTCTTCAGAATAAAGCGATTAGGATTATTGGTAAATATGTTAGAGGTCCATGAAACTAGTGCTTGTTATAAATCCCTGAACCTGTTAAATCTTGGACAAATTAGAGATTTTCAAGCTTCTATATTTGTTTATCAGTGTATGAATGATGTGATCCATGCAGTTTTTAAGAAGTTTTGTGGTTTGAATAGCCAAGTACATGATCATGAAACGAGAAATAGTGATAATATGGCAATTGAATCATAAAGCAAAGAACTTCTATTTTCGTAAATTTTCATTATGTATATGAAGGGGTTTGTCCCTTCGTCAATACCTCGCTCTCTACACTAAAGCTAAAATTTTGTTCCAATTCTCTAAGAATGATCCCTGAATCACAAAGGCTATTTAATTAGGATAAATAGCTCTTTTAAAATTACTTAAAATACTTTAGCGTAAAGAGTGAGATATTGAGGAGGGGACGGACCACCTCACATACGAAACAATTTCTGTTCATTACAAATTTTCATGTTACACTTTACTTTCAGTTGAAAAACTTGTTTTTTATTTAATTTTTCATTGTCTTATTAAATAATACTGGAAAATACAGTGCCCGTTTTTTTACCAGTCCTAAAACAAAGCCACCAATTGATAAATTTTTTTAATCTTATTTTTTTCGTGGACTTTATCAAATGGATCTTTGAGCAATCCATCACGCTACTACTACTACTAGCAACTCACTACAGTACAAAGCCGCCTGAGGCCAATGCATCTACACCGCTCCTTCTCGGTCCCAACCTATTTAAAGCCTCTCTGTTTGCATTCTCCTACTCGATTCCCAAACTGGGGACGTCCTAGTTTTCATTTGGCCTAGATGTCTGACCAGGAAGGACTATCTTTAGCAATCTCTTATACTTCATCCGCAAAACGTGTCCTTGCCATCTCAGTCTTTCTCTTACTGTTTATGTCACTTGGTAGATACCAAGTTCCATAAAAAGAAGCATCCATGACATTTCTTCTGGCAAAAGATAGGAAATTTCAAATTTGTGCACATAATAGCTTTGTAACTTTACAGTAGAGTGCTCTAATGTTCCAAATTTAATGGTTTGAATATTTTTAACATCTCTGGAAATTTCAGGGTTGTTTTCCCCCTTTTTGGAAAATCCTGCACATTTTCTCAGGCCTGTAGCTTTGATTAGTATCATTAAGCTTAATTAATTTCATATATTTAGAATCAACACAAGAAGTCAACTTTTTGATGCATTAATTGTTGTCAAAATTCCTTTCTTTTTTTTTAGAGTTTCGGTTACTGGCCTTGGCTGACAAAGTGCCAGGTATAGGGTTTACGATTGGTTGGGCGCTGCTCGTTTTGATCCAGGCCTTGCGCATTCTGCTCAACGTCATCGCCATTTCACGCGATAAAGATTTGACTGGCCTTGCCGCGCAATTGGACGAAATCGCCAAGGAAATGGAAAACGATCAATATTTGCGCGCCGCCGTGGGTTTTGTAGCGTTAATCGACGATATTGTGGAAGTGTACGAAGATGCGGTTTGCCTCGAGGAAGGGGTTCTTGCCATTCGCAGGGATCTTTTGTTGGGTCGCTTCGCCAAAGCCGCCAAGGATGCCAAGAAACTTTTCGCCAACATTCAACAATTGATTCGCCATCGACCGGAATCGGAGTCTCGTCAAAGTCATGGGGATCGAGATAGGTGACGTGATCCACCGTGATCCCATGATGGGCAAACCGCTCAACCGTTTCGCTGGCGACGGCCGTTCCAAAGCTGTGCGAGATGAAATGGTAGTCAAACGGATTGCTTGGACCATCGGGGTTGACCAACCCCAATCCGGTCATGATCGAAAACAGAGCCTCCGATGCGGCGCTTCCCCAACCCGAAGAGCTGAAACTCGATTCGGATTCCCAATCGTGAAGCAGCACCACCTCCAACTGGTTATCACCATCGGTCCCGTTTCCGCGGAAATCCACGTCGAATTGACCGGCCTGGTTGATGAGAAAATAAAATTCCTTGTCATTGCTCTTCGGGATAGCATAGAAATATACGCCTGGGCACCTAAACCATATCACAAGTTTATGGCATTCAAGGTAATTTATTGTTTCTTTTCTTCCTTCCTTTCATGTTCATTAACTTTACCGAAAAAGTGTTTGGACAGGATAGGCTAGAGTGTGGACGAAAAATTATAAATAACGAGAGGGAAATAACAGGCTACATTGCAACACGTACAACACGTGGCTGTCAATAGCCTATTTTGCATCATTTTAGCCGGTGTTTTGAGAAGAAGTTGATAGCATTAAATTTTTTTCTGCCGCAAAATTTCATTTCGTTAAGAAGCTTTTTTTTTCTGTGGAGGTGAGGCCAGATTATAAGACTTATAACGAACAGAAATTATTACGTATATGAAGAGGATTACTCCCTCCTCAACACCTTGTTCTTCGCGCTAAAGTTATCATTTTGTCCCAATTCTTTAAGAACGACTCCTGAAACACAAAGGTCGTGTAATTAGAATAATAAGAAGCTTTTTGAAAAGTACTGAAAAACTTTAGTGAAAAGAGCGAGGTTTTGAAAAGGGGGCAATCCTCTTCTTACACGTAATAATATCTGTTCATTTTAAGCTGTGATGCTGATCCTTACTTTCAGTTAAAAAACTTGTTTTTTTTTAAATTTAATTCATTGTTATAAGAGCTGGATTAAATTCAAATTTGAACCAATATTCAGGCTTAACTCTCACCTGACTACAAAGTATGAATAAGAAGTGATAGTTTCGATTTGCCAAAGTTCGACCTCAATTGGTGCAACTAATAAAGCCTTTTCATGACAAAAAAGAAGAAAACATACCAAACAAGCCCTAGTGGCAATGAAAAGCACATAGAATATCTCTGCTTGGGTCTCCATTGGTACGCAAGCCAACATTCCTCCCGTGGTGTTTCAAATTCGACTTTCATTAGATGAGTAGAGCTAAATAGGTACACAGATACTTAAATCGTGAATGAAAAGACCTTTTCTCAGGGGCAGATCTAGAGGAAAATCTTGGGGGGCTGGTAATATTCTAGATGCAGTTTATTTTGCTACTTTTGTGAATAGTCACATGAGGAGCATAAAACTTTCAATGAATTGTAAGTTTAAATTATGACCTGAAAAGGTTCTTTCAACACTCTCTTTGGTTGTTCTTTATATCTGAGGTTGTATTATTACATAAAAAGCCCTCTATTTACCTTTGAAAAAATAATGGTTTTTTCCTTTTTTGGTTTTAGTATGCTAGCATTGACTTAATAATTTGAAAACATGATCTAGGTTATTTGAGTAGGATTTCCAACTTCTTAGGACGTTTTTTTCAGTTTCAGACATAATGTTCTAACTTTTTAAAACATTAAAAATTATGCTCTAAATTAGGAGTGACTCGGGTCAATAGTAACCGAAAGTGTAAAAAAAAAAGAATTATGGCAACAATTAATATATTAAGCTGATTTTCTTTTTGTACTGATTCCTGATATATAACATTCATTAAGTTTAAATCCACCCATCAAAAGCTACAAGCCTGAGAAAATTGCCTGAATTTTATAAAAGAGAGAAACGCCCAAAAAATGGCAAGAGATTTTCACGAGTCACACGATTAGATTCAGCATATCAAAGAACTCTACCGTAGAGGTATCAAGATCCAATATACGAAAATGTGGAATTTTGTTTTTTTTCTGAAATTAAGATCATGGAAATGTGTTTATTTATTAATTTCTCTTGCTTGATTTTGCGTCTCATCATGGCCGTTCCGGGACGGTATCTGTGGGGCTTGTTGACACCGGTCAAACTGTTCTCCTGCTTGAGCACACGATTCATTATCATTCCGGTACGAGCTCTTTGGGGATCACCCACCACTACTGACTGAGTATTTTCCTTGGTCTCCCGCATCATCATTGCCGTACCCGGGCGGTATCTGTTGTACTTAACATCCTCGTCTACTGACCCATTCTTTCCCTGGACCGCGCGCCTCATCGGCGCAGTCCCAGGCCTGTATCGGTGAGGCTTGGCATTACCGGAGGACAAGCCCATGTTAAATTCCTCCTTGACCATGCGTTTCATCGGTTGGCTTAACCCCCAGAAGTTCCGCCGCGCCATCGGCACCGGAGATCCGACCGCGCGTTTGTTTGACGGCTCGACGGATGTTTTCGGCTTCAAAGAGCCGCATCTCGGTTTCGGTTCGCACCCGATCCTCCCCACCGTCCGCTACTGCCTGAACTATAGTATGGGTTCCTTTGCGTTCTGGAAGGAGGTTGAGCTGGAGCCTCCCGGAACGGGACGTAATCATGGCGCGTTCAAGCACATGTTGGAGCTCGCGGATATTTCCCGGCCAAGGGTAACTCTGCAACTGAACTAGATTGGCCTTGGTCAGGCGCGGCATATCACGACCCGTTCGTCGGGACAGCCCCGCCATTACTCCGTAAAAAGGGGATTCACCGCCATCTTTGGTTTGTTGAGCTTAATCAGGTGCTGAAAATCATGATTATTATGACCTTGAATCTTAAGCTGTAAAATACCTCTAGATGGATGACCAAAAAGGAAAATGAATTTGCGACGATGATCCCTTGTTTTTCAGTTGGTCCATGAGAACTTAATTCCTTTGCTTATGGTTAAAATTTGCTTATGGTACAAAAAAGCGAGAAGACACAGTTAAGCATTTCATAGAATAATACTTCCAGAGGAGTTATTCGAACACAAATAAAGAGTTGCAGTACATTTTCTTCTTATGCAAGATAAGGGTGCATATTATAAGAAAGGGCCGCCCTGCCGGGCTCGGTGCTGGCGGTGGCGATCATGCTGGCGTTCAGCTTCCTCGACCGCGAGATGGTGATCCCCTTGTCGACGGCCCTGGGTGGTGCCGGCAAACCCTTGCTGCTGGGCAGTCTGGCGGCCCTGCTGGTGGCCTACCTGATCCGCTTCCTGGCGGTGGCGTTCGGCCCGCTGGAGACCAGCCTGGCGCGTATCCGCCCGTCGTTGCCGGAGGCGTCGCGCAGCCTCGGCGTCGGCGGCCTGGGCCTGTTCTTCAAGGTCTATCTGCCGCTGTTGCTGCCGGGCACCCTGTCTGCCGCGCTGCTGGTGTTCGTCGATGTGCTCAAGGAGATGCCGGCGAGCAACCAGGCTCAGCAAAAAAGACAAATGTTAATAAGCCTGTTTTTCACCCAACCAGCATTTTAAGGTACGTATTCCCTCTGAAACAAGTGATTCCGCAACAATCCTGCAGCTGTAAATTGCAGCAAAAGGAATCAATTGTCATGGAATCAATTGGCTTCAGTTCTATCATTTCACCAAGCCACAATTATGTTACATTTTTATTAGAGAACGATCTAAACTTGGTCAAATAGCAGGAAAATTGTGTTTTTTAAGCCATTTAACCAATTTTCAACGTATCTTGAATCTAAAAAATCTCGTACATAAAATTTCAAAAATTTAATTCGGTTGAGGAATAGAAATGGATCTGGTCTTGATTGGTCTCCTTGTCCAGTTCTTCTATTGAATTTTCATATATAGTATTAACTTAAGCCGTGCTGTTAACTTAAGGAAACGTTTCGAATTCCTATTTAAAAGTTACGATTTTATAATTTTATAAAAATTTAAAAGTTATTGTTAATAAACGTTATGTTATGTTTAAGCATAACAACTATTTAAAATTTAATAACCCTGTTTAAAAGTTATGTTTTCTTGTCGTTTAATGTTCTTTACTAGTACACGCACATATAGTATTTGATAATCTAGAAATGGATAAGCTAAGCTTGCTCAGATTGATATATGTCTTTTTTAGTGTTCTTAGAAGGATTTTGTCTGTTAGGGACTGCGCATCCCTATCTTTTAGCTTACAGCCAAATATAGAGCTAAAAAAAACCAGAAAAACACTTTGGAAGCCTTAATATTGTACCTTTGTTAGCAGCAAGGGGTATTAATCGCAACAAGCTGCCTATAAGCCATGTTAGTTTTCTTCAAAATGTTCCTCACTAAGCAGGTGATCCTGGTAACAGTAGCAGTGGCAACAAAAGCTGCATGAGATCTTCTTCGCTCAGTTGTAGAGGAGAATCAACTTGAATTTTGTGACAGTGTACACCCACCCACCCCATATAACATTTTATCATAGCTCCCAATTTAACAAATATTTGAAAACGTGATACCGCTCACGTAATTACGGAGTTACTACATAAATCGTATTATATTAAACGACCAATAACTGTACATCTAGAATTCTTCTCGAAAACGGTACTATATTTTTTCTGAAAATTGGCATACTATCATTTTTCTAGTTTGAAAAAAAAACGATCTAGATGGGTCACGACTTTGGTAAAAATTCGTTTAGGGCCTGAGCGCATTCGACCATTCATTTCTAAGGAAAATCATTGGAATCAAACTCTGTGATCGAGTCAGCAAGTATGAGCTCCTCAAAATTTGCATTCAACGTTATGAATTGGCCACTATAATCAAATAAAGAAGACTGCGATGGTTAGGCCATGTACTTCGCCGCCCACAACACACCTTTATTGTTGTCAGTTTTAACATGCAGCACTAGGAGACTGAACTTGGCAAAGGAAATTTTGAACATACAATATATTCAGCCCCCCCCCCTTCCAGAAGTGCATACCCTTCCCATCCTATTGTGATTTAGGCAAAAAGCTTTCATGTTATTTTTCTAGATTTGTTTTTCTTTGACAAAGATAAAAAAGGGGATGGGAACTGTCAAACTCTAGGTGTCAATTTTTCCCATCCAATTGACATCTCTGGCAAGTTTTAATAATTATAAGGTTTCTGCCACAATGCTGCCAAGCATTGATCAGATTTTCTAGATATTCTCAATAAAAAAAGACTCAATAGGTAAGTCAATAATTCCAACAGCTTTACTAATCTGGGACTCGAACTTGCTAGACACTTGCCCTATATACCGTAACCGGTATACGGTAAGCTTTTGTGTTCCTTTATTCGTAATATAAAACAGATTAGAATAATCTGAGTAGTTGAGCGTGTCGATCATAGCGTCTTTTAAGTTAGGTGAAGCGATGGTGATTGATACCATCCTGTCCAGAAATATGAACGTCAGTCAGCTAGTGAGATATATTACATATATTATGTTCTACATTCTTTATGCAGTAGACGACAAAAACCATCCTTTATGCAATTGGGCATATAAAACTGTTTCAAAGAGAGTCATTTTTATAAAGGTTCAAAGCTCGTTATGCTGTCCTGATCAACTCCTTTCTTGAATGCATTTATGGTTTGGGACTGGATGGTGGCTTTGGAGAGGCTGTTCCAGTAAGGGACAGCGCGTACTGAAAAAAATTGCAGGCACCCACGGTGATGGCAATGGGGGACTTGTAGCTTCTTTGTGTGACCTCTTCTTGTACTTGCAAGGGAGGAGGAGGATCCTTGACTTTGTTGTTCTCTGCAGGCAATTTTGGTCTGAAGAACAACGTAGTAGTTGGAGTAGTTATCACCAAGTCCATTCCATCATTAATGATTCATTCAGTAAAAATATTGGTTCATACACTCTTGCTAACAGTGTCTTTATAAAAATATTCTTGAATGTCCCCGGTTTTGCTAGTTCGGGTACTTCCAGATAAGCTAGGACGATGGAAGTTGGCAGGTTTATCAGGGACCAGACCAGATTAAATTAGAAATAGTCTCTTTCCCGATTCGACCACCTTGGGGGGAGGGCTAGCGAGCGGACGAAATATTTGATAAGAATTTTATTTGCCCATAGAATAAATGATTGTTCTTCTTCATTCTGACTTGCTGGTCTAGGGTTATGATTCTCGTTTACGGCGCGAGAGGTCTCAGATTGAATATAGCGATCGCTCAAAGTTGGCAGGCGTATCAGGGACCGGGCCAGATTAAATTAGAAATAAATCGCTTTCCCGCTTCAACATTCTGGAGGGGGGGTCCCCCTGAACTTTAATGCTAGAGCCCCGTTAGAGCTTGTTGCTAGGGCCCTCGGTGGTAATGTTAGGTTAGGGTCCCGATGAAATTGACTGCTAGCCCCTCCTCCCGTTGGAAAAGGTTGCTAGGGGCCCAGTTGAATTGGTTGCTAGGTTAAACTAGGCAAGGGGGTTAGAAGGTGAGACAGGGTATGCGTGAAACGAGTTATCACTCAATGCGTGAAACGAGTTATCACGTAGAAGGTATTCCCTGAACTAAAATAAAATCAATTGCTTCTTGGTCCAGCTATCTAGCACTCCATTCGTTTAAGGGTAAATCTCCTTCAATTCCTAATTTGATAAATATTTTTTACATAATTATTACTGCAGTTCTCTTATGGAGTTTGTTGTGATGCTTGAAAATATTGCAAATTTTTTACATGTATACTTTGTTAAGTAAAGATGAAGCGAATTAGTCATACGTGAACAAAAATTTTGGTCACATATCAAGTAGTTATTAAGTTTCCAAATAAAAAACAGGTCCAATTACTAAAGTGTTAAACTCCGGATATTAACGACCCTCTCTGACTTTTTTCTTTAGCAGACCCTCTATTGTATCTGAATGAATTTTGCTGTACAATAATGCGACCTCTCGCTAGGTTGATTTGTGATAGGAAATTTGAGAAATCAGTTATTTGATCAAATTTCTGAGCTTTTGAGAAAAAATAATTGTATTTATATTAAACAAAAAAAAGAATAGTATTTATACATCTATACGAATAAGATTTCAAAGGGGAAGTGAAGTGAAAAATTCAGTTATTTTCTTTCTTGTTCTTTTAAGTTCTCAATGTTACCAATGATCACATTTCTATAAGAGATTCAAGGTAACGCCGATAACCGCGTGACTGCAGCATTATGAAGATCTTCAAGAGCCATTGATGGCACATTAGGGCGTCGACAGGTTTTAGTGGAAGTTTCACTTGCTGGATCTTTTATACATGTAGAAAGTCTGTTGCCCAACCTTGTGGTAACGGGAATCGAGCCCCGATCCACCATGCCACAACAGAGTTTAAAAAAGATCCTTATTGGTGTAATTTAAGAGCGAAAAATATATTTTAACCAAGATTCGTTATTTCAGGGACTTCGAAAGGAATATTCAAAGCCAGAAGAGAATGCAAAGAAGAAGAAAGGCAAAAGGGGTAAGAAATTTGTTGCTGTTCGTGATATAACTTTGGCTGTTGAAAAAGGTGAAGTCTTTGGACTCCTTGGTCACAACGGGGCTGGAAAGACAACAACAATGAGAGTAATAATTGCAGAAGAAGCTCCGACAAAGGGCAAAGTAAGTTGATGTTTATGCTTTTAGTTGAGTCTTTGTTCATCCCACGGAACCTATTGGATAAGACACCCGCACGGGAGTCTCCTCACTCTGAGCCTGGCAATCAAATAATACATGCTGAATTGTTTCATCTGTTGAGAAGCAGGCTCAACATAAAGGGGAATGATTTAGCTTCCAATTAAATAACAAGCTATTTAGAAGTAGGGCACCTAATTTCAGCTGGTAATATAGCACAGTATTTAATCTTGTATGAAATGGGGACAAAATTAATTTACTGTGAGTAATATTGGATCTTTGCCTGATAATATCTCATGAATTGAAGTCAGAGGAAGGACTAGGGATTAATATGGAAGCCTTTGGTGCTAGAAAATCAGCCAAATCATTAAATTTGATACCTTTAGCACTTGGAACATGTTGGAAAAAAATACGAGGCTCAATATGTCTATAGTTTTTTGAAAATTTTTAATGAATTGACTATCTCAGAACTCCAAACACTAGCTTTTTTGGACTTCTTTTGGCTAGAATTGTTTTTTTTGCACCACGAAATGGCTGAAACCTCCGCTTTGCTGTGCGACAGTCTTTTTTCGTTAAAATAAGTCTATGCTAACCGTTATTTTGTAAGACTACCTGTACCTTTAAAAACAAATGCGCCATCACTTGGCATTACTGCCTCTGATACTCGAGGATCAATATGCGTAAAGTTTACAATAATTCTAAATCAATTGACCGTCTCTGAATTTTCACAAAATAGCATTTTGGATTTCTTTGACTAGAAACATAACCCCTTTCCGAGATAGCCGAAAGTCATTAAACTAGAATTTTAACCAAATTTACTCTTTTGGCCAACTTAGCTTCGACTTATAGGCTTAATCTTTCTTACCATTATCATCCATATCCAATTATTCTACAATTTTAGCATCAATTTCTTCCAGGAGAGTACTTATTTCAAGGTTGCCAAGTACGATCGTTTCGACTGAGTGAAGATCACGCCCCAAAAGTGTTATTCTCTCGTAAAGAGATTTTTTCGTAAGGATTACCCCGTGTTCTTTTACTTGTCCGGTTACTTATCCGACTAATTCAAGCCTTTTATGAGATGCACATGACGTCAGACGTTAGTCGGACGTTAGTTTTGGCTCGTTTTGTCTTTGACTCGCTTATTTATTGTAATTTCTGTTCCTTTTTGGTGTCATTTATTTATTGATGGTGATTTATGGTAGTTCTATGCTTGGGATATTGTTTGAATATATTTCTACTCATTTTCGGGTTAAGGGGGCTCTTTACTTTTTTTTGAAAAACTAATTTTGTCGAAAAACTTTTTTAAATTAATTTCTTTTCGTTTTTTATTGACAGTCTTTTTTTATGGAAACAAAATAATATTTTACATCTTTTTTTTTATCTTTTTTCTACAAGAATCCATAGTTTGTATTGCTATTTGTATGTTAGAGAAACTTTTTCAACAATTTTTAATCCGTTACTTTTTCAATTTTTTTTGTAATGCAATCCCTTACTCTGTGATGACAAATTATCACGTTTAATTAGAGTTAAACCCAAATCATCTAAGGCTGCATTTTTTTTGTGAAAGGGAGACATTTCTAGATTCAAATGAATCCAATTCAATCATTAGTTCATCATCAGATTCATTTTAAGTGATTTTAGTTTTTTCTTCACAGAAGTTTTGACATGACTGACATTCAACATTATTTATGAGTAACAAAATTACAGACCAACTTGTCTTTTTGTCTAGGTTAATTAAAAATATTTTTTTCACACAATTGTTTTGAAAAACTTAAAGATACACTTCTTAGTGACTTTTTTATTTTACCAAGTGAAGAACACATCAGTCAGGAAAGTGAAAAAGGAAAAAGGAAAAAGAAGGTTGCAATAGAGAGTGCTAAATCTCAAGAGGAGAAAGACAATTTGGAAGCTTGCCAGTATCTGTTGGCCTCAAGTGAAGATAGCGATACTGATATTTCTTTACCGATAATTAAGAAAAGAGAAAAAAAGTACACATCATTTGAACAACTTCAAAAAGGAATAGACTCGGGAAACATAGTTTTGCGTAAGTGCTCTGTTCAAGTAGAAAGATATTCGGGTCCACAAACTTTAATTGTCAAGAGCGAAAATTGTGAAAGTTTACTTGCCACTAATCAAGATCCAGATGACGAGTTGTCGAAGTCTCCCCAAAGATGGTGATAAACATATACGTATTTGTGTTTTCTTTCTTAAACAGGTCGCAGATTTTCTTTATCTTTAACATGGATATGTTTCCACATTAAAAGATCTAGGCACCAAAATGTGAGCAGAAAAAATTAATCCCTACAGATAGAATTAATCCCTACAGTAGTTCCATGGTCAGCGAAGGAGGAGGAAGACTACATATTTCACTTAAAGTCTAGCTCAGAGAAAAACTAAGAAATGCTATGAGGATTGCCATATCACTCACGACAACCTAGAAGATTTCAGTCACACCAAGACAACATCAAAGTTTGAGAGAATCAAAACGTGTTTAGACATAGGTAATGTTTGCCTAAAATCTCCCGTAAGCAATATGAATGTACTGCCAAAGGGTTTCGAATTTCCTCGCAAATCTCCTAATGATTGCCCCAGAGCCACCAGGACTCAAAGAGATATTACCGATAAAAATCTTGCCGAGGAATCACAAGATTAACGTGAAAATTATTGCCTGGCATTCAGGTACAGCCCAAACGATGATTATGCATTGAGTAGATATGTTCAAATCGGGTCTATGTCTAAAATTTGTCCCAATTGCAAGGCCTTGAAATTTAATGATGAAACAATGGGAATGTGTTGCGCCTCAGGAAAATTGAAACTTCCTCAACTGGCTGCACCGCTAGAGCCACTCATTTTTTGTTGTTGCTGAAATTAACAAAATAAGAAAAAACAAATAATGACAATTTTCGAATATAATCTTCTGCTTTATAATGCATTTCTTTCAACGGTAAAAACATTTTAAGCTGGAAAATACCCACTTATAAGATTACTTTCTGGGTTTAATATTTTATTATTCTAAAAATTTTAATGTTCTTTCAAAATACTAGAGCCTAATCGAAAGCAAGACCCCCTGTTAATATATTTGATATATATTAACACTGCGAATTTGAACTAGCAAAAATAAATTAGTCTAACTAGCGTCAAACGAATTTCAAACGAAGTTTCGAGGTTAAATAAAGTTGAAAATACAAAGTTACCCACCCTATCGACCAAATGGTCCACCAATGATGGCTTGTCAAAAGATAAAAAAAGCAGGTTGTATTTAAGTATTCAGGGGGAGGGGGTTGAGAATTCATGGTCCCAGAAGTTTGTTTCAGCCTTTCAGTCATGCCGATTAAAAATGTTTGTTTGATGTGGATTCAACAAGATATAGTATGTCCATTTGCCTGTTAAATGTATCAATGAAGTCTATTTTAGGTTGGGTATTTGCAGAATTTAGGGCTCCTGTCCCTGAGATTATGCCCATCATGATTCATGATGCTTTTGTAGGTATGTTTTCCTTTATTTTTTGATTGTTCTGAATAAAACGCTTTTATTGTTCAAGTTAATTACGTTGGAGGATCTTTTCACGGATCAATTTTTCATGGAAGAAGACAATTTTCCATGAAGGGGGTGCGGTTTTCCCAGCATTATTAAAAAAAACGACCAGAAATAAAAAAAACAAGTTTTTTCAACTAAAAGTAAGGAGAAATATTAAAACTTAAAACGAGCAAAAATTATTACGTGTATGAGGGGGTTCGCCCCCTCGTCAATACCTCGCTCTTTACGCTAAAGTATTTTTAGTACTTTCAAAGGAGTCATTTATTCTAATTAAACGGCCTTCGGGATTCAGGTGTTATTCTTGAAGAATTGCAACAAAATTCGAGCTTGAGTGTAAAGAGCGAGGTATTGACGCCCTTTCCTCCTTCCAGCCGTGTAACTGAACTTAAACTGCTTGGGGTGTATCTTACTGCTAATTTAAAGCAGGAGAAACAGACGGAAATGATGCTCCGGAGAGCTAATGCAGGTATTAGCTCCCTGAAGCTGTTGTCGACACGGAATTCCTTCAGATCACATTTTGCGAGTTAATACCTCTTTTATACGGTCTTGCCTTGAATGCTGTTCCCCCATTTGACATTACGGCCTAACGCAGGAGCAGTCGGATGCGATTGAGAGAGTTCAATTTCGGACATTGTTGGTAGTTTCAAAAGCGCCCAAAGTCCCATACTGTGCCCTCCTTGAACAGTTTGGCCTAGATTCCCTTCCCTTCACAGCATCAATAACTTACGTCAAAAATGCATCAATTTAATCATAAGGCATAACCAGCTTAAAAAAATCATTATTAGAATTAATTAGGGTTTAAAAAAAGTCGCAAAAATTAAAGCCCAATTTGCAACTACTGCTAGTACGGCTAACAACCCACATCAGCCCCAAGCCACCCCAGGCCAATGTAGCTGCGCGCGGTCCTCTTCAGTCCCAATGGCATTTTTGACTTATGTCAAAAACGCATCAATTCAAGCATGAGGTATAATTAGCTACCAAAAAAATTATTGTTGGAAGTAAGTAGGGTTTAAAAAAGTCGTAAAGTTTACAATTGGATTTAGCAACTACGTTAAAATATTTTCAATGAACTTGTAAAACTGTGTGCCATCCAAATGCTTTCATACTGGTATATCAAACTATTTAAAATTGAGGTTAATTTACTTAGTTTCTGATAAGCTAATGTTAGTCTTAGCTGCTTGAAGTTCTATGAAAACTGATGCTTTTAGTGGTTTTCTTCATTTACTTTTATGACATAGATGATTATTTCCGTAACTTGCAGATGATGTAAATCCATGCACAAGTTATAGCCTTCGTGTGTACATAAATTTATGGCGAAATTTGTTGTACATATCATAGAGTTGATTATTTATTGTTGATTGTAAATGGAAATAAAAAAAATGAAAATAAAGCTATTCTATAGAAGTTAAAATAATTTTTTGCTGAAATTTTTACCTTTAAGTTAGGAAGGAACGGGATGGAGGACTTTCAGTCATATGGACCTAAATATACAAAATTGTTGGTGTCCCACTGGGCTGAGGCCCTTCTCCCGCTATCCTGTAGACAAACTTGAATATAGACAAATCTTAATTTACCATTTTATTAAAAGAACTTTTCATATTCTGTTTGTCGAAAGCTGCTATTGTGTTAAAGTAAATTAATGTCCGCATCATTGATAAAAAAAAAAGTTCCACAAGTTTCAAGCAAATGAAATTTCTTTTTTGTTCCATTTTCAGGTAACGCGAGCTCCCAGTCTAATTTTAATTTACGGGGTACCAGTCCAAAAACATCTTCTTGTAACTGTACTCCTGGCTTTGGGCAAGACAGCGGGTCTCGTTGGCCATCTTTATTCCTCATTTTGTCTCCAAACCTCCCACCAATATTGGCCCTAGATTCCAAGAAACATAGAGTTCCAACTTTGGATTCGCAGAATGTTTCTCAAATATTGTCAAGTCAATACGTGATTACCGTTACCACTTCTGTCCAACATAAAAGGTGTAATACGCAAAAAGGTGGTATATCAACACATTTTAATAAATATTGTTTCTAGCAATATATTTACCATTTAATTATTCCTATGTTTTTCAGAATAATTCCATTTTAAGCAGTAAATTAGAAATACTAATAAGACATGTATAGAATATACACAGCCTCATTACGAACCTGCAAACAGATGTGATGAAGGTTGTAAAGAAACAGTTCACGGCTTTCGCTAGGGTGGAGAGTACCGAATTTTTGATAATTTCAACTTGCCCAATTTTTTCAAAATTTGAAAACTTTAATCAGCTCAAAGAAATTTTGACGTATTTTTTCAAAAAGGGAAGGGTAAAACGAACATCAGAACTAAAAGAACGACAAAATTAATTCCAGTTGCAGGTAAAATACTTGCCCAGGTATTCTGGCTAACTAGGGATGAAGAAACTAAAACGTTATAGAAAATGAAATTTGTTAAAATGGATGACAAAAAGTAAAAATAATAGTAAAAATTATAATAGTACATTAATAGTAAAAATTATTAAGACTTAAAGGAATTAATATCAGTATATTTATACTAAACTGTCAATCCACATTTATTTGTTCTTTTTTTTTTTTTTGTAAATTGCATGTTATGCTTAAATACAGTACAGAAAAAAAACACCTAAGCTTTAAAGAATAATTAATTAACTAATTTAATTATTAATCTGAAAATTCATCAACAAAAATATAAAAAGGACGAAGCATAAAATAAAAAGAAAAAAGAACATTTAGACAAGCAAAGCAACTGCAAAAATATGCAAGTGATCCACATGTTTAATGGGAAGTTAAAACGTGTACCACAGATCATTTTAACTAAAAAGATTAACGTATTAATTTGTGGCCAAAAAGAAACCAACAAATCCCTTGCCATTTCATATTCTTGTTTAAGGTTTCCAGTGTAATATGTTTAAATTTGATGAATAAATGATTCATTCAGAGACCATTTTTGACAGTCCATTTAACGAATAATAGAGAAAATTCGAAAAGACTCTTCGCTGTTTTTTATTTAATGCACCAACTATTTGGCGGAAAAAAAAAGGCCAGATTTTTGGGAGAATATCAATTATGAATATTAGTATGAAGAAATTCAAGTGTATTATAGAATAAGGTACTTGTCTGTTGGAGCGCCGATCACTCGAGTTGGTAGCGTCGGATTGTGTTTTGTGAATACAAATTATCACATATATATAAATAAATCAAAACTTTCATCGTTTTATTAATGAGTGTGCCAATCATGCGCATTAAAAGATGCGAATGCATCGGATTATAATGCTATTAATTTTAAATACGTTTGACTGAGAAACGAGTTGTCAGTGATAAGCAATCTGGAGGAAAATCATTATCGCTTTACAGGCACCCTCTCCCTCATTTCAATTAAAAAAAATTAATCTGACTTTAAAAATTTGACTTCATTTGTTTACGTTCTATTTCATCTATTAGAATCAATAACAACAGAATAATAATAAGCTTTTAAAAAGTTGGTTTGTAGTATGTATTTTCACATTTTATCAGTAGACCATCGTCAGTGCCCCCAATGCAGACACATGGAAAAAAAGTGATGTTAGAATCAGTAGAGCATTGATAAGCTGGTCCTGGTGGTATATACTCGGCCGCGATCCAACAAAATAGACTGACATTCAGAAGAAAACCAAAGGCCATAACAGTGTTTGTATTGTAATCTAAAAATAGAAATATAGTAAATAAATCAGAGAATTTATTCAAACAAAATTTAATCATGGTTGCAGCGGTAGCTGCAACCTCGCGAAGGGTGAACCACAGCCCATAGTAACCGAAATCTAAAAAACGCGTATAGGGACAAACTACCTAGTGAAAAAAAGTGGTTGCAGATGTCATCCAACTGGACAAACCAGATACTAATAGCCTGAAGTCAAGCAAGTCTGTTTTATTCACACTTAGAGAAAAAAGCAATGTCCCGGACCAGATATTCCTCTTTGGACAAATGAAACCACACAAGCCTTACAAGCAAAAACCAATCCAATGCCAAAATTTTCAAAAACCGGTACACTAAACAAACAAATGCAGTGAAACCTTACAAAACTGCAGTAAATGTAAGAGTTCCCATCCAAAGGAATGCTAAATTGCAACAATTATCAGGCAATGTACATAAACTGCAAAAACCCTTATGATTCTTCCAATAAAACACTATGCCCTGCATATAAAACGAACTTGGTTCAGGGAGTTCTTTATAATCCAATAAAACTGGTTTTGAAGGCCAATCGCATGTGAAAACTTATATCTTTGGGCTCACTCATCTCAGTATTGAAAAAATTTCAGTGTGTCAACATGGAGGATATTATCCTTGGCATTGCTTTTACTATAAAGGATATTCAAGGCAATAGCAATGGCAACATCAAAGCTAGAGTACTTAACGTAGCAGTAGAGATTACAAGGGGTTTTCGGCTAACCCTTTTATGGGGCGAGTTTTTAAACGCTATATAATGTCATTAAGTAAATTCAAGTCGGAAGAACAGTTATGCTTTGCAGTAAAAGTGAATATAATGCATATGCAAAAATTTTGGGGAGAAAATGAGCGTAGGAGGGGGCCTAGGTGCCCTCCAATTTTTTTGGTCACTTAAAAAGGGCACGAACTTCCATATTATGTAGATAGGAGCTTGAAATTATGGCTATAGGGTTCTCTGATACGCCGAATGCGATGGTGTGATTTTCGTTAAGATTCTATGACTTTTAGGGGGTCTTTCCCCCTATTTTCCAAAATAAAGCAAATTTTCTCAGGCCCGTAACTTTTGATGACGAAGACTAAATTTGATCAAACTTATATATTTAAAATCAGCATGAAAATCCGATTCTTTTGATGTATATTTTAGGATCAAAAATTTGTTTTTTTAGAGTTTCGTTTACTATGTAACAATTGCATCTCAAGAGCATAGGTCATATCAATTGTGGTAGATGAGATGTGCATCTCAGTAATGTATTTTTCAAAATCTAAGGAGGGTTTTTGTTGTTGTTTTTTTTTTTCAACTTTCCCAAAGAAAATGCCGAAAAGGGCTTTTTTAACTGAAAATAACCTGAAATAAGTTTTTTCAGAAGTTAAGGAGAGAAAAAATATTAAGGGGGCATATGCCCTCCCCTGTACGTGTATGTAAGTAGCCTAATTTCATTACAAATAAAGCGAATCAACTTGGTTGAATCCAGTACTGAAGCCGTTAGCTTCTCAGAAATTTAAACTTATTGCAAATTCGTCCTCTTTGGGGTGGATTGCCGCGGGCATCGCAGGGAACATCGAAGTCTCGTGTCAGGAATCGGAGAACTTCTGCAGGCGCCATGAAGAGCGCATAGAGTGCAGCGCGTTGAAGCATGTCGTCCGGCGGCCAACGGGTATCGAGATAGGTCAGTTGACTCGAAGTCCTGTGACGGATTTCGGCAAATGGGTCTTCAGCGAGGGCACTTCTCAGGATGACGAAGGCCCAGAAGAGGTTGGTTGCTCCTGATCCTCGGAACGCCTGTGTGAGAGTTGATGGATCCTCCCTGTAGAGCTCGCGCAGTGCTCTCAGAACAGCGCGCTTGGCGAGGATCAGATTGAAGACATCGTTGACCGGCACTTTTTTTTGTTCTTCTGGTTTTTGAGAAGCTTTTTTTTTGTGATAAAGGAGTCACATCTCTGTTCTTTTTTCTCTTTTTTTTCACCACTCTCTCTCTCTCTCTACCTTTGTTTAAAGCTGGTGATGGGTTTAGTTTTTTTTATTTCTTGTCTTTTTTTTAAATAAAGTTTAAAGTTCATCTGAAATATTTTTTTCCTATCCATAAGTTGTGTCCTTTTATAAATGAAGCCTAAAACAGCACAAAATTAGAGCGGAAATTAGCAGAAATAAAATTAGAAATATCGCCTCCTTAAATCCTTTAAAGCTGGAGCGTAATTTAAGCTGTATCAAAAACTCTTTGTATTTTCCAATGTCACGGGATCCGGTCGGAATTTAAAGTAAGAGCTCTGACACAAGATGTTCTTCTAAATATCAAATATAATTAAGATCCGATCCCCCGTTCATAAGTTAAAAATACCTAATTTTTTCTAGTTTATCCGAATTATTCGTCCCCCACTCCTCCAAGATTGTCGAATCGGAAAACGACCATTTATAATTTAATCTCGTCTGGTCTCTGATACGCCTGCTAAATTTCATCGTCCTAGCTAATCTTTAAGTGCCTAAACTAGCAAAACATGGACTGATAGACAGACCGACAGAATTTGTGATCGCTATATGTCACTTGGTAAATACCAAGTGCCATAAAAGTAAATAATTACCCATACATGCAGTTCGTCTTCTACAGAAAATTCTCTCTAAAAATCCCCTTTCTCATCACACCTTAAATCCCCAAATGCTTTGACTACTGAAGGGGTTTGACTTATGCTCTCAACTAAATCAAGACACAATCAACTTTGTGTTTATTTAAAGAAGTCACTTTAGCTTGTGTATTTTAGGGACTTCGTGCTTCTACTCATCCCTGTAAAACTGGAGTATTGTATCCAAGTGTTATTGCCAGTAGTATACATTTGATAAGTGGTATTTACTCAATTTAGAAGCTTTGTTATGGACTTGCCTCAAATTCCAATGGCTGAAGATGTCTTGCTATGTGAAGTTTGTACTGGTTACCAACTACGATAGTGTCATTCACCACGATGGGCGGAGATGAAGAAGTGATGTAACCCACTTCCAGGGGAATGCCTTCATAGGGATCATAGGGATGGCCCAGGTCCTTCAGCATGTCGACGACACCGCTTTCAGGAAATCCTTCAACAGGCACAGGCGTACCCCAATCTTCCAGTGGGACACCAGTCTTGGCATCCAAAGCGGTGAGGAAAAAACCCGGGGATACGATGATCACTACACCACGGCCATCGATATAGCCAAAAGCCACACCCTTGCCGTAGTCAGCACGCATGGAATATTCCGCGCGAGGAGTCTTGGGCTCACGATATGACCAAACTGTCTCACCGTAAACTTTACTGAATATTCCACCAAGATAGCAATCATTGATTTTGGACACTATGTCTTCTACAGTTGCGGAGTCTAGCCCCGAGGGAGGAATCCTGCACAGGCTATCATGTACTCTTTTTTCAATTTCATTACGCAGACCACTTCAGAGATTTTCTATATCTTTTTGTGTGCAGAAGCAAAAGAAGTTTGTTCCAATTTTAACTTTTCTAAATAGATATATGGAAAAGTAGCAACTTCGCTGAATACATTTGCTTCTCCTTTGGTCTTTTTCTTAACAGCTTCTTCGAAATTATCTTGTTAAGATTCAAATTGAGAATGTTGAACTTTTAACACCTCATGAGTCCCGGACTGACAGGATGAGAATAAGTATTATTGTACAATAACTTTGTCACCAATTTTTTGTATCAACATTTTTATACCATCTTACTTTCAACAGATTTATTTGAACTTTATCCCTCACAAGATTTTAGATCAAAGACTAAATTTGATGGAACTTATATATTTAAAATCAGCATGAAAATCTGATTCTTTTGATGTACATTTTAGCATCAAAATTCCGTTTTTTTTATATGTTTTCCTATTGAGCCGGGTCCCTCCTTACTACAGTTCGTTACCACGAACTGTTTGAAAAAATCTGTTTCTTGGTAGTCACATGCTTTCGTCAGCTTGTTTAAATACGGTTTACTATGATTATCCCAGCAGACACTTCAATTACTCACGCAAAAAGACGACAAACCTAAAGGTGTACTAAAAATCAGTTGCCCTGTGGCGTTTAGCTTAGATTACCTGCGCCCAGCTATCGCACAATATCTAAGTAAATACCCAAATGTGTCATTGGAATGGGATATCAGTGATCGTGCTGTTGATGTTGTGGGGGATGGTTACGATTTGGCGATTCGTGCCACTGCACAATTAGAAGAATCGAGCTTGATCTGTAAACGCATATATCAATGCCGGACATTGGTTGTTGCCAGCCCTCAATATATAGAGCAGTATGGCCGACCCTATCACCCTCGTGAACTCGCAAAACACCATTGTATATTCGTCCCCCAGTCCATCGGGCCGCATCGAAGCCGCTGAATCCGCCGTTTGCTCGACCACGGATGTTTCTTGCACGCCGCTGCATCCCTCAATGCACAGCGACGTTGCGGCGATCAACAACCAACTGGCCAAACTGGAACGCGAGACACTTCGCACGCGGAACAAAACGGCGCCGATCCAAAGCAGCACGATCGATAACAGCAACCATCGAGCTCGAATCAACAGTCTGTCCCAGGCCACGTTGACCGAAGCAAAATACCGTTCCCATTGCCGCCGAAACGGATGGGAATTATCAAACTGCACCGGTGCGGTCGCGATTTCGTCCCCGTCCAGTTCCAACAACCGAATCCGGCAACAACAACCTTTATGGCGGGCTCGGCAACGACAAGATCTATAGCGGTGACGGCCACGATTTCATCTATGGCGGCGGCTCGCAGGACACGATCTACTCGAACGGCGGTCACGACACCATCTTCGCCGGTTTGAGCGACGACCGGGTCTTTGCCGGCGACGGCACCGATACGCTCCACGGCGAGAGCGGTGAGGACATCCTGTTCGGGGGTGCTGGAACCGACACCATCTTCGGCGGCGCCAACGACGACACGATCTACGGCGATGAAGGCAACGACACCCTTTGGGGCGATACGGGCAACGACGGCATTGCCGGCGGCGACGGCCGAGACAAGATCTACGGCGGTACCACTAGGAACGCACTTTGTGTTTTTTGTTGTTAACTGATAATTTATTTTGTGGTATATTTTTTAGTTTAAAGCGGAAATATAATTAAAAAAAGTAATACTAATAATTCTAATGACATTTTTTATTTTAAAATATAAAAGTCACTTATATAATACACACAGAACAGACACGGAAATGATACAGACGTGGTACAATCATGAGTTGATAATTTTACATTGCTATACTAGTGCTTTTGTTAAAGTAGTTTTTGAAACATCAGAATGTATTGCTTTTGGCCTTTATCTTTTGTCTGAAAGTTGTTAAAGTTTTTTTTTTTTTAATTTAATATCGTCAACTCCTTATAATTTAACCTAACCATAATTCTTGAATATGTTAGCAATAACCGACAATAAAGATAATGGAATAAAGAATGCGTAGGCATGTCTTTGTTGGCCTCAAGGAGATTGATGCTACAAAGAGTTGTTGTTAGTAGTAGTAGATTTTCTGGATCGTAAACTCGATTCCGCCACCTCATTGCAAGCGTATTATCCTCAGAAACCTCTTGCATTGGTACATAGTAGCTTTTCTGACTGTTCAATACTTTTCCTGTCTGGTATTTCACCTATCCGATAACATTCTTAGCTCCAACGTTAAAGCTCTTGGAACAATATATTGGTCTTACTTGCATGCACTATGCTAAAAAAAAATATATATTCTCTTTACGCTAAAATTTTTACTGTTTTCAAAAGTAGAGTTGAGAAAAAGAGTCAAACTTAAGCGTAAAAAGCGGGGCGTTGAATAGGGAAGAGCCCCTTTTTATATACGGGGTAATTTCTGCTCATTTTAAGTTTTAATGTCGCTCCTTACTTACAGTTAAAAAAAACTTGTTTTTTTATTAATCACTTAAAAAGAGCACTAGAACTTTTAATTTCTGTTAGAATAAGCCCTCTTGCGACATTCGAGGAACACCAGATCGATCAGATCACCCCTGGGGAAAAAAACAAACACACATCCGTGATTTTTCTTCTCCGCATTTTTACAGATAGGAGCTTGAAACCTCTATTGCCACTCCTTGGCGGTCGAGTGGAACGCGCAGCTCGTAAAGGAGAAGCTGCAGGCGAGAAGGAGGGCGAGGACAGAGAGGCGTCGCATGGTGTGTTCTCCGATGGGATTCGAGAGATTGCAGGTGGTTGTGAGAACGTGGCGGTAACCCACTGCGCACTGGCGAGCCACAGCGGGGCCGAGAGGTTAGGCAACCCGCGTCCGGCCCGCGAGGGCGCACTGGACGACTCATGCGGTTTCGCTGACGATCACGGCATGAAGCCCGCCTACACGTGCATGGCCGTCCTGGGGCTCGCGCTGGCCGGCGCGGCGCAGACTTCACAGCCGGCTCGCAAAGCGACCGAGGGACTAAAAAGGTTGATAGTTTTTAAAAACAATTTGGGTAAAGGCGGGGAATACTGCATAACAGTTGCCACATAACAGACACTTTATGATGGGCATTGCTTTGCCGTCATCCCCTTTTCCCTGCGAAATGAGAGACTAAAGTAATAGCTCCTCGAAATGACTAATTACTAGTAATCAGATGGGGACTGCTAAGTAGATTCATAATTCTTAAAATGATTATCGACTAAGTTGTAATGAGAAGGTAATTTATTATATATTCAATAAATAGAAAGGTCGTGCAAATATGGAAAAATGATGCGGTAACCACGTTAACCTTAGAACATCTTTACCTGAATCAACGTAAATATGTGTTGCCGCAATCATCTCCGTACTGGGTTTACGCCAGCTGATACCGAAATTGCCTCCACGCCTGCTCTTCTTCAACCGATTGGCGGCGCTACAACCGCTGGATTTAATACGGTTTATCTGGAATGGGAACCTGTTGCAGGCGCCACTCAATATCTAATAGAAATAGACCGACTTCCCACCTTTTATACTTCTCGATTCCTGGAATTTATCGCTACGGAGAATAGTATCGAAGTAACTGGTTTGGAGCCTGGAAAGCGCTATTTCTGGCGGGTGCGACCCTTTAATGAAGCGACTACCTGTACTTTTGTTTCCAATTTTGAAAGCTTCACCACCGGTACGGCGACAAATACTTGGAAATTAAAAAACACTGAGTCAATTTTTTTTCACCTTTTGTTCAAATTTCGGTCTTAAATCACAGGAAAAAAGATTTAACTTGTTTTTGTTTAAATATTTTCAATAAATTTAATTCAACCCGACAGCCTGTTATTAATATCAATATTTCTATCCCATATTTCGATGGGATCCGATCCCATATATGGGAATGTCACACAAGTAGTTAAATAAGTAGAATTTCATTTTGGAGGGAGTGGGGGCGGAATAAAGAAGGCGAAAATAAATAAATTATATGGAAGTTGTTACAGGGAATATCGTAAAAATTTAAGACTTAAGGGAAGGGGCACGGGCCAGATATCCTCTCATTTGATGGCGTTACGCGCCGATCCACCACACCCAACACGGTCATGGCCAGCGTATCTCAAACTCATGCCGCGCATATCAGCTGCCCAATAGTTTTGCGGGAGATGGTCCTGCTGCCAGATGGCAGCCGTAAGCTGTTTAATGGTATCAACCGTTTAACGGCGCCAACAACTTTGGTATCTGACAGTTTTGTTGTGCCTGGAGAAAATTCCAATGAAACGTCGGTTCATACGGTTAACGCTACTGCGCAAACACCTCTGACAGTGACTGTGAGATACGATAATGACTATGACGAAGGCAACGAATCGCGCTTTTTGCGGTTAGATAAGCTGGTCATAAAAAATTCAGCTGGGTAGAGACAGCAGGCCATGCTTACACTTGATTTGTTAAACAAATGTCGGGCAAGGATGGTTTTATTCATCTTGCATTAAAATCAATCACAGACTTTATTCAGATTTCCTGCGTCAGCGCAAAGAAACCTATTGTCTACTCAATCATCTCTTATGTAAGCTGCTTGGTAGAACGAAATTATCTTCAGCAAATTCATGACGCAGCCCCATTTATTCCAGCCCCCTTTATCAATTTTCAGAACTGTTTCCACCCCACCCCGTTTCTGAGGCATCAAAGAGTAATGGCATTCGGGCTATGTTCAAGGCAAGGAAACGGCTGCAAATAGCACGACACACCTGTAGAGAGTCATAAAAAGATTTCAACATTCAAGAAAATTGCGTTGTAGTTTTCAGAAATAAGAATACACACGTATAAAATAAATTCAATTCTCATTAATAATATTTGATCATTTAAGAAACTCGGATTTTAGATTCAGAAAATATGAACATATACGGCCAAAATACATGTGATTTTATTAATAATATTTGACCATTTAAGAAACTTGGGTTTTACTTTTCAGAAATAAGAACACATACGATTAAACTGCATCTGATTTTATCAATAATATTTGATAGTTTGAGGAACTTGGGGTTTATTTTTCGTAAAAAAGATCAAATATGATTAAAATTCATCATATCTTATTCAAAATATTTGGCTAGATTCCAATATCTTTGAAAGAAAACTGGGCTATTGTTAACATTAAAAATACACGAATGTTAACAGAAAATACAGCTTGTTGATCTTTGCTAATGCTAGTTTTTGGAGATATCTCCTAAAACCCAATCAGGAAAGCTCCGAAAAATTCAGGAATAGTGCAAGCACTGATTTTATGAAACGAATAATTTTAGGAGTGAATATAATTTTTACTTTTCCAATGTAGCGGATTTCGTAATCAGATACTTCAATTAAGATTCCAATGATTCCAAGGTTCAATAGGCTTGCATTTCCAACATGATATCAGCAAAAACAAAAATTTAAGCTTCATTATACAACCCATCAGAGAGATGACGGCGAGATCAACCGCACCCTGGAAGGCCGCATCGCCGGCTGACAGCGAGACTTTTAGGTCGGACAGCCCCGCCTTTTTGAGATGGAACTTCGCCTTCTCCGGATCGTACTCCCGCTGCGGCAGATCGGCGTAATAAGGCATCGAGGGCCCGATCGGCTGGTCGTTGCCGATGGTGCCATGTCCCTTCATGACCAGAGCCAGGGTTTCTTCGCGGTTGATGGCGTATTTCAAGGCCAGACGCACGTCGTTGTTATCGAAGGGCGCCGCGTTGGCGAACATCGGCATGGTCGCGTGTGCGCCGCTGGCAACCTCGTCGACAACGACACCGGATTGCTTGGTCAACAGGTTGATATCATGCACTTCTGTATACCACGGGCACTGATAATGTCTTTAGCAGGTGACACGATGTTTACGATTACAGCTTTTTGCCTGAACCAGTTAATTGAAAAGAAAAATAAGGTCCTTGCTGAATTTAATAGTTTTACAAGTTCTAGTATTTGGCAGTGAATGTTTCAAAAACAAATTTCTTAATATTTTGTAGAAAAGGATTTCCACGTGTTTTAGATAAGAAGTTCCATGTGTTTTGTTTTTAATGGTGAATTTGTAAAGCATGTAAATGGTGATACTCAGGCTTTAGTCTTGTTTGATATCTAATCCCGAAATCGCATTGTGACCTTGTTGCATTAAGATTTTCGAACAGAAATTATTTTACACATCAACAAGACTACCTTCTCCTCATGCCCCCGTTTTTTTTACGCTTCTTTTATAGTGCTATTGAAGGATGTATCCAGGAGGGGGTATCTAGTTTGAACCCTCTTCCCCGAAACTTTTGTTCGATTCATAAAAAAGTAACAAATATGCGTATAAACAAATCTTTGATGCGTTTTATAATTTATTTTTCGTAAAACACCAGCTGATAAAAATACCCCTCCCCCCAAAAAAATTCCTGGACACACCCTTGATGTTATCCCGGAAGCATTTATGAGTACAAAAAATGTAGGTGACGGGTAATTCGATTTAGCAATAGCTTTCTAAAACATTCCCTTTGCAAAGTAAATTATAGAGACACTAAAGTGATGACGTCATAAAAACGTTTCACGAGGAATTGCAATTATAACTACATCACATTGTTAACCTGCCATACAATGCCCATGAGCAAAGTATCGCGTTCAAATCTAATATCATCTGCGAGAAACGGAAGTCTGAATACGAAAATGGCCTTAAGAAACTCTGTTAATTTTGCTCAATTCACAAAATTATGAACTGGGTTCATTTAACAAGGATTTGATTGGCATGATTCAACCTTTGAAAGGGTTTATCTCGACGATTGCTTGCGGTATGGTTCTCAAATTTGGATAGGGTAGCTATGTCAACAAGAAGAAAGCAATTCCAATACTCTTTGGCTTCTACCATTGAAAAAAAGAAAAGAATCATTCTGGGTTTCACAGCACATACACACATGCGCAAAGAATTCAAAATTTCAATTATTTTTAAAAATTATACTTTTATTTCCAAAAAGTTTTCACATGATCAAAAATCTCCTAAGTTGAAAAAAACACGAAAGCGACAATACAAAATCCTGTTCAACCAGTGGTCTATTCTTTCTCTATTTCTTTTTCACCTTTACTTTTGTCATATTTCGGGGGATGTTCCAACATTTTATCAATAATACCAAACTCACGAGCTTCGCTGGGACTCATAAACTTGTCTCGCTCCATGCTCAACTCTAGAAGAAAAAGTTGGAGGGGGGGTTAACTCTGAAAAACTAAAAAAAAAGGTATTTTTAACTTACGAACGGGTGATCGGATCTCAATGAAATTTGATATTTAGATGGATAACGTGTCTCAGAGCTCTTATTTTAAATCCCGACCAGATCTGATGACATTGGGGGGAGTTAGGAGGGGAAAACCTAAAACTTGGGAAACACTTGGAGTGGAGGGATCGGGATGAAACTTGGTGGAAAAAATAAGCACAAGTCCTAGATGCATGATTGACATAACCGGAACGGATTTGCTCTCTTTGGGGTATTTCTTGTAATTCTGAAAAATTAGAAAAAATGAGGTATTTTTAACTTACGAACGGGTGTCAGAAGATACTCACTTGATAAGAAATTGTGAATTCTAGTCTTTTTTTTATAAGTAGAAAGTGATTGGAGACCAACCAACCTCTGTTCTACAACTGTTTTTGATATCTGATCCTTTTGTTACCCCTTAGGATATCTGATCAACACCTTCAGTTAACTATTTTGTACTTTCTCCATGCCTGATCAATTTCACATGTGGGGGATTTTTTCTGAAGGGGAGAAAATCCTGGCTCCCTGCACAAACGTTTTATATGAAATAACTTTTAAGCATGATTTTTTGTTGTTTCAACAAGGTTTCAGATGAGATGTTGCCTTTCTTCAGGTGTAGGAAGCTTTTGCTCAGAAATGCTAAAAATTACTTCTTATGTGAAAGAGGCTGCTTCCTCATCAACGCCCCGCTCTTTACGCTAAAGTTTGACTCTTTCTCTTAATTCTACTTTTTAAAACCCTAATAAACTTTAGCGTAAAGAGCGGAGCGTTGATGAGGAAGCAACCCCTTTCATATACGAAGTAATTTCTGTTCGTTTTAAGTTCTAATGCAGCTCCTTACTTTCTGTAAAAAAACTTGTTTTTTTAATTTAATTTCTGAACGTTTTTGAATCAATGCATGTTTTGATATTGGCTCTCCGTAGATGAATAATTAAAATGAAATCTGCATATTTATTTTTTTTGGCTAGATGGCTTTCTCATAGTTTGATACTAGGACTACCAAGCGTATTTGGTAATATTATAGCATTATACTGCTACTACTACTATTACTGCTAACAACTCACTGCAGCACCAAGCAGCCTGAGGCCAACACAGCTACGCAAGCTCCTCCTCCATCCCAATCTATTCAAAGCCTCCCTCTTTACACCCTCTTGGATTGTTCCCATTTCCTTTAAATCTTTCCTTATGACATCCTCCCACCCCAGACGAGGACGACCTGCTTTCCGTTTAGCCCTAGACGGTTGGCCGAAAAGGACAATCTTCGGCAATCTGTCATCCTTCATCCACAGAACGTGCCCGCCCTACCCATCTCAACATTTCTCTCATTATAGCAATCCCACTTCTCAGCATCTGCACTCTCTGACTCAGGGAGAAGACAACTGCCTACAAGTGCCACATCTGTTGGAAATTTGACCAATGGACGTAATACTCAAACTAGAACACAAAATCTCATAGGTGCCAATTTTATTATCTTTTTTTAGTTTATATTTTTCACATTTTTTTTTAGACATAATCTGACCTTTTCTCTTATTAATGCTCTGTATCCTGCTGCATATCCAGAGATGCTCCTAGGCTGGTGGCACCTGGGGAGTATAAATTAAAAAAAGAATTCTTCTAATAGAAGAAAAGAATAAAATTCAAACTTAAAACAAACAAGAATGTGCCTGTGACTTTGCAGTAATTATGATAGTACACCGAGTGATCTTCTATTATTTAACTTGATAGACTTAAAATTTTTGCTTTTTGCTACGCAGCAGGATTATTGTTCACTTGAAATATAGTGTAATATTTCCAGCTCTCCCATTATATCAATATTCTCTTCAGTAGAGGTCAAACAAGCATACTGTATAACCAGAGAACCCTAACAAGGAACCAACGTATAAATACAAGATCGATTTTGGTTTGACTACAACATCTACTGCATTTAAGCTCTCTTGATCCGATCTCTGCTCAGCATCCATGCAAACTAATTTTGTCAAGTTTTCTCTCAGAGTACCGTTTGTCATCATGGTACAGTGCTCTGATGGGCAAACACTGTTTTACTATCCCCCTATGAAATTTTATATGTTCTACATGACATAACTTCCCAGTTGGTAGAGGATTCTAAAGGCCGAGTAATGTCTTGCTCGGTTGGAAAAAGTCTAAAATTTGCCCATTTCCCTCTTATAAATTCGGGTAAAATTTCAGACAAAAGGCTTTTTGCTATTGAGGACACTGAGGACATTGATTAGGTTATATATTCTATTTTAGGTTGTTTTTTTCCAAGAAGCTATCATAATAGTGACTGAAAAACACCCCAAAAATTGTGACGCACAGATGGTACAATCCTTTAGAATCTATTTCTTTAATTGAGTCAAGAGAATGAAACCTTCAGAACCGAATAATTTATTAATTCTTACCAAAACTATTAATATGTTTAGTAAGAAAAATTTTTGAATTAGTGAATTTTAAAAAACTTGAAACTTTAGCAATCAAAAACGAGCCGAAATTAATTAGAAAAAAAAGAAGTTTTTTCTTTTTTTTTCCAAAAAAGAAGTTTTCTAACGAAAAGTAAAGGCCATATTTAACTTAAGATCAGAAGAAATAGAAACCTACAATAGCTCAAACTCAGAACAACCAGAAATTACTATTAAAGAACAAATGAAATCCAAAACGAACAGAAATTAAATAAATAATCATAGCAAAAAAAAACATACAACAGGCACTATATAAATGAAAAAACAAATCTCGTTGTTGTGATTCCTCGGCCCGCTTTTTTTTCATACTTTCTCTATTAGCCTCAAGCCTGTTTTCACGCTGTTGTTTTGATTCCTCGGCACGCTTTCTTTTCATAGTTTCTCTATTAGTCTGTGATTCCTCGGCACGCTTTCTTTTCATACTTTCTCTATTAGCCGCATGCCTGTTTTTACACTGTTGTTGTGATTCCTCGGCACGCTTTCTTTTCCTACTTTCTGTATTAGCCGCACGCCTTTTGGCATAGACTCTTTGAGCAGCTTCCTCGGCTGCTGCCATTGTAGGTTCTGCTGTCATGTTCAAATCTATATTAAAAATTTCTCTTTGAAAGGCCTTCTTATAAACTTTGCCAAAGGCGGCGTCTATGATGTCTTCTTCAGCTTGGGGGACATCGGAGCGGTTGATCCTGAAGAGAACCTGCAAAACCAAACGCCCCTCAACTTTGCCTTGGATGGAGACGAGTTTACCCGCTACCACGCTAACGACGGCACCTTCAACGGGACTCCGGGTTACAACGACTACGAAATGGCGGTGGGACAAATCCAGGTTTCAACCGGCGAGACACGCCAGTTTTTGATCGATGATGTCCAGGACGGCACGGCGGCGCGGTCCGTGTTTCTCGGGATGCGATTCGTTTATGTCGGTGAAGGAGAAGCTCCGCCGAGTGCGTCAGCCAACATCACCTCATTTGCTGTGTGGAAGTTGCTGGTTAATCTATATCTTCAGCATAGGCAAGTTCGTCTATGAGCAGTTTGCCAATTACAAAAAGGTTTCATTAATGACAGCACAGCGGTTAGGAACAAATGGGAAAGTGTAGACAAAAGGATAATACCCTGCAGCGCTCTTGTCGAAGTTAAGAATACCTCTGAAAGTCCTTCAGTCTTGTTATTTGGCACAGAATTGATTGTACAGTCTTTAGTTAAGGGAGACAATCCTCCGGGACAGTAGTTTTGAGATAGTGGTTATTTTTCACCAAAGCAATTTGCTAATTTCAGCACCCAAGGGGAAAAATAATAAAGAACGATATCATCTTCCAAAACGATATGCTCTTGGATGTCTACCTTAACGTGTTCTACAAGTTTGATTTCGTCTTCCCACGAAAGAGCCAGAAAAACTATCAAAGAGACTAATGTTCTTTTCATCAAGCCTCTACTAAATTTTCGGTCTGTGTGTCTCGCATCCTGTGCGTAATCTGCTTTCTCTTAGTCCACGAGCAACTGCCAACTGTTTTAAAGAATCTAACTTGTTGTTTCTAATTTTTCATCATATGCTCTAGGAAATTCTACGGGCGGAAAAATTTCTTCTACGCGGTGCACCAAGTCCAACCTTAATCCGGTGACCACAATTTTAAAAGATATGGAATTCACTACCAGCTGCGGCACGGGGTATTGCACAATTAAAAAATGTTTGGAAGAATAGAAAGATAAGTGTGCAAACCAAGATTAGAATATTGGAAGCTAAAATGATGACAGTCATCAAATATGGCTCTGAATCATTTGTGCTCCAATAAGTGGATGAAGATTTACTAGATGTTTTTCAGAGAAATTGCTTACGGATTGTACTAGGGTCCTGGCTGACTGATCGTATTTCAAACAGTAGCCTGTAAGAAAAGTGTAGTTCAATCACGCTTTCTAGGGTTATAATGAAAGAAAGCTTGAGCTGGTTAGGGCAAGTTCTGTGGATGAAGGATGACAGATTGCTGAAGATTGTCCCTTTTGGAAAACCGTCTAGGGCTACTAATAATGAGCCGAACCTGTAATTATTGTTGTGACATGGCCAGAATTTTGGTAGAGACGTCTATAGCAGCAATCCTAGTAGATCTCAAGAGGATTGGGGCTATAGGAGGGGGGGCTGAGTTTTTGAGAGTTTTTGGCCTATTGGTAAGGGGTTCCCAAATTTTCTTTAATGCTTAATTCACCGTTGTCTTTATTGATGCTGGTTTGTTTTTAGCAACCTCCAGAGCTTCTCTGATTTTCTGCTTTAAGAAGTGCGGAACAATAGCAATAAGATGGGCGTGGCCAAACTTAATGGAGCACACGAGACATACTTTACGATCGAGGTATCCGCTCTTTAACGCTTTCTTGAGAAATTTTCAATTATTCCATCCTTGTGTCTAAGTTTGAGTGTTTTATGTTTAGAAACATATATTTCTAAAGATTGTTTGTTATTCATCGACTAAAAATACACATTATTTTAGCCTCCAAGATACGGGAAGCGTCCAGCCGACTCAGCAGCAGAGGGTGATCCTCAGTCGTTAGCTGCCGAGGGATCAACATCGATTTCTACCTCCTCTAGTGTTAAGTATTCTGTTGATATATTGCAACAGATAGATGACTCATCTGATAGTGTTAGCAATAATCAACAAGCTGTGTCAGTGAAAACAGCTGTGAAAAATGAAAATTGTGAAGATTTCTCTCGTTTCAACCCACCTGAATCTGCCTCCACTTTACCTTCATTGGCCGAAATAAGGCCACATCGAGCGGCTGAGTAAGATGAGTGGAGTTCGGGATCAACGCTAAAAAGATAATTTTTTCTTGTTCACAGTGTCCGATAATGTCCACATCGAAATGCGAGGACAAGTTGTCGCCAATTACCACCTTTTTCCCAGGGAGCTTCTTCAACCGGGGCAACAGACTGAGTGTGAACCAGTCATGAAAGGAAGCAGCCTCGAACCAGCTGGGCATGGATCTGTTGAATCTACAACCCTTAGGCCCTCCTTGGACCCACGTATTCCGAAACTTCTAGCTTGTGTACAGCACATAATGAGGCAACACTTCCCCGTCTGTATACCCTCATAGAAATTCTGGAAGTGGAATTGGTGGACTTCAAATGAATGAGAAGAAACTTAACCTTTAAGCAAAGTTTAAACAGCCATTTTTTGAAACAAAGTCAAATTTTTCAAACAAAGTTAGCTTTCTAAGTACTTTCACTGCAATAGAAGACAGAGCTAGGTATAATAATATATAATAATAATTATTCTAATTACTGTTGCTAGTTCATTGTTGTATCAGGTCAAATAAAAGCAGACTCAAACCAAAATGAAACACAACATCTGCTTGGGTAATATGTCATTGCCAAAGTTAATCTTTTTCTTTATTCTAAGTCTCCGCAAATTTCAAAATACCTATCTTTGACTGCCAATCATACAAAAATTTTTGATATTTGAAATATTTCTGTAGTTAGAAGTAACATGTGCAAATTTTGAAATTTAAATTCATGTATTTAAAGTTCTGAAATTATTGTTGGACATCAGAAAGTGTCAGTAGCAGAACACGACGCTTTAGTCTACAACATCATCATGGCAAATTGCTTTTCTTGGCCTGTTTAAGATTACTTTATCGCAACATTGTGTTCTCACCCTGAAAACTTTGACTGTGGTACCGTTTTTCAATTCTCTATTGCTCTTTACTTTCTGTTTATAAAGCTGATGTGACTAGAATGCTCTCGGCTTGCATTGAGTTTTATTTCAAAGAGGATTCTTATCGAAATTCAGTATTTAAGAGCTTCGGCCTCTGTTGAAATCCAGCCACTTTTAGCTCACCGTTCATTACTAGGAACGGTGAAATGTATATAAATGATGGCCCAATGAATATATATATCTTATGTATTTTCTTAAAGATAAATAAAAAAGATTTAAAATTAACAAACGAAGAAATAGGGGCACATTTTTATTAAAGTAAGCTACAAAACATCAAATAAAGTGCTTATATAACAGCATCAATAACGTGTACGACACCATTGAAGGCAACAAGATCGGCCTCGATGACGTTAGCACCGTCGACGGTGATGCCATCTGAAAAGATAATAAGCGATGACGTACTTAACCCGGTTTTGCTACTTTAGACACTTCCAGGTAATCTAGGACAATGAAATTTGGCAGGCGTATCAGGGACAGGACCAGATTAAATTAGAAATAGTCGTTTTCCCGATTTTACCATCTAGAGGGTAGTGGGGGCCCGTTCATTCGGAAAAAATAGAAAAATTGAAGTATTTTTAACTTACGAAAAGTTGATCAGATCTTAATGAAATTTGATGTTTGGAAGGATATTGTGTCTCAGAGCTGTTATTTTAAATCCCGACCAGATCTGGTGACACTGGGGGGGATTTGGGAGGGGGAAACCTAAAATCTTGGAAAACACTTGGAGTGGAGGGATCGGGAAGAAACTTGGTAGTTGTTCTTTTTAAATTTTAATGTTGCACCTTAGTTTCAGTAGAAAAAATTGCTTTTTGTTTAATTTTTGAACGTTTTTCAAAAAATAACAGAAAATACCACTCCCCCATGTGAACCTCCGCCAGTAAAATCCCCCATTGAATCTTTCCTCCCCATGGAAAATACCCCTCCCGAAAAATTTCTGTATATTTTTCAACAAAAAATTTCACCAATAAGCAATGGGCAAAGTGCGTAACTTACTGCCCTTTCCCTAGGTGCTGTATGGGACATATCATCCCTAGAGGCAAAGTTTTGGATCTTTCAACTATGCTGAAAAAAGACTATCTCAAAATTTGATCTAATGTCTTTGCACTAAGAATTGGAGCCAGTCACATATCACGCAATGACACCTATCGGTCGTTTATAAGAATTTCACACTTCTTAGATAACTGCCAAAAAGCGTCTGATAAGCAGATCTTAAGGGGAGGGGCATGTGGACAATCATAATTTGATGATCGGAATCTGTGTTATCCTGCTGATCCATATCTTCGAGAATTGCAAACCACAAAACGGTTTGCGGTTATCTCAGAAGCGTGAAAATGTGAGATACAACATTTAGCCATGACAACAACAATGGTTAGCACGTCCCATAAGAAGTGATTTTTAACAAATATTTTAGTAATAACAAAATAAACAAGAAAATAACAAATCTGTTTGTGCAAAATTGTGAAAAAAAAAGAAATTAACAGATTTAAAAGATTTAAAAATTTAACAGATTAACACATTAACAGATTAAAAGATTAACATATCAAGAGATTTAATAGCGGATTTTGCATAACAAATAAGTATTGGCATCAGAAAGCTTGAGGAATTTTTTTTTAACAGATTTAAAAGATTTAACGATTTAACGGATTAAAACATTGCCAGATTAAAAGATTATCAGATTAAAAGATCAACATATCAAAGATTTAACAGTGAATTTTGTATAACAAATGTTTATTTGCCTCGGGAAGGTTGAAAAAAAGAAAAAATTAACAGATTTAAAAGATTAAAAGATTAACAGATTGGAGGGGCTGTATAGAAACATGGACAAATTTTTCGGCTAATCAGGTCTTATGACTTAACCAATGATAATTGCTGTATGGGAAACGAGAAAAACTTTTAATATTTAAGATTGACTCTACTGTCGCAGCTCTACGCTGGCTGAGTAAGGGCTGCAATCCAGATGTACCTTGAAAAGCCCTATGCTACCCATTTATTTATTAACTGGCTCTTAATGCCGGGCAATATCGCCCAGATGAACCCACGGTGAATCAGAAGAAGGGTATCTGTCTATATAACACATCCTTTTCTCAAACTTCTTTGCATTAATCTGTGGATACCTTTATGCAAAAAGACGGGAGAGATTTTGTTTGGGAAAGCAGGATTGATATACAGGAATATGTAGTCCGAAGAAATTTTAAAATAATGATAACGATAATTATAAACACACAGATACAGAAAAAATAGCTAAGGGAGAAAAAAAAATTATTAATAATGTAACTCAATGCCTTTATGACTAATCTTCGTGACACAATACTACTACTGCTACTACTACTACTACTGCTAATAATAATAATAATAATAATATTTTATTCTTTTTTAAACTTCGGATGTTTTTTTTTTCTTCTCATTGTTATACAATTTAGATAATCACTTTATAGGCATATCTAAATTATCTTAATACACGCAATATTCATCGTAAAATGATTAAATTAATTGCCTACAGTTTGAAAAAAAAAATCGAAGAAAAGGGAGGAAATATCTTAGAAACTGGATAAAGATAAGGTTTTCTACCGGTCTAGGCCCTTCCTCCAGGAATAACTTTAAGTTTTGGGCCTAAAGGAGAAATTTAAATTATCTTTAAGGATACATTTACTCCAATATAAAAATATGAAAATTCTGGAAATCTGAAAAATTAGGAAAAACTATTAAAAGGCAAAAATACATTTAAATTAGTATCTTCAACATGGGGCTTTTTTCGAAGTGGATTATACTCAAAATTTGGAAGAAGGCATTACCCTCAAAATTTTGACCGATTGTCTTAGATATGAGATTCTTATGAAAATGAGAGTGGTGAATACTCTGTCAGCAATTCTTGGCTTAATATTTGATTAAATCAAAAGTGTGAGTGTATCCAAGTTGTCAAAGAGTTTAGGTAGATTTGTGAATGGTATCAAGTTTTATCTTTCAAGCTAACTAGAGAAGGTATATAACTAACCTTGCTACTTTGGTCCAGATTTTTTGACGGGTGTATGTTGTTAAAAATTGTTGAAAAATTTTGTCCAGCATACAAATACCAGGCCAAACTATAAATTCTTAAAGCAAAATTGAAAAGATTTAAACTAGTATTTTCCTTTTCCCTGAAAAGACTATGTCAATATAAAACGAACAGAAATTAATTTTAAAAACTTTTTCTCAAAATCCCACACCTTGACCAGGCGGTTCGCGGCACTCGGCCGATCGGACTGCCCGATCGCCTCGCCGGCGAGGCACGCCAGTGCCGCGGACGCGATCAGCGGCGGAACCAGATGTCCGAGGCGGTTTCGGGGCATCGGCAGGGGGCCTTTCCGTGCGCACAACAACACCCCACGCGAGGGCGCTCTACAGGAGATATCGGACGATGAACGCGCTCAGATTGACGGGAATCCTGCCGAAACAGCCTCAGCCTGCCTGATCGAAGGACTCTCGCAGCGGTCGGAACAGCGTCAGTGACGCTGTGTGCCCGTGGACGAAGGATCGATCACCGATCGGCCCGATCTCGCCGCGCAAAGAGCGAGGCGTTGAGGAAGAGATAGCCCCTTTCATATGCGGAATAATTTCTGTTCGCTTTAAGTTTTAATGTTGCTTCTTAATTTCAGTAGAATTTTTTTTATTTATTAATTATATAGCTAGTCAAGCAAACTGAGTTATTATGAACCATTGTAGCAACATCGTTTGGGGAGACTCGTTTGACTAACCGCTAGCTCTGTATACTGTTCCATCCCACTTTTTAAGGCCATAATGAAAGAAAGGTTAAAATTGTTAGAAGACGTCTGGGGGATTGTAAAAGATTTTAGTTTTCGGCCGTCTGGATGCCGTCAGAAACAAGAAACAGGATGTCCCCGAATGGGCTAATAGTAGATGTAGAAGTAGTAGTAGTAGTAGTAGTAGTAGTAGTAGTAGTAGTAGTAGTAGCAATAGTAGTATTAGTAATAGTAGAAGTATCAGTAGTAGCAATAGTAGATGTAGAAGTAGTAGTAGTAGTAGTAGTAGTAGTAGTAGTAGTAGTAGCAATAGTAGATGTAGAAGTAGTAGTAGTAGTAGTAGTAGTAGTAGTAGTAGCAATAGTAGATGAAGATGTAGTAGTAGTAGCAGTAGTAGTAGTAGTAGTAGTAGTAGTAGTAGTAGTAGCGGTAGTAGTAGTAGCAGCGGTAGTAGTAGTTTAGTAGTAGAATTAATAGTAGTAGTAATAGTAGTAGTAAAAATGTTTCTGATTGGTATCTAACTAAATACTTGTTTTTCTATCTGTTTTTTTTTCTTTCCTATGCTATAAGTTGTAATGCTTGCGTAATTCTAAATTGAGAAAATCTCGATGAGATCTTTGTAGCTTAAAACAGTTAAATTTTGCGCTACTACCGAAGAAAAAGTGACCAACGCCTGATCTGGTATTTGACGTTTCTTCAGTTCCTTTGGTGTAATTGTAAGGCAATATTAGCATAGTAATAAGCACTGGGTCTCAGTTTCTGAAACTAACAAATTTACTAGGTTAATGACAGAAAACAATATCGGCAAGATTGGTCGAACTCTAGATGGAATTAGTGATATTATTCCTGTAACATTGGGGGTAGTTGGAGGGGAAACCGGAATTCTTGGAAAACGTGAAAATTGGGGTATCTTTATCTTACGAGTAGGTGATCCGACCATAATGAAACTTGATATATAGAAGGAACTTGTGTCTCAGATGCTTCATTTTCGACTCGAATCGGATCCAGGGACTTCGGGGGTTGGAGGGGGGAAACTGAAATCTTGGAAAACGCTTAGGGTGGAGAGATCGAGATGAAACTTGATGGGAAGAATAAGCACAAGTTACAGATATGTGACTGATATAACTGGAACGGATCCGTTCTCTTTAGGGGAGGTGGGGGTTGTTAATTTAAAAAATTAGGGAAATTGAGATTCAGGCATGGTTGCAGAAATTGTCTGTTGGCTTAGTTGGTTCCAATCATTCACCACTTGCTGGCTGAAAAAATCTAATTAAACCTTAGTATTAACAGTTAACAGCTTTTTGGAAAGTCCTTGTGTTTGTCTTTGATGGGAAGAGAAGGTGAACAGCTTTTGGTCTGCTAGCTATAGGTGGCTAGTCATTAGGCTAGCTAGCATAATGACTAACCATCATGTCATTATGCCTATGCCAAAAAACAAGTGTTGGGAGGTTAGCAGATTGTAATCTACTGGAGTAGGATTGACTGCATAAACTGTTGATGCATTTAGTTGCTCTCCTTTGGATACCTTCAACAAGCTGGATAACAATTATCGTAGGTAAGGAAAAGGGGGATCTTTACCTTGTCTTCTTTGAATGAACTCCAACGAGATGGAATTGCAGGATATCCTCTGTAAAAATAAGATCCGATTGGGTGTCTAACTGAATTACTGACTAATTTCTGCTTCCCAAATAAACTGCCTTTCCTAAAAATAAAATGGTACCTACACAAAAGTCCGCTATTTGAGCCAATCACTTGCCAACTGGATTAGAGAAGAAATACGATAAATTAAATTCTATTTTTAAAGTTTCTCTGGGAAATACTTTGCCCAGGAATATTTATTTGGAACAGGGATTCTCAGATGTTTACTCCTATTTTTTAAAGTTTCATTTCATAAGTGCTCCCAACTGTGTTGAAAACTTCTTCGCTTGGGAAGAAGCAGAGATACTTCCGAGCATTCTGTACCGGTCTCTTGAAACGAATGTTATTATTTCGCCACCACTGTAACGTACAAGCTGTCCCTACTCTCCTTCATTTTGGGTTTTCCTCCTCCTTTTTGCAGTTCCTAATTTTGTTTCTTCCAATGTGTTTATTCTTGTAACCACCTTTAATCGTTATTGAGTGCCTCTTGGTTTAGGGGGGTCGCTGCTTGTATCTGGGATTCAGGAGACAAGCAAGAACAACTTTTCTGGCTATATCTTCGTGAACTCACCATATACTTCAAACGTTACTGCAACAGGGGATTTTTTTTTTTGGTTTAGGGGGGAGAGTTGAGGGCGGGGGGTTACGTGGGAGGATATTCCCATGGAGAAACTTCTCATGGGGGAAGAGAATTTCAATGAAGGGGGGCACAGGATTTTCAAGCATTATTTGAAAAAACAATAAAAAAATAAATATGAAAAGATTTTTCTACTGAAAGTAAGGAGCAGCATTAAAACTTATAACGAACAAAAATTATTACGCATATGATAGATTTACCTCCTCGTTATACTTCAATCTTTACGCTAAAGTATTTTTAGTAATTTCAACTATTTATTCTACGGCCTTTTTGATTCAGAGGTCATTCATAAGGAATTGGGACACAATTTCAGAATCCATATCTGCCGCTTCCATATAGATATAGAAGGGGTCTGTAATTAATTGAAGGCACCAAAAAAGGGAGGTTTTAAGTAGAGGGGGTCTATAATTAGAGGGTGTCTATAATTAGAGAGGATCTATAATTAGAGGAAATACGGTATTCGATTACCTTCCACTTATAGTGACAGTAACCGCATATAAACGGAAGTGATAACATAGTCTCACTTGTGCCGGATGTAATAATCCGAGAGCTCACTTTCAACACCTTGAGCATTTTAATATTTTCTAAAATCGGCGTATATGCAAGTTTTATATGAAACTGAAAAAATACACCTTTTGCGTTTCGATATTATCTTTATGATGCCCTACTATCATTTTTTGAATCATAAATTGATAGCTAGAACTTTCAATTTCCAATCACATGAGCTACTTCTGAAGCTTATACGACCACCCTTTGCATAAAAATGTGCATCCATCCGAGGCATAACTCAAAACATTTTCCCCAGGGCTCTTGAGAGTTTTATGTATATGACTTTTGAACTATTTTTAACAGAATGGCAATCTCAAAATTTTTATTAGACGGGTTTGGGGAAAGGGTGCGGGGGAGGCTTGTTACCCTCCAATCTTTTTTGCGCTTTTGACACTATACAAGCAACCCCTCAGCAAGATCCACACTTGCCCCACGGCATAATTTACAACGCCTGCCCGCGTAAGAAATTGGGACAAAGTTTAAGCTTTAGTGTAAAAAGCAAGGTACTGACGAGGGGGTGAACCCCTTCATATACATAATAAAAACATTAGAATACAGAAGCTGCTTATGTAAGCTAATTTGTAAGTTACGTATGTCTTTTACTAATAAAAACATTGGTAAAAAATTAAAAGTTCTAGTTGCCTTTTTAAGTAACCAAAACTGGAGGGCAACTAGGCCTCCTCCCCCGCTCCTTTTTTCTCATAATCATTCGATCAAAACCACGAGAAAGCCAATTAGCCAAAAAAATAAATATACAGATTTCGTTTTAATTATTAATCTGCGGAGGCCCAAAATTAAAACATTCAGGTATCATGTGACATAGTAATAAAGCCTATTTGAAGCATTAGCAAACTTTGCAAACTCTTTAGTGTTCCAAACATCCCTCTTTATGAGCTATAGGGTTCCGATCCATCAAGGCCAATCCACTCTGTGCATAATATGGTAGTAGTTGAGCATAAACAAAAATAACCGAAATAGGTAAAGTCAATCAAGGTGTCAAGTGATACGGTTACAATAATAAAGTCTACTCGAGGCGTAAGCCATTTCGAAAACCTTTCTAGTATCCCTTTTTATGAACTACATGGTTCCATCCCACAAGGCCTAGAAATAGCACCTTCGGTGGCAATGATAGAACACTTAGGTGGCACGTGAACCTAATTTTTCGGAAGTAACCTTCCCCCCACTCCCCCGCGCCAAATGTTCGAATCGGGGAAACAACTATTTCGAATAGGTCCCTGATACGCCTGCGAAATTTCATCATCCTAGCTTATCTGGAAGTGCCTAAACTAGCAAAACAGGGACTGACACCGACAGACAGACAATGCCATGATAACAAGTGCACGAGGACCGAAGACATAGTCTGTGATCGCAGCAAAAGGAGCGAGCGAAGAGACAGTACATGAGGTTATGCTTGTCATGGCAAAAGGCGTTAGGGCGTAAAGAGTGGCATCAAAAAGCTGTGACATCCAGCTATTTTAGTAAAGTGCGAATACCAAAGGTACAATGTTTATTTTCCCATTTTCAAAAAAAGATATGAGAAGGTGATAGCCGGTCAATCAAGCACTAATATTGAAAGGAATAACATTTTATTGGAAACACGATTTATATTCAGAAAAAGACTATCTACAAAAAGGGCCGTATCCAAGATATTTGTTGTTTTTTTTCGGGGAAAGTTACACAATAAAAAAAAAATCACATTTTGTATATATGTATTATGTTACATTTTTACGAGTCAGAAAAGTATTTTTTTTGGGGGGGAGTGGGCTTCAAACCCCCAGCCTTCCCCCTGATACGGCCTTTTCTACAGACAAAGCTGTTCTAAAACTGAGTGATTGGGGTAATTGTGTATGTCTCCTTTAAAGTTTATACAACCACGACTTCCATAAGAACTTATATGCCCCCGAGGAATGACTTATAACCCTTGTAAAAGGCTCGATTGGGTTGTTTCTACCTCGAAGGCCCTGTTATATGATCGTTGGGCTATTTTAAACAAAATAACTAACTCAAAATTCCTATCGGAGGCATTCGCGGAAAAGAGGACGTGAGGAGGTGGGGCCAGTTGCTCTTTGACTCTTGAAAAGGACACTAGAACTTCGGATTTCCAATCAAATGACCCCCTCCAAAGTTTATACGACCATCCTTTCCAAAAAAACCATATGATTTAATAGTGGGCAACTAGTAAAACTTTCAACCCTTGAGGCTTTTCAAATGGGAGAGTCACTCGGAAAAGGCAACATTCAATCTTGATGCCAAAGTCGATTGCGATATCAGGTTCTTCACTAGTTTTAAAGTTCAGCTGCACTATTCTATAACTTCCGTACCTTTTCGTACTTACAACGCTGCTATCAAGCCCTGGAATCTGGGAGACATTATAATCAGGATTCATCTTGATAATTCCGTTAAAAGGTATTATCCATTTAACGGTATGTCCCGGTCGTCATCAATGACGACCGGGACACTCAGAGAAAGCGACCGGGACACAGGGAATGTTCGACTAGCAATCACCATCAACAAAGCACCGGGACACAAATGACGACCGGGACACCAATTTTTTGGTTACTTAAAAAGGGCACTAGAGCTTTAAATTTCCGCTAGAATGAGTACTCTTGTGACATTCTAGGACCACTTGGTCAATACGATGATCCCCTGGGAAAAAACAACAAATAAATACGCACCCGTGATCAGTCTTCTGGCAAAAAATACGAAGTTCCACAATTTTGTAGATAGGAGCTTGAAACTTCTACAATACGGTTATCTGATGCGCTGAATGTCATGGTGTGATCAAACAGTTCGTGGTAACGAACTGTAGTAAGGAGCGACCTGGCTCAATAGCAAACGAAACTTTAAAAAACGGAATTTTGATACTAAAATATTAATCAAAAGAATCGGATTTACAAATTTTCCACCGTTATTGTTTCAAGAACAAAAATCAGCATGCAACAAGTTCCATGAACAAAACCGTTCTCATGTGGAGAAAAATTAAAGTGAAAGTTTCACGAAGAGAAAAATTAACATGCAACAAGTTTCATGAAGAAGAAATTAAATAATATTAAAGTTCTCGAAGACTAAAATCAAGATACACTTAGTTTTTTCAAGAAATAGTCCGCATGTAACGATTCTCACGAAGAGTATGCATCATGTTTCAAGAAGAAAAACCAACATGTGACAAGTTTCATGATGAAACATATTTCAATATATTTAGTTTCACGAAAGAATAAATTACGTTACAACAAGTTTCACGCCTTTCAGTAGGCTAGGATTTTTTTTTCTGAATTTAGGAAATGCTTTTTCAAATCCTTGAAGGCTTCTAAATAAGGATTAAACAAAGCTGTAAAGCTGAAAGTACTTTTCTATTATTTCATTTAAGTATGAAATTTTCTTTGTATGATTTTGCTTTTAAAACAGAAGGATTTTTAAAGGTCATGGTAAAATTCTAGTTAATTGACTTCTTGCTATCTTGGAATGGGTTTAGGTTAGGAAAATGAAACTTTCAAGGATGGGTCTACAGGCTAAAGTGTGTCCCTGGAAGGTATTTTAAAGAACCCACCTCTGCTCCTTTTCCCTCAAGAGGGCACTGAAATTTGCCTACGAGCCGATCCAGCTCTGCAACGAGCCTCAGAGTGAGGGGTGCCAGCGCCGGTGGTCGGCGCCGCTCGAGTGCTCTGGCAGTGTCTGCGTTGCGGAGGTGAGCCTCGATTTCGCAGCCGACAGCGGCGAGCTGTACGACCGCACGGTCAGCATCAACGCGTCGCTGAGCGGCCCGGAGCATCAGCCCGACAGCGCCGCGGTGACGATCACCGTCGAGGAGTGATGATGGTCCACCCGACACCTGGCGGGTGAACCCGACAGTCGGCGCGGCGGCGCCGTCGGATCGAGCCGCTGAGCTTGCTGGCACGGACGCCGCATCGAGGCCGGTCATGCGTCATCCGTGGAAGCTAGTCTAGTTGATTTATGTAGGGCAATTCAGGTTTTACAAGTTTGTAGAGAGAACAAACGTCTTTCAACTGTCTTGGCAAAGGCTCCTTCAGCTTCTAAAATTCAAAAGAAGAGAAATTACAATTCGTCGGTTCAGAAATCTCCTTGTGATGCTTGCAAATAGTCAAACCTAAGATTCCGTTAAAATAAGAATTAGCATGTATTCCTAGAATAGCTATAGGAGGTTAATCTGCTCTTGACGACTATGTTACTAATCTGTTTTTATTTTCTTAGCTCAGATTTTGATTCAAACCTGACTAAGTCTTGAAATGGGTAAAACGTAGAAATTTTTCATCAAACTTACACTCTTGTCCACCGCCGATGCGCGTCGCGTGGCACGCACCGTCGCCGAGTCGCCGCTGGTGAAGACTGCCTTCTGCGCCGGCGAACCCAACTGGGGTCGCCTGATGATGGCCATCGGACGTGCCGGCGTCGACTTCGCCGAGTCGTCCGTCGCCATCGACGTCGGTGACCTGGCCGTCGTGCGCGGTGGGATGGGCACGGCCCACGATCCGGACGCGCTGCGCTCCGAGATGGTCCGCGACGAGGTGGTCGTCTCCATCGACCTCGGTGGCGACCCGGCGGTCCGCGCCAGCGTGTGGACGTGCGATCTGACCGAAGAGTACGTCCGCATCAACGGTCACTACCTGACCTGATTCGTCGCGAGCCGTCTCGTCGTCGCTGAAGCTGACGATGGTGGTCGTGCGACCGTGGAAGTTCCCGGCCGCGACGATGATGCGCGCCTTGCCCTCGGCGATGCCCTTGACGCGGTATCCCCAAGCGCGGGCGACCTTGATGCCGGTCTCCACGGCCTCGGCCCCGGTGTTCATCGGCAGCACGAGGTCTTTGCCCGCGAGTTCGGCGAGTGCCGCGGCGAACGGTTCGAGCCGGTCGCTCTGGAACGCGCGGCTGACGAGCGTGACGCGTCCGAGCTGTTCGGTGAGCGCCGCGACGAGGGCCGGATGCCGGTGGCCGAAGTTCACGGCGGAGTACGCAGCGAGCAGGTAATTCGATGCGTGTGCCGACCTTTGTGAACAGCGTAAATCCCAACTCCCGTTCAAGTCCGCGCAGTTGATGGCTGACAGCGCTGCGGGTGATGCAAAGTTCTTCCGCGACCTCCCAGACAGTGCCATGTCGGAAGAAACTTTCCAGGGCGCGCAGCGCTTGTGTGGACGGGATATGTTGCATGCCTCAATGCTATAAGAGTGAGGAGAATTATACAATATCCCGATTTGGGTGCTAAATTGGTGAATAGTATTTGTCGAATGATGAAGAAAATTTCACTGGTTTTCAGCTGTGATTGGTGGCTAAATTTGCGAATAAAGTTCGGTTTAAGGAACCATGCATGCCATTTCATAGTTTGTTTTGATTTAGTTAGACATCTACCTAAATATTTCTTAAAAGCTCCATCTTAATGCTCTTAGCTTGCGTAGTAGCAACAGTTGTAGTAGCAATAGTAGCAGCATCCACATAGCACCTTTGATTTCTTCAAATTTGATTTCTTCACCCCATTCAATACACGCTGAAAGTTTAATACCATCAACCGTTTTAGAAGCATTTCTGACACGGCCTCTTGACAACCTGTGTGGGCATATTGTGTTTCGATTTAGTTCCAGAGAGTTTCGATACACTACAAATTTTTCACCTTAATACCTTTAGCTTCAATAGCAGCACTAGTAATAACAGGAGTACAATTAAAAGTTAAAGCGATTGAAATGTTTTGTCTATCGGGTTTGTTTCTCTCCAGGAGCTCAAAATAAATAAAATTTGGGTAGGGTCAGTCATTGCCTTAGTATATTACAGAGTCATCGTTCGACTGGGTATGATCCTACAGAGGTGGATTTGAATTTATCAAGATGTATTTTGCAAAATTTTTCATTATATTAATTTGTATAAGTTGGTGGTGTTGGTATTTTTGTTCTGGTTCACTGGATTAATCTTTTGTGCTCTTCACATCGCTGATGTTTCTTTCTGTTATCCGCTCTAGATTGATTATTTGCTCTGGTGCTTATTGAAGGTATTCATTCACAGTTTTTTTTTAGATTCTTTCCTCTTCCGATCTGGTTGGCGGATATCCTGAACCTGTTCCGTATGGAGATTAAGGACAGCGCCGCGCTGATACCGGACATGCAGGGCCGGCCGATTTACCTTGGTCTCGCAAAGTCCTCGGAGGGTGTTCTGGCCATGAAACCGCAAAATCTCCTCACCAATTTGCCGCTGGCCCAGGCGGCATGACGATCGCAGCAACGGAGGGAAGAATGAACGAAGAAATCCTCAACATGAGCCTCAGGAAGTTTCTGAAAAAAGTTGGTATAACCTCGCAACGGGAAATCGAATCCGCGGTGCGGGCGTCAGCGACCTCCGCCGAAGTCCCGGCGACAATTGAGGCGAAAGTGGTGAAACATCGACCACCGGATTATCGCTGGGATCCTGTCCATTGACCATAGCTGAGTTTACGACCGATCCGGCGTCAATATCCGCTTGTGTAATCGTATGGGTAGCCGTACAGATCGCGCTTTGACCCGGCGCCAGGGCGAATGGCTCGGCCGGCGTGCAGTTGATGCTGCCCGGATCAACGTTCGGATCGCTAACGCTAATGTTGTCGATCGTCACATTACCGGTATTAGTTACCGTAATCGTATAGTTGATGACGTCGCCGACGTCCAGCGAATTATTAGCGCCTAGATCAAGGGCGTCTACTTTGGCCGCTTGCAATTCAGGATTCGCCGGTAAAAGCGTCGTAGTCGGACTTCGCTACGCCATCTACTTGATCAAGAATCTGGAAGAACCCGGTTCCATCCCCGTCTTAGAAACCTACCAAGCCGGACCGGTCGCCGTCGGAGATGCGACCTTCTGGTATATGGGACGCGCCAACCAGTATCTCCAATCGATCTACCCGACCTTTGGCATCCAAGACGAATCCGCCAAACTCAACCTCAACACCGCGACCGTTGAGATGTTGGAACTCCTGCCCAACATGACGCCACAGTTTGCCGCCGCTATCGTCGATTGGCGCGACGAGGATGACGATGTCACAGACGACGGCGCGGAATCGACGACTTACCTTCAGCTCAACCCGCCCTACGAAGCCAAGTGACTTCAGGAACGATATCGGCGATGCGGTTATGCGTCGGATGCATGGAAAAAACCTGTGTTGATTGGACGCCAGTGTGGCCGACGCCATCAGTGCACCGGGAGCCGTTGAAGATCAAGAGCCGGGCCGATCAGAAGGTTTTGATCGATGGAAAAGCGAGACGATCAGCGTGTGCTATCGTCCCATCCAACCGCCGTCGACAGTGAGGATCGTGCCGTGAACGTAGTCAGCGGCGGATGAGGCCAGGAATACGACGGGGCCGGCCAAATCCTCAGGATCACCCCAACGGCCGGCCGGAATGCGCTCGAGGATCGCCTCATATCTTGCGCTGTCGTTGCGCAGTGCCTCCATACAGCTTGTTTTATTTCGTTTTTTTTAAACTTTAGTAATATTATCAGCTCGTAATTTATACTTGCTAACTATATAAACAGTTATTTACTCTTCATAGATAATAATATATAAAGTATGGTATATACTTTTATTAATACAACTACTAATAACTCACCGCGGCACCAAGCCGCTTAAGGGGATAATGGCTATGTAGGCTTCTCCTCAGTCTTTGTAAAGCCCCTCTCTTTACACCCACCCAGGAAGTTCACATTTCTCTTAAATCTTTCTTTACAACAGCCTCCTACTCATACTGCATACGACCAGATTTCCGATTAGTCCTAGAAGGTTGGCCAAAAAGGGCAATTTGTGCTCCTCGATCAAGCGCTCCAGCACGACCTCCACCTCTCCATCCTTGCCCTGGGCGGCGAGGATGTGCGCCATCGCAGCCAGCGTCTCGACGCTCGGCAGCGGGTGCGGGTTCGAGTCGAAGCCGTCCACGGAGGACCTTCCGCCGGTGGTTCCGCAACCGACGAGGCCGAGCAGCGCCAACAGGAGCACGAGTCTCGAGAGCATCATCACTGGCCTCCTCGCGTGCTGGAGCCGCCGGTCAGCGAGCCGGCGCCCACCGCGGCGTTCTGCCGCTCGCTCTCGAGAGCGAGCCGAACGTTGGTCGAGCTCCTACCCGTACCGCCGACCGGACCACCGCGGACCTCGTCGCTTCAGTATGACTGGGATTTGAACAACGATTTCGTCTTTGGTGACGCGACGACCAGCTCTCCCACGATCACTTGGGCCACGTTGCAAACGTTTGGAATCGACGACGACGGATCGTACACCATTCATCTTCGCACCGATGACGGAAACGGCGGCTCGGATACTGACTCGGTCACTCTGACCGTCAACAATCTGGCCCCGTCGGTCACTTCGACAAACACCGTCTCGATCGACGAAAACACGACCGCCGTTCTGACCGTCACCGCCACCGACCCGGTCGATGCCGTCACCTATTCAATCGTGGGCGGTGCTGACAGCGCGGATTTTTCGATCGACACCAACTCTGGTTATCCTTCTCTTTTTTGTTGGTCATTATTTTCATGATTTTTTTTATCTACCTGTGAATCCTGTGCCGAAAATAATTTAATAGCAAAAGAGGTTAAACAATAATCTGCTTTGAATGGAGAAGGGGGTAGAAGACAATTTTCACTATAAGTTATCGTAAAAGATGTCCCTCAAGCATTAATTAAAACATAGTACCTTAAAGAATAAAAATTAAACAAATAAAGATCGAGAGTAATTTTTTTCATGCCATCGCAACTACTGGGCAAGAAAAGACGAAAACTTAGGGAGTTCAACCGATCCCCTTCTTAGAACTATTAGAGAAAGTTAAGAGGAAACATATTCGTATTTTATATTATTGGTAAAGTGTCAAAGTAATTTTCAACTATCCTTTCCATTGCGAATTTGCTACACGCATAGTGGTTAACAGGTTGAGGGCAAGCACTTTCCGAAATAATGCCCCCTAAGTTTCCATAAACATTGGCACTGCTAGAGACTATAACTTTTTTTAAACTAACTTTGGAATGGACAAGTGCTTGAAGTAGATTTTCTGTCCCAAGCACATTTACCCTGTAAAAGTCATTTGAATCACCATGCCCAACAAAGGAAATTGCTGCAAGGTGAATAACAAAATTCGGATTCACACGTTTTATTACTTTTAGTAGCGAAGTCTTATCAGAAAGATCCGCTGTAAATTGACCTGCGAGAGCACGCCTGAGTTTCCCGGCGGGCACCATCGGGCTAGTGACGATCAGCGCGAGGGCGGAGTGAAACAACAGGAACCCGAAGTAGCCGTTTCGGGTCGCCTGCGCGAAATCGCCAGCGTAGCGATAGGTCCACACGAGCCCAACGTGTGTCGAGACCACGACGGCCGTCGCGAGCAGCAAGAATCTAGGCGTGTCCCTGCGACTTGCGACCACCGCTGACACCGCGAGCAGGAGAAAGCCGATCAGCGCCGTGGGAAACGTCAGGTCTTCGACCCTGAGGACCTGTGGACTGCAAAGACAATGACGCGCGAACTGCATGGGTTCTAGCTCCTGGCTCGCTCCGTTTGCTGCTTATTTTTTAGTTTCTGAGTATGTACACATACTCTTAGGCATATACTAATTATTATTATTATTATTGATCGAAAATACCTATTTTATTGTGGTAGAGAATTTTGAGGATGTCTACGTAGAGCAACAGAAGTAGAAAAAAGAACGAATTTATTAGGTTCCTGATCAGTTGGGAAAATCAAAAGAAAGTTTAAAAAAAGTTGCACTACATCTGAAATCTGACAAACTAAACATAATTTGCTAAGTTCATAACTTACTTAATTATATAATTAGTTAATTTAGAATAATTAGTTAATAATTTACGAAAAATAATCTAAATCTGTTCTAGTGGTTAAAATTATTCATCGCGTTCTGGTAGACCCGCTTTACCCAATGAAAGGCATGATAGGCGAGCGCTGGGACGGCGGGCGTGCGGAATACTGTCTGGCGCATGTTTCGCAACTGGTGCGCATTCCAGATCAGGTCAGCGATGACGTGGCAGCCTGCATTCCTCTGGCCTATGCCACGGCGCATCGCATGATGGTCACGCGAGGGCACGTTTCTGCAGACGACACGGTGCTGGTTATGGGTGCCAGTGGGGGTGTGGGTACAGCCTGCGTATTACTTGCTAAAAGAGTTGGTGCGACGGTGATTTCCTGTGCATCCAGTGCTGAAAAGATCGCGCGACTTGAAGAACTGGGGTCGGACCACTTACTCGCACTAGCGTACCCAGGCGTCAAAATTGAGCGTATTGGCACATCATGGCGTATTGAGTCTGAATTGCCGCACGATGGCGGCCAGCCTTATACTGAGCAAGACCTAGTAGAGATTATAAAGCTCTGGCAGAACAGTGAACTGGAAATGATCAGTGCACCCAAAGTAAGCACTGAACAAGCGATATCCGTGGCAACATTTTGGCTAGCAGCAGAAGAGCTGCCGCTTAGTTACCAATTGTATCAGCTAAATGGCGAGTACATTTTGTTTGCCAAAAGGAGCCAACGCTGGTTGCAGTTGAGCCAGCAACAAGCACAGCAGTTATTTAAACCAATAGAAGTCTAGTGCCAGAGCTCGCCCCGACTCGGTGACGATGACGGGTTCCGGGATACCGGCTTCCGCGCACGCGCGGCCGAGCGTGCCGACGACGTCGTTCGCGTACTCCTGGAGCGAGTAGTTCATCGACGATTCGCAGTTGGTGCGCGAGCCGTCGTAGTCCACGCCGAGCCCACCCCCGACGTCGAACCACCGGATATCGACACCGAGGCGCGCCAGGCCGACGAAAACATTGGTCGCCTCGAGCATGGCCTGCTTGATGGACCGGATGTGCGAGATCTGGCTGCCGATGTGGAAGTGCAGCAGTTCGAGACAGTCGAGCATGTCCCGCTGGCGCAGACACTCGACCGTGTCGACGTGTTCTGGCGTGGTGATGAGTGACACAGCTGTAACGAGGAGAGAGGCGCCAAGCAATAACAATAAACGCCGAATAAGCTTATTAAAAGGTATCTGTTGGTTATACGCAAAAACCAGAGACACGCCGACAGCCAACAAGAATAGACTGACAATCAACGCCCGCCATTCACGCCAAAAAACGCCTGTCGGAATATCCACATCGAGATACCCGAAAAAGCGTAAATCAAAAATAAAGTGAAATACCACCATCATCACGATGGCGGTAAATCGAATCACATCGAGTGTATTATTTCTTAACACGGTTCCGACTCGAAGAGTGGGTATGGATGACTTTCCATTCCCCCTCTACATAATAAAATACAAAAAAAAAACATCTCTCACAAGCACATGCTTCCAAGCAAGAAATTTACTATATAGTAGGAAATAATATAAAGTTTTAAAATAACATTGCTCACAAGCAAATATTTCCAAACTTGTAGTTCATTTTAAAAGAACAGAGGGAATGCAGAAAAAGGCAAAATATACACAAACAATTAAAGTTGACAACAAAAAAACTAAAGCAATACAAATATATTAGAAATTAACAGAAGAGTTATTTGATGAAACACTAAATGGAGAACACTTCCATCAGAAGAGGCGATACATCTTTATATCAACACAAGGCTTATAAAATATGAGTAATTGTAACATTTCTTTGTGACGACCTCAGGTTTCTCTCGTCGGACTACCGACCAAAATGAAAATATCGTTCTTGGGTCAAACGCAAACCATTTCTTTGTGGCCGAAGCGAAGCTAACTCGACATGCGGATTCTTCGAGGTACTGATGTCCATCCTTGGTGTTTTGCTTCCCTGCAAGAATCGACACATCGACATTCTCACGTTTCGCCAACACTCCCAAGAATTGGAGCTTGTAATGATTCAGGTTCGGTGCGATCCAGAGGACGCGAACTTCATCGTCTTTTTTTTGGGTTTTAGTCAATTCCTGAGTTCTGATCGGGGGAAAACTATTTCAGCGCGGCGGAATCAAGCAGCGACCCATTGATCAAGTTGTGACAGATTTTGAACTAGCCAGAAGATGCTATGTGCATACTTTTAATACTACATCTACAGTTACTGTCACTAAATGACACTCAGGGCATTAAGCTGACACTTTTAGTGAACGTTTAAGGAGAGTTTCAATTATGCGAACAAACTATACTAGCAATATCATAGGCAGCGCTGCTCTATCATAGCAAGTAATATCATTTAATTTTTCAAATGAGCTAATTTTATTGGAAATTGTTAAGTTCTAGTGCCCTTCTTAAGAGTCAAAAGTGACTGGAGGGCAATCAGCTCTCCTCTTTAGCTATAATTTTCCAAACACTTCCAATCAAAATTTTAAGACAGCTATTTTTTCTGTTCGTTTTAAGTTTTAATGTCGCTCCTTACTTTCAGCTTAAAAAAACTTGTTTTTTTTTAAATTTAATTTAAAAATTGGAACGGGGCCACAATTAGTGATAAACAAAGAGTTAAAGAGAGATGGGCAGAGCATTTTGAGAATGTGTTAAACGGTGATAGAGTTACATGAAAAGATGTAGAAAACAATGAAAAAGTTTGACAGTACATTGACACTATGTCGAAACTTGAAATTACAGAATTTGAAGAAGTCTTCACTTCTTACATTAAGAATTCGTCAGAACTTTTAAAAAAACTAAAAGAAGTAGAGATTTCTTCAAATTCTATAATTTCAAGTTTCGACATGGCGATTTTGCAACAAGTCTTCAGCTTTAACTTGCAACAAAAGGAGAAGGTATTTATATCATTGGATTTATTAGTCCTATCCATTCACTGAGCAAGAGTTATGATAGTGAGTAGGCCTGAACTAATGAAACAGTTCTTGCTAAAGAACTATAAAGTAAGGAGTGACGCTGCTCAATAGTAACCGATGAAAAACAAAATTTTAATATCAATCGATCTATTAAAAGAATTAGTTTATTATGCTGATTTCAAATATATAAGATTCATTAAGTTTGTTACCCATCAAAGCACTGGAGGATCCAGAGGGGATTGGGCCTCCAAGATTTTTCTTGAGCCCTTTTTCCCTGCTTTCATATAATCCGGCGTTTGAATTACAGTCATTTTGTTTGTGACTTGGAGTTAATAATTTTCGTTTATTAATCACTCTGTGTTTAATTAGCATTAAAAAAGAGTTTGACCGCCTTAAACATGGAAAATAGATTGATTTTACATATGTTTTAACTACAACATTGTGGACAAGTCTGAAAATGCCAAAATACAGCGTAAGCTGAATAATTTTTAATCCCATCTTTTGTCTTCGGGGATTAAGCGACCTTTTCGCTCACTTTGACAATCTAGCACAACAACAAATATCGCAATCATAATTGACTTTTTGTCGAAGAATTTGTAGCAATATTAGGAAAGAGAGGAAAGAATTGGATAAGACACAGTACTTTTCAAAACCACCTTGACTGATCACTGTATAAAGTCAATTTCCCCGATCCTTACAATGACAGTAAAATCCACCTTCTCAGTTTCTAAAGATATTTCTAAAGTTCCAACATATTCTCTAGTTCGCACCTTGATTAAGTTAACCGAGAAGTTTCATCCCTTTATAACAAAAGTACTCAGTAAAAAAGTGTCTTGCTCCTCAATGTTTCTCTTATCCCTTCCTCCTTGCCGCCTCTACCACATGCTGATGTTCTTTGCCAATTGTATGCTAAAATTTTGCCAAATTATGCCAAAAGGTTTGCCAAAATTTTTATCTTATTGCAGCTGTTCGTTATTACCAGACTGGATCACTCCTCTTTGGTTGAGTTGGGGGGGGGGAGTAGTTCGGAAAAATTAGAAAAATGAGATATTTGTAACTTACGAACGTGTGATCAGATCTTTATGAAATTTGATATTAAGAAGGATCTTGTGCTTTTGAGCTGTTATTTTAAATCTCGACCAGATCCGGTGACATTGGGGGTGTTGGATGGGGAAACCGGAATTCTTGGAAAACGTGAAAATTGAGGTATCTTTGTCTTGCGAATCGGTGATCGGATCTTAATGAAACTTTATATATAGAAGGATCTTACGTCTCAGATGCTCCATTTTCAAATCGGATCTGGGACATCACCCGTCTTACCTCATTTTTATTAAGTCGTTCCTTTGATAAGCGGAAATCATGACGAAACAAATTCCTATCTAACCTAGAAACCTGACAAAAATCTACCGTGGACAGATTTTCAAATAAGAATTTTTCAAAGATTTTATTTCCCAAAGGAAAAACGCTTCTTTTTTGTTTTTGTCTTTAATAATGTGAATTAATGTTTTTAATAAGCGAATTGGGCCTCTTTCTGGGTGTTTAATTGCAATCTGTATCTTAAAGAATTGGGGACAACATTTTCTTTTCTGCAGGATTCTAAAAATTTGTGTTGATTAATTATATTAGCGTGTTTTTTGCTAAAATTAATAAAATAAAAGATATCATAGGTCAACTGCACAAAGCATTTCTGACCTCAACAACTTTCTCTTTCTCCACCGGCGTGCGTACGGGGGGATCCCCCCTATATATTTGACGCGCACATTTGTATCTGAAACTTTTTTAATGAATTAGAGGTCAAAATGGATCACATTAGAGAACATTGGAGCTCCCGTATCGGATTCCTGATGGCGGCGATTGGATCGGCAATCGGCCTAGGGATTTTATGGAAGTTTCCTTACACAGTTGGTGAGAACGGCGGTGGGCTTTTCCTTCTATCGTATCTTATCTGCCTCCTTATTGTGGGTGTTCCCATTCTTATTGCCGAACTTATCTTAGGGCGTCGCACACAACGGGCTGCTGTTAATAAAAACTAAAAAAAAATAAAAAAGGAAAAAAATGAAAAATAAAGGAGAAAAACAAAACTAAAAAACGCCTGAAAAATAAACAGCTTCAATTAATTAGTTTATCTTTTTCTAAGAGAAAGGCAATTTATGCATTGCTTTAATTACGTATGAGGCACTTTACTAATGGTAAAACACAGTTAACACTCAAAACCCAGTTGTTATGTAAATTGTATCAATTAGCAAGTGAGTTTTAATGGCATCAACTACATTTTCAAATTGCTACCCGGGTTTTATTTGAGAGTTCTGTAAATGTAAAATTAGACTTACCCCAAAAAATATAAATGAACTTATATGTACTAAACATTATTGTGGAGACAAATAATTATTTTTTGATAATAATATAATTATAACCATTGTTCGTAGACCCACAAAACTGAGTTAAGACTCGGGCCACAAAGGTCCACTCGCTTGATCCCCCCCCCCCCCTTTCACAAGAAATTAATTGATAGTGGGGGGACTAAATTTACTTCCCCGTAAAGTTTACTTGGTTTGGATTTTGGTGCCTCTTTGTGTTATTTTGAGATAAAGATTGTCTATCCCTTTTTTCCCTTTGTAGAAAAGCCTTCCTTGGTAGTATCAAGATGTCCACAGTTGCTGAAGCACTTACCTTCGGAAGGTAACACACATCTCTACAAAAGAGAGCACCTTCTATGGTTAAACCAGCAATATGCTCCAATACCTGAAACCCAATCCATGTTGTCACTTTTGAAATGATGCAAGCTTATGCTTTATTATTCTACCCAAAAATTTCATGCTATATTACTTTGCTCCAAACATAAAATTGATTTGTTTGAAAATTTATAGCATAGACTACATTCGTCTCCCTAAAAACATGACATCTAGTATTTGCTTCCTTTGTATTTGATGGTAAGAATAATTTGATCCAGTGTCTATTACCAAGTGATTGCTATATACACTTTACTAATGCATTATGTAAACTACTACTACTAATTGCTCATTGCAGCACCAAGCCACCTGAGCCCAAGGCTGCTACAAACACTCGTTTAAGAAGTATCCTCTAGAGTAAATTTCAGTCTCTGGCAAATTTCATCGACTTAGTATGCAGCATTTAAAACTTATTGCCCTAAATATTTGCTAACTTTCAAGTTAGCAATTATTAAAATGTTTAAACATAGAGATAAACAAGATAAACATCTGTGGCCCTATTATGTCATGTTTTTATCCAATACTTTGGATATTAACTTCGGTTACATGTTTACAATATACACAATACACTTGACTGGATGCCATTGCTGTCCAACAAGCTTCTAACTGACTTGGTAGCTGTTATTTGAAAACTCGTCTGTGAAGTTTTCGTAGGTCCTGATTATTAATAGTATATAATAACTGCAAGGATTGGAACAGTCCATCATGCTTGAACTACCACTAATTTTACAACGTCTCTTAGTGTTTGCATTTATTTTACTATTTTCTGATGTTGTTGTTGTTGATGTTATTATCATTTGCTTTTTTTGGTTTTTTTTGTTGTTTTTTTTTGCTTTTGGGGTTTTTTTTGTTTTTGTTTTTTTTCTTTTTTCTTTTTTTCTTTTCGCTCCCCTTCTCTTTTATTTATATTTATTTTATCTATTTACTTACTTATTTATTTATTCATTTTTCTTCATCTTTCAATTATTGTTATTTTACTGTTTGTTGCTATGGTTATTTATTACTCTGTTGTTCTACCTAATAAATCATAGTATAGGCTACAAGAAGCTTAAATCGCATTGGTGAAATATATTGAAGTCTTATCCTGGAAAAAGAAACCTAAAAAATGAAGGCTTTTGTAAATACAAATTTTATTAGTAAGAAATGCGTTATAAATCATTAAAACACGGGAAATGGTAATGAAAACATCTCAAATGAAAAACAAAACGTGAAAAAACTTATAAAGAATAAAATATAAGCAAAAATAACCACAAATTAAAGAAAGGTGGGAAACCTAGAAACCATTTTCAGGGTGGATGGTTCATATTAGGGATGAGTTTATGCTATATTAAGAGGTATTTCTGAGAGGTCTTAATGAAGATGCATCGTTTTTATTGCCCTCCTGGGGCTAGTAAAAAGTTGTTTAAAAATGTATGTGTTGGTAGGAGGTTTAAATACTACTTCACCAGGAATAAAGGTACTTTGTGTGTACATTTCTTCTTGTTGTATTAATCCAGTCAACCTTGCTAACCTTTCTTGTTGGAGACTATTACTTGATTAAGTAAGCTACAACAATAAAACAAATTAAGGTGCATCAAAGCAATTTCATATGCATTCAGTAATTAGTGAAAATACTAAACAAGATTTAAAATGCTATTGTTTTATGGCCAATGTAATCTCCGTTCTTTTTTTGTTCGCTGGTGTGTATTTACGTTGTATTTTTTCCAAGGACCATTCCTTATATTCTTTGAATCCAAGACCACCCCAAGTTTCACATGGAGAAGAACCGAAACTAGATACGTGATCTGTGGGGGGTGAACATGCCCAATATCCGTAAAGATTCTGGATCCTTCTACTATGCTGAACAAAATAGCTGTATCAAAGTAGTAGTTGAAGCAATGGTAATAGTAGTGGCATAGCTAGTAAATGTTGCTGCAGTAGTAGTAATAGCAGTAGTGCGTACATATTCCCTTTTGTTCAATTGATCTTCCCCCTTAAGTATTCTACGAGAGTTCCAACTTAATACCCAAATCAATTCTTAAGATACGTCCTTTTGACGATTTATGTCGACATAGTGTGTTTTGATTTAGTTCAAGTAGAGCCCCGCCAAGAGTGTCAACTCTAGATGATAAGAAGTACTCATGCATTATACCATTACCTGTACAGCTTCTCTTTTCATTCCCATTTCTAGACATTTCTGATATCGGCAATACTGGCATCTATTCCTCTGTCTTTTATCAATTATGCATTGACGATCTTCACGGCAGGCATAGGTCAAGTCTTTCCGAACTGTTCGTTTGAAAAACCCTTTACATCCTTCACAACTAAAAAAAGAGACAAAATTAAATTAATCCATAGCAGTTAATAGCTCTTCGTTCAGGTAATGTCAAGCTGCTTGATGCCATGAACGTGACTATCACCAACCAAGATGATATTTATGTAAAAATTCAAATTGAAGCAGGTAGACTTTAGGTCACAATGCCTCTGTTTGTGATGTTTTTTTCAAAAAACTAAAAACCACAAAATCGCTCAACGCCTCACTTTGAATCGCTTCACCTTAAACAAGTTCGAAGTAAAGTAAAGTTCATGTGAACTTTAATCAATTCTGTTCAAGTGCAACAGAATAATCTAATTAGAATTTTAGGAAATTATGGTCATGGAAGCGCTAGCACTGTGTCTATATATAAGAAGTTTGATATTTTGGATGTTGGAGAAATCAGAGACATGCATATTGATATTTTAGTATATCAGTGTCTACATAATTTAGGTCCTAATATTTTTAATGATTTTTTGTCTGGAATGCCTTCCAAATCCATATAATCATGACTTTGGTTATAATCGATTGCGGTATGGAATGAAACGGAACTTTTTTTTTTGACTTGAGGACTAAAATAGCTGATATGAATCAGCAATTCCGCCATCGTAAAACTTTCCTATTGTCTTCATAACATTGTTTTTGAATTTTCTGTGTGACAAATTGTGCGAAATACAAAAAAAAAATCATTGTGATATATTAGAAAGAATTAGTGCTACGGATGTTTGATTATTATTTAGAACACAAAACCAAATCACTAAGTATTTAAAGCATTTTTCTTGGAGATTCTAAGTGCCCCCCCCCCCCCCCCCCAACCTCAATCCTGCGAAAGCTCAGCAAGTGCAGATAGCAGCGCATTACTTCCAAGCTTTGTGCTTAACTGGAATATCACTGATGATGTAGTGGGTCGTGTCGCGTACACAGAAACATTACGTATGCCTAATTTTGCTGACTTAAATGCACTGCAATACTGGTATGATCCATTAACCGAAGGTGCTACCTACGGTACAGGTAATGCTGGTAACCCAGATCTTAAACCAACAGAATCAAAGAACTACGACGTATCACTTGAATGGTATTTCGCAGATACAAGCTCACTTTACGCAGCTTACTTTAAGCGTGAAATTGAAGGCTTAGTTGTTGCGGGTCGTAAGCAAGTTGTGCGCGAAGGTGATATCATATTTATTTTTTCATTTTTTTTAATAATGCAAGAAAATCCTGCGCTCCCTTCATGGAATTTCTCTTCTCCCATGACAAATTCCTCCAAGGGAAGATTCTCCTACATGGCCCCCTCCCCAACCAAAAAATCCCCCTGAAAAGGTCTGTACACTTCCAAATAACCATTACTGAATGTAAATGCTGGTCTAAGTTCGTAACTTGCAGCCCCTCCCTTGGGACTGTGGGGGAGTAAGTCAGCCCCAAAGGCATGGTTATTATGTTTTTCGACTATGCCGAACAAAATGGCTATCTCAAAATTTTGATCCATTGACTTTGGGAAAAAATGAGTGTGGGAGGGGGCCTAGAACAAAGAAAAAGGCGCGTGAAAGGCCTCCAGTGTTTTCAATCCTCTTACTTCCCCCATTATTTCAGGTTCAGACGTTGGCGATAAAATTCACAACATAATAGACTCATCTCCCTTGCAGCTGTTAAGAGATTATTCACACGTAGTTTGGTCATGCTCGTAGTGTATGTCCACCTTACAGTTGTTAAGAACTTATTTTCACTTAGTTTAGTCATACTCGTAGTTTGCATGGTTGTGTTTCCACTCTATTGGCATGAAACATTGTCTCTTGGACCAAGTGCTGCACCAGACTTCTGAATTAACACAGGCTCCATTTGAAGTGGTGAACGCATGAAATGTTGTTTCTTTTGATTCGTACGAAACCGCGAGTCTCTGATAACAAGTATGGAATCATTAATGACGCAGAACACGATGTCCCAAAACACGATGTTGCAAAACACAGCGTTGAATAACAATGTGCCCGGGCCGTTTGGACGGACGAAACTGATCACTTTGTTTCTGCTGGCCATTTTTTCATTCGGTGTTGTTTCTACCGTAACGACTCAGATCGAATCGAAAGTCGTGGCTCAGGATGAAGGGGAATCTGGCGACGCGGACACCAGCGATGACAAGAAGCAGACTGTCTTTTCATGGCTGATCGAATCGCTTGGAATTCTTTACATCAGTGTCTTTTTGATTCTCTCCTTTATCTTTGTGGAGAGATGACACCTTCGGTATCTCGTCTAAGTCGAATCGGGATTTTTTTGTTGTTGTTGATAGACTAAGTTAATAATTGAGCTTCTAGCGTGACTAACTCTTCACGAAGTAAATTTTCATGATATCAATTCTTGGAGAAAAAAGGTCACTTAATACACGTATAAAATCAAAGGAATTTCAATGTGGGTTGTAAAATGACGCAAAAATTGTTCTGGCAAACAGAGGTAATTCACTTCCGCGTTTCAAAGCCAAATATTAGCCAAACCTGTCGTCAGTTGTAACCATGCAAATCGCTAGTATTTCAAAAATTTTTTGGCTATTGGAGGTCAATCATACTGGAAGTAAATATGATTTTACTCTCTGGCTGAAAATTTGAATTTAATCTGATGATGACCAAACTTATCGTTAGAAAAATCAATCACCTGACATCCATAATTTAGGTAAGCTTGTTACCATCTTTCATTATTAATTTTCAGTTTCCTTTTCTCTGGTTTTAGTTTTGAAAATATAAATTATGATATTTGAGCAGAATTTTAATCCTTTCAGTAGGCTAGGATTTTTTTTCTGAATTTAGGAAATGCATTTTCAAATCCTTGAAGGCTTCTAAATAAGGATTAAACAAAGCTGAAAGTACTTTTCTATTATTTCATTTAAGTATAAAATTTTCTTTGTATGATTTTGCTTTTAAAACAGAAGGTTATTTCTTTAATATTAACTTGAAGTATTTTTTTTACAGATAGTTGGATATTTAAACATTTCCGGTTTTAGTTTGACTAAACTAATTTTGGTTTTGCATGACGATGCCCTTGGCTATGATTTTTATATATCTAGAGCCTTAGCTTTTTATTATGACAGGAACTGCCAATGATCGCCATGACCACATAAGACATCTGCTAATGAAATTGTTTATCCTTTATCGTAAAAGGAGTCACCTTTTTTACTCACTGTGAATAATCTCATTTTTTCCCACGTTTTCCGACGTGTCCGACGTTTTTTTTGTATTGTCAAAAGTTATGTTTCTCTAAATAGTCATTTTCATCAATTTCTAGTGAGTGAGCATCATATTTAGAAGCAGTGATAACTTTCCAGTCACCTCAGGTGCGCTTTAGCTCAACGATTTTTGAGCTAACGTCACCACATTCTTGTTCTAGGAAGTCCTTCTTAGATCGCGGTTTGGCTAGGTTACTTGGTTTATTTTTGACAATCACGGCATAGGATGGCTTCGAAATATATTCAGTAGGAACTTCAGCAGCTACAGATTTACTTTTCGATAAGTTTTTTCCATCAGAATGTTTTATTTGTTACACATTTCCGTAATCTTGTGCGTAACAATTACTGTGCTTTCACCTGGGGTCGAGGGGACTTCTTCTGGCTCTAAAATAAGGAAAGTCGGTACAGTTAAACCATCAACCTTCCTTTAACCGTTTGTCAAAACCCAAGGAGGGCACACTACACTGCTGTGTGCACATAGAAGACACAGACACCAAAATCTTGGACAACCCCCAAAACGCAGGTTGTTTCTTAAAAATAGTAAAATTTTCTTTAGTGTGCAATTGTCCCCTTATGGACCGAAATGTAGTAGCTGATGTTATGTTTAATATTAGGACAATTGCTTAAACTTCTCATGTTTTCTTTAGTTGATTTTTTTTTTTTTTTTTTTGCAGGCCTTAGAAAAATCAGTGTGCTTTGTTTGCCCAAGCTACTTGGAAAAATTGGAGAAGAACTTACCGCCTCCTAGCATTTTTAGTAGCCCTTTAGAAAAGGGATTTTACTATCAATCTGCCACTTCTATCTTTGTGGCTGATTAAAAGGTGACATAAGTAATGTTGCCTTGAAAGATGTGTTTGTTTTTGTAAGCGCTTAGAAACAACGTAATAGGCGCTATGTAAGCTTGCATATTATTATTATTATTATTATTTCTGATACTCTTAAGACTGTTCTTATATCCTGGAACATAAGCTCCAATAGCGGATCACAACTAGTGGTCTTGCAGCTTCTTTTTCTATCACTTTTTATTATTATTATTATTATTATTATTATTATTATTATTATTATTTTTATTATTATTAGAGCTATTACTCTTCATGTAAAGATAACAACCAAAGAGTAATTTATAATGTGAAAATAGAAAATTATGACTCTACTTCTAGTAATTACCTCACTTTTACCACTCAATCACTTTTTACCACTCATTGAGTAAAGCTATACTGTTTTGAAAATTCTTCTTACAGCTTTTTTTGTACAAAATTGTTTTTTTTTGTTTTTTTTTTTTTTTCACAAAGACTAAATTATCTTTTTTATCCGGTGTGTTTCCTTTATAAACTCTACTAGTTTTATATTATTACGGCGAAGATAATACTTTATTGATAAACATTTGTTTAGAGGGAAAACAATGAAACCAAATTCGCGTTCACGAAAACTTGAAAACAAAAACTAGTCAATTGACTTTTTTTTACCCAAAAGGCTACTAATGGTTTTGCTATGTATTGTCCAAGGCTATCTCAGATGTCCATAAATATGTCTTTGCTATCATCAGCCCAGTGGTGGAACTGTCAACAGTTATTGAAGCACTCAGAACCAAGCCTTTGGCCCTGGAAATCTAGCTTTGTAAGAAATATGAAGCAAATATCTCAGATGTATAATAGAAGGAAATTCTTTGAAACTTTTGTACTCCATAGTATTTTAAACATCAAAGAGAAACCATTTTTTGTTTCTTGCTACAGAGTCAATTCCTTGCTCTATTTCTTTTTCCTTATCAAATATTTTTAGTTGTGCTTTGGTCATTTGTCTTTTTATTTTGGCCTTATTTTCCAAAAGAAACTACCTTTGCTTTTCTGGCTTATAAGTTGTAATTAAACAAAGATTGTTTTTCTGGTTTGAAAGCAAACAGGAAATTTTTTTTTTTCATATAATTTAGCCAAGAAGAAAGTGAATTCATAGCTTAGTGCCTTTTTAATGCTCTGTTCAAATATGTGAATCGATTCTTGGGAAAACTCCATGTTGAGCCCTTAAAGGTAACATATTAACTTATCCACAGTTCTTAGAATATAATGCAAAGTTTAAAAATAGTTAAAAATCAAAAAGACACGAAAATTTTCTTTTAAATGAGTCCTTAAACAATTTTCTATTTTATTGCCCTTGGATTTGCTTAGTTTTGATTTTATTCACATGCGTGACAGTAGCATGGCCAGGCATAATCTATTAGTAATATTTAGTGACTTTTAAATCATGTAAATCGTAATTTAGATGGGAATTGAATACAATTCGTGGAGTATAAGCTCAGGGGCGTCCATTCCTAAAAATGTGGGGGGGAGATGTATTTTTAAATGTAGGGTTTGGGAACCTTGTTGTTTTATCGATTTTTTCATTGAAAATGCCAAAACAAGGGATATTTCAATGGAAACACCAAACAAATATATTGTTCCAAACCTAGGGGGAAAGGTAAAAAGATCTAGGAAGAAATTGCCCCCTCTATTTGTTGGGGGTGAAAATTTGTAAAGCAATTACTCTAATCATTTAAATACTGGCTTAAAACACGGTTCTTTAATTACGGACGCTAGATATTTGGCAATAAATGTCACCCCTAACAATATGGGCCTAATAAAATTACTGGGCTGTTCAGTCATGTTAAATAAACTTATGAAACGCAATTGTCCTTCTCAATTCCACTTGCAGTTGGTTGCAATCACTAGCGTTAAATTGAGTGACTATTGAGGACAAATTTTCAATTATCGAATTAACAACGTTAAATCTTGGTTGGAAACTGTCAAATTTAGATCAAACATCGACTGTTGATGTATGTGAAAAAGAAAAAAAAAACACCAAACGTCGAGGAAAAACCAGGTGGATAGTCAGCGAAAATGAAACGATCCATACCATTAGTGCTTCCAGCACTTCTACCATTGATTATATTCTATTTGAAACCAAGAACATATATCAGATTATCATTGAGAATAAGCTTCTCCCTGTAAATGGGTGATCTAGTGTAGATATTGCCCCGTTCTATTGAACAGTTGAATTGAAAGACACCATTTTTACGAGCAGAGATTCTTCTATATAGCACAATACAAATCGTTCATACTTCCAAATTCCTTATATGGTAATGCGACAAAGGGATATTCACTCGACTTCATTGTCTCTATCCAATGCTCGCTAAGGAGTGGCCAATCATGGGGTCGGCAATGCGATGCGCGTGGAGGTGCCGGTAATGCGGCAGGAAAGCGTGGTAATGGTCCTGCAATTCGGGCGGTAGCGCTGCGAGATCGACTGTCTTGCGGGGCTGTGGTTTAAGGCCGTTGGAGTTTTTCAGGGTCTCGTGCCAGATATTGTCGTTGCTGTCGTACCAGAGGACCTCGCTGCGATCGCCGGGCTCCCAAGACAGGGCTTCCGGGATGAAGGGGACGCCGACGGCGTGGCAATAGGCCTTGACCATGTCGTGCGGGTTCTCGAGCAGGTCGTCGCTGTCGATCACCGGCGGCGGCGTCCCCAATCGATCGCACAGAATGTCAAACAGCCGGCGCTGTTCGAGACAATTTTCAGTGGGGTTGGTAATATCTCGAGGATTTTTCTTTGGAGTGGGTTGCCATGGGAGAAACTCTCCACGGGGAATTATAGCCAGGAATTCTCAGTGGGAAATTTCCCTTGGGAAAATTTTTCCACATTGGGAAATTTCCCAAAAATGGAGTTTTTTCCATTTTTGGTATGAGTTGAAAAATGATCAGAAATTAAATAAAAAACAAGTGTTTTTTCGAATGAGAATATACTAAGGAGAGTTTTTGAGGCGGAACCGTGAGCAAGAAATTTTGTGGGGGGGGATTTGTAGCGTGGATGATACTACACAGGGGAAATTTCCCGGGGAGGGTATTACGTGGGGATGAATGGAAATCTATTGGCAAGCATAAAATTTTCGGTGGCAATTTCAGGGGAGGAGACACCAAATTAAAAGCTAGGGGGAGGGGGGCAGGGAGATAGCCAACGATTTTTAATTTCATTCCTTCTTCAGAAATGTTTGGCAGCTTTTAATGATGAAGATTTTATATGGGAATCTTTTTCTATTTCTTTTTCCTTATTCCAGTGTTTTCGTTTTCCACTTTGCTCGGGGAAAAAAGATTAATTTGCAAAATTTTGTAGAACTTTAACTTTCCCCAGACTTCTCTGGCGCTGTCACTGAAGTAAAGGCATCAAAAGTTACCCTAAAATATTATCAAACCTGCTTTGCAGGAGGGCAAAGTTCAGGTTTCTGTTATTTAGTGTCATAAAACACCAATGTTGGCCTGAATAAGGGCAAAATACTATGCGAAAATTCTGTTTTTGGACTATCAAAAGCTATTTTTGTAAACTTGCAGTATTTTCAGTAGTGAGGCTTTCTTTGGGAGGTGTATTTGCCTCTGAAAATATTTGCAGCCTATACAGTACTGTATGGTTATGGTTACATGGTTGCAGCTTATACCAGCTAAAAGCTACCGGAAGTCCAGAAACTTACCAGCAGCTAAGTATATTACTTTCCCATTTTTGAGCTTTTTTGTTACTATGTTACTAAGGAAAGATAAAGTTATTAGCTGAATTAACCATGTGACATACGCATTTTAGGTTTTTGGCACGAAAAGATTTTCTTCCAATTATCTTAAAAAAAAAAATATTTTACATTGTTTAACAAGGCTCTTGTTCTACAGGTCTTCGGAACATAGAAGCAGAGATTGTTCAAATGGTTGCTCGCCTCTTCAACGGAACAAATGAAGCATGTGGAACTGTCACTTCTTGTGGAACGGAATCTTTAGTTCTTGCTTGCAAAGCCTTCAGAGACTATGCCATGCATGTTAAAGGTATCTAACCCTTCAGTGCTAGTTATCTAGGGGTAAAGGGTTTTGGCAATAATGTGTAATGTTCAACACATATTTCTTGGAAGCTGAAAACGCCTAAAATGTCTCAGGTAAATATGAACGAAAATAAAGCAAGATGAGAATCATATTGAATTGCAAACGAAAATCTTGCGCACGAAATCTGCGGTTAGAAGGCAAATCAATGCATAATTTGACAACCGCTTGTGTATAATCATGCCATAGAGTCTTTGAACAAAAATACTCTCTTTTCGGAATAAAATTATCTTTACCTAGTTTAAATCAATTTTTTTTCCGTCTACTTTGAAAGATTAGCAAGATAATTGAATACTTCTTAAATAAGTATTGTACGGGATTGTTAGACGGCAGTGCATGTGAAAATGCAGGTGGGGTTGTTTGATGTTTGGTAATCTTAATATTTATGGTTACGAATATTTTTGATCACATAAAAAGAGCACTAGAACTTTTAATTTTCATTCGAATGAGCCCTATTTCAATGTTTTAGGACTATCAGATCGATACAATCACCCCTGGGAACAACAGCAAGTGAACAGGCATCCGTGGCTAAAACATTAAATTCCAATTTTTTTGCAGATTTTTAATTTTTACTGATTTTTGCAGAAACTTTATATTAGTGTTCTCTGATACCCTGAATCTAATTCTGTGATTTTCATTAAGATTCCTTGACTTCTAAGGGGTGTTTTCTCCCTTTTTTGAAAACCTGTCAAATTTTTTTATGCTCGTGGCTTTTGATGGGTAACACTCAAAGAATCTTAAGGCTCACCAGGTCGTCGTGGTCCTTCTCGAGCGCGCAGACGAACCAGCCCTCCGCCTTGGCGCGCTCGACAAACGCCGCCTCGGAGGCGATCTCGACGAGGTTCTCGTAGCGCTGCATGCCCATCGCCGCGCGCCGGTACCAATCCTCGTCGCCGATCAGGAGGATCTCCTTGGCGAGGAACGAGTGCGACGTTCTGATCACGGCCCCGACGTTAAACGGGTTCTTGCTGCGCCGGATCGCGATGCGGAACGGATGGCGGATGCGCTCGAGCTCCTCGCGGATCGTCTCGAGCGGCATCCCGAACGGGGGGACCTTGGCCACGGACCTCCACGGTGTGCCTCGAGATGATGTGCTATCTATTTTTACCTTGAAAACGATAAGAAATCATCAGAGTCTCAAGAGTTCGCAAAAGTGAGGTGTGACAGCTACATTGTGCCCACATTTGAAATCCATATTGTCCTTGAAAGGGAATCTAGCTTGTGGACTCAAATTGTACCTCAACTCATTAGAAGCCTGAGTAGCACCAACGTGTCAATTACTATATCTAGAAGTTACAAACTAACTTTGAAAAAACTGTTCAGGAACTGATAACATTGCTACCACTTGAGTTTTCTAATCAGATACAAATGTGATATTATTTTCTATGGTTTTAATTTTATTTATGCTGCTTATAACAATTCCCGATGTGAAGTGTTAGAACATTGAACGACAGTGCTAAAGGCTAATATATTGAATAGTACGTACCTCTGGCAGCATTGGCTCGGTCCAGATTTCTACAGGCTAAGATCACTCTTGCACCCCTCAATGCCATGTCCATTGCAGTCTCTTTGCCAATCCCTGTAAATTTAAGACATTCAGTAAAAAAATATTAACAGACATTTTTTCTAACTAATCGGTAGAGGATGTGCTTTCTAGGGTTTGACGTTGGATTTACGTATTTATCCTTCAAATTAAATAAATTGATAATCTCTCAAGGATTAATTCCACATCAGGGTGGTGAATATGGTCCACACGCGTCTTTCGCGTAGCCTCTTGGTCTCGTCTACTTGACTTTTATAAATTCTTATAAAGTTGACTCTGTAACGGCATCAAAAAGTGCCTTATGCCACGCAAATTGTATTCTTTGGTCCTATATCTAAAGTGTAAAGACTGGGATATTGGAAAGGGTAACATTATAATCTGCACAGTTGAAAATCTTAAATCTGATAACTCCTCGTGTATATTTCCCCTCCCAGTCCCCATAATGAGTTCCATAATTCGGCCACAGAAACAGCACAGAGGGATTTTTAATGGCTCAATTCGGAGCTACTGATCATATCAACGTGCTTTTTGTAATTCAATTTGATTACGCCATCGTAGAGTGCAATATTGTACCAAACTCTTTACTTTTCGTTACCACGAACTGTTTGAAAGAGGGTAACACCCACTAAAAGTCACAGAATCTTAATGAAAATCAAATCATCAGGTTTGGCGCATTAGAAGACCCTGTTGTAGAGGTTTCAAGCTCCTATCTGCAAAAATATGGAATTTTGTTTTTTTTTTTGCCAGAAGAAAGATGACGGATGCGTGTTTATTTGTTTTTTCTGTTGTTTTTTCCAGGGGGTAATCGTATCGACCCAGTAGTCCTAGGAAGTCACGAAAGGACTCATTAGAACGGAAATTAAAACTTCTAGTGCCCTTTTAAAGTGACCAAAAAAATTAGAGGGCAACTAGGTCGCCTCCCACGCTCATTTTTTCCAGGGTCAGTTTGATCAGCAGATTTTGGCCCATCTGTATAATGCAATGGCACTACCCCATTATCTGTAATTAAGTCCCTTTTGGAGGATATTCCAAAAGGGAGATAAGAAAGATTTGTGGTCTACATATTATAAATATGTGAAGTACCTCTTACGGCTTCCACCATGGACAAGTAACCATATTGTGACAAGTCAGTATGGGATTCTTGACTCTAATGAAGCGATAATAGCCCAGATCGCCAGATAAAACTCTAACATTTTTACTCATCCTTTGGGCAATTATTTTGAGGCAATAGGTTTTATTTTTTGTAGTTAGATATCCATTTGTTCTTTATTTTTCTTGTGTTTGTGATTTGTAAGTTGAAACTGCCGCAACTGAATTCGAAGAAATATACGGAGTTTCCTTTAATCTTATATATTTAACTTAACTCGAATAACGTAACAATACTAATATTTCTGACTAATCGATGTATTACAATCGTCTTTACTCTTTCTCAGTTCTCTCTTGGTTTTTGGTTCTTTGTTCAAAAACGCATGTATCTCATCTTGTATACCAAAATGACGTCAAGTCACGTGACTGGGTTGAGGACAAAGTAGATCCCAGACTACTTCCAGATCAGTGTGAAATCTAGCTTCGCATTTCTGTAGAAAGAGGACCCCCCCACCCCCCCCCCATTAAGAAGCTATTACACTATTTAGAACCTTGATAAGACCAGATAAAAATCTTGAGCTAGTCGTTTCGTTCAGAAATGTCGAAAGTTGTAATATGCATTCCTTCAGGGCCGATGTTACCCCCACCGTCCGAGGAGCCATGAAGCTGAATGGTTGTACGAATAGCTAGAAGCTCTTAATGAATTTTTGACAATTTTCAAGCTGGTCAGAGAAACGTAATTATTGGGCCCATGTTTGTGTGCTACGAATCTTTTGATCGGGGCTGATCGATATACCAGCTTATCCTAACTAAAACTTTATTGTGCCGTATTTTTCAAAAGTTTTTTGGCAGCTTTTCCTGCATCTTCATTGGTTAAACTATTTTTTTTGGTTTGGCCAGAGAAGAGGCAGCTCAAAGCCTGGAGCCTGAATAGAGGAAGCAAAAAGGAACCTATCCTTGGCCAAACTTGAGAGAGGGAGTGCGCTCGAGAAAACCCAAAAGGAAATAGAATAGTAAATACCACTACAAGGTTTGGCATTGTTTCTAAGCAATACATTCTTTGACTCCATTTCTCATGAAATGGTTAGATATACAACATCTAAGGAAAACATTGCTCTTCCTCCAACATCTGACGAAATCTGTACATTCGTCGGAATACTAATTTATTCGTACTATAATAGACTGTATTCTCAAAGATCTTATTTGTCAGCCGATGAAGGTCTTGGAAGTGACCTGGCCAAGGTTTGGACGAATTCCTCCACATTAGGTTTTTGAGCATTATTGTTAGGCATGCAGATTTAGAGTTTTATTTTCTCTGAATTATTTTAGTCTTTTACCTTCCTTGCTTAAATTACAAAGATACCATTTGAAGTAATTTGTGTAAGATTTATGGTGGGTAAATTATAGAGCGCGCATAAATTAGTTTTATATAATAGTTGATAAGACTTTATAACCAATAAAATACAGAACATTTGCAGAGTCGTGCTCTCCTGATTACTGGGCGATGATTCTTCCCAGTAGAATCTATGACCGCGTTATGGTATTATGCTAGTCGTTTCAGATCGATAAAACTAGTCTCCAGGCAGAGGTGGAACCTGCATCTTGCGTTCATAGTACAAAGTCTCCCCCCTTTCACTGGCTCAGGTCAAACTATTCCTCCCTCCACCTCTTTCCCCCAAATTTCGCTCCAAAATTCGGTCCATCTATGTACTGCTCCTGCTACAGCTGAGAAACCAAAGATTGTCGAAGAATTTGCGATGATGGTTGTGAGAACGGTGATCCTTTTTAATTTCTTTTAAGTTTTTAAATACCAAGATGGCTCCGAGAACCAAAAGAAAAAGTCTTCTATCATTAAGTGTGGGATTTCCCACACTAAATGAACGGATTTCCAAATCTCATGGAGAAACTTTACAGATACAGACTTCTGGTGGTGAAAGCTCCTTACTTTCAGTTGAAAAAAACTTGTTTTTTTATTTAATTACTAAAAAGACTTTGCAATGCACTATCCTTAATGTCAAGACATTTTGTATTGACATCAGAGATACTGGTATGCTACTCTATTCATCAGATAATTCACTACATGGCATTTTGTTTGATAAATAAACATTGAATTTTAATTCCACCAAATAGCCAGTGCATTTGAACCTTTATGTAGAGCCACATCAACTAGGAAGGATATACCCCCATAAAGTATTTTACATCATCTGCAATAATTATGCTGTGTCAGATCACCTATGGCAAACCATTTATGAAAAACAAAGTAAAACTGGTTTTAAGGAAGTACCCCAATCAGCTCATTATTGGTGGTTTTTACGAAAAAGAACTTTGGAAAGTTATTCAGTAAAAACTTTTATTATAGAAATGGATCCTATAAAGTTGAATAAATAATTAGCACAGCACGAAATATAACGAGTAAAAACAAAAATACAGAACAAAGAAACATAAGGTTCAAAGATAAACGGCAACAAGAAATAAACTAAACAAGAGCCAAGAGCTCATATGGCACATGTGACGAGGCAAGAAGAGCTAAGAGCCAATAGCTCATATAGTATGAGCTTTAACAAAATTTTAAGAATCAATAGATTGATTTAAAAGGAAAATCAGAGGCTTAATGCCGGTCTGGAATTAAAATAAGTGATGTTAGTTTCTGTTTTTTTATTGAAGAATAGTTTTTTGTAAGAAGGTTTACTATGTACCCTTCAGGATCAAATAAGAATATTTTTGTTTAAAAACTCCGATATTGCAGCTATTTTTGTGTTTTAGGAAAGAAGATAAAAGCATTTTGAATAAACCGCTTAACCTCATTGGGTCATCTTAAATGAGACTCAATAAGGAAACAGGAACAGGGATTGGGTCATTCGTTAGAGCATATTTCGTTTCAAAGAATGGGTTATAAATGCGCCCTTAACAAAAAGTGCCAGAAAACACCTTTGGAATTACCACGTACAAACTTTTAAAATGTTTTAGATTCCATTAAAACTTGCCGCCTAACCCTACTATTCGATCAGATTCCAATCCCCACATAGCTTTTCAACAGGTCTGGAATTCACTACCTTCTTCAGTGCAGAAATGTCACTCGTTTGGGACTTTTAAAAGGATTCTTAAGGATCATTTAATAAAGAATCAAATAAATTTTTTTTTCTCTGTGGAGTTGATGGCCTCTGTGTTTTGTTAATGGTGTGTGGTTTTCCTCTCTGCACTTGGCTCCCAGGCCTCAGGTATGTTCTCTGTTTTTTTTTTTCTTCTAGTTGTTGCTTATATTGTATCCCCCATAAATATATTACCTGTAAACTGTTAAATGTGATTACCTATATTGAATTTATTGCTTGTAGGTTTGGAAGTTAAATGAAGTGAAAATCAAAGTTACTGGAAAATTTGACAAAATGTACTCTATTCCTCTTCCTGCTTTGTTGCTACCAGCTGTTTGTTCCCAGAGAGGGCTGTTGGCATTAAAATCACCAAAGATAAAGGTATTAATACCTGATAGTTTGGATGAAGACACTTTGGATGTCCTGGCTCCCACATGGGCGATACAGTGATTTTATGGCAAGATGGTTACCATTAGCTAGGGTAATTATTATACCTACAACATCAATCTCATCCCTGTTGATAATTAAAGGTTGAAGGGAAGGTTGGATTGAATCATGAACAAAGATCGCAACAACCCCTCCTTTTCTAGTAGGGCATATCTGCAATATATCAGAAATGATTAAGGGTGTTTAGTTGCAACTTTAAGAACATAGTGAGGGGGACTTAAAACTAAATTAAAAGACATTAGACACATAGACAACTAAATTAAAGGCATGTCATCTCCCTCAATATATCTGAGGACAACTGAAGGCGTTAAGTTGAAACTTTCAGGGCAGGTTGAAGGGAACATTCAGGTTCCCTCAGGCTATTCATTCAGTTTATCAAAAGGGCGTGTCCTCAATAAATTATGAATGGCTTATGGTACTATGTTGGAACTCTTATTGCATCTTTTTGGGGATTTTGGACTACATTACACTATGTGATTCCAGGTTGTCTAAACATGCTTTAAATTTAAAGTTTGTTGACAAATCTCCTTTCTTCCGGCATTAATCGTTAGCCTGGCGCTCCACATATTGAAAAACAATTTTTCCGGACTGGAGAAGGTCCAACAAACAACTGGCAGTTAATTTCAGCCAAAAAAAGCATTTTTTCATTTCGTCCTCTCCTAAAACATGTTATTTAAGCATAACATTAGGTCGTGTAACAAACAACCCCCTGGTTTACCACTATTACTATTATTTAGTCACATCAGAAGGAAACACAATATCATTATTTGTCATCCCAAGGAGTAATCGAATTTTTTTTTGGAATATAAATTAAAACGCTCCTAAGAATCCTCTAGGGGCCATTTTTTTCAACGTAGTTAAAAAGTCCGAAAATTATATCTTGAGGATGACAACTCCTCCCCCAAGGCCCTCAGGGCAAGGGTTGTCAGTTATGCCCTGGGGGGATCTAAGATTTTTACAGGAAGCATGGTTATATAAACTTCGGAAGGGCTCATTGGATTGCTAATCAGAAGATCTAGTGCTCTTTTAAGAGTCGAAGTAATCAGATCGCAGCTTGTCAACCCCCCCCGCCTACATGTCGTATTTTCCCGGAATGTGTCTAATATAAATTATGAGAGAGCCGTTTTATTCAAAATAGTCCGAAATATCATATAACGAGGTATTTAGGGTTGAAAGAAACCTCCGAAGAAAGTTTTTTTTAAACTTATTCTAATTAAACCGCCTCTGCATTCATGGGTCATTCTTAAAGAGTTGGAACAAATTCAAAGCCTAGTATAAAGAGCGGGGGCGAACTTTGACTATTGACTAGGGGGCGAACTCACCTCATATACGCAATAATTACGGTTCGTTTTAAGTTTTAATGTTGCTCCTTACTTTTAGTTGAAATAATTTTTTTTATTATTTAAATAGTTAAACAAGATGAACAAATCCAGTGTTTGGATTTGACTTGATAGTTTGATTTGTTAGTTTCTTGTTTAAATTAATGTAACCATGGGTCATGAAACAGGTTAAGAACTTATATAGAAAAGACTATAGTCTTACCATTTCAGGCGGGTTTATGGCGTTGTCTGCGCGAAGAAGAAACCTCGCTTGGTTTCAGATTTCCCAGCTTGCGGAGAATGAGGATTCCATCATCTTGAAGTTGCAGCAGAACGATCCGGATGGAACCCTGCAAGCTTCGGTTACCTGGAGGGTGACATTGCCATGAAAATGCCGGAGTTCTTTGCGGGACCGGAAGTGAGGCTCAAACCTGCTATGGCCTGTTCCTTTTAGACCCTGATGGCCGGGGGGGCGATTCTAGGGACTGCGGGGGAGCTGTCCTTGTGCGCCGTGGTTCTTTTCGGGATGGTGGCTACGCTCGTGCCGACGGCTCGCGGGTACGCACCATCACCACGTAGCCAGATACCGGCGATGTAAGTGTTGTTGGCGGGATCAACATCAGTGTTGCGACGATACCAACTGCTTTCATTACCAGATACATCTGGGGTCCATCGGGCTGCAGTCATACCACCTTTGTGATCAAGAAGGCCTGTGGCTGTAATAGATGAATCAAATCCTGGATCGGCACTTACTTTACCGAGATCCCAGTTACCCAAAGCCTCAGAATCCAGAATCAAGTTTTCAGGGGATGAGTCATACCCGAGATCACTCAATTGGTCGTAATTTGCATGCGAGAAGACATCTCCAGCAAACTCTTTGGCAACCCAAACACCATGATAGTTTCGGTAACCCTACCAAATTTCATCGTCCTAGCACGTCCAGAAGCACCAAACTCGCCAAAACACTGAACCCCACCCCCTAACTCCCCCAAAGAGAGCGGATTCAGTCCGGTTAAGTCAATCACGTATCTACGACATTTATAAGCTTTTTCCAAGATTTCCGGTTTCCCCCTCCAATGTCAACAGATCTGGTTGGGTTTTGAAATAAGAGCTCTGAGACATGAGTTCCTTCTAAATATCAAATTTCATTAAGATCCAGTCACTCGTTCTTAATTTAAAATACCTCAATTTTTCTAATTTTTCCAAATTAAAAACCCCCAACTCCCCTAAAGAGAACGATCCGTTCCAATTATGTCAATCGGTTTTTGTAAGAAGCAAATTTTTTATTGTGATGATAGTTTTAAGACTTAGCGAGGCTGTAGATAAAGTTTTAACAGAAGAAAGTTTAGGTTAAAGTTTTGCAAGTTAAATTTTCGAAGAAATACTGAAAAGATTGTAGCTAACGCGAGCCACGCTTTAGGGACAATTAAACGAACATTAACGACGAGATCTTCATGAACAATCACCAAGCTCTACAAGTCTTGTCAGACAAAGGCTAGAAACCACCATGTTAATTGCATCTCCCTTTTACGACGTAGACAAGGATATAATAGAGAAAGTACAGAGGGTAAAATACAAAGATAGAAGACGGGTGCAAACATATTCCTTAATATTGAACATTAAAATTCTGCAAAGTATTTATATTTTTATGATGGTGGCAAATAAAGTAAAAATACAAAAATAATATTTGATCGCTTAATTGTTCAAATTAACGAGCAGTACTGCCAACAGTACTAGAATAATCTTAATTAGTACTATAATCTTAATTAGTACTTAATTAGTAGTAACAGTACTATAATAATCTTGTTTGCTTTCCAAGATAGAAGTGAAAAGTTCTATGATGTATAGACTATTAAGAAAGTAACAGCAGACAAAATAAGGAAAATTATCTTTACATAGTTCTATCTTGAAGAATGTAATGAATTACGTCTAAAACCCATTTCGTTCTATAGAACCAAGTTTGCTCTGTAAGATGACATAGCTTAATGTAACGTCCTTAGTAATGCTAGCGTGAAGGGTTCTGCAACGCGTGAGTGAACCTTCCAGGTGAATACGTGATCCTTACAGTTTTTTTCCATCTTTGTAATATCTACAAGTGTGGAGAATAATTTTTTCAGTTTTGAAAAATATTAAGTAAATATTAGTAAGTGCACAAGCACTCACGTGCTTGTGCCCCTTTTTGGGCCATCCCTCATTCAACCCGTTCTTTCCTTGTACGGTTAACGAAATCATTTCGCAAGGTTTATCGTGTAAATTGAAAAAATTAGGACGAAAAAATAATCAATTTAAAAAAATTTGTTTATGAGCCTGTTTTTGAAAAAAAAAAGACCCAAATATTTTATCGAACTGCCGAAGTCTTTGCCATAAGGAGAAAATGTTAATTTCAGCCCAGTTTTTGGTATCAAAATCAATGCGGCCATTTTTTCAATTATTGCTTTAGCTGATGTCTATAGGCCCTATTTGTATGTCTTGTACGTTTTGAGCTGGTGAGAAATAAAAAAATCTTTTGCGGCCAAAATTTGTTTTTCTTCATAGATGTTCACTTGCCTCTAGGACTTGGGAGGTAATTTTCAAGCCAACTGACGCGCAAAACTAATGGACCTGTTTCAACATGTCTGTAATCTATAATTTACTCTACATGGAATAGTCAGTCTGATCTTATTCTTAATAGGCCACTATTCATTTATTGTCGTCTTTATTTTATTGTAAAATAATTAATTTTGTTTGAATTAAATAAACATGATTAAACAAAGAGCTAAGGCGTTAGAAACCTTTTTTTTTAATAATTAATTTTATAATTTAGATTGCGGGTGCTTTGGTGGCGTCAACCTTTTTAGCAGCACCTTTCATGTTTGTATCAGCAAAGATGATCACAGTAACAGCACTGAGTCCAATCAATTACATTGCAGATTTGGACGCGTTCTTGTTTGACGTGGCTATAGTTGGAGTATTCTGCACTGTAAGTAAAGTTATCCCTAAAAAGGGAACGATCTTTTTTACAAACTGACTTGATAACAGTCGTTTCCACGATTCGACCATCTGGGGGGCTGGAGGGAGAGGAAAAATTGAAAAATAAGGTATTTTTAACTTACGAATTGGTGATCGGATCGTAATGAAATTTGATATTTAGAAGGACCGTATCCGGTGATATTGGGGAAGTTGGAGGGAAACGGGAAATCTTGGAAAACGCTTAGAGTGGAGAGATCGGGATGAAACTTGGAGGGAAGAATAAACACAAGTCCTAGATACGTGATTGACATAACCGGACTGAATCCGCTCTCTCTGGGGGAGTTGGAGGGTGTGTTAATTCGAAAAAAATAGAAAAATTGATGTATTTTTAACGTAAGACAGGCCTATGGTCCACACTTTCTGTAAAAACTGCAGAGGTTAAACCCTTACCACTTTCTAGGAATAAGCTGAAACCAGGGTGCTAGGAAAAAAAAAACACGACAAAACCGCAACACAATTACAATAAATAATCAAGTTAAACTCAAAACGAGTAGAAATTGACATGAGTAGGGCTCGAAACCCCTTTGGCTTCCCAAGGCCGGAACATAATTTGTACTTTACTGAAAAAATATAAATGAATGTGCATTGTCAGTTTAATGTAAATATCCTGATATTTATTCTATAAAATGTTAATAATATTTTATTTATTAAAGTGATATAAATGAAAACATTGAAAAAATTTTGTTAACCGTGCCTAGAACTTCCCATATTTTCAGGCAAAAACCCTGAAGAAATATGGCAACAAGCCTATGAAGCTATCAGAGCCATCTTACTAAGCAAAGAGCAAGCACTGGTGACTACTACAGAAGCATACCCATCAAAACGAAGCTTTTTTGAGCTAATGCGTTTTGATTTTGCGTTAGATAGATATTTTCGTATGTATATCATGGAGGTTAGTAGCTACCATCTAGCAACTTTTTATTTTTTTCGTTAGACTGATAAAACTCAAATATTTTTAAAACTATTCTTTTGAAGAATTCAAAACCACGAACTTATGTAGCAAAAGTCAATGAGCGGGCATGTCTGCCGGTCTTTTATTTAGTTTTATTTTATTATTTATCTATTATTCATTTTATTGTTTTATTTTATTATATATAACAACTTTTTATTTATTTATTAAAGAGTTTCAAGAATTAGATTCACCTAAAAAGTGAAAGAAATATTAACATAAAATTCGTCGAAAAATTAACATAATATAAATTGGTCTAAAAGAATAAAAAAGAGATACATTTTTATTTTTCTTACTAATTTTTACCAACCCTAACTGATTTCTGTAATTTTTTTATAGTATGTTTTAGTTTATTATTTACAATTACTTATTATTTATTTATTTAACATTTTTAAAAATTAGACTCACCTAAAAACTGAAAGAAAAATTATACAAGTAAGTAAGTAAGTAAGTAAGTAAGTAAGTAAGCACGTAAGTAAGTAAGTAAGTAAGTAAGTAAGTAAGAAGTAAGTAAGTACGTAAATAAGTAAGTAAGTACGTAAATAAGTAAGTAAGTAAGTAAGTAAGTGCGTAAGTGCGTAAGTAAGTAAGTAAGTAAGTAAGCACGTAAGTAAGTAAGTAAGTAAGTAAGTAAGTAAGTAAGTAAGTAAGTACGTAAATAAGTAAGTAAGTACGTAAATAAGTAAGTAAGTACGTAAGTAAGTAAGTAAGTAAGTAAGTAAGTAAGTAAGTAAGTAAGCACGTAAGTAAGTAAGTAAGTAAGTAAGTAAGTAAGAAGTAAGACTTGTTTTGAGATTCATTTATTTATTTATATTTCTGACTGTTATTTTCATCTTTGATATGATCGTTTATCCAAATTTTTGTTCTTCTTGGATTGCATTTATTCTTTAATAGTAATTACTGGTTGTTTTGAGTTTTCATCAAAAATAGGAATTTGTTTCTCCTGGTTTTAAGCTTAACATGGTTCTTCATTTTTCTTTGAAAAAGTTCTTCTACAGAAAGTTTTTTTCAAAATATAGACTCTTATAATTTAACACTGCCATTCCAACAAATTACAAACAGCTCCTCTTTTGCCACTGAAATATTCCCTGTGCATCAATTTAAGTACAATTTATTATGGAAAAACAACTCTATATTTCATTCAAAAAAGGAAAACTCACGGACATAAGAAATTGAGGGAAAAGCAGGAAAATGCCACCCTTAATAGAGGAGGGGGGACAAAATACCACCAGAGAAAGAAACACGTTTAATTGCATTTGCTATCCAATGATCTAAAAGGCTTAGACGAATTTTCAATCCTAATTTAAGTGTTACTCTTTTTTTGTAGGTCTACAGTTCTATAGTCGGGACTACAAACCAAAAATCCATTATTGACTTTCATTATTTCAGCGTCCTTAGTTTTTATTATTTCAGCGTTGTTGTTTTTTTTTTGTTTTTTTTTTGGGGGGGGGGGGGGGTTTAGGGTGGTTTGTTTTTTTTCATTGTTACTGAGTTTGGCGTGTCCCAAAATTTTGACAGTGGATTTCTGGAGGATTTTGCATATGTTGTATTTTCAAAAGGTCTTAATTTGCATTCATTTCCTTGAATTTTATTTAGGTCACATTTGCATCAATAGAGTGATTTGATAGATTGTAAAATTTTTAATAATTGTTCAGAATTAATATAGATTTTGGAATGGTATGTTCCTTCTGATTAATATAATTACACGAGGGCCAAAACCAAGTTATAATAACTTAGTTCTGGAGTTACTTGGTTGTTTTACATTTGTTTTTTCAAAAGCATATATTTTGGGGGTGATACCTAGCACGGGGATACCATAGGGAATTGAGCCGGGTCGCTCCTTACTACAGTTCGTTACCAGGAACTGTTTGATAATCAAACAGTCCGTGGTAACAAACTGTTAGCATGTGACTTTGCCCAATAGCAGCCAAAATACTAAGCAACGGAATACTTATACAACAATTGATACACCAAAGGAATTGGCTTTTTTGTACTGATTCCAAGTATATAAGCTTTATTTAGTTTAACGTTACCTATAAAAAGCTACAAGCTTGAGATAATCGCCAGGTTTTCGAAAAAAGGGGAGATATCTCCAAAAAGATATCTTCATGAAAAGTATAGCATCAAATTCAGCATATTAGAGAACCCTACTCTAAAGGTGTCGAGCCCCTATAGGGGGAAAATTAGTTGATGATTCCCACATATTTCAACCGACTCTTCCTTTTACTTTTATCCATTCAGCCGAATGATTTTCAAATTAGTTTGGACTTGGAATGTTTCTTTAGAGATTACATATAAACAAAATGATATTTATGTCTTTATTGTTTGAAAAGGATGATTTTGCCTTTTGATTGAAGATGCTCAGCCATGTGAATTGTTCAAAATTGATGCTAGCCAAATTTTTCTTTGAAGTTTTATTAATGCATGTACTGTTGCTTATCATAAGTCACTTTATGAGAGAGGATTAAATAAAAAAAACAACAACTAGTTTTTTAACTGAAAGTAAGGAACCACATTAAAACGACTTACGCGTGCGGGGGGGCTTGGGGGGGCGCGAAGCGCCCCCACCAACTAGGTGCTGGGGTGGTTCGAAGTGTTACGCCTACAGCTAGTCTCATATAAGCATCCCCGAAGCCATAATTGTTCGACCTTATAACTGTTTTGAATAAAATGGCTTTTCAAAATTTTTATCAGCGTTAAGAAAGCATCAAAGAGGGCAATAGGAGTAAGGCCGGTTGCCCTCTAGTCACTCTTTAACACCTTCTCGAAATTATTCTGAAAATTTTATCTTAAAACTTTTTGGAGATTCCGGATCTAACATGCCCCTTTTTCCAGTAACCAACCTTATATATGAACACCAGGCAGGTTTCTAAAAAATAATAAAAAAGATCTACATATAATTCTTGAGCTTGATTTTCGTCATGGAGGGTAACGGTGATGAATAAAGATAAAGTAACGTTCCTTAAAAACGTTCACCAATTTATGTTTATCTCAAATTTGAGATAAACACTAAAAATGACATCTGACTATTATTTGATGTTTGCAGACTGATCCAAAAAGCATGGGAAATTATAAGAGTGGAAACTTCGGCGATTTAACATGAAAAGATAGGAGTTGAAAACTACTGGCGCCAGACGCAGCGTAGTGGCTGGCGAACGTTACGTAGTGAGGGCGACGGCGATAAATAAAGATAAAGTAACGTTCCTTAACATATGTCGAATAACGATGTTGTATCTTGGAAGCTTATAGGAGCAGTGGCCCCATTTCTAACAGAACGATCCAGCTTTAACGGCAGATTTACTCGGAGTTGGGCGATTCCAGTTGGCATGTAACCCTATCCTCTACGTATTTCTGCCCAAAGGATTTGTCTTGGTCATGCGTCGGTTCTACCTGCGCAGCGTGACAGTCTCATCCCAGGTTTTCTTTGGGCCTAGTGCTGCTTTAATCCTATTGGTTTTTATGAAGGGCCACTTGTTGCTTCAACCTTCACATATCTCGGTGTGGTCAAATTAGCACACTCCGTTTCTTCTTAAGTAATAGAACTGCCCGCTAGACCACGGCGACATCCACCCACAGCAACCAGGCTAGTGCCTCAATAATTACACCATCTTCAATTGTATCACCTTTCTTACAGTTGTTTAATTAGTGTTCATAAAATTGCTGGGTACTTCCCCTTTTTCGAAAATCATATTTATAATAAGAAAAATCTTTAGATTGCTCCAAGCTACAACTTAAGGTAAGGGAAAATTTCAGCAACTCTTCCAACCTTGCAGCCACTATAATAAACTCATTTACCGCACGACCAGAACCTAGGGCCTTATTATTCTTTAATCCTTTTAGTACTGTTTCTAATTCTTCCTTGCAAAACATATCTTCCTTCATATCAAATGAATTATGAACTTTTCATTTTCCTTATTAAAAATAACTGGATTTAAGAAACAAAAAATCAAGTGGAATCTTGTGAGATTGGAAGAATGCTTGAACCTAAATGATCCATCTTAGAAGTTATCAGTGCAAAAGAAATTATTCTCTGAAAGAATGCTCGAAGTTATCATTGAAAATGATTCTTCAACTCTGAACTGTTGTATAGGGCTTCTAAGTTGCAATTTATTAACATGCTGACAGCAACAAAATAAAATGATTCTGTGTATTTGCTTTTTAGCACTACCCAAAACATTCAAGTTTTCTTTTTGATTCAAGATTCTGTCCGAATTATTTTTTCGCTCTATGGTTTTCTTGAGAACAATCGACAATTTATAAAACAGGTTCACGCCTCTTCGGCGTTTTTTGAAAAATCTCCAAATCCCTTTTGAAAAACAAACAAGATTTTCAGTAAAGTACTATCCTCTGCATGGGTCCTATTAAGTACGTCTAAGGATATCCTTTCCAAGAATACACCCAAAAGTCTCTTTTCTTTTTCGAGTTGAGGTGCGCACCTCCTCTCCTTGTTGTAACTCTGGTCCTAAGTTATGATAAATTTAGTTCATAGCTTTTCTGCAGAAATATCGCGATAAATTTTCTAAGAAATTCTGGAAAATTTTCAGAACCCCATATCCTTTCAACCTGAAGTATTTCAAGTAGCCACAGAGACTTAGGCCACGCAAATTGCGGATTTTCCAGCTACGAAGCCTTGTGTTAGTGAACATTTGATAGAACAGAGGTTCCTGCAGCCGATATTCAGGCCTTGTTTCCTTAATAAGATAGTGGCTAGCTCACTTTTTGACGACGTCGCCAGCCTCGACGCATCGCTTGAAGCCGGGAATGCCGTAGCCAAATTGGCTCTCATCTTAGACATATTCAACATAATTCTGGATGTTTCTTGGGTATGATTAACCGCAGGGACCCCAGTCCTACAGGTCACTTGGAGTACTTCGCTTGGCGTGAAGCTAGGTGACGTTTACAGCCTCTCACTGCTATGAGGCGTGCTGGCGGGTTTGCTCTACTGCCTAGGGACGGAAATTTCCAAAAGTAATTAAAAAAATATGCGAATTAAAAAATAAACAATACGCATTACCTGAAATAAAAATTATGATAAGAGCTCAAGACAGATATGAAAATGACATTAATCAACAAATCATAGTTAGTTTAAGTAATGAAAAATTACGCTCAAAAGAAGAGCTACAAATTGAGATCAATAGACAATTACCGGTATTTTTAGAAGTAATCAATCACAAAAGAACAGAAAATAATGAGCCTAGTGTGAATGAAAATCAGATAACTACATCAGCGTTTATTGATGTTGAAGATGTTTCCGAAATTGAAGTTGCATACGCTTCAGAAATTTACATTCCAGTTCTCATAAGACTGATATAAAAAAAATTTTACTTTACATAAAAAATTATCAGAACTTTAAGGAATAAATATCAGTACATGTCAATTAAACTGACAATCCACGGTCCTTTTTTTTAGTAAAGCTCGAATCATGTTCTGGTCTTAGGAAGGCATGGGGGTGATCAGCCCTACATATCTTAATTTTGGCTCGTTTTGAGTTTGACTCGGCTATTTATTGTAATTTCTGTTCGTTTCAAGTTTCATTTTTTTTTTGTTGATAGTGATTTGTGGTAGTTTTACACTTGGAAGATTATTTGACTTTATTTCTGCTGATTTTTGGCTTAATGGAGCTCTTTACTTTTCTTTGAAAAACTTGCTTTGTGCCCTGCCAGTTTCATATCCTGCAAAAAAAAAAATTTTAGAAAAAATAGCCAAACAAAAAACGTGCAATAGCGCTAAGTAGCAATGCCAAAGTGCAAGCAACATTTAAAAAAGAAGTAAACTAAAAACCGAAAAGGAAAAGCACTTTAATAGTAAAAAAGTAACTTTAGCCTTATTTTGTTGATTTTATTTATGTTACTTAGCTAGTAGGGCAAATAGGATTAATTTACAATTGATTTGAAATAATTCTTTGTATAAAGCTGCACCTCCAGATCTGCCTTCAAGTCGACCTCTACCAGCGCTACCGGGTGATCCGCGAGAGCAGAAAAAACCTTCAACTCCACCTAACCATAGCTTAGACTTAGCACATTTTTGCAGAAACTTAGGACTTGGGCCTGGGTGTGATACTGAACTTAGTATACGGTCTGACCTTGAATCTTTGATTACATCCATAGGTTACAGTTTACTCTTTTGTCATTGATCTGAAAAGCCAGTCTGCATATGATACTGTTGGTTTGTCTTATAAGCCTCCTCCTTTTCCAGCACATCTGTTCTGCGATTGCTTGATCAATTTTCTTGTGTGAGGACTCCTCTAAAAAACGTCTTTGTGTTTTGAGAGATTTTAACTATTATATGTTAAGTGTCGGATCATGTGATGATCTTTTTGATGTACTTTCTCTTTCGAAGCTAATACCTTCAGATAGATTTTTAAAGTTACCAGTTTTTTACTCTTTAAGAAATTCAATCTCTTTTAATAATGCTGTCTTTTCAAAGATATTTGATTATTCAAGCAACGTAACGGACAGACAACTTATTTTTATATTTATAGATAGATAGATAGATAGATAGATTTTTGAAGTTACAAGTTTTTTACTCTTTAAGAAATTCAATCTCTTTTAATAATGCTGTCTTTTCAAAGATATTTGATTATTAAAGCAACTTAACGGACAAACAACTTATTTTTATATATATAGAGATAGATCGATAGATAGATTTTTGAAGTTACCAGTTTTTTACTCTTTAAGAAATTCAATCTCTTTTAATAAGGATTATGTGAAAGCGTCTCCAAACTAAACGAAAGAAGAAGATAATCTTGTGTTTAATGTATAAGACTTCAATTTTTCATATGTTCTTCCAGAGCATTTTCAACTTCAAAAGTTATTGTTAATAAAGTAGGATTAGCTTTTTGTCTGCAAAAGTCCTTGCAATGGATTGCGTCCGATTAGCACATTGTAACCAATGTTTTGAATTTTCAAATTACATGCCTAAATTGGACGTTCCACTTCAAGAACTAAATCAATGATTATTGGACCCAGAAAATGTCTGGAATCCCAGCTTCTAATCATCATTAATTATAATCGCTCGACATGGAATGTACCCATCATGTTGATATTGATCAAATTTAATCTTTGTCATCAAAAGTTACGAGCCTCAGGAAATTTGCCTTATTTTGGAAAATAGGGGGAAACGTCCCCTAAAAGCCACAGAATCTTAACGAAAATCACACCATCGCATTTGGCGTATCAGAGAACCCTAGAGCCAAAATTTCAAGCTCCTATCTACAAAAATGTGGAGTTTCGTATTTTTTGCACGAAGACAAATCACGGGTGCGTGTTTATTTTTATTTTTTTTTTCCAGGGGTCATCGTATCAACCAAGTGGTCCTAGAATGTCGCAATAGGGCTCATTCTAACGGAAATGAAAATTTCTAGTGCCCTTTCTAAGTAACAAAAAAATTTGGAGAATTAGTTGAAACTTATTCTAAGACCTTGGGTTGATATTCAGTCAAAAAGGGTTTAATTTAAACTAGGTTTCATCTATCTCTGTTATCCCCATTTATGATTAACTAGAATAGATAAAGTCCCCATTTATAAAGAACTAAATCGATCCTTTATGTATTTCCTTGGACTATTCAGGGCATCTTGCCCTACGACACAGAAATTTTTTTGCAGAAATTTTCAGTAGAACTAACATAAATTTTTAAGATAATCTTACAAAGACATATGCTAATAGCCCCAAGGGGTTCATTTTTGCCATAATTGAAAAGCATTGCTATCCTTTCATTGTCCATAGATATGGTTGTATTATTGGGCAAAAGCTGGGGTCCTATCCCCCTATCCTGATCCATCTTAAATACTTTTGAGCCTAATATCCATTATATACCTACTTCAAAAATATGTTCAACTATCTATTTATAGACCTTTCTAAATGAAAAGAGCAATTCATAACTGAGGGCCATTTTCCCGATATTTGCCCGAATCCCGTTACGTTTGAAGATACATTATTTTTCTTTGCATTTTAACCTTTTGAATTAAAATTGTTGTCTTAAAAGGATAAAATGTTCCCATGTTTGGCGTTGGTGGACCCCGGAGATGTGGCAGTACGGAAAGGAGAGGAGGTCTATGCCCTCGGATCACATGGCTCTTAAACCTATATAAAGCCCTCTAATTTTTTTATTCGCTTAAAAAGGGGACTAGAACTTTTGATTTCCGTTAGAATGAGCCCTCTCGCGACATTTTAAGACCACTTAATCGATACGATCACCCCTGGGAAAAAAACAACAACAAACAAACAAACAAATAAACACACACCCGTGATCGGTCTTCTGGCAAAAATACTAAGTTCCCACATTTTTGTAGATAAGAGCTTGAAACTTCTACAGTAGGGTTCTCTGATACGCTGATTGCGATGGTGTGATTTTCGTTAAGATTTTATGACTTTAGGGGGTGTTTCTCCCTATTTTCAAAAACAAAGCAAATTTTCTAAGGCTCGTAACTTCTGATGAGTCAACTAGATCATTGCCGAAATCTTGTTTCTATCTCGCCATAATTCGTCTTCTTAAGAAAGGCAAAGCTCCTAGTTTTGATGGACTACAACCTAAGTATTTAATTTATGGTACCGTGAAACTAGTTGAGCATATAGTGTCACTTTTCAGAACTTGTATTGCGCAGCAACTAGTACCGACTGCACTATGTGAGGGCATTGTGACGTTTGTCCCAAAAAAGAATAAGGACCCTTGATCTTGTGACTCTGATTGTCCAATTACACTTTGTTTAGTTGTTGCAAAATTATTTGAAAAGATTCTTCTTTTAAAAATCTCTATTAGGTGCGATCATGGAGATCAACAGTTTGGTTCACCGGGCTCAACGACGTAATCAATCTTGCCGTACTGTCCAGAACCACCTGATTGTTTCTTGTGGGTGTAACTGTCTTCCGTCAGCTGGGTAATCGTTTCCCGATAGGCTACCTGTGGTTTACCCACTTCAACCTCAACGCCATAGGTGCGTTTCATGATGTCGACTTTAACGTCCAGGTGTAGCTCGCCCATGCCTTTAAGGATGGTTTCACCGCTTTCCTGGAAAAACGCGATCCGCGTTTTGAGACCTCACTGGCGGATGTGCCCAAACAATTTGATTTCTGGAACGAACCCCCGATTAAATAGAGCGAACGATTTTTCAGGCCGCCGTTTGGCGGCCTTTTTGCTCGATTTATCTCCCAATTTCTGTGGTTACAGTAATATCTAATTACCAATTATCAGACCACCTTCCCATAGCAGCATCTTTTAAAGTAGATTTAACATATACACCAATGAACCAAGATACACCCAAGCCTAAGCGGTTTTCAAAGATAGACTAGGATAAGATTCATTCGCTCCTATTTCAAGATGTTCTTGATTCTACTTTGCAAAGAATTCATGTCCCTTTCCAGCTTCTTCAGACATCTTGTCCTATTGATGAAATCGAGATACAGATTGCTCTTGATTTTTATTGTACTGAGATTTGCCACACTCTAAGACATGCCAAAAATCCAACCCGAAAAATACGCATCGACCAACTGGAATTAAGGAGAAGCTTAAAACGAACTGGAAGTATTACACATATGAGGGGGTTGCCCACTCTTCAATACCTCAGTCATAACGCTAAATATTTTTTTTTTTATAAATTTTTTAAAAGTTTATTATTCTAATTAAACTGCCCTTATGTTTCAGAAATTTTTCCCCCAAAAAATTGGGGCACAATGTTAAATTTTAGCTTAATGAGCGGGGTGTTGAGGAGAGGAAACCCCCTTATACACCTAATTGTTTCTGTTTGTTTTAAGCTTTGATGTTGCTCCTTACTTTCAGTTGATTTTTTCTTATTTCTGACTGATTAAAATAATGGCGGGAAATCTGGCTGCCCCGCTATTGCCAAAAGATCAACAGCAAATTGTGCAGCAAAAATTCTTGTTCTAGATGTTTAGCTCAGTCATCTCATTATCCTACTCGGCCATGCATGTAGCAGCGCTAGTTAAAGGAAAAGAGGAGATTACCCCTCCTTAGAATTTGTGCTTCGCCCTGACAGCACAATTTCGAAAAAGTGACTTAATAAGCATTGTTGGAATAATGTCAAAGATTCGAGGAGGCACCCCCTGCCATACCCCTTACTTACAGGGCTATATCAAAAGTTACTTTAGTAGATTGGATCCCTTTTAATACTGAACCTCCCATATGTTAAAAACTTATCAAACACGTATAATGTCTACAATCATCCCTAGGTTATTTTAAACACAAAATAGATTTTTCATTTTTGAAAAGGAAATTTCACTTTTTCTATGTCGGGATTATTGTTCTACAGTCATATAACTGGCTGACTGGGTGTTTAAACAGATAAGATTTTTATTAGTTCTTGGACAGAAATTTGTCTACTTTTAACCTGTTTTCATTTTAATTATAACATGACAAAGTTAATCTTGCTCAAACTTTCAGAAATTGTTTATTGCAATCAATATATGTAAAGACTGGTGTGGGCACAATTTTTTTTTACCAGGGCGCTTTGTATAGCAGCAGTTGCCCTAGAAACCTCGGAAGAAGCTTTCTCAATTAGAAAATGAAAGTTCGCCGACAGAATTGGTGATCGCTCTATGTCACTTGATAAATACCAAGTGCCATAAAAACAACAACAACAAACAAATAAACGTGCATCTGTGATCATTCTATTCGATAAAAATGGTTCTTATCTGTTTTATTCGAAAATCAGGCACATTTCCTAGGCTCAGAACTTTTCGCAAATAAATTTAAACTTAATGAATGTTACATAATTAGAATCAAACAGTTTGTGGTAACACTATAGTAAGGAGTGACCCGGCTCAATAGTAAACGAAATTTTGAAACTAGTAGATAGATCAAAAGAATCAGATTTTTATGCTGATTTTAAATATATAAGTTTCATCAAATTTGATCTTAACGTATGTGTTGATTAAACTGATAATCCACGGTTATTTGTTGTTTATTTTTTTATTTTTTTTTTTTTTTAGTAAAGCGCAAATCATATTCTGGTCTTGAGAAGACATGGGGCTTATCCGACCTACTGTTATTAATTTCTGTTCATTTTCAGTTTGACTCGATTATTTATTTAAGTTCTGTCTTTTTAGTTTCATTTATTTATTGATAACGGTTTGTGGTAGTTTTACGCTTGGGAGATTATTTGACTTTATTTCTGCTCTTTTTTGGCTAAATGGAGCTCTTTACTTTTCTTTGAAAAACACATTTTGTGAAAATAGTTTTTTAAACTAATAATAATAAAAAGGGAACACCCCATTTTAGGTTCTTCAGTGATTTTACAGTTAAAAATTTCTCTTTGAACGATCTTCTTAAATATTTATAATGACGTCATATACTAAGCCTCGTCATAACAAACATGACGACAAATAACTTCATGACGACATACAGCTCAATCCTTATAATGACGTCAGTCGACAGACAGACAAACAAACAACTTATTTTTATATATATAGATAGTTCCTGTCAAGCATTTGAACATTGGTTTAATTGAAATTAAGGACTACCAGCACCACTGATAATGCGATGCTACCCAACAAACCTTTCAAAATAAGCCTAATTTTTACTGTTTTTAATTAATATTTCGGTTTCAATTCAAGTCCGGGTCGTTGACGCTCGACGTCATTCCGCGGCTGTCGTTCGAACTCGCGAGGGCGATCGCGCTGGGGCTTTTCGTCTCCGCGCTGCATCTCGCGGTGCCGATTCTGGCGCTGGGTTTTCTACTGTCGTTAGCACAGGGCGTGTTTACGCGCATCTTGCCGAACGTCGAGGTCTTCGTGCTCGGTTCGCCACTGAGATTGCTGCTGGGGTTCGTCGTCCTCGCATGGACGCTTCCGCACTCCGAAGCGGCGGTTTCGTGGCTGTTCGACAGCGCGATCGACTCAGGAACCGAATGGGTTCGGAGGGTCGCGCCATGAGTTGGTCGAGCCGCGTAGAGCGAAGGGGGACGGCTAGATTTACATATTCAATTTAAGTTTCGCTCTTTTTAAAATTTATTTACTGATTTGTATTAGTAACTTTTGTTTGGTTGTTTGCTATAATTGTTTATTTAGTTTCTGTTCGTTTGGGGCTTCGTTTATGCCTCAATAGTAAAATATTTTTGTTCGTTTTAAGTTTGATTTTCATATTCAGCTTCAGCTTTACTCGTTTTGAGATTTACTTATTCATTTATATTAGTGCCTGTTGTATGTTTTTTGGCATGTTTCTTGTTTAATTTCTGTTCGTTTCGGGTTTCATTTATTCTTTAAAAGTAATTTCTGGTTGTTTTGAGTTTGACTTATTGTAGGTTTCTATTTCTCTTGAAAGTATATTGATTTTCTAAAGACTTTTTTTTATTAAAACTTTATGCAATACAATTTTGCTGCAACTATTTACCATCAGTATGAATTTTGCGACACAAAAATTTTTCAAGGAATCATTTTTCATAGGGGCCTAAAATTACAGGATATTAGGGAAAGGAAGCCTTTAGGCTCACTCCTTGAGAATCAAAACAAATCTGGAGTTTCCTAAACATTTGATCTTTTGGTACAAATCTTTTCCTCCCACTTCCCTCATCCAACCGTTGGAGATTTTCAGCAGCAATTCTCTATCACTATAAATTTCTGAGGACACAAAATTGCATAGGAACTATTTCTCATGATAAGAGGGCTTGGGTTGTATCTACTGTGAACTTAAGAAGCTCAGGTGGATCGTCTACGTATTTGAGTCGGTCATCCATGTTGTCCATAACATAATTAATCATTGCAAGGAAAAGTAGAGCGGCCAATTTGGTGCCTTGAGGGCTCCAAATGTAATCTCATCCTAGTTAGAGTCATGATCATTGGAAAGAAGGCCGCAGACTCGCTGGTACCTAGAACGTAGGAAGTAAATAACAAGAAGAGACATATGTCACGTGCGCCAATTATTTAAAATTCGTAGCAGTCACTAAGTGCTTAATCAAATAAAATGCTTTCCTATAATCAGCGATTAGCAAATCAACAAAAGGGTCTCCAGATCTCTAGATTTAGTTCAGTATAACCTCAGCACTCCCTGTAATTTTCAACTAAAAACTGTTAAGATTTCCTGAAAAATTACAGACATGTCCTTTTAATAACATGAATGCACATAGTATCTTTCGACTTTTTTCAACGCCTCCCACCATTCCCCCTAAAGATTCACCCTTAGCCTATTCTAAGAAATTGTAGATACTCCCTTTTAACAACCTGAATGTACAAAGTGTCTTTTGATTTGGCTCGACATACCCTGAAAGTTTCAACTTAGTACCCTTAGACACCACAGAAACATTGCACACAAGACCTTTAGACAACATGGGTGCACGCAGTCTTTTTATTTTGTTCAACATCCTCAAGTAAAAGAATAATCAAAATAAAAATAATAAAACTAAAAAATAAATCAACTTGTTTACTAACTCACAATACCTTACGTCACTTGATGTTAAGCTTACAAATGGAAAGGAGAGACACATACAGAATTTCTAGAAAAAAAATTAACAAAAAGCAATTCATGATTGCATAGACTAAGGAATGTTAGAAATTGATGCGAAAACTTAAATTATCGAGAAGAGCAAATTATTTTTTTTTTCCTGAGATGGAGAATTTATTTATTATAATTTTCTTTTTATTTAATTATTTTGCACTCGATCCATGCGATGAGGCACAGACCGGACCTATCTTAGGCCTCTTCATAGAAATCTAGGAATGATATATTTTTTTTTTTAGAAATGAGGCTTTTAAGCTTTTTGCTACATGTGCTGTTTTGAGCTCTAAGGGTCCAAAATGGAGCTTGTCCCATAAGTGATTGTTCAATTTAGAAAGAGGACATAAAAATACATCAAGTTATATATTTGTTTACTTCTTAGCTAAATATATGGTAATGTATAAATTTAGATCTACCAATTTTCGGTATACTTCTGATCTGGTAAAGTTCTATTTGATTGTTTTCTTGCTGCCTTGTAAAGTAGTTGATATAAGGGTAATTTTTTACTATGTTATCAGTTTTTTTATACACCATCTATAATTAATAGAAGAATAGTATTTTGAAATGACACCCAATTGATGATCGGTTAGTTTTCCAGTCCTATAATTCTTGGCCAAATAATTCGTTAACACATCTTGACAAAACAATGGCATATGATCTGCTTGTTGTATATTAGCAATGTCTTGATTGGATAACGAAACCAATTGTGCAATCTTATTTTTGGTTGTCGTTCAATCTTTGTTGTTGTGGTTGTTACTGTTATTAAGGGTTTCATCTTTCAGGTCACGGAAAATATCCCGTTCATCACGTAACTTGAGTTTCAGAGCGACACAAAAGGCAGTTAAGAAATCAATAGCACGTTTCCGATCGGCAACGTCTTCGGGGGTATCACAACGGATATAGTGACAACAATGAAAAGTACTTTTGTTAAATAATTCTTAATAATATATTTACTACATAATTATGGGTGGTGGGAGAGGTGTATTATTGTTCAAATGGATGAAAGTTCTGCGTGGCTAAATATATTTTACGAGGCTGAAGTCATCGTGACCTTTACAATAATGCTCTTTGATGTATGAATACTTTGTATATACAAGTTTTAAGACATTGAAACATTGCATATGAATAGGAAAAGAGAAATGTTACGATTTAAAATTGCGGAAAACAAAGCTCCTAGTAAATATAAACAACCAGTAGAAACAACAGGGCTTTTTTCTTCTTAAGACAGTGGAAGTTTAACCATATATAAATATTTCGACTTGTAAGTTACTAATACTCCAACCCCTTTACATGTTTGCTAATTGACGTCACTGGTTTGTATCATCTGCCAAATAGGGTATTTTGCGAAAAATTTCATGGTTAAAACATCTACAACAGAAGTTTTATTTTGAATGCTGTGGCCATAAGTAAATAATGTTTTAAGCAAGGATTAAGATTTTCATCATTATTATTTGTTTGTTATGGAATTCAAGCGATTGCAGTGAATTCCATGCATATTGCGAAATTATAATCTAGATCCCTGCTTTCTTGATTAATCTACAAGATCAAAATTGATTCCCTTTGAAGATTGATCTAAACATGACTCCAATGAATAGTAAAGATATTGGATATTGAACATCAGCAGCGTTGAAATATTGAGTGTGTACAGTGCTGGTGTGGTAAGATTATGTTTCCGGCTTCTAGCTCTGCCCTAATAATGTCTTCAGTAGACCCCAGATCGGAGTAACATTCCATTTCCACAGATGTTTTTTGCTGTATTATTTTTATCCATGCAACGCGATTGGACTCGCATGATAAAAGAAGGAGATGCTTGGGATGTTCAACCTCCAGAAATAGTAAATTCTCCCGTGTTTCAAAGGTTCTAATATTTTACATCATCTACCTACGCGCCTAAAACCTAAATATCTAAACTTTAAAGGTGAAAGAAAATGATATATGGATTGGTTGGGTTGGGGAGGGGGGTCTTGAAATCAAATAGCGTCAGTTAACTCAAGGAAAAACGGTGAATTCGCCCTTTATCGATATTAGGATTTAACTCAAGAATAGTTCCTGCAAATATGCCCTCAGTCTCTAAGTACAAAATTCTAAGTAAGAAATATATGTTAAACACTCGTCACACCAAAATTGGTAGCCTCTCCCTAGTCCCTAGCATAAATCCAAAAGAAAAAACTCTTTAAAGGCAGAATAGCACAGAACGCAACTAAATAAACTCTAAAAAATAGAAATAGATAATTGCCAGTCAACCACATTTAATTCAGCCTTCAATCAAGTTTCCAAAAAATCTCATGCCCCTGTTTATATCCCCTAGATTAAGTAAAAACAGCATAAATTAACAAAATGAGAGGATTTCGTAAGATCCTTCTTTACTCCTGTTATAAAAATCAATCATAAAACAATGACGGGTCTTGATTCCCAAAACATTTCTATTATTCAGTGTGTTTATATTGAGTTGTAAAGGTCAACTTAATAGATTCGGTGAACTGAAGCAAAGCAGATTAAAAAAATAAAAATCATAGATACAAACCCAAATTACAGAAAAGAAGAAAGCTAAAATAATCAAAGAAATTTTTTTAATAAATTACAAAAACCAAAAAGAGCATTACTCAATCTGCGATTTGTACATAAGGAGCAATGTTCTCCTTATGTACGTTCAATTTGCTTAAGCTTCTGATTTTTAATTAAGACTTAGTTCATTTCTATCTCCTGCTATAAAAATGCTTGCATTTGGATACTTTGTCATCACAAGTCAAGACTTGCTTGTAGCCTATTATGAAAATTACAACAAAAACAAGTATTCTGTCCAGCCAAATAATGACATGAGCAAATGATTAAATTAGTGTAAGGCTAAGGCAGGCATTTTGGCTTAGTAGATATCCAAATGATTTCAATGCAATCAACTAGTCCTGGCACATGGATAAGGGTAGGAGATAGGTATTCCTTTGAAATAATCATTACTCTTCCTTCTTTTTTCCCCAGTGAGTGGTCAACCAGGTATAGCTTATTGGTCTTAATTTCAAATAGGGGTTTATAAAATTAATCAGCTCTTTAAAAGGCGGAGTTATTATATATATACATATAAATATATATGTGTGTGTCTCTTCAGAAATGTGATTGCCTCACTAAAATATATCACAGGCAAACCAATAAACTAAACTATACTTTTTACAATGAATTCTAGAAAATATCCTCTTTGATATTACTCATGGAAAGCAACAATCCTAAAAATAAGTCAATGAACTCAAGCTAGAATCAGTGATTAATCAATTACTGACCAACTCGCAGGAACCGCTGATTTACTTTTCTTCAGTTCCTTGGTGGCCCAATGTGCTGTGCTCTTTATTTTGGTGATTATATGTTTTTTTAGTGGTAGGGGGGATGTCTTAAGAGTAAAAACTAGGAAAGCAGTATGAAAACAATTGGGCATGCAGCTCAAAATCTTTTGGTTTTATAAATTAGCTTTCAAATTCTTAATATTGAAATATCAAAATCTTTTTGATAGCTTATTTATTATTCTTTTAATTCTTTAACTTTGCCATTTTATTGATATTTTCTGAAATATCCATGGTTTTTGGGGCTTCGCTGATTTTTATTGGTTCTTCTATTATTGTTTCTTTTTATTTTATTTTATTTTTTTTTATTATTTTTTTTTTGCCAATCTCCAACTCAGTTGATTTTATTTTAATGACAGAATTCATTTTTTTTATGGATTCAATTCATCTCGTGTATATTGACAAATCCTTGCGACCAAGAAAAATTTCATATGCCTCTGCTCCCAGTAAATACATTCATGTATCTCGCTTAATGCGAGGGATGCATAAAAGTTAATTTAATTTTAATGTTCTATTACTCTACGTCTGGTGTTCCTTATATTTGAAAAAAAAATATTTCATTTCATTTTTGAATGGTGTTCTAAATCTTAATTTTGACAGCCGATGCATGAATTTTTTTGTCCAAGCTATCCAGGAATTTCGTTTAGTCTCAAGCACTTAACTCACCAGAAACTTTTTCTTTGTTCGTTACCGGATTTTATTCAGATTTAAAAAATTCCATCTCTGAAAACGCTGGAAATAGGGATGGTCCACGAATATTTCAGAATGGGAAAGTTAGACTCCTTGGCAAAAATGGAAAGATCATTAACCTTAAGTACCTGGATTCAAGCCAAGCCATTACAAATAGCGTAAATCATAAACCACTTTTTACGCGTTACTAAAAAACATATAGAACGCGTAAAATATCAGCTAAACAGAGAAGAGAAACTGAGGGGGCGAAAAGACCTTCTAATCCCGAAAGGGCCTTCCCATCTAAGAAAAACATTAGAAAATTTGCAAAAGCGCAAATATTCAGACTTAAACATATTATTTTTTTGAGTAATATTATTACTTCGTAAATGTTACTTAAGTTTGTAAAAAGGTTAAAAGTTTTTTATTTCTATCCATACTGAAGTAAGTCTCTGAGGATTAAAAATAATATAGTGCTAGCGGTTGATATTACTGTTGGTCAATTGCGTTTTAAAACAGCCTGACATTTTATATTCCTCTTTACGACTTATACATTGCTAAATTCATTTTTTCTGAGTTTTCTAAAACAGTTAAACCATATGCTAAAATAATGGCTATAATGGCCGGCGTATGGCTATTGAGAGCCTTAGAAATTAACGTTTTAACTTCTATAGGATAAGTAAAGACTTTTCTGCTTCTAAAAGAACACACCCGTTTTTAATAGAATTTTGTGTTTTCGGTTAAATTATTTTTGTCATTACATGCTAGTGCTAGCTCCAGCTATTGTAGTGAATAAATATATTCTATTCTAATAGTTTTTGGACTTCTCAAATATACTGAAAAAATGACTCTATCAAAATTTTGATGAGACAACAATTGAGGGAAAAGGGGCATGAAAGGAGGGCCGGTTGCCCTCCAATTCTTTGATCACTTAAAAAATGTATTTGGACTTTTAATTTCTATTCAAATGAGCCCTCTCTGAAACCTCTAGGGCTATTGGTTTGATACAATCACCTTTAGGAAGAGTAATGGGAATATTCCTTGACTTTTGGGGGATGTTTCCCCTTCTTCAAAAACCAGGGACATTTTAGTTGTATCCATTGTGTCACGGGTATTGCTTTGTGAATTATCATCATGGGGGCTATAGGCAGGGGGAGGCGTCTCAGCTAAAACAAAAAGTAATTTCAATAAACAACACGAACAATACCAAGCAGGGTTGCCAACTGTAGCATCAAAGTGCAATTTTAACACTATTTTATTATGTGTATCGCACGCTCAGGATTGCTAAACTAGTGCTAAAAAAGCAATAAAGTGCTATTTAAGCACCATTGTAGCGCTATTACCGTCAATGTTTTGACTATAGCACCGCAAATGGCTGTTTAGCACAGAAATTTGGGCAATTGTAGCATTTTATGAATTGGCCGCGGTGACAACCCTCATGAAAAAAGTTTTTATGATTTCTTTTCCGATCAAGTGCTCGGAGGACGCGCTGCAATCCGCTTGTTCAACTCCGGCTGTGCGTGGGCAAAAGAGATTACTGGAAAGACTCACTTTGCGTTTCTAGGTTGTGAACTCGATACAGCAGCCCTTAGCAAAAACTGGCTGAAGCCTCTCGATAACCAAATTTACGTTGTCAAGGGGACTGCCTCACTTTTTGCATTAAAGGAAAAATGCTGGAATCGCCTCAATAAAAATGATGTAGGAACAATCCTAAGAGCCACTCAACACCTTCTTAAAACGATTGGAGACTCTTCTGCGGGACTCCGTTGCTTAGCTGCATTTGGTGGGTTCAAGGTCAATGTCGACTATGTCCAGAAAAACAGCTTTCGTGATACAGGCTATTGGAGTTAATATATGAAGCTCAAACTTTTAGCTTCTTATTTTGAAAGAACAGGAAGCCATTATTTTGCCACTAAAGGTTAGAAACATTTCCACTTATTAAATGAAAGAATGGAAATAAATGAATGCTAAAAATAAGTCACAGTAGAATGAATGCTGAAAATAAGAGACTAGATTTGGTTAATTATTGCGATGAAAGTAAATAAAATATTTTTCACACTACTCCAATTGATGAAATAACTCAGTCAGTTCCATAGATTAGGACGCATAGTCTACTTAAGCTATGTGTGCCCCGTTGCAGAGTAAACCTTCATGTCTTGGGATTTTGAATTCTTTTCAACTTTTGAAATTTTTACTACCCCCAAATCCTGCAATTTGTTTAGATGATACTTTACTAATTGGAGGGAGATCTCAGTCTTTTGTGCAATTTGATTTGCAGTCATCTCATCATTGAATAATAATTGTAAGATTTCACGACTAGAATCATTGGTAAACAATTCTCCAAATGACTTTATTTTCTCGTCATCTGTGGCTAGAATTTTGATTTTTTCAGTTAATCCATCATCAGGATTTTCATCAGACATTAAGACTGTTAATGTCAGTCTTGAATATGTAAGTTGTTTGGTAAAATTCCAATTTCACTTCGTATCACTCGTTCCCGCTACCGAGGAAACAGAGTCCATGAGCAACAAGACTACCGTCAAAAACCATCCTGTTTCAGATATCGATCTCCAGGACCCCAAACTGTACCTCAACCGTGAGTTGAGCTGGTTGGAGTTTAATAGCCGAGTACTTGAAGAGGCTGAAGACCACAGTCAGCCTTTGTTGGAACGGGTAAAATTTCTGGCCATTTTCTTTAGTAATTTAGACGAATTTTTTATGGTCCGAATATCCGGACTTCGCGAACAAGTCACGAGTGGCGTCGTCGAGAGTGCGCCGGACGGCATGGCCCCCTCGGACCAATTACGTGCGGTACGGCAGAAATTACTGATGGATGCAGTTGTTTTATTCCATACAACACTGGATTTATTACAGGGTTTGTTAGTAGAAATAGTCTACATTGGTCCAGCTTATCCTCCTCAAATTGAGACTAATGGATGCAGTTACTACATTCCATACAACACTGGGTTTATTACCGGGTTTGTTAGTAGAAATAATCTACAGTGGTCCAGTTTATCCTCCTCAAATAGAGACTAATGGATGCAGTTTTTTTTTTTTTCCATACAACACAAGAACAGATACTTTCATTTACAGAGACTGACGTCAAGTACTTACAGTGAGCTGACTATTTTCTCCAACAAAAAATGACAAGTTCCTGGCAATGGTTTTTCTACCTTTTGCGCGCCGCTTGTTCAAGCGCGAAGACCAAAGCGGTTTCGTAACCGGGATTTAGCAGGTTGTCTAATTGCAGGATTTGTTTTTGTTGAAGATCGAAAACGACCAAATTCGTCCAAAAGTTTCCATGCGCCTGCCCGGAGTATTCGTAGTAGGAGAATCCCAGCGTTAACCATCGGCCGTCGTTGTAGATTAACTTTTTCAATTCTTGTCGCCTTTTTTTGGCGAGAAAAAAAACTGTTTCATAACGATATTGAATGTTAGTCCGTCCCCTGACGTCGTCCGTCGATAAATCAGCTTTCTTAACCAAAAATTAACCCTTTCTCTATAGGGTAGGAGTATATATTTGCGCCCTCCCGAAAACCCGGATTTGGGTCGGAGGGACAATCTGTCCATTCGGTATGCAGAAATATACAATTTTGGCGAATTTTTTTGCCTTTCGAAAACGCGCCGAGGATCATGCGATGGATCCGAAAATTTTTTTGACACCAGCTGCGGATCACCGAAGAAGGGACAAAATACCATGCGGCCAGCGACTGCCTCGTTGCCATTGGGAATCATCATCCGCCGTAGCCCCTCGGTCAGCCGTTGGGTGCGCTACGCGTGGAAAGTGGTGGCAGTGATCCCCGGCGCTGGCCCGGCCAATTGGCAACCCATGCGCGAAGAGGGTGAGGTGACCGAATTTCACGTCGCAACCGTGGGATGGGCGGCGAAGAGCGCATGGGATCGCATGCGGATTTCGCCGCAGCATTCGACATCGCCCGCGATGCCGGGCTGGGCATTACCACCCATGCGGGCGAGCTGGTCGGCCCCGAAAGCGTGCGGGACGCGCTCGAGCATGTGCGGCCATCGCGCATCGGACACGGCGTGCGGGCCATCGAGGATCCGGCGCTGGTGGCGCAGCTGGCCGAGGAGGGCATCGTGCTGGAAACCTGCCCGGGCTCGAACGTCTCCCTGTCGGTCTTTCCTGATTTTGCGGCGCATCCCTTTCGCGCCCTCTACGATGCGGGCGTGAAAGTCACGCTCAATTCAGACGATCCGCCGTTCTGCCTTACCGGCTCTCGCGGCGGAAATGCTTCGACAGTTTCAGGCCCTGCGCCTGGTAATTGGATCCAAGATCGGTGCCATAGAGAGCTACCGGTCGTTCCAGCATGTGCTCGTAGACCAGACGGCCGACGATCTGACCGTGTTCGAGAATGAAGGGCACTTCGTGGCTGCGCACCTCGAGCACCGCTCGGCTGCCCTGGCCACCGGCGGCGCTGTGGCCGAATCCGGGATCGAAAAAACCGGCATAGTGGACGCGGAACTCACCGACCAAGGGATCGAAAGGCCGCATCTCAGCGGCGTAGAGCGGTGGCACATGAACCGCCTCACGCGACACCAGAATGTAGAACTAGGTCTTCCCGAATCACCTTGCTCAGGAAAAGTTTCATAGATCTCAGCCAATAAACTCAACATAAAAGTTGAGAATAATTTTGGCTTATCCTGAATATCTGTGAGTCTTATAATATTAATATACCCACGTCCATCTCTGGTTGTTCTTGTCAAATCTTCAGCCTCAAAACTCTTTTCTCCAAAAAAGAGGTCCCCACCTTGTTGCTCCAGTTCTACAATGCGACGTAAAATAGCACCTGTTGAAGCAGAGGAGATACGACCGTAGGCTTCTTCAAATTCTTTTTTACCTTCCTTAGTAGCGTATTGTAATATCTTTTTAAAATCTTTAAGATCTAAAAGAGGTAGTTTGGAACGGATCAGCCGATGGCGATTTTCTTCTTGGTGTCGTAGACGGAGCCGTCGTCGTCATACCAGGTAAAGACGAACTCGCCCGCTTCCGGCACGGTCGCGTCGAACTCGAAATACGGGTTGGTAGAGATCGCGGGCTCCATCGCGACGTCCAGCACCATGGTGCCGTTGAACTCGCAGGTGAAGCGGTTGATGATCGAGCGCGGGATCAGGTTGCCTTCCTTGTCCTTGCGCTGGCCGCTTTCCATCTTGTGGCTGATCAGCGTCTTGATGGTGACCGCCTCACCGGCGGCAGCGGTTTTCGGGACCTTGACGCGGGGTTTAACACCGGATGCCATGTCTTTAATTTTTAAATTGCCAGCCGGAAATTTCTTCCGGTGGCTGAACCGATTTGCCTAAAACGATGAGCGTTGCCTCGTCTTCCACCGTCATCATTTGCTGCATGGTGTTTAATGGAATCCAAACTTTACCGTTGTCAATGGATTGCACATCGGTTTCCATAATTTGAACAATTCGTACGTCGCGAGCATCAAACGTTCCGGCAGCATCTCGCCAGCGGAGGGTTACGAAATCATCAATCCGCAAATTAGCGCTTTGCGCCATACGGCCGCCAATAAGCGCGACGAGTTCGTTTTCTTCGGGTTTTAGAAATTGCGACGGAATATCCAAAATGGTTTGACCGGGGTCGATGCCGTTCCATTTTCGAATTTCAAATTAGAATGAACAATCCTGTGGGATAAGTATGTGTTACATCGTCCATCTCTCAGTTGAATTCAAACATGCAGAAACCAACTGATATGTGTGATCCCGAGAAACATCAGCAAAGAACTAAATTCCCAAGCTTACTACTTTAGAGACTTAGAACTTTTTCACTTTTATTGTTGTCGAAAATTTATTTTTGGGTTAACACGGTTGCCATGGCAGTTGCAACCTATTTTATAGGTATGTAGGTAGGTAGGTTTTATTTTTATCCACAATATAAAGATAAATAAAAATGACACTACTAATAAATTATTGCAGCAAAAAGAAAGTCCTAAGGACTTGCGAGCTTTTCAAGGCCTCATATAGACCATAGTGTTCTCGCAAAATAGAAGATTATTTGAAAAAGAACCACCTGGATTGGTATTTTAATCTCTGCATTAACCAAAAAATAAATAAATAAACTTACCCAGAACTGAATAAATAGCCCTTAGTGGAAACCACAAGAAGCGATGTTATTGTTAAGAGTATCATTACTATTTAAAAACAAAAAAGCTAATTAATCATGCACAAAAAATTAATAGCATGCGAAAAAAATTAAAAAGAAGGCAATATATAGAAGAGAAGACATGCATTGTACCATCAAAATTAAAAGACTGTCAAATAACAAAGATTCTGGGCTTAGACTTTTAAATAGAGATACGTGTTTGTTTTTTCATTTTTTGTCAATGTGTCGGCAACTTGAAATCTGGCAGTCGAAGTGAACCAAAACTTCTCTTATGCCTTGCTTGTATGGAATGTTTTGCTTTAGCTTTTGTAATTACTTTGTTTATAGTTTTTAAATTAGTTTGAAAACTGTTTTTCTATTTTGGAAGTGCAGTATCTTTAACTCAGTAGTTAAATTATCACATTTTTTGGTAGTTTTAAATTTGTTGAATTTTTATGTCCGTCTTATTTAAAGCTGTAACAGAGTTTGCTATGGTTAATGTGAATAAATAAGTTTAAACCTATTGATTTCGACTGGCCTTAGTATTGTTTATATACGGACTGTCAAACAGTACGATTAACCTTAGTGCAAACACCACTTTCTACATGCATTGAGTAAGTTCCGTGTCCTCTTTTTTAAGTAGAGGCTCGTGCGTAAACAACTCTGTGCAAGGAACTTTCGAATGTCTGAATCGTACAGCTATTATACATGAGCCGCAAACAAATATCATGATTAATTAAATTCTTATTTATGCGACGGTAGGAAAATCTCTCCTTTAGAGATGACTATCGTCTCCTCAGTTTCATCGATTGCTCTTTAGCTTAAATGCCTCTGAAAACAACAGTGTGCTAATTTCGAATTGCACATTGAAGTGTCCTCCAAGACGTAGAAGGCAGTCAACGGAAAGACCTGGAGTTTAAAAGACGGCGTTTACCAGGCCGTTGATCAGCTTTATGAAAAACAAAAAACGGCGCTTAAAGTAGAAAACGGTAAAGGAAAGGCGCTCGTAAAATTGAATCCTTTGGAGTCGTTCATTTTTAAGCTCGATTAGAAGAAGCGATTCTTAGATAAATTTCGCGATAGTTGAGATTGAGGTTAAGGTCAGGGTTGAGCCGTTTTGCTCTTAACCTTAACCTTTTTACCGCTTTCAAGATGATTTAAGGTCTTTTTTTAGCTTAGAGCTTTATTGACGTCCGCCCTTCAACTAATATATACCTAACTGGAACTTTTTCTCCCCTGCTTGCATTATATGAAAGTACGGTTTTCCTGGTAGGCCAGCACATGGCCCAATACGCGGTGACCGGCCAGCCGGCGGCGCCCATGCCGACACGTCTGTCGGCCTGGGCAATTTACGATGTGTTCGAAACGGCGGATGACAGCCGTGTGTTCGTTGGCGTGGTCAGTGATGCTCAATGGCAGACCTTTTGTCGACAGTTTCAGCTCGCCGATTTTGCGGCGGACGATACGTTGGCGTTGAATCGCGATCGTGTTGCCGCGCGTGATCGCATCATGCCCGTCGTTCGAGAGCTGTTTGCGGGTATGAGCGCCGCCGATCTGATGGCAAAGCTGGAAGGGTGTGGTCTGCCGTTTGCGCCCATGAAAAGATCGGGGTCAGACTTGCAAGGTGCGAACTGGAAGCGGACTTTGCCGCGGTATCGGTCGCTCGTGCCGAGTTGGCGGAGGAGGCTACTCTTGATGCGTTCGGCGGATACGGTGAGCAGCTCGGGATTGAGGACGATGATGCCTTGGGCTTTTTCCTGTTCCAGTAAGTGGGGTGGGACGCGGAACTGTTCGAGGAAGCCGACCGAGAATTGGCCGGAGGTGCTCTTGATGGTCCGGTATTTTTGGGTGACTGCGGCCTGGGTGACGGTGGCATTGACGACCAGCCAGCAGGTCACGATGAAACTGAGAACGAGGCGCATACGAATCCTGGTGCTCCGGTTGGAATGATAATTTTAAACGTTTTAAATTCATCAATTTTACAACCATCAAAAATTAAAAGCCGGGGAAGTTTGCTTGATTTTCAAGAAAGGGGGAAGACACCCTCCCCCTCTTGATGGAAGTTGAGCCATCAAATTCAACACAAAAGAGAACGGTGTTGTAGAGGTTTGAAGCCCTTATCTACAGTGTTGGAGTTGACATCCCCCCTAATATGCGGTGTAATTGTTGTTAGTTTTAATTTTTATTTCGCTTTTTATTTTGTTTGAAAAAAAACTTTTTATCTAATCGTCTAAAAAGATTTTTAGGTTTCTTATTATTGAATTCTTTATTTCCATTTTTAAGCTTTTTTTATAAGATGGGATCATGTCAACTTTGCTAGGTGACAGCAAAAAAACACTGGCTACATTGGTTATCATCAAAATAACGAGCAATAAAAGCAGTTGACTAGAGGATAAAGCAGGAAGTTTCAAACAGTATGTACATAGTATCAGCCAAAAGAAGCGCATATTTGACCAATTAATATTACTTATTGCAATAGGTAAAGTTACTAAAAGAGGGTAAGTTATTGATTTTATTGGATTATGAAAGAAAGATTATGAATGCCGTTAAAGGCTACCTGTTTGTGATGAGAGTGAGAAAATAGCTGCATCAAAAAGTGAGAGCTTTCATTTTGCTATTTTTACTTGTTGCTGTGTCTCAAGGAAGAAAGTTTGGAGGAATAGAAGCCACGCTAATGATCGTGGTCAAGTGTGGTTCTGAAACGTGTGTGTTCCGAAAAAAGGAGGGAATTTGCTAGATATTTTTCAGAAAAATTGCATATGGATTGCTTTGGTCACCCAACTGACTGGCCCTATCTCAAATAGAAAGCTGTAGGGAAAAATATAGGCCAGTCCTGATTTCTAGGACTTTAATAGGAGAAAGGTTGCGATAGCTAGGACAAGTTCTGAGGATGAAGAATGACAGATTGCCCAAGACTGTCCTTTTCGGGCAACCGTCTGGACGAAGTTAAAAGGAGGTTTCCCCCTAATGGGGTGGGAGGACGTCGCGAGTCGTAAGTCAGTCAGTTGTCATTTGTCAAATTATTTGGCGACAAACTGGAGAAGATCGTTCAGTCTCATTCTGTGTTTTCCAGTAATTTAGACTCGATTTCAGCGGAAGTTGTGTCATTGAAAAGTGATGCAGCGAAGCATGATTCACGAACAGGTGAAGTTGAGCCTACACTACAAGATCAGAAGCTTAAATGTGAAGTTCTAGAAAAACGGCTGCTCGCTTTTGAAGTAAAACACCGAAAGCTTAACTTGCTGACTCATGGCTTACCGGATGAAAAATCTGACGAAACCCGACAAACTACCGTGAAAAACCTCTTCAGGAATAAGCTAGGTATTGCTGAGCCAGTAATGGTGGGCGTCATCGACGACAGCATGCGCTTGCCGGGTTCGATGGCATTGGGCTCACCCTCGACCAACCCGAACTGGTTCGGTTTCCCTGGTGCCGCGGCGAAGTCGTCCATCTCGTTGTTGAGAAGGAAGCCGGCGCCGCTCACCGTGACCGCGCTGCCGAAAGAACTGTTGATGGTGGTGGTGATGGCGACGGCCATACCGTTCCCGTCGACCACCGAGTAGTGCGTGGTGTTGGTGCCCTCGGGCATCTCGAAGGCATCCGTCGGCGTCGGGGTGGCGCGCCCGGGATCGATGGTCGACCGCTTCTCCTCCGCGTATGCGGACGAGAGCAGTCGTTCGAGAGGCATCAGCGATCCGTGGACAGCCGATGCGCTGGCGAGCGCCATCCGGATGGGGAAGGCCATCGACCCGGTGCTCGGGCTCTATGCCGCCTACGCCTATTCGGAGTCGGGCAACGACACCATGATCAAGAGCGTGTCGGACCTGATGCGCGACGATCTCGGTGCCGACCTGTTCGACGTGCGGATGCTCTTGCATCGGCACTGGCCCGCGCAGACCGAGCTGCCGGTGACCCCGAGCTGCCCGCTGCTGACCCAGGGCTGGAGCCTTCTGGAGTCGCGCGCGGCCCCGCTTCCGCCGGTGCTCGTGTCGCTGCGGCCCAAGCTGCTCGACGCCCTGTTCACCACATTCGACGGTGGGAAAAATAAGCGGAAGTCTTAGATGCGTGATTCACATAATTGGAACGGATCCGCTCTATTGGGGGGGGGGGTAATTCTAAAAAATTAGAAAAAATGACGTATTTTTAACTTACGAAGGAGTGATCGGATCTTCATGAAACTTCACATTTAGAAGGACCTCGTGACTCAGATCTCTTATTTTAAATCTCAACCGGATCAAGCGTAATTGAGGGGGCAGTTTTGGGACCGGAAATCTTAGAAAATACTTAAAGCGGTGAGATCACGATGAAACTGGATGGGAAGAATAAAAACCTGTCTAAGATACGTGAATGACATAACCGGACCGGATTTGCTCTCTTTGGTGGGCGATCTCAAACGTCTACAGTGAAAAGTAATAGAACGTCAAATTTTGATTAGAAGGACGTTGGAAGTTCACCTTGTATAGAATTTAGACAATAAAATGGACAAGCATGAGCTAGAAGTCTCACACTATGAAATGGCTACTTTCAAGTAAAAGGTGAAGGTTTGAAGATACTTTTCAGCATGAAAAGTATTAGGTTCAAGACAAAAAATAAGATTGGCTCTTGACTTTTAGGGAGAGCTAAGGGCAACTTGTTGATTAGCCTATAGGCTAATTCTAAATTAGCCTATTGTGTAAAATAACTAAAGTTTTCTGCTCAAAAACGGAAATAGAAAATTGCATAATTAGCCAAAGTCCAAGATACGTGGCTGACATAAACTGACCGGATCCGCTTTCTTTAGTGGAGTTGGGGGGGGGAGTAATTCATAAAAATAGAAAAAAATGAGGTATTTGTAACTTACGAACGGGTGACCAGATCTTAATGAAATTTGATGTTTAGAAGGATCTTGTTCTTTAGAGCTCTAATTTTAAATTCTGACCAGATCCGGTGTCATTGGGGGAAGTTGGAGGCGGAAACCGGAATTCTTGGAAAACGTAAAAATTGAGTCGTCTTACGAATAGGTGATCGGATCTTAATGAAACTTGATATATAGAAGATTCCATTTTCAATTCGAATCGGATACGGGGACATAGGGGGTTCGCGCCAAAAACAGGGCACCCTGGCGATCCACCGTGTCCGTGAAGATGCGCCCGAAACGCGAGATTAAATGACCCGTCGATTGAAGACTTACCGATCGGTGAGAGAGAAACCGATCCGTTGTCCGCCCCACAAAACTCGGATCCCATTCCTGGGTCGCCAGGTCAAACCGCGCGATGGCCTGAAACGGCAGCGCGCCCACCCGATGGAAGTCTCCGAACGCATACAACCGATCGCGTTCTGGATCGAGTAAGAGCCCCTGAATCACCCCGTCCGTTTCGGTGTCGGTGATTGGGGCCTGCCACTCCACGTCCCCTTTGGCTGACAACTGTAGGATCTGGTAAGGCGTCAATCCCCACCTTTCAAAGCTACATCCTAATCTGTGCAGTGTTAGTTCAAATAATCTGTCATGCTTTGTTGCTTAATATAGAAAGTCAAAAAAGGTCAAAATCATAAAAAAAGGTAAAAAGCCATAAGACAGCAAAACCATCGCTTTGAAAACCAAGATCCGGTTTGAAAACAACTCCAAAGACAGCTTCGTTAATTAGTGGGACCTTCTCTTTTACTGGACTTTTAAATCCAAAGACAATTTCGTCAATTAGCTCAACCTTCTCTTTTGCTGGAATTTTAAATCCAAAAACAATTTTGTGAATCAGTGCAACCTTATCTTTTGTTGTACATTAAAATCCAAAGAAAACGTTAGGTTAGAAAAATCAAACTTTCAAGGTTGGGTCTAAGGGCTAAAGTATGCCGCGGGAAGATATTTTGAAGTACCTACCTCCACTCCCTCTCCCTCTAGAGGGTCCCGACCTTTGATGACCTTTAAAAATATATGTGTTATAAAAGTGAAACCTTGCAAAATAGATCTTCTACTTGAATGAAGTACAACAAGATTGTTTTCAGCTTCAGAGCTTTGCTCAATCCCAATTTATAAGGTTTTAAATATATGCAAATACATTTCCTAAATTAAAAAAAAAAAAAAACAACATTGATATGGCTCAGAATTCTACTCAAATAACAGGAATTGCACTATCAGAAATAAAGGCGTAGATTATTTTTTTTGAAAAAAAGAGTTTTTACTGCCAGATTTTGTGTTACTTAGATTTTACCTGAATTAAAACTAAGGGAATTAGACCAAGGAGTGCATCCACACTCTATAATGGAGAAACGGAAGCATAATATAGAGTTTTAAGTACTTCATGGGAAATAAAATGCTTTTTTCTATTTAAAATAGCTGTCCCACGGGAAATGTCAATGGAAAGTGCCCTCACATGATCTATCCATGTAATTCATTCATCAGTAATCATTCCCAGATCTTTGAAATTGGTTACCCTTTCCATCACTATCTTTCCAATGAAAGCACTTTATTTGTTTCTAAATGTTGTATATTTAAAACATAGAATAAGTAAAAACAAACCCAATGAAAATAAATAGAGGCGTTAAAAGTCATTTGATCAAGTATCATCCTATGTACGAATCCCCTTAGCAGCTTACTACCTTAACGCTTAGAATTAAGGGTTGTGAGCAGGGACAAACCCTGGAGGGCTAAGGAGCTATAATTCCACCCACTAGACTAGAGTAGAAACCAAGAGCTAAGGGCTCATATGGTATGAGCTTTAGCAAAATTCTACGAATCAATAGATTGCTTTAAAAGGAAAATCAGAGGGTTAATACCAGTCAGGATTTAAAGTAAGAGCTCTGAGTCACGAGGTTCTTTCTAAATATCAAAATTCGTTAAGATCGTACCGAATTAAACAAAAAAAAGTTTTTTAAATTAAAGTAAAGAGTGACATTAAAACTTGAAACGAATAGGAATCACTTCGTATATGAAAGGGGCTGTCCCCTCCTCAACGCCCCGCTCTTTACGCTAAAGTTTGACTCTTTCTCACAGCTCTACCTTATAAAAAAATAAAAAACTTTAGCGTAAAGAGCAGGGTTTGGAGTAGGGGACAGCCCCTTTTCTATACGGATAACTCCTGTTCTTTTGAAGTTTTAATGTCGCTCCTTACTTCCAGTTAAAACAAAAAATATTTTTTTATTTAATTTCTGAACGTTTTTGAATTAATGCAGGTTTTGAATTTAGCTCACCGGATCTGCTATGCTAAAGTTCTTGAGTCAAGAAAGCTATCTGGTAGATATACTTCCAAATAAACAACTAAAGGTATTTTTGTGGTCTTATTGACTATCCCCCTTATTGCAGATTTTAGAGAATAGGTCTTCCAGTAAAGCCCAAGTCAAAGGGTTTTCAGCTCAAGGATGCATGCAATGCTTAAATTCTATATACTGGAATATAAAAGCCTTGTTACAAATGTGTGTAAAGTATTATTTATTCTTTTATGAACTATTGTATTGAGTCAACTTGTTATCAATAGATTGAAATAATGTATTATTTTCAGTATTTTCTTCTGCTTAAGAAAAAAATCATCCTAAAGAATTGTTACAGGATTTCTGGGAGCTTTAAAAATTGTCATTGCGACATATCTTTGAAACGAGAACCCAAAGAAAAACTACAAAGCAATATGTCCGTTGAATCACCATCACCACACCAAGCTACCATTGTCTCCTTCCAGTCTTAGCTCTGGGTTAAACTTGAGGCAGAGGCAGTTTTAAGGGAGGGACAGAAGGGGCACTTGGCTAAGGTGCAGAAATTTTAGGGGCGCAAAATTTTAATTAATAATCTAACGGGTATAATTACTTTTATTTTGGAGTTTTACTAACAAAATAGAGGGTGCAGTTAATAAATAAGAATATTTAAAAAACATTTTATTAATTAGTAAATTATTGATAGAGGCGCTCGAGGAGTTGGTCGGAGGCAGTGGGAGGCCGTCGACGACCTTGTTGCGGCCGGACCCGATTCGTCTGTTCGGTGCCGCCACCCTTCGGTGCGCGCGGGATCTCCAGGGCGATCAAGACCTTCGCATCGAGGGCGGTGAAGCTGCGGATCGTCACGCGCTCGCTCTGCATGCCGGTTGCTCGGTCGATGGTGTGCTCCGCGTCGTCGATGCCGACGAGGCGTGCCTGGTGCAGCGCGGCGGTGCCGAGGCCGCGGTGTATCGCGTGCCCGAGTTGGGGCTCGAGGATTTGGTGCAGCACCTGGAGACGTCGTTGGCGCTGGACCGCGCGGCCGCCGAAGGAATTATCTGTAACAGTTCACACTGACAGGGTAACACTTGATATTGATAGGGCAAGGTAGGTCCAGTCCATGTGGAGATGTAGTCTATATCTGTGATTAACAGGGGCTACGCATTCTAGAGGGTAAAATTCGCAAGACCGAAAAGTCTCAGAAACAATCATTAGCTGATTTCACCAGAAAAAATAACGCGAACAACATTGTTGGTTTCGAATTCTGAAGTTTGAACTTTTTTTTTGTACACAATCCTAGGAACACAGGCTGTCAATCCTGCCTTATAAATAACCACTACTTGTTTTTGAGCAAGGATAATTTTATTATACTCATCAATAAGTTGAACAAATTTGTGAGTGTCTCACTTGTTTCAACCTGAATGTAAAAAACAACAACATTCGAATCAAAAGTTTCAGAAACAAGACAGACGCACCTCAAATTTGTGCCACGAGTCTCTTGGAATTTTGATTTCTTGGGATGAATAAAAATATACTTTTTTGTTTTTATCAGCCAGTTTTTATATTTTTCAACGTTAGCTCCCTTTTTAAGAAGAGTAAAAGCTTGGCTTTTCGTTAATATACCAGTTTGGTAATAGAGTTAACCATTAGAAACATTGAATTCCCTAAATAGGGAGGCATATGGATATGTATTAGTAAATGGAATATCCAAAAAGAAGTGTTTCATTTGATAGACCGAATTATTCCAGATGGTGTTTGAGTGATAGTTTTAATTTTTGATTCAAACTAGAAAAATACCTGAACATTTGAAAACTAGTTTGCTGGCAAAGGTTTGATAGTGATGCTGGTAAAGGCCTCCGGTAGATACAGAGGTAGATATGAGATACAAGAATGGACAAAAAATCTGATTTGTCAATTGAAACTAGAATAATTCCTGAAAATTTAATCAGAATCGCTGAAGTTATTATGTAAACTACAAAAATATTTAAATTGCCAACTGCGTTTTTCTCATAAGGCAAGTTTTTCCAGTTGTCTTTTCCAAGTAATATATGCCTTGTATAAAATTAAGAAAAAAAACAAGTTTTTTCGACTGAAAGCCGATCACATTAAATGGTATCCCAATCAAGGAGGTCATGAATTTCAAGTATCTATGTTCCCTAATAAATCCCAAGGGTGAAGCTCTAAACGAAATACAAAACCAAATCTCTGCCGTCTGGGCAGCATTCATTCAGCTTCGGAAGTGTCTCTGGCTACAAAATAAAATCTCCCTTCGAACAAAGCTTCGGATATATAACGCGTTGGTCCTCTCTCTACTTCTTTATGGTTGCGAAACGTTGCCCCTCAGAGCTCGGGAAGCTAATGACCTGAACGTCTTCCACCTCAAGTGTCTGTGCTGTATTCTTGGCCTGCGTCTCTAATGATGTCATCAAAAAAAGATATGGTGACGTTCTACCATGCTGAAAAAAAATGGCTGTCTCAAATATTTGACTGGATGTGTCTGGAAAATGAATGGGGTTGTGAGGAGGGCTGCTTTCGCTTCAATCTGTTTTCCTCTTCAAAACGGCACTAGAACTATTAATTTTGAATCGAGTTAGCTCTTTTAAAAGTTTCAATGTTATTTTAATGAAAGACTAACCTGAATACCTTTTTTCTATTTGGAAAGTAAAGGTAAAAAATGTTACCTCTCTCAAAATATATACTATATGCAAACAGGGAACAAACTGCCTAACTTACAGCCCTTGCCCTGGGGGGCCCTCAATTCACTTTAAAATTCCAGTAGAAAACACTTTAACCAAGTAAAACAGAAAAAAGGAACTGAAAAAAAAGCCTCGCATCAACAGCTAGATTCTATTATTCCTTTAGCAAATGTACTTCAGAGAAACTATCAGTATAAACAACATGAATCAAAAGCTACTACCAAACACTTTGAAACAAATCTCAAACGCCAAAACCATTCCAACCATGAATAAAGACATTATAATTTTTGGTGTACTTCTAGACAATATAATATCAGCTCAAATATCTAAATGTTAAAAAATCAAGCCGTTTAAACCTAGACATTTATTTATGTCTTATATAATTATTTATTGCATTTAAACTTGATTCAATTTAGGTGTGCCAAGTTGTTTTTCTTGGATTCTCTTAGAAACTTAGTGAAGCATATTAGTCATTTTAGAGGAAACTTTTTAAAACTCTAGTCAAAACAACTTATAGGGATGTTACAGGTATTTTAACCTAAATGTTCTTTAGATGTCTCAAGACTTCTTCCTTACATAATTTCCATCATTTATACTCCTCCCTAACTTGAACTCCCTTAAACGCCCCGCCACAGTAATTCGACATATTGTCAAACATTTAAGGTTTATGTTTAGGTTACGCAACACGCCTGCAGCTATAACCTATCTAGGATAAATATATCATTAAATATATTAGTTTCAGATTCATGTATTTATCCTACCGTGATTACTCAGGCTTTTTTTTAGAAAATGCCTAAATTCTGAAGAATACATCTATACCCTCCCCTATATTTTCTTGAATTGACGTCCTGTATTTGGTAACTTTCTAGTAAAAATGCTATTAATTGCTATTATTTTGGGAAGAAAACTATTGTTCACAGTTTAGCCTTGCAACCTATGCCAACCAAATAGCCTATTTTCAACATTAAATTTTTCTATTGAAAAATTCAATTTTATTATGGTTGTGAACGGGTATTTTCTAGGAGAAGACCTTGATGGTATATGATATCTTGATAGTATGAAGGAATAAGCTAGATTTTATGTACTTTGACATCATTAATTGTTCGCTTTAGAAGGAAAAATATACTCATCCTCCTTTCCTGAGAGAGTTATTAGGGGCCTAAAAAAAAGTGGAAAAGATTTCAGAGACAGAAGAAAATTAACTAATTTATGCACTGTTGGATCTAACCAAACTTTTGGGAAGGAATTTGGGCTGGTGCTCTTCCTTGAAACACCGTTCCAGCTGAGTGGTTGACGCACTGGCGTGGGAATCCTGTGTCCAAGGGGCACGGGTTCAATCCCAGTTGTGACAGTTATTTAGCTTGGGACGAGGGTCAGTGGCGTGACTCTGTAAGCTCATCCAGAGTCGACCCAGCTCTAAATGGGTACCTGGAGAAATCTGGGGAAGGTAATCAGGAAGGGTGTGCGAAAGTACAGTATGCTTTGCCCTATCAAAATAATCCGGAAAAAAGGGCTTTTGAACTTCCAGATTTCTGGAATTTTTAGGTATCGCAGAAGAAATAAAAAAAAAAAATCCCGGAAAATCTTGGAACCCAGATTCCGGAAGGTGAAGACTAAATATTAATCCAAAATCAGCTATCGATATATTATGACGAGACGAAGCAAAAGTCGACGAAAAAGCGCAAGATTATTAAGGTTTAATGTATCCTAAAACACATTTCCGACCAGACTTCTTCACAAAACTGTTTGTAATCAATCAACAAAAAAGGATCTGGGAAATCGTTTTAAGAGAGTTTTTTTTTGCCTTTGTATTTTCGTCGTGGGCTGTCTTGTCTTGTGGAGATATCGGGATGAAATTTGATGTGAAGAATAAGCACAAGTTATAGATACGAGATTGACATAATTGGTACGGATTTGTTCTTTTTGGGGGAGCTGGGGGTTGTTCATTTGGAAAAGTTAGAAAAATTGAGGTATTTTTAACTTAAGAACGGGTGACCGGATCTTAATGAAATTTGATATTTAGAAGGAACTCATGTCTCAGAGCTCTTATTTCAAATTCCGATAAGATCTGGTTACATTGGGGGGAGCTGGAGGGGGAAACGAGAAATCTTGGAAAATGCTTATAAATATCGTAGATACGTGACTGACGTAACCAGACTGGATCCCCTCACTTTGGGGGAGTTATTTTAAGTCAATCGAGTTCTATACCTTTAAAAAATCGAAGAATAACAGAAATAGAATGTTACAATTAAGCCTGTGAAACACTGAAATGGCGGGCCTAATTAGCCATCTTTACTTGTGTAGTTCATACAGTTTGAATCATGAAAAGTGCTTAAAACAGTTTGGGGGAGGGGGTGATTCTAATAACCTAATAACCCATGAGAAATGAGACCTTAAGAATATATTTCCCCATTCTTTTGAAGGTAGAAGACAAGCGTCTTTTAAACTTGAGCACAAAAAAAAAAAAATGTTTTTTATCCGCAAATGTTACATATTTATGAAATGCTTAGTTACTTCTATTTACATTCCCTTATCCGTGGATCCTTAAGCACCATCTCGCAATCTTCATACCGGGAGACCGCGTAAAGCTTCATGACGCTGACTTTTACCTGTTGAACTGGCTTTTCTTCACGTATGCGTTCGTACCAGGCGTACTTGTCGTTGGTGAATTCAGCTGAACTGAGATCAACGGGTCGCGACAGATCGATCATTGGGTATCTCCATAGTGTTCGACGCTACCCTGTCGAGGAGTGTTCGGTCTACCGACACTTCTACGCTGAGCACACCGTTGACGATCGCCCCAGCGAGCGTCGCTACATACTCCAGCCAGTCCACACCACCGGTATTAAGGCGTCTTGAGGTCGTGATTGAAAAGATGAGGAACATTCTTTTCTTCTTCAAGGATACGAACAGCATTAGCAACTTCACTGGCTACTTTGTCATCTTTAACAGCAGAGGCTGTAGGAGAGACATCTTTGACAGCAGCAGGAGTGGCAGCAGTTGAAGCTCCTTTGCCAGCTGGAAAACAAGTTAAATAAGTAAGTAGTCGGATAAAAGACGCTTCTTGACTATTAGGATCCCTGCGTCGGCCCTGCAGTTTGTTGCTACGGCCGGGTTCAATCTCTGGGCCCTGTATTACCAAGCTGAGGTCAAACCCACTGCACCACCACAAGAAACACAATATTATGTAAGTAAGTAATCGGATTAACGACGCTTCTTGACTACTAACATCGCCAGAGAAATATTTATTCCATTTTTCGACGATTTTAAAGAAACTGGTTATTTAAAAAAAAATTATCCAATATCATGAGTGGTTACTCTGGCTCGAGTAGAAAAAAAGGACATGGGGTGGGAGGCGGGTGACCCTTTTTATTTTTTTCAACCCTTAAAAATGGTGCAAGAATTTTAGTTTTCCAATCGAATGAGTTCCCTTCAAAGTTTTTGTGACCACCCTTTCCATACGAAATGGCCTGGGCGAAAAACAGCTAAAATTAAAACAGTTGGAAGACACAAGGCTCTTTACTACTAGTAACGCTACCTTTTTGTTGCGCTGTACCCCAGTATTTTTCTACTGGGCAGTTAAAAAAACTTGTTTTTTTGTTTAATCTAATTCTGGAATTGAATATTTAATAACTGATCATACTGTCAGCCATGTCCACTCCGCTCATGTACTCGTTGTCGTCAGCTAGAAACCTTGGGCAAGAGATTGTGATCTCCTTCCTCTGCTTTTTGTTTCGATGTTCCACTGTTGCGACTTCTATTACTGCCTTACAATTTGAGCTTAGTGTCACAATTCTTGTATCAAACCATCCTCTGATGGCTAGCTTCCAATTTTCTCCCAAAAATGCAAGGCTCGACAGTCTCCCTTTCCTCATTTCTTTCTCTGGGTTCAGAGGTACGGTTTCTTTGCTATATCTATTTCGCCTACAGTAACACATCCCATCAAAATCTACAGCTAGAGATAAATCTTACAAGGCGTATATAAAGCTGACTTTTATTTTCAATCCCAAGCAACCGAATCGGGAGCAATCCTGCAGTATTTAGTCTAATCTTTATTTTAGAAAGCAAAAGAAATATATCGTTGTCTTAAATTATTACACAGTTAAATACACCTTTTCATGCAAACCTTTTATTATATTGGATATGGCAAACTTCATGCCCTAGCCTGAAGGGTGTCCTTTACATTTTTCATAATTTGAAAAGAGACAAATTAAGATTTTTCGTGGAATTCAATAATAAAAATCCATGGACAATACGTAATTTTGCTGAATACCTTCTGGCAAAAAATGCGAAATTCCACATTTTTGTAGATAATAGCTTGAAACTTCTACAATTAGGTTCTCTGAAACGCTGAATCTGATGGTGTGGTTTTCGTTAAGTTGAATGACTTTTAGGGGGTGTTTCCCCCTATTTTCTAAAATGATGCAAATTTTCTCAGGCTCGTAACTTTTGATGAGTATAACTGATCTTGATGAAACTTGTATATTTAAAATCAGCATTAAAATGTGATTCTTTTGATGTAATTATTGGTATCAAAATTCCATTTTTTAGAGTTTCGGTTACTATTGAGCTGGGTCACTCCTTACTACAGTCCGTTACCACGAACTGTTTGATAATGCCGGGCAGCAACCAATACTTTGGAGATGCGTTGGAACTTGGACCAAAAGTCCAAAATTACTGTGAATCCAAGAAAAAAACAAAGTAAGTGGAGCAGATTTGAAGTTCCAAAATGTTGATCTGATTTTGATATAGATTCAAAATTTGTTAATGAAGACCCAAAATGAGTACCAAAATTTATAGATTCTACAAAAGAAGCATCATATTGATATCTTTAGCTATTAAATTTAGTCAAAGACAAATCAAAATCAAAAATTGTATCAGAAACTTGGAATAAAATTGAGGATTCAGTTGCATTTTGCACAAAATTTTGATCTTGTTCCTCTCTTCTTTCCGAAATCCAAGTGAATTACAGAAATCTTGGAAACCGGAAATCTTGGAAAACCCTTAGAGTGGAGGGATCGGGATGAAGCTTGATGGGAAGAATAAGAACGAGCTCTAGATACGTTATTGACCTAATTGGAACGGATCCACTCTATTTGGGGGAGTTGAGGGGGGGTTGATTCAGAAAAATTAGAAAAATTGAGGCATTTTAACTTAAGAGCGGGTGACCGGATCTTAATGAAATTTGACATTTAGAAGGAACTCATGTCTTAGAACCCGTATTTTAAGTCCTGATCAGATCTGGTGACATTGGGGGGAGTTGCAGGGGGAAACCGAAAATCTTGGCAAACGCTTAGAGTGGAGAGATTGGGATGATATATATGCATTTTACATGATGCACATATGCATTAGATATGGCATGTATATGTGTTTAACATGATGCCCATATTCGTATTATATGATGCACATGTGCATTTGATGTGGCGTGTATATGCGTTTAACATGATGCACATATGCACTTTATATGATGCACATGTGCATTTGATATGGCGTGTATATGCGTTTAACATGATGCACATATGCTTTTTACGTGATGCACGTATGGATTTGATATGGCGTGTATATGCGTTTAACATGATGCACATATGCATTTTACATGATGCACATGTGCATTTGATGTGGCATGTATATACGTTTAACATGATGCACATATGCATTTTACATGGGGTTTACCACCCTCTCTTTCAACATCCGTTTTGCACAATCAAAGTTGACATTCGAATAACAATGCGTCAAAGATAATAGTCATCCCACCCTTTCACTTATTTGTCAGGAGGGGATTGAAATATCATAGCCTTATTTCAAACCATCCACCTTATACAGTGCCAAGTATTAATTATGTTTTTCCACTGACACTGGGGCCTATTTCAAAATGGTTACTATAGACAACATGACGGATACGAGTAAACAAAATTGTTATTTGTCCAATACGAGGGAGTTCTATTAAGTAAGGTCCATTTCAACTTAAGTACACAACAAAAGATATTTAAAAAAAAGTAAATTTATTTTTAGACCGGCGCGCCGGCGGTCAGGGGCTCGGCCTTTGGCCGGGTCACCTGATGCCCGACCATCATCTCGGCCAGCTGGTCGCGATTTGCCTCGGCGGTGGCCATGCCGCCGACCAGACGGCCGCGGCGCAGCACTGCGATGCGGTCGCTGACCTGCAGGATCTCATGCAGCTTGTGGGAGATGATGATGGCCGACCAGCCCTGGGCCACCAGGCGGCGCAGGGTGGCGAAGAGGCTGTCGGTCTCCTGGGGCGTCAGCACGGCGGTGGGCTCGTCGAGGATCAGGATCCGGGCATCGGCGTAGAGCGCTTTGAGGATCTCGACCCGCTGCTTCTGACCCACCGTCAGATCGCCGCTGATCCTGTCTTGATATCTAACATCTGGTTGTGATGATTAAATTTCCCACTTATGAAAACACTCGATCACCTGTTTAAACTGAGTCAATTCTAAATTCACTGTTGCCCGGTTGTAGAAAATTAGCAGTAGATAACCAACTAACATCTTGCAGTCTTGCTGATATGATGTCAATTTCGTTGTTCCCTGTAGAAGATGAAGTCGCTACGTGAAAGGGATAATTTTGTTTTAGTAAGGGTAGCAGGCATCCGCCTCTGCTCTCTTCTCTTTCCCACTGTATAGGCCTTAAACAAGGGAACGTCAGTTTTTGTGTTGCGAGAGCAACACTTTGGTTTTGTCCCGTTTTATTTTCTTTATGTTTTGAAAAAAAACTGTTTGACGCTTCTTTATTGCTAAAAACATATTTAAAACTATATTTTTATAATATTAGACGACTGTTCATGAAGAAACGCAAATTTTATGGCTGTAAATTTATTTTCTGTCCAAGCAAAACCCCAGACGAATTTTTGGACACATGAACTAACTGGGTTTAAATTACTGAATATATAAGCACAATTCCGAAATAAGTTATTCTCAAAAAAGAAATGGCTTCCGTGTCGATGTGATCAACGGACACACAAAAAGTGTTTTCAAATCTCTCAAGTTTTCAAGTTGGAAATTCCTATTGGAATTACTAATATTATTACGTATTCTGGGTGGCTTGGAGGAGGATTTGTTGAGGACCTGCAATTGTCCTTTAATCACGCATACTGAAAATCCTCTTATGATTTCCGTTCAAAAAGATGCAGCATGACTACCTTTCTGCTAAATGATCGACGGGGTATGTTAAAGGGGTCACGAGCCCACTTTTTCCTCTAGTAATATCCATTCAAATCTTGATGAGATTCCACTTCAAATCAGATCCAACATACCTGCCTTTCTGTTAATTGAAGTAGGTAGTGGGGTTGGAGTACCCGCATTTGTTGAGGACCCGCAATTGTCCTTTAATCATGCATACTGAAAATCCTCTTATGACTTCCGTTCAAAAAAGATGCAACATGACCGTGGGTAAGGAAATTTCCAGAGGTGAACTTTCCAGGGGATATTTTACATTGACAGAATTCCTATACGATTTTTTTTTATTTGTCTTACTTTGTCTTTGTCAACTCAGTTTTGTATGTTGAGATTTCCCGGCGTAACTGTCCAGGGAAAATTTTCAACGTGTTTTGATTTCCGAAAAAAAAATTTCTAAGGAAGGGGGATTTCCGGAGTGATCGGAAAAACGATTAGAAATTAAAGTCTTTTTTCAAATGAAAGTACGCTGAGGATAAATTTTCAAGCTGAATCGTCTGCGAGAAATTTTGCGTAGGGGAGGGGGAATTTTCAGCAAGGATGGAATTGTCTAGAAGGATAACTTTCCGGCTTCTTCATTTAAAGCTGATTCAGCATTAGGAACAATTAAAAGACATTTGATAGTCTAAAAAAAAAAGTATAAAAAAGTTTAAGGAAGTCCCATTATTTTTATCATGACAGTTCTTTACCAAAAAATTTTTTTTCAAAAAAATTAATTTAAATAAAATTAATTTAATTTGAATTTATTTAAAAATTTTATTTATTTGTATTTATTTAAAATTTTTCGTATTTTTACGAAATTGTCGAAAATTGTCGTATTTTTCCAGCAATAACTTTCCGGCTTCTTCATTTAAAGCTGATTCAGCATTAGGAACAATTAAAAGACATTTGATAGTCTAAAAAAAAATCATATATTTACAACTAGCATAATAATAGGATTCTTTTTATGTCTATAGTAAGGAGCCGGGTCGCTCCTTACTACAATTCATTACCACGAACTGTTTGATTCTAGATATATAAAATTCTTTCACTTTATTGTTACCCATCCAAAACCAAAAATTATTTTGGTTTCAAGCTTCAGTCTTCAAAATATGGAATTTTGCATTTTTTCAGAAGAAACATCGTCGATGCATGTTTATGTGATTCGTTTTCCCCCCGTTGTAATTCTATCAAACCGAAGGTCCAAGAAAATTAGGGAAAATCGGAAAATCGGAAATCGGAAACCGAAAACAATCGGAAAATAAATTTAAAAAAGGGCTTTTGTCGGAAAGCCCGGAATTCGCGGAGGCATGCGCACAAAACGGCATTGTCTTCATCGGGCCGACGGCGGACACGATGCGCCGTTTGGGCAACAAGGTCGCCGCCCGTGACCTGGCGCTGGAGGTCGGGGTTCCCGTCGTGCCCGCGACGCCACCCCTGCCTGACGATCGCGCTGAAATCGCCCGCATGGCGCGCGAGGTCGGATTTCCGGTGATGCTGAAGGCCTCGTGGGGCGGCGGCGGGCGCGGGATGCGGGTGATCCGCTCCGAAGACGAGCTCGAGCGGGAGGTCACCGAAGCAAAACGCGAGGCCATGGCGGCCTTTGGCAAAGACGAAGTCTATTTTTTGGTACTACCCATGCAAAAAAGTGATTTTATTTGTTGTTCATGATTGGGGTTGTAATTTTCCTTTTAAAGTTTTCGACAATGGCAATTCAAAGCGGATAATTTTTACTTTGCTACAACACCATTTTCAAATCGCATGCAATGATGCGATAATTAATCAACCGAATGACGCGATCACTGATCAATTGGAGGACGTGATGCACGAGGCTGTTGGAATAGAGAACAGTTCCATTGCGAGATTTAGTCTCCTTTGCTGAGTGTGAGAGTTGATCAAAATTGAAGGCGAATAAGCATTTTAATATAAGCAGTAAAGCTATCAAAAAAAGCCGAGCTTATATGAAATTCGCTATGGAGTTTTCTTAGGAAAAATGTTTGTGTCTCCCTTAATTTTTGTGAAATAACACCGTAAATCGTCAGTTGGAAAGTTCCTCTTTTTTTAATCTTTGATTTTAACATTATTGTATTTTAGATGTTTAACACTGAACTAGACCTCACATATTTTGTTTAGAAAAAGAGATCCTTGCACTTACCTTTGCAGTAAAAAAAGGACAATAGGTTCCGTTTAATACACCATTGTCAAATCGACAAATTATAACTGCAACCTTAAGCTTTTATCTGGAATCATAAACTTTAATCAGATTTTGCTAACGGATTAGATAAGGAAATAAGAAACAATTACACATATCTATTTTGAGTTTTACTTTTTTGGTAGTAGCGGCACCAAATTTCTAAAAAAGCAGTGTTTGTGATGAAACGTTAGTCAAAAGAAAAGTTAAAAACATATGACAGAAAGCAGCTGAAGACGGAGAAGCTTTTAAGTTTCACCCTATAACAACTTGAAAGTATCAAGGACCAGTGAAAATGAAATTTGATTGATTGAATTGGTTAAGTGAATACCCACAGAACCACAAAAATCTTTAAAAATTAGGAAAATTAAGCTCAATTTTAAATGAAAAAACGCTTCATTTTTACTTTTTTGGTAGTAGCGGCACCAAATTTCTAAAAAAGCAGTGTTTGTGATGAAACGTTAGTCAAAAGAAAAGGAGAACGGGCCTTGCCGACATAGATGACGTCGCCGGCCGGATTGAGCATACGGTAGACGCCGGGGGCACTTGGCAGTGTCTTCAGATAGCCCGCAATGATTTGCGGCCCGGAAATTATGATGCGCTATACTGTTATGGCGTTAGAAAATCGCGGCGTCGATCTTAAGAAAGTATATGTTTCTATGGAAAGGAATATGAAATGCGCCATCGGTTTTTGCGGCCATTGCCAATACGGACCGGCATTTATCTGTAAAGATGGGCCGGTGTTTCGCTTTGATAAAATTCAAGACTTGTTTGCAAAAAGAGAGATCTAATATAGCTGAAATATGTGCCATTCAAACATCGGAAGGTTTGTATTGCCGACGACATTGGCGATGTTGCTGTTCATCGCGCTGCCGATCGTGTCGGTGGTCATCCAGTCGATGTTTGCCCCGCACGAGCAGGTCATCGTGGAGGTGGAAAACTGCGATGTGTTCGGTTGCAAGAAAGCGACCAAAATCGACCAGGAAGCCACTCGTGCATTGCGCGAAGCCGAGCCGCTGGGCCGGTTTGTGGGGATGGATATCTATACGAACCGCGGGCACATAGCGACGTCGGAGATCGCGGCTGCATGGAACGGTTCGGACAGCTGGGGCGGTTTTTTTTCTGACCTGATGAATCTGCCGTTCTACAAAGCGCTGGCTTTCACCCTCACTTGCCGACTGTACTACTATGGTATAGGATAGAACATGACATGTCCCAAGGGGTTTCCATCAGAGCCATCATCAATAAATTTATCAAACCAGGACATGGAACTTAAAGGATTAGAGGTATATCGAAATTTTCAGATGTATCTCACCATGCCAACTGTATGAAAATCAATTGGGAACGGTCTTAGTGTTGAAAGAGTAACTGACGTTCAATATATACCACGTATCAAGTCATCGTATCAAGTATCAATCAAGTCAAGTATCGTATCAAGTATCAATCAAGTATCAAGTATCAATCAAGTATCGTATCAACGTATCAAGTATCAAGTCAGGAACATGTTTGATAATCTCTCGAGACTTGGATAGCTCATACCTTTGGTTCTGAGCGCTTGATTGAAGCCGTCAACCTTAGGTTATTTGGTTGATAATTTTTGAATCACTTCTAAGTAATCTTCGAATATAATATTAAAGTTTACTGATAATATTGTATACTCCGTCTCAATAGTCTCGAAAATTATCTGCCAAGCTAGCTATTTAAGCGCTTTATAGGCTAGGATGTTTTCATCGCCTTATCCGTCTTTTTTCTGTTTGTGATTAAATTTGTTTCTTGTATTACTTTTGCTATTTTTCTTTTGTATTTTACTCCACTTAACCTTTGTTTTGTGAAGTATTTTATGATTGCAAATGGTAAAGAATGTGATTACTTAAATGTTGTATATGATAATTATTGGATGTTGGAAGTATTGATGTCATTGTATTTTCAGTTGAAAAAAAGGTAACATTCTAAAAGAGGGGCATTTCACTATCTTTGGGCTTTGGTAGCTAGGACACAACAAATTCAAAAGTGAATGAAGCGTCTGATCACGCTCCGGTGCATTTAAAATCAAATATAATGACAACGAAAAAAATACGCATAAAACCTCGTAATCTAATACGTAAGTCAATACGCATGACTTGGTGTTAAAGAATGAAACTCGTATAAACATCTAAATCGCCTATTTTGGAGAAAATCCTTTACTTACGACATTTCTGGCAAAGTTTGGATGCTCCATTCTCGTGAACCGGGACGTCTGATTATCCTCGGGAGCACATCAGCCTATGGGTCTGGGCAACACACATTGGTTGATGAACACACAGCTATCGACGATTCTCTTCCACGTGTGCAATGTGAAGAATTCCTGAGAAAAAGGTATGGCGCGATAATCTTACGACTGGCAGTATGGTATTGGCCAGGTCGTCATGTTCTTGATTGGATGCGAAAGGGAAAAATTACACATACGAACAAATTCGTCAATCTTATTCATATTGAAGATGTCGCAGCTATTTGCTTAGCGGCCCTTGAACGGGGTGATGATGGAGAAGTCTACATCGTGAGTGACGGGATGCCTCGCCAATGGTCGAATTTTGAATAGAATGAAGAAAAGGGGGATCAAAACAGTGAAATGTAAGTGTAATTAAATAAAAAAAAACAGTTTTTTTAACTGAAAGTAAGGAGCGACATTAAAAGTTAAAACGAACAGAAGTTTTTCCGTATATGAAAGGGGCTGTTCGCTCCTCAACACCCCGCTCTTTACGCTGAAGTTTGACTCTTTCTCTCAACTCTACTTTTTAAAACAGTAAAAAACTTTAGCGTAAAGAGCGGGGCGTTGACAAGGGAATAGCCCCTTTCATATACGGAGTAATTTCTGCTCGTTTTAAGTTTTAATTTCGCTCCTTACTTTCAGTCAAAAAACTTCTTTTTTTATTTAAAAAGAAATCCTGTGAACTGTCTAAGGCCATATATAAAGAATTCCAGGTTTTTTTTCAATCTGATTAAAAGAAAATTTGGGAATCTCGACACCAAGATCGATTCACTCCATTTCTTTGTCTTTTGTTTTGAAGAAAAGATGGGAATCTCAACAACGTGAAGGATCGTATAAACATGACATAAGAATATTTTGGAATAATGTGAGATTTTTTTTCACAATTTAAGACAGGGGGTTTCAAATTTAGAAAGTACCTGGATATGGTCGCAGATTTGGTTCTACAGCCATTTCTCAGATTTCCCTATGAGTTGAACTATCTAGAGAAAGTTCTATAAGCTTATAACAATGGGGTCTTCGTTGTTGAGATCGGCGACCGCGTGTGTAGGAGGAAAGGGCGACATGGTGAATCTGACGGCGATTCGGCCGTACTCGCTCGTGCTCCGATTCTCGCGCTACGATGTTCAGAGCATCCTGGACGATGCAAAGTTCTCGTACGAACATACCAAGCGCGTGTAGCCTTCTCCAGTCTCTTCCTCTAACGCTCTCTCACTCACCTCCAACTCAGAGCGGAGGCCCAGACCGCGTCGACGGAGGTTGATTCGAAGTTCGGAGATGCGTACAGCCTGCACTTGCTGTCACGCCAGGCGGAGAGAGAGGTCTGTACACACTATCTGCTCGATGTTAGATGAGGTTCTCACAGGAAACGACAAATAAAAACACCTTGCTCGAAAATCAAAAGTGTTTTCAGTAAAGCCAATTACTGAAAATGACGTTCTGGATAACTAATGACGTTCTGGATAACCTGGTTCCTGACTGTTGTAGCCTAACTTTTGTTCGCTTTAGATCTAAATTGATTATTTATTGTAATCTCGGTTCATTTTGGGTGTCATTTATTTATTGTTAATGATTTATCTTCGCTGTATGCTTGATGTACTATTTGAATTAATTTTTGCTCGTCTTAAGTTAATTATAGCTTTTATTTTCCTTTGAAAAACTTCTTTTATGGATTAAGTCTTTTTTATAATGTATTTTATATAAATTAAGCGCGGTGTCTTCCATTGCCCTGCGGGTCTTGGGGAACTCCGGATCGGCTGCACGGTGGCCAAAGGCGAACATCACCGCGGGCTTGTACTGTTTGGGGTCGACGCCGAAGTGTTTCTCCAGCGTTGCGATGGTCTGTGCCATATCGAAGCCTTCGATCGGGCAGGAATCGATGCCCATCAGCGCCGCAGTGGTCATCATGTTGGCGAGCACGATATAGGCCTGCTTTCCGGCCCAGTCGGCGATTTCGCGGTCCGTGGTGATCCCGTGGTCGGTGGACTGGAACTTTCCGTAGGCGCTGTTGAAGAACTCGATGACGTCGTCGGGCAGTTGCTTCACGCTGCGGTAGAAATGCCGAAGGCGGTCATTCGCGCCCGGGTCTTCGGCGCGGCTTCGAAAAACGCGCTGTCGGTCGGGTTCGCCCCGGGCCAGCCGCCCTCGATGTAGTCGACGCCCAGATCGTCCAGCGCGCGGGCGATCTTCAGCTTCTCGGCGGTGGAGAACTGAACCCCTTGCGTCTGCTGTCCGTCGCGCAGGGTGGTGTCGTAGAGGTAGAGGCGCTCGCGGGTCATATTAGGCCTCTCCCTACCTCGGCTCCACGTCGCCGCTTTTTACACCCAGCCATTACAGTTCCCCCAAACTTGCCCTAAGCTCAGATAGCTTTTTTCGCACGAACTTGCTATCCGGCTTTGATCTCCAAGAGTGTACATAAATAATGCTTGCTTCAAATACTGAGGACAATAAACCACGAAGTAAAGACCTAACTTATAGAATTTTAAAGAAACATTTGCTTTCTTCTAACTGACAGTACTTAGGGTGGAAACTCTGCCCTACCTGGCAGCAATGGGCACTCCGATATTCTAGAACAGCTTTGTTGGCGGTTTCCAACCATTCTCTGTTCTGTTGATGACTTTGTCTCCTGTAGCCTTCCCACGGTTCAAAGCCTTATTTGAACATCCACCGGAGACTTTTTCTCTGAACCTCGCTGTTGTTTTTATAAAGGAAGTCAGGGCTGTATTTAGGAAGGGGTAGGGGCACTTAACCTGAATTTTTGTTTTCATTTTTAAGGTTTTTGATTTGTTGCAATCCCTTGTTAAGATATATACAAATATTTCGTGATGTATACGAACACGTATAAATCACCACATCAGAAACATTATTTCAGTTCAATTTACAAGATTGGCATCATGTATTTCAAATAAATAAAGCAAAATATTTAAAGGTAACTTGACGAGGAAGCTATCAGGGAAAAGCAAAATATTAGCTCAATAGTTGCTCTGAACTTGCAATTTTATGTTGCCTGAGACCGAAATATAATTTCTTATTTCGTTAGATCCATAATTTTAGGGCACAAGAAGCTACTTTAACGGGGGAGTTGAGTAATATAGTTTGTACATCAAAAAAGGCAAAACATATGTAACTTGTATGAAATTACAAGAGAAATCGACAACTAAGAAGAACGGGAGTCCAAAGCTACTCTCCCTGTGTCTACCAATACCTCCCTGTGGATACCTGAAACAAGGTAAAAAAAAATTATAGAAAAAAACAATAAAATTAACAATAGTTTGGCAGCCGTGTAGTTTATCCCTACTTCTGAATTTAATATTATAATAATAACAAGTTATTACTTGATTATATTAGGAAAATTTATATTAATTAGATTTCCAATGTCGCTTCTAGTTTTATTGTTTCGGTTTTAAACTGGATATAGCTCAATGCTATATTCTAAACTCGTCGATATTTTTAAATAAATCTTGGCTCGAAGCCTTGATTAATAGCTTATGATAAAGTCACAGCGCTGAAGGATGGAGGAAAAGTTTGTTTCTAAGTCCTCTTTTCCAAGCAAAAAGGGTAATTCAAGAATAATTATCAGCTAATTTTGCGGTCACTCCCACAGGTGTAGCAATATTCAAAAAACACAAATTTCCAAGTTGTTTTTCACCGGTCTAGTGACTCTAGCACCTACGATCTGTTGTTTCAAGAACATCTGCCGACGTCATGTGCCACGCGACTTGCGTCTAGCCCACCAACAGATAAAGCACCTGGCTCCTTCTACCATATGGAACCATCGAAATTATCCACCCTCACAGGGGTGAAAAAATAAACCCAAGCAGTAATCGAACGCAGGATAATCTACTTTGAAGTCCAGCGCTTTACTAACAGAACCACGCCTCTAATAATCCAATTAAATATATTGTTGTTTGTAAGAATTTAATTGCATAGCTTATTAAGGGGGTCTGGAGAAGGAACATACGCAACCGTCCAGTTAAGGGTTTTGGACCATAATTATTGCAATGATACTGTTTTATACTTCCGAGATTTTCAACTTCAGGTGTGGCACCAAAAGTGTTGTTTTCAGTGCTATATCTCACTTACGAATGGTAGAATTGATAAAATGCACGTAGATATTAGTAAAAGTTTTCAAATGACCCACATTAAACTTAGAACATCTGGCACTAGGAACAGATCACGTTGGCTAGCATGGATGCAAAGCCTAGCCTTATAAACTTATGTAGCCACATACTGTTTTTCAATTTGAAGTGGATTTTTCAGGGCTAATTTATTCCAAAGTCACACCTTCAGCGTAGTCATGCTGAAAAAGGGGTAAATTCTTCGTTGTTCATATTATTGACTTACGAATAAAGTGAACATACCACTCGATGCCTTTTTCTAGCTTCTTTACGAATATAATAATTGCTTCTATCGCAAATTCAAATTTAAGCCCTTTTTGAGCTCTTGAAAATGACCAAACTATTTCTAGTTTTTGGATATAAAAAGGTCTTAAAATAAGCACTGAATAAACTTAGGGCTGTACGCCAGCGTATCGACGACAGTGGCAAAGAAATTATGCTGGAAATCGATGGTGGGGTTAAAGTGGATAATATTGCCGAAATAGGCCGTGCGGGAGCGGATACATTCGTGGCAGGTTCAGCCATTTTTCACGCTGGGAAAGATAATGATCCACACCGTTATGACACCATTGTATCGGCATTACGTACAGAATTGGACAAGGTATAACCGAGATGTATCACAACTCATACTAATAATGGATAGGATTGCGATTTCTATCATTCACATTGGATAAACAAATTTTTTCTTACGCAAACACATCAGTAGAGCAACTGAATTTTCCATTATCTAACTTTTTTACTTTTTGCTTTTACTTTTGCTTTTAACTTTTTGTCCATGCAGCCCTTGAGATATTATTTGCAAATAGTAATTTGTTTTACTCAAATTAGCTCAAATTAACTCAAATTAGTTATTTGTGAGTACATAATAGAAATAAATTTTCGAAACAGTGGTGTGATCCGATTCAATCGATATTTCTTTCGATTCAAAAATATTTCTTCTTTCAAGTAGGAACCAGTCCATAAATGTATATAATATGTTGTAATCGTTAACGATAAGAATTTTTAAAAAGCAAGCTTTAGAACTTAATCGCGTGTTGGCATTTACTTCCTTTGATCTGATCAATGCCAGTTAAAAAATCGATGAATAGACACAATTCCAGCAGAAGAATTCCATATCATGAGGTCCAAACAAATGGTAGAACTTTCTTTGATGAGAAGAAGATCGATTGGTCTTTCAATCAACGGACTGTCTCAGAAAGGTGAAGAAAAACTGAGCAATAGTGTTTTAGAACTGTTTGGTACTGAGTTGGAGATCAGTACGATTGTTACGGATATTAAGTCAACTAAGCTCTTACATACTCAAGCAACTTCTGGTGAATAATTTTCTCCTACTTGCCATGTTTTATTCCTCTGATTGTGCGAAGCGTGTGATTGTAAATAAGAAGAAACGGGTCCGATCGAAAGTATTTATATCTGAGTGCTAAAAAAAAATAAATAAATAAACACATCCGTGATTTGTCTTCTGGCAAAAATTACAACATTCCACATTTTTGTAGATTGGAGCTTGGAACTTGTACAGTAGGGTTCTCTGATAAGCTGAATCTGATAGTGTGATTTTCGTTAAGATTCTATGGGGGTGTTTCCTCCTATTTCCTAAAATAGGACAAATCTTCTCAGGCTCGTAACTTTTGATCGGTAGGACTAAACTTGAAGAAACTTATATATTTAAAATCAGCATTAAAATGCGATTCTTTTGATGTAACTATTGGTATTAAAATTCTGTTTTTTAAAGTTTGGTTACTATTGAGCCGGGTCGCTCCTTAATACTGTGTACAATTAATACATTATTCCTTCCCCTTGTCTCCCAATACCCTCCATTCATAAAATACCTTTTTGGAATCTTTAATTCACGCAAACCTCACCGGGAATTAAAATATCTTACAGGTTAGACTTACGTTTTAGCAATATTTGTCTGGGCAAACAATTGGTGGTACCAAACTGCTAGCAAAAAGCGACTTCTGCTAATGTTAATAGAAGCTACAATAATGCATTACGATAACAATTTTAATGTTAAAAGAATTGGGCCTTAATGATGCTTCTAAATATGTAAAATTCAATGAGTTTGAAATTACCTATGAAAAGTTGAGTAAAGTTCAACTTGTTTTAAGAAGCCTGGGGTACGAAGTAATTTCTGTTCGTTTTCAGTTTTATTGTTGCTCCTTACTTTCATCTAAAAAACTTTTTTTTTATTTAATCAAAGAAAAAGATCAATCCAAGTTTGCATTGAACAAAAAATGAAGTTATTTTAATATTAATGTTACCAAAATATTCGATAAGACATCCAGCCCTTCTGCAAAATCCTCACTTTTCCCAGCATTTTGGATAGTGAGGCCTCTGGTCAACCCCAAATAAAGTCCAATTGAAGCGGTGACTCTTACTCCTTAGTTTTGTCCTGTTTTGTCTATAGACATTAATTCTAGGTTAATTATTCTGCATGCATCACTAATTTGATATTTTAATATTAACCTAGACTTTCAAATGTAAAACTCGCTGAAAATATAAAGTTTTCATTTGAATTTTTTTATGCTGTTGTTTGCCGTGATACTCTATGGCTGGTCATCAACACTACCAAGATTATTGTATACTAGCTGGGTCCCGGTGGCTTCGCCGCTGGGCCCAAGCAAAGCACGTGGCAGGCTTCTATATATGGATTCTCATTGTCCGTTGTGTTCTAACCGCAGACAGCATACAAAGCTGGGTCCCGCCGGACCCCAGCACGGCACGTGGCAGGCTTCTATATATGGATTCTCATTGTCCCTTGTGTTCTATTGCAGGTTTTCAAAGATATTGGATTATTAAAGCAAGTCGAATTTCTAAAATGGTGACCATTTAAACAGAATATATCAGAATATAAAATTGTAAACAGTTGATACATTCCAAAACACTCAGAGCCAAATACCTGAAATCATGAATCATTGAAATCATGATTTCAATCATGAAATCATGATTGTATCACGTTTGTATAGAACAAACATGAAAATTGAAGTTAGGTTAATCATAATGAAATATACCTTCAAGATAAAAATATAATAATTCAGAAACAAATTTTGGGAAATTGGGCTGTGATATACAGTAATTCACGCAATGCCTCAAAAATCTTAAGAGCTTATTGAGGTACATTTGCTTGAAGTAGTAAAAAGTTCAGTTTAAATGTTTAAAAACGAATGGCAAACTAAAAAACACATAAACAAATTAACAGATTTACAAACTTGTATAACTTACCATCTCTGTGCCCATCTAGGGAACAAATAAAAGGCTTGGCGAATACTCTTTCAAGCTTGACTGAATTCAGAGCTCTGGTGTACTCCCGTGCCACTTCAAATGGATGCAAAGATGGGTCATAGTTCCTATGAATTTTGTGGATATCATGCTTGGTTTCACGTATATACTCATCTGGATTTCGCACAAGAGTCTTAATCTTCATTTTAACTTTTCATCTAGAATTAAAAATATTTTAATAAAACTATAAGTCCCTTTGTCTATTCAAAGCATCCCTCTTTGCACCCTCCCGAAATGATGAAGAAGATGAAGATGCAGAAGAGCAAAATGTATTTTTGAGAACTTGGAGATCAACTGATAGTATAAACGTATCGTCTGCATAACAGAGGTGACTGACATGAATGAGGGGCTCAAATCTATATGTTCGCGTTATTAATAAAAGGAACTAAAGTCAGAAAATATTTTTCTAGTGCTTAAAATGCAATGCAAATATTAATTTTCCTAATATCTATAAATGTCTAATAATGTTAGTGATGCGAATATTCCTCCTTGTTCATTTTTCAAACTTAGTAAAGAGCCGACTGCTTTTCATGCATTATTTTTCTTTCCTGGCCACTTTGCATGGAAGGCGTGGTTGCGAAAGATACCGCTTTTAGTATCAGGCCTTAGCTTCTTGAAGATGCTATAAAGTATTTGATAGGATTTTGCTCTATTTCCTCTAATAGTCTAGAAATTTTAGAAAATGCTCTGCTCTTTTTCACAAGTGTACTCTATGAAGGATATTGCTTTTAGAACAAAATCTGTACTATCATGAGCAGAAGACAATAACCTGTAAGATGATTGCAACCATTTTTCGATGTATTTTCCTGTTTTCTAACATTCCCATAGAATGTTTTCAGCTACCTGAAATTTTTACAAGTCAGTTGCCAGAAAAAATCGTTTCAAATCGCCTATACACCCCTAGAGACCAGATTGACAAGCTGGTATGTCCATGGGCAGGTGGGCAAGGTCCGTATTCTATAGACTATTTATAAAATAAATATGGAATACAGGCCTTACCCCACTGCCCATAGGGCTCATGGAATAATACACTTTGCTCTATAGGTAATGTTAACTGTAAGCAAGCCCACTATATGTATTTTTAGTTTGCCCCATGAAGGAGGAGGGTCAACCAGAAATGGATGCACTTCTAGAATTAGAATTTCAAAGTGCTGGAGTATGGAGACTATGCTGCTTTGCAGCATACTTTCCAGTTGAGACAGCTTGTGACAAAACTAAACAATTACCAATTCTGCCTTGGCCCCCCATATTTTGAAAATAATGTATTTCTTTTTGAGGGCAGCCTACTATTCAACATATTGAAAATGTTATTTAATCTCACCTTGTATATGGATATTCAGGCTTTCAGCTATTTTTCAGGATGTTTTTTTTTTTTTTTTCAATAGACCCATGGCTTCTGGTTTTCAATAGGTGTGTCCGAGGCTATTGATATTGATGCTATTTCACATACCCAGTTCCACGACTGGAAATTTAACAGTATTTCAAGATCAAGTTGCAAAAAAAACTTAGCAAAAGATAACCACTAAATAGCAAATAATAATTACATATATACCTGATATATTCTTTTAGGGTGAGGCCAATATACATTGTTTTCCTGAAATACAACCTTAAGACTTAAATTCCAGACTAATGCCTCTATAATTACCACGCTCATTCTTAAAACCTTTCTTATAGAGAGGTTTAATTAGGATTTGCCGGCATCGCGCATTTCGATGATCCGCTTGTGAATGAACTCGATTGCCCCGACATCGACGCCGCGCGTCGGCTGACCGATCACCAGAACGGTGGGATCGCGTCCCATTTCCCGGGCCAGGACGATCTTCTGCTGGTTTCCGCCGGAAAAATTCGCCGTCTTCAGACGCACATCCGGCGGCCGGATATCGTATTCCTCGGCGCTCTTGGCCGCATCCTGGCGAATATTGCCAAGATTGAGCATCGGCCCGTTGAGATATTTCTCATCGTAATGATAGCATCCTAGCCAAGGTAAATTTGGTGTAGGAAAAGAAAACAGTAATGGCCACAGACTTTTGCAATTTTGTAAGTATAACAGTCTAGTTACAACCATTATGATGTTTGGTCATAAAATGGCCCATTAGTTAACACGGTATCCGTGTGATGGTAAGACAGCAAACCTTACTGATTATGATATAGTGAACCGAAGACTGGCAGGATCAGTAAAAGATAATAGGGTATATAGGAATGCTTTTATTGATGTTAAAAGTAAAGATCACCATCTAGTAGTATCTAGGATTAATTTAAAGCTGAAATTTCGGAAGGGTAACTACCTTCCGGGAAATTACGAAGTTGGTAGACTCCAGGATGAAATACATATTCTACTGCTACTACTACTACTAAAAACTTGCGGCAGCATCAAGCCACCCGAGGTCAAAACAGCTACGCACGCTCCTCCTCCATACCAATCCGTTCATAACCTCCCTCTTTACACTCTCCCAGAAAGTTTCCATTTCCATTAAATCATTTCTTACAACACCCTTTTACCCCAACCAAGGACGACCTGCTTTTCATTCAGCCTTAGACGGTTGGCCAAAAAGGTCATTCTTTGGCAACCTGTCAGCCTTCTTACGCAGTAAGTATCCTAGCCATCTCAACCTTTCTCTTAAGTGCTCTAAAATATGTAAATTAATACCTGAATTCAGTTCTCGTGCACACGCCGGGAACCAGGATCCTGTCGTCCGGAATCTCGCCCTTGCGATCACGGAAGACCGTCCATTCGTGCGCGTGGCGAGGGTTGGAGGTCTCGAACAGCACATAGCGCGCCCGGGCTTTCATCAGCACCGAAAAGACCTTGTCCATGTCGATATCGCAGACATGGGGGCCTTCGTAGTTTCCCCAGCAGATATGCACGCGCACACGGTCCTGCGGAACGTTCCGGAGCGCATGGTTCAGCGCTTCGATATGGCTTTCGGCGATCTTGACGAACTCGGCATCGGAAAGATCGCTGAAAAGCATGTGGCGGGACAGGGCCAGGTCGGGACAATCAAGCTGCAAATCCAGTTTTCCAAATTATTATACTAAGTTATTTCTGTGTTACAACCTTTTGATAAACCTTATATACATATAGCATGTTTTGATTTAGGTCTACACTCCCCTGAACATTCTCTAAAAGGCTCAGCTGAATGCCCTTCGTCTTCTTGGAAAGTAAAGTTCAAACGTGTATACCTTTCTCAGTAACATATAGTGTGTGTCAACAATTAACGAATTGCCTAGCTTACAGCCTTTGTGCTCAGGACTGTGTGGAGGTTGACATCCCCAAAGAAATGATTAGTGGACCTTTCAACAAGGCTGAACAAAATCGATCTCTTAAAATTTCAATTCGGTATGTTTTGGGCAATGATAGGCTTGCCATCCAAATAATTGGTGGTACTCTTACTCAAATCCCCATCCTGAAGGACAGAGGATTGCAAGCGGTGCACGAATAACTCAGCTATAACGGCTTATAGATAGTGAGCAATCCTCAAAGTTCGATACCTGTGCACTTATCCTTACTTCTGATTAAATAAATAAAAAAAAGTTTTTTTCAACTGAAAGTAAGGAGCAACATTAAATTTTAAAACGGACAGAAATTATTCCGTATATGGAATGGGCTATCCCCTCCTCAACGCCATGCTCTTTACGCTAAAGTTTGACTATTGTATTGTATCAGATTAACGACGCTTCTTGACTACTAAGGTCCCTGCGTCGGCCCTGCAGGGGGATGTTCAATCGACCATAAAGGCAATATTTGCACGCTAATACTTAATAAGTAATACTATGTTAATAATAACACTACTTAATAATAACACTACTGAAATAGTAACACTACTATTTCAACTACTATTACCATTATTACTGCAACTACCACTGCTACAAATACCACTTTTGTTGCGAGTGGTACCAAAGCTGAGGATATTGAAGTGAAAATTTAAAGATGTTGTGGGTAAAGTTGAACTAAATCAAAACATACTGTATGCTTGACGAATGAGCGGAACCGTAACGGAAAGGCTAATCGTATCAAAATGAAACTTTCAGGGCATCGTGAAGGGGATTTTCTACTGACCACGTTCACAGGCCATAGAGCCTTTTGCGGGGTGTTAAAAGAGATGCATGTATTGACTATTTGATATTAATAACGTTGAGTAAGTTAAGTTGAGTAATTTGGGCTATCTATTTGCAGATTAGGACGGGGGGAGGAGGTTAAGTTAAGTTAGGAGCGCTATCCAAATACTTTTACCCCTCCTCCCTAATTAGCAAATATATGGTCTAAGTTATATTATTATATGAGTTAAAGGTTATATGAAGATTGAATTTCATTAGGATTAACCTAACTTACCTTCTTGGGTGTGTTTCGTTTAATTAACAAGTAACTATTTTTGTTATGTTTCTACGAGTCGGACAAAAATTTCGAAGCTGGAAATAGTATTTAAAATATAATCTTATTCATATTGTACAACCCCAACATTTCCCTCAGCTTCAAAACCATGCCTACTTTATGCATTTTTTGTTTGTTGAAGGAGCATTTTAGAAAGCTAAAAAATGGATGCACTTCAAGAATTAGCATTTCTAAGTGCTTATATAGTGCTAATGCACATAGTGCTAATGCACTATACTGCTTTGCAACATAGTTTCCAGTTTTGACAGCTTGTGATGAAACTAAACATTTACCCAAATTTTAAATTAAAGTATTTGTTTTTGATCATTTTTGACAAAATAATACTAAATTTTCTCAGCACCAAAATTATTTATAGTGGTAAATTTGGGAGGGGGTTATGTGTGGCGATTTTTCATGGAGGAATTTGTCATTGGGGAAGAAAAGTTCCATGAAGGTGGTGCAGGATTTTTTAGCATTTTTTAAAGAACAATGAAAAAATAAATATGAAAAAGTTTTTTCAACTGAAAGTAAGGAGCACCATTAAAACTTAAATCGAACAGAAATTATTATGCATATGAGGAGTTCAATTCCTCCTAATACCTCACTCTTTACGCTAATTTAACTTTATTAATTTCAACTTTTTATTCTACGGCCTTTGTGATTCAGGGGGTCATTCTTAAGGAATTGGGATAAAATTTAAGCTTTAGTATAAAGAGCGAGATATTGACAAGGGGGTATAATAACTTTATCAAACACATGCTTTAACCAGTTATTACGATAGTTCTTCTAAGAAAGGCATGACTTGATCAGATATAATTGAACTACCTGAGCCATTGGGTTGCAATTTTCCATTTCTCCGAGAAGCTTTACTGTCTCCATATTAGGTAGGACATACCGAATAATTACTCGTTTCTATATAAGGGGTCCTAAGCAGAGGGTCCAGATATAATTTTGTCTACTTTAGTGCTAATTTGTAGAGCGTACAAGATGTAAGGAGACACTTTGTCATAGCGTGGTGCAAATGACTAGTTTGGTCGCTCCGTCTTCAGGAGGAAAATGACTTAATTCATTTTTTATCTCATGTGCTTAAGATCAAACTTATATCATAATGCCTCGGTAATGCAAAAATCAACGTTTCTCTGTTAAAAACTACCATTCTCACATAAGTCGGGAGATATTAACGCTCGTTATGCATATTGCATGCTTAGTTAAACATGTTCCTTCAAATACAGAAAAGTCAGGGTAAACACTTTACTGTTAGTAAAACTAGATTAATGATCTATTTCAACCATTCCCTTTGTACGGACGAACTATATGTTTACAGAAAAAATGTGTCTTGCGTGGTAGTGTAGACTCCGACTGGAAGGTCATACAATTGACTTTTTGATTGCAGAAAACCGATTGGTTGCCGCCAAATTTTTGTTTGATAGTGTTCGTACATGTTTTCCCAGTACACTGACTGGTGATGGTGACCTTGTACTTTTTTGACCATCATCATCGTCGTCTGATGCACTCCTTTCTTCATGCTTGCATGCGTACCTCTTCTGATTTGTCCTATTGCTTGCTGTCATTGGCAACCATGCGTCTCCATGGGTAGTATCAGCTTCATCCCAAGCAGTCAAAGAAGTGATCGTCATTCTAATAGACTTCAAGACGTAAAGATTATAATAATATATATTGTTGCAAAAACAAAACTTAAGAGCTTTTTGTGACTAGGAATTATGAGGAGAGATGATAGTTGTAATAATATAGAATGCCCTTCGGAAGTCGTGTTCTCATCACTTTACTTGATTAATTTATATTAGTTAATTATTTATTTATTTATGCATGTACATATTTTCTCAATCGGTTGATTTGTAGCATTTCTGTGCATCTTTTCATTCAGTTTATTATTTTGAAAGCTTAGGTATTTTTTTATTACCCGCCTTTGTTTCGCCTGCGTAACACCCGCCTCATTTACGCTACTTGTGTCTGAAGCTACTTTGATCTTCGTATTTGCGTTGTTTCAATTTCCTTTATGTGAATTACCATCCTGTTTATTTACCACAATTCTTCTTGCGCTTAGTAACAAATATTTCCTGTACGTTTATGCCAAGATTTGTTAGTGTTGTGACCTCCAGTATAACTGATAAGGGGTGGGGTGGGAAAATGCAAATTACGTGGAAAGATGCATGCCGGACCTCCTGATAGACGGCCGCCAGTTACCCTAGCAGATGTCAAAAATGCTATGTGATTTGGACTTCGACGTAGAAATTAAGGCTAGCTGGAGTCAAAAAATGCTCTTGCAAACAAACTAGATTGTAATGACAAATAATTCATCAACAAAAAAATTTTTGTCTTAAATTCAATTAGTATTGTAGGATATAACAGAAAACTGAAATGTCACTAAAGTGGATAAGGGTCCTTTTTTAGTCTCTCTTGCATAACAGGACAAACTAAGCTGTAAGTTGGGTGACCTTTATTGAATTTAGCACCTCGGTTTCAGCAGCAGTTCCTTTAAGGCCACTATCAAATTGAAAGGAGGTGTAATAGCCTTCAGCATCACAGCTATATACAGAGCTTGTATCATCACGGACTTCGGGCGTAATTGTGCCTTCACTTGCATGAGACGATGCTGAAGTATCCATATTTAATCTGTCAGAGCGAAGGTGGGGCGGCACAGCTTGGACGAGACGGGATTCCAGCTTGCCTGCAGATGTGTTAGGACACGTTGATCGACTGCTTGAGCTAAGTAGGGAGTCACAGTCAAGAGAAGTAGATGATGTGCTGCGCTTTGTCCGAACGGGGGCAGGAGATACACTGGCAGAATCGGAAGCCCTGGTGGCAAGATTCTTTTTAAATCCAAGATGATTGTAGCGGCTAGTAAAAAATATAAAGTAATTTCCATTCACTATTATTATTTGATATCCCGCTCCTTGATATGCTTGCCAGGCCGTAAAAATTGAGCGTTGGTAGTTTACCACGATTTTTACTAAATTTACGCAGACCAAAAACAAAAGTTCATTATTAATAACTAGCCAGTCATTAAATTACATTATTCTACCCCAATTTCCCGAACAGTTTGACGACGCCTTGGAACATTGCATTATACAGCATAGTTTTTTTTCATAAAATATCTCTCCGTAAAATTTTATTCTCACTCTTCCGTGGAACTATATTCGAGCCCTCCTGAGGCGCGCAAGCTTAACCGCGAAGTGAAGCGGCTGAAAAAGCAGAAACACGAAGGCAAGGACGAAGTCCTGGCGCTTCTCGAAGACGCAAGCTGAGCCGGTCATGACGGACATCCGGGTCAAGATCTGCGGGCTTAGCACCCCGCAGGATGTGGCCGCCGTTGCAGCGGCAGGCGCAGCCTACGCGGGGTTTGTCTTCTTCCCGAAGTCGCCCCGCAACGTCAGCATCGAACAGGCCGCCGCGCTGGCCGTCGAAGCGCCCGTGGGCCTCTGCAAAGTGGCCCTTACCGTGAATGCCACCGACGCGGAGCTGGATGCTATCACCAGCGCCGTACCGCTCGACATGCTAAGACAGTGGAACTCAAACTTCTAATGAATATTTTGACCCTATATCCATGGGCCGTCCTCAGCAAAACACAAATGAATATATAAGAAAAGCTTACATTAAAATATGACCTTTAAAAATAAAAAAAAAAACACAGCACAATGCACTACTTCACGTGAGCATCTTCAAAACTGTAAAATTTTACAAACTCTGCCAAACTGATATATATTTCATCATAGACTATTCACGGATGCTCGACGACTGTTTTACTAGATTAAATAAATAAAACAAGTTTTTTTTACTGAAAGTAAGGAGCGACCTTAAAACTTAAAACGAACAGAAATTACTCCGTATATAAAAGGGACTGTTCCGCCCGTCCACACCTTTAAGCACCAGATTGTCGATTTGCTCAGCATGGGTTTGAAGGTCACCATTGGAATTCAATACTTGCGGTGTCCAGCCGAGTTCAGTCGCACGGGCCTTGGCTGAATTAGCACAGCGAGCATGGGTTTCAGCGGACATCTGGAACGCAACAATACCCAGATCGAATGCCATGGCCTGACTGGCCATCAAAAGGGATCCGGCCAGAACAGGCACGGATTTCAGTGCGGCTTTGAGTGTCATGTGTCTTCCTCCTTGTGAAATTGTCATAGAGTGAATGCAGCCTTCTTCAGCACCGAAGCGGATACAGCCACCGATGCGATGATGATGATGCCCAGGGAAGATACATGATTAATTCTGAGAGTGTGGCACCCCATTGGTGTTTTTGCCTCTCCAACCGTAGGCTATAATTAGTGTAATTTCCTACTTTTCTGGAGAGTAGGGCATATGCGCTCACATCGCTCCCTCCCCCTCTAAATCAACTATTAATAATACATATGATTTTCAAAAAACACAAATGACACTCAAAAAATTATCTGAGGGTTCAGGAAAGGGAGGAGGTAACAAATCATTTTCAGGAAAGCACAAAGAGCACTCTGGTCTTTAGAAGACTTAGGAGAGTAGCCCTACTTTTGTTTGTGATAATTTCTGTACATTTTGAGTTTCACTTGATCATTACTTTATTTGCTGACCATCGCTGCGGACCGCATCGCGTCGTCCGGTGCTGCCATCATCCTTCGGTTGGCGGCGTGCCAGCACCCCCCGGAACTATCAAGAGCTGTCGAAAAGACCCGCGCGAACGGCGCCCTCGATGCCGGCCCAAGCGAATTCGTCAGTGCGGCCCTCGGCGGGTACCGCGAGCGTGGCGACGACCGTCACCAATACCTTCTCGATATCGCGCAACAGTTCTGGTCCGCGGCCGATCTCACCGTAGAACACAGCCTGGCACGCGCAGTCGTAGAAAGAGCTGGCCAACAAGAGATTGTGATTCGCACGTCTCTCGTCACCTACGTCGCGTCCGCCGACGCGATCCGTTTGGTTATATTACCAATTGAATGCCCAGGACTCAAATTTATCCTTCCACACTTATATTGGATCCCTCAAAGCACTTTCCTACGTAAGGATTGGCATACCTATCTCCAAAAAGTCAAATTGGATGCTGCAATTCAGGTTATGAGTAGGCTACTAACCTTAGATAATTTATTAGTAATGGGATACTATAGCTAAGTACTCCATGGATTATTAATTTGGGAATTCAAATCAACTCTCTATGAGACCAGATACTGTAAGAAATAGAGTGGATAAAGAGATAGTTCTTATGGAGTTCCATTCTTCAAGACAATATTAAGGCAGGGTTGCCACTTGCAGTAAGAAAAGACTGTAACACACATATGTTTAAAGGTCATCAAAGGTCAGGGCCCTCTAGAGGGAGAAGAAGTGGAGGTAGTTGCTTCAAAATACCTTCCCTGGACATAGATAGCAAGAAGTCAATTAACTAGAATTTTACCATATATTCTTTTTGTCAGTCAAATAAGTAATATAATTTGTTTTCTGGGATGGAGCTATGAACCTAGCAAATACTTTGGAAAACGTTGGCGAGATTTAGTGGGCGCACTGGTTCAGCTCCATCCATTGTGCTCATGGGCAAGTGTTACAAACGAAAGTTTTTAGTTTTTTCACATACACTCAAGTCCTTTTTTAGAATTTTCTTAGAAGGCTAAAGAGAATCATGTCTCGTATTAGTAGAATTTTCTGTACCTGTGAATGACAAAAAGCTTAGGAGAAAATCTATTGTATCAATTATATCATTCCAGTGTTTCCCATACATTAAAGAAAGTTCTCGGAACATCATAAGAGTTCTTGTTTTTTGAAAAAAGGGCCGGTAAAATCACTGGGTTCATTCCAACGGTTGGTCCCAGATGCTTTTTGGAAACCGAATAAGATGCCATTCTCATTCGCTTTATGCTACCACTCCTAGTGAAAACCCAGTGGGCCTCACCAAACAGCCCAAGGTCAACGTAACTACGAAAGTTCATTCTTCATCGTAATCAATTCAGGACCTCCCTCTTTATGCCAACTTGCGAGCGACTGCAACGGGATGAGCCCGGCGCTGACTTCGGACATGATTGTCTCGGCCAACAGCTGGGCGGTGGTTTCGTCACGGGACTCTTCAGCACTGCGTGTGCCGACTCGCATCAACTCGCCGATCGCCGCGAGTGCTCCGCCTAGGATCGCGAGCGCCAGCAACACCTCGAGCAACGACAGGCCGCGCCGGTTTGTGTTGGGAGACAACGTTTTGGAGTGCCTGCGGCTCATGGAACACCTACTTGGGCGGAACCCAGGTCTTTCACATACACCACTCCGGTCAGGCCGCGCATTGTGATTTCCATCAGGTCGTTGCGCGCATTGGTTAGGTGCAGACGGGCGGAGTTTCAAACGTTTGCCAATAAGGTCGGCCACCCGGTCCATCTTGTCTTTTTATTTTCAACGAAATCGGTTTCATAATTTACCCTTCGTTAATCGTATTTCCTAGGTCTTGGAGTTATCTGGGAAGTATTAACTTCATCATAAGTTATTTCAGGTCCATTATCTTTAAACTGGGCAATGGTTGTTTTCAACCACTTCTTATTATTCTCTTGAAAACGCTTCATATAATCCAAATGCCCTTCAGGAAAGTCAGACTCTTTCACTTCCTCATAATGAGTGCGCTCTAAATAGTCAATATACTCATGTGGATCAAAATTGTTAGGCTGTTGTAAATCAAATTCAGGTTTCGACTTGAACTGCGAGCTCGAGCGCGGCGAGTTCGTCGCCATGCTCGGGCCGTCGGGCTGCGGCAAGACCACGACCCTGCGCATGATCGGCGGGCTGGAGGAGACGACCAGCGGCCGCATCTTCATCAAGGGCGAGGACGTCACCGACCTGCCGCCGTCGCAACGCGACACGGCGATGATGTTCCAGAGCTTCGCGCTGTTCCCGCACCGCACGGTGTTCCAGAACGTCGAGTTCAGCCTGAAGATGCAGGGCATGGACCCGGCGCTGCGCCGCGAGCGGGTCAACGAGATGATCGGCATGGTCGGGCTGGCGGAGTTGTGGGACCGGCGCCCGCACGATCTCAGCGGTAGTCCTCTTCAAGGAACGATAATTTATTTGCCTGTAGATGTCCAAGCAGATGCAGAAATTATTTTCGAAAAATTTACTAAACATAGATAACTTTGTGCTTATAGTCAAACGTCAACTTACTTACAAAATTTACGTTTGGTTTACTCTGATTAATTTGAGGAAGACATAAATAGCACCCTTCCTAGGTTGAAAGACAACAACTATATGTATAAAACATACAATCGTTCACAGTATAAGAATTAGAGCAAATTCTTAAAAATCACCAATTTAAAAAAAAATTGTCACGAAAACCCACATAATACACCAAATAGTGCTATTTTACAAAAGTTATCTAATGGAACAAGAACATCAACTGAATCACCCACTCTACAGAATGTCAGTAAAACCGTCTTCTTTACATTCACGCACAGCGAATTCAAACTCGTAAACACCTTAATTTACAACGATTAAATCCTTCCAAATTAATTTCTGCTGTGGTCTCTTTTCCCTTATCACCCTTGATCGTATTTAAAATATTCAACGTTTCTTTCATATTACCTTTGCTTTCCTCCAACTTATTTCCATAATAATCAGACATTGCTTTTCTCCTCAGTTTATTCATTAGATTTCTTTGGTTTGTACATAAAATAAAAGACTCATCCCATTTGGAATCCAAATATGTTCCATAAAGCTGTTTTCTTAATTGTAATTGGTCTATCGGCGCACACCACCCGGGGGTTGCCCGCATCACACCACGCGATCGCCGCATCACTGCCTGCGCTCGCGCGCTGGTCAAGATTCAGCGCATCGTTGAGCCAGGCAACGTCGCGCACCTGAAAGGAGCTGAGATCGAGCGGCGCGTCGCGCGCGCGATCCAGCAGCAGCGCAATCCCGAAAGCCGTTAGCTCCGGCTGTTCGATATGCACGTGGTGGCCGGCGGCGCGTGCGAGCAGGTGTGCCGAGGAGCGGCTGGAAGCAGCAAGCTCGCTTTGCATTTCGAGCCACAGCTTTTCCATCAGCACCCGCCGTTCGGTGACTTCACCATCAAGTTTGCCGCGGCTGATTCCGACGCGCCGGAGTTCGAGGATTACGTGGTGCGCCAGGCGCTGGGCTCAGGGCAGGCCTTCCCGTCCTTCGCGTCGGTCAATGAAGCCGTGGCGGCGGCGCGGGCGCGTTCCGAGGATATCGGCAATGCCCGCGGCGTGACGTCATCGGACGCGCCGGGGCTGCGTGATCCTTTCGACAATCCGGATCAGCGGACGCAACCCTCGTTCGAGGTCCGGGGCATCGATCCCGATTCACATGGCGACCGCCTCCTAAAGCAGGAACCGCAAGACTTCGGCGGGGTTGAGGACTACGGCCTGCTGATGAAAGCCGGGACCACCACGGATTTCGGCAAGCAAGTGCGCATCCCCTAAAAGTCATAGAATTTTAATGAAAATCACACCATCAGATTCAGCATATCAAAAAACTAAGCTGTTGAGGTTTCAAGATCGTATCTGTAAAAATGTGGAATTTAGTAATTTTTGCCAGAAGAAAGATCATGGATGCGTGTTTATAATTTTTTCCCTAGGGGTGATTGTATCAACCCAGTGGGCCTAGAACGTCGGGAGAGGGCTTACTCCAAGGGAATTAAAAATTTTTAGTGCGCTTTTTAAGCAACCGAAATTGGAGGGCAACTAGACTCCCTTCAACGCCACTTTTTTTCCCAAAATTGTCCGATCAATGTTTTGAGATAGCTATTTTGTTCAGCATAGTTGGTCGGCTACCCGATCGTTCGGTTGGCGCAACCGATGGACGTGGTGCAGTACGTCAGACGTATCGAAGAAGCCTTGATCTCGGTGTGCACCGACCTCGGAATCGACTGCGGCCGCATCGACGGTAGGTCGGGAGTGTGGCTGGCGTCGGAACCACGCGACGGGAAATGGTTGCCGGAACGCAAGATCGCGGCCATCGGCGTGCGGGTACAGCGTGGCGTGACGCTGCACGGCTTCTCCCTGAACTGCAACTCGTCGACGTCGGGATTCGACGCAATCGTGCCCTGCGGAATCGCCGACGCCGGCGTGACCTCACTGTCGAGTGAACTCGGCCACGAGGTCACGATCGAGCATCGAGGATCGCAGCTTCAGCGCGTCGATGCCGCCCATGATCTCTTCTGCCGTCCGGCCGGGGTGCATCAGCACGGCCGCAGACGCCTCGCGCAGTCGTGGACCCAACGGATCATGCGCCGCATAGGCCCGTGCCTCGGCCAGATCGGCGATACCGTAGTGCCGCGCCATCTGGGACCGTCCGAGCGAGGCAAGCTGCGGAAAGATGAACCACATCCAGTGGCTCTGCTTGCACCCGGCCTGCAGTTCCGCCAGCGCTTTGGCCCAGACCGGCGCCTGCGCTTCGACAAACCGCGCGAGGCTCATGCCGCGTAGTCCGATCCTTCTCCGTCGAGGATCGCCTTGAGTCTCAACAGGTCGTCCATGGGGACGTCGGCGAAATCCGGGTCGGCGTGCCAGGCATCGCGGTCGGCGAAGGCGAGCTTGGCGCATTCCGCGATCGTGTGCACAAAGTCGGCGCCGACCGGGTCCATCGCCGCGAGGTCGTACTCCTTCAACAGTGCCAGTTGCTGCAGGAACACAGGCCCCTGGCTCCAGGGACCGGGCTTGCAGATGGTGAGCCCGCCATAGTCGTAGGTCAGCGGCGCCTCGACAGGCGCCGACCATTTCGCCATGTCGTCGCCTGTCAGCACACCGGCGTTGCGCTGGCCGGAGCCGTCCATATAGGCGTCGCGGCAGAAGCGGTCGATCGCATCGGGCTGTCTCCTCCTTAGCTCTTTTCTCTTTACTGTGAAGTTTTTTTCCCAAATTTCTAAAGAAAATTACAATTGGACAAAAAAAGATCTTTCAAATCACTAAAAATGTTTTGTTTAATGAGCAAGGTGATGAGAAGGGGGCAGTCCCTCTTACACAGAGTAATTTATATTTGTTGTAAGTTTTAAACTTGTTCCTTACCTTAGTTGAAAAACCTTTTTTATTTGCTTAGTTACATTTCATGAAAGAAGTTTTATGAATACAATAGTTTTGGTAACGCAAGAAAAACGATCAATATTTCAATGATCTATGCTTCGATTTTGATGGGTAATCAAACAGTTGGTGGTACTGCCGGTGTTGCCGAACTCGAGCAACTGGTCACCGACGCGGCGATCGAACACAACTCCGGAATTGCACAACGGGCAGTAGCTGACCAGGACCGGCGTACCGCCGATCACCTCATTGACGATCTCGTGCCACAGCAGGATGCGCAGCGGGTACGCCCGGGCGTCGCCGTTGATCACCACCGAAAGGACCGGTTCCAGCGGCCCCACGTCATTGACCTCTGAGACGGCAGCGTATTTCGGCTCGCGCACCGGCGGGATCGAGTCCCGGGTGTTGCCGTCATCGTTGATTTCGTTCAACTCGATGATGCGACTTTCGAAATTCGTTCCGGGAAACTCGCGCTGCCATTTCGGCTCCCCTCAACATTCCCTGAAAGTTTCATCTTAAAAACTTTAGCCGTTGTTGATACATTGCAAAAGTCCTTGTTCCATTATAAAACATGTATTTAAACAACTTTCAATTTATATTATTAATGGTCCTTACCTCAGGGTCCGTAGGGGTCATGTCATCTACGGAAGCATATTTAATGGAACTTCCAGCTATTTTAAACAAAATTACCATCCCGAAAGGTTGATCAAATGTATTTGGAGGGTACTTGGGGTTGATTAGGAAAGATGGACAATGGAGAAAGCTGATTGCCCTCTGAGCACTTTTGAATTCTAAAAAATCTAATAGAACTGTCAGTTTTCCATCGAACGAGCTTGTGCTTTTGGACTTTTGACAAAATCAGTCCCCATGACAAATCTGTTTTAGATGTAGATTTTATTATCGACCAAGTTACCAATGGTAATACAATTCTAATGGTTGAAGGAGACAGATTTTCATGAAATTAATTTGAATTAGGCTTAGCCTAACTGCAAGGGATTGAAGTGAGTGCAATCATGCCAATAAGTGATAATGTTCCTAAACTTAGTTTAATCTGCATATATAACCGATGATAGGATTTTGGGAATCGAAAAGCGTTCTAATCACTGAATAAGTTGAGTTAGATGGGGTTGAACTACAAAAAAATCGATTTAACTGGAGATCTAGATGAGTGAGGGATGAATTGAGTGAAAAATCCTTACCAATTCCAAAGGCCAAGTCCTTTCTTTACTACTGCCAGAATTCCTTTTTGGCAAGTGGCCAGGCTCATTCTATGAATCCTTCTGCGGAACATGTCTACTTAGTTGTTATATGACCCTAACTTTCTTCTTTACATGTAATTGTCTAGATTACAGGACACACTATGTTGTAGTTCGATAAACACAGGTTTCTTTCGGGGAGGAGACGGAGGGGGGGAATGAATACCAACAGGCAAATTAAATGGAAAACGTAGGAAATTATGGGAGAGCCTTGAAATTCCAGGGATTGGGGACGGGTTCGAAGGCCTCCCCTCTGCATGCGTCTATCATGGTGGTTCTACTGGAATGATTCCGACCATTCCTACGCCATGGTGACCCGTATCGACGACGACGCCGGTCGCGAGGCGCTTCTGACCGCCGCCAAGGCCGTTCACCGCCAGCTCAGCCAGTAAATCGGGTCGGTATCCCGCCGCGCGGGTTCCCGCGCGTCGAATCCGCTCGTTTTTCAACATTTCGTCATGCTTTTGGCGTGCCCGGCCCTTTACAGACCGGCGCGTTCGCAGCATACAGAGGCCTCGCGAAAGGCCGTTCGCGATCCGCTCCGACCGGGGCCGGTTCTGGCGGTCGATCCAGACAGACAAAGACGTGAAAAGAGGCGAAAATGATCGATCTCATGTCCATCATGAAGGGGCTTCCCCCTCCTCAACACCTCACTCTTTACGCTAAAGTTTGATTTCCCTCCCCCCATTCTTTAAGAATGATTCTTGAAACACAGGGGCCGTTTAGTTAGAACAACGCTTTTTTAAAAGTACTAAAAACTTTACCGTAAAGAGAGGGGTGTTGAGGAGGGGGCAACATTCTTTACTTTTATAATAAATTATGTTCGTTTTAATTTTTAATGCTGATCCTTACTTTCAGTTGAAGAAACTTGTTTTCTACTTAATAATTTGTTAAGCCAGAGTAAGAAAGTGCGCAATAGGCTTCAAATGCCACCACTCCCCTCCCACCACCGACTTCAAGCAAAAAGGTAGGGAGGGGGGGAAGTTGGAGCCAATTTTCCCAAATCAAGCGAAAATGACAGTGAAAAACGAAAAATTATCCACTCATTATCATAAAGGCAAAGATATATCTGCTTCTCTGGATAGGTGAGTTATCCAGACTTATCTTAGTTTTGACGGGATTTTTTGCTGAAACTAAATTCCCGAGTTTCGACGTAACACCTTAAATTAGGTATCCTTTTCTCAGACCACACTGCCTTTCTATGACAAACAAAAAAACGTTCCAATGTAAATATATCTATTTATTTAGACAGTTAAAGCTGTTCTCAGGACTTTCGATCGAAATATCTAGACTTTTGTACTTGTTTTCACTGTCTAAGCGGGCCGACGAACTCATGCAGCACCAGGCGGTACATCAGCCCGACCATGGCCGGCGCCACCATCATCGGCATCATCAGGATGGCCATCAGCCAGGGCCGCTTTTGCAGCAGCGGTGCAAGGAACACCGCCAGCGCCAGCCCGAGCACGGTTTCGACCGTCGCGGTCAGCAGGCCGAACTTGAACGAGAACCCGGTGGCCTGCCAGAACCGCTCGTCGCCCAGCACCTCGACGTAGTTGCCAAAGCCCTCGATCTCAGGCGCGCGCAGGTTCTCGAACGAGACCTGTGACACGCTGTAGACCATGTTGACGATCAGCGGGAAGGCCAGGAACAGCAGCAGGAAGCCGGTTAAAATGTCCCCGTTGTATCGGCCGTAAACGTCACTTCCTGCGTGAAGGTGTCGATCCCATCAAACGAAGAATGGTATTCGGTCGGGAACAAGCCGTCATCGATGATATCGAATTCGAAAGCGGTGCTGCTGTTGAAATCAAGCCAGCCGTAGAGCGGATCGGACGTGACGATGATGTTGTAGGCGTGCCCGGCAACCGTCTGAAATTCAAAATAATCGTAGCTGTCCGTTCCATCGAAGGTGCCCTGGGAAACCTTGCCGGGTTCGAGCTGATGCTCCTGACTCGGAAATGCGGAATCGTCGACGTCCGTGCCGTTTGTTCTACTTTCCTCATCGAGTTCGGAAAATCAAAGTTTACGCATTGTACTAGTATTTTTTTTATAAATTATGAACATATTTTAAAATACCTAGTACTTTTTCTAATAAAAGTCGAAAAACCACCCATAGAGTTGACTAACACCCATTAATTCATATGCGAAGATTGTTATTGAAATAATTCACTTACTGAATTTGGCATGCTAGCAAATAAGTGGGTATTTTGGAAGCCCAATCACAATTTTTATTTTCGTCTTTGCTTTATTCAGACATTAATTTGATAGTTACAACAACTAGGTCTAGTTAATTTGACATTTGAGATGTACAGCACTATGTTATTAATGGCTAAACCCATGGCCAAAATTAGCATGTCTTCTTTTTCACCTGTCTTTCCTGTCATGAAGGTGAAACCGACCCGATCTATATCGACATTCGAAAAAGCTACCGATACGCCAACACGCTCACACACCATCAACAGATTGATTCCCTGACACAGCCCGAACCCTGAACTTCATGCGCATTCAAAAAATAAAATTCAAGGCCATCTGGGCTGGAGTGCTTCTAGTCCTTTGCCTGGGCGCAGGCCACCTGTTCGCACAGGGTTTTGGCGAGGGAACTCCTTTTCCGGGCTTTGGCATGCCCGTGACACCGGCCCCAACTTTTGAAGAAGACACTCTGGAAGCTCCGGAGCCCAGACGGGAAGATACGTTTAGTTCACATCAAAGTTTTCTCTGGTCGATTTGGTGGCTTACTACCGGGAAAATAAAAGCATGAACCGAATCAAGGAAGTCCGGCCGGCCTATATTTTTTCCAATTTGCCTTTCGACGTCCGCCGCAGCGCCATCGGTCAATTTATGACGGAAATTGCGCGCAAAAGTATAAAAGAGCCGGAAAAAAACCTCCGGCTATTCCAGTTTCTCTTCGAGGCTTTCATCTTTTTAGATCAGACGACTCGCCCCCTCGCTAATCATCACCTCCATTTTATGACGGCCTTAACCTATTTTTTAGGCTTCACGCCCAATGGAGACTTCGGGTCGCAAACGCCTTTTTTCGACCTCAAAGAAGGCGTTTTCTTAGTTCTCTCCTCTCATGACAAATTCCTCAATGGAAGATCCTCCCATGTAACCCCCTCCCCTCAACCCCCTCCCTATCCAAGAAATCCCCTAAAAACGTCTGTACACTTCCCAATAACCATTACTATATGTAAACACTAGTCAAAGTTTGTACCTTGTAGCCCCTCCCCCGGGGACTGTGAGGGAGTAATTCGTCCCCAAACACATAGTTATTAGGTTATTCGTCTATGCTGAACAAAATGGCTATCTCAAAATTTTAACCCGTTGACTTTCGGAAAAATGAGCGTGGGAGGGGGTCTAGCTGCCCTCCAATATTTTTGGTCACTCAAAATGGGCACTAGAACTTTTAATTGGGTCGCTCCTTACTTACAGTTCGTTAACACGAACTGTTTGAAACAAATTGTCATGTGACATCAGAGATAAAAAAATAGAGTGTATCAATTTTTCGCATATATGCAAAACACATATACCATAAAAGATATAGCATAAAAACATAAAATATAAAACATATAATATAAAACATGCGCATATATACAAAGCATTATGCAGCTCCTACTAAACAGAAAAAATAGATGATTTTACTATTAGAATGTTTCATAGAATTTTGCCTATTATTTTGTAAAAACAAAGAAATATATCCTGATTCTTTCAAAAATTGCCTTTCAATTTTTGAGGAATTTGCACCTTTGTCTTTCCATGGTACGTGAGTATATATTCTGCTTGTCCTACTTAAATATCAGATAGAGAGAAGTAAGGAGCGACCCGGCTCATTAGTATTTGAAACTCTAAAAAACAAAATATTGATACCAATAGGTACATCAAAGAATTGCATTTTAATGCTGATTTCAAATATATGAGGTGGATCAAGTTTAGTCTTACCCATCGAAAGTTATGAGCCTGAGAAAATTTGTCTTGTTTTAGAAAAAAGGGAGAAACACCCTGTAAAAAGAATCTTAACGAAAATCACACCAGATTCAGCAGTGTCATAAAAATCTACTGTAGAAGTTTCAAGCTCTTATCTGCAAAAATGTAGAATTTTGTATTTTTTGGTCGGTGATGTTTTTACTATTGATAAAATTGGTGAGTTGACCGGCCAGGCACCCTGCGGCACCCGAGGTCCACATGAACGCTTCAAAATCGCAATTAATCACCACGTAATTGCTTGAGTTTGGTAGGCCTTGGCGAACTGAGTTGACCATTTCACTGGTCCAGTAATCGTTAAGAGCGTTGCTTTGATTGCCGGTTCCGTGAACGAAGGCAACACCGGTATTGGCGAGAGCCGTCACGGATAGCACGAAAAGAAGCAGACTTCTGCAGAACATCATCATGGCTTTTCTCCCGAAAGCGAAATTCGCCCGGCCGAACATAGATCAATGACATGGAAAACTATGCCGGGGCCTTTAAGTGGAGAGAAAGCACATGAGTGCCACCTATGCAAGAAGGTCTTTTCTCAAAAGTACACATTGGCTAATCATATGAGGGTGCATACAGGGGACAGACCTTATGAGTGTGATGTATGTAAGAAAACATTCACCCGTACTGATCGATTATATGTACATCGACGAATTCATTCCGGGGAAAAGCCATATAAATGTGTATTGTGTGATAGAAGTTTTTATCAAAGTTCGGATTTGTCGAAACATATGAGGACTCATACAGGTGAAAAACCCTATGAATGTGATGTGTGTAAGAAATCATTTACTCGGATTGAGTACTTGTCTGTACACCGAAGAGCTCATACTGGTCAACTAACAGTGAACTGCCGTCAGGGGTAGGCCCTGCCGGCTCGTCATTCCCTTTAATTTCATATGCTTGTCACTCGTTTGGCACGGATGGGTGCACTTGAAACCGTGATCACTTTGCCCACTTCGATAGGGAGCAAACGCGGCGAATTGTCTTTTTGCCAGCGCCATGGCACCGTCAACAGCGGAGTTTGGTCCCGGATTGAGCTTGTTGAAATCCGATCGATCCAGGCACCGATGCTCCAAATGAGGATAACGAAAAGATGGCTCCCGATACCGTCATGCTGACACCTTTGCGGCCGAGCGACGCCGGCAACAGCGACGCGCCTTCCGTTGATGAGGCGGAAGATGTACACATCTTGATAACCATTCCAGTCAGATTTTTCATAGAATTTCCGGATTGGCTGAACAATTCCGCAGAAATTTTCATTGGCTTAAATTAGTGCTAACAAAATTCAGCCTTTACTTTAAGTTATTTTTTTACAGTAAATGCACACAAAATATTAATACTACTTTTTTTCCCCATCAAGTCATGTCTTTCTGGGTATTGAGAATCTAAATGGCTTATCAATAACTATTAAATGTCGTGCCTTTTACCCCAACAAATCTCCCAACACAAACAAATTAAGGTCCACATTGATAGTGATATGTGCTAGTTTTCAATGAATGCTTGCTAATTGAAAATTTTAGAACATATCGTCTACATCGACCATCCCGAGGACGGATGCGTGTACGCCAACGCGGCGCTGCTGCGTCAGTTCGGAGTCTCGTGGTCTGACTTCGCAGGATTCGGCTGGGCACGATTCGTCCACCCCGAAGACGCGGCGGCGCTGCAGTCACGGATCCACGAGTACGAGCTCCACCCGGGGGTGATCGACGTCCGCTACCGCGTACGCCGGCCCGTTGGTGACGAGCGTTGGATCCATGCGCGAGTCGAGGCGATGCTGGACGAGCAGGGGCGTCACGTCGCCAGCGTCGGGACCACGGAGGACATCACCGAGCTGGAGGCCTTTCGACGGCAGACGACCGGAAATCAGAAACTCCAGCTGTGTAACCACATACATTATATGACATAATGTTATACTACGTATAATGTTACATTATATGAAGCCTTCAGGGAATCTTATGGAAGTGGGGAGGGGGTTATGTCATCTCAAGTTTTTAGTTAGGCTAAGGGGAAAAAAGGAATTCGAAAGACACTGTGTGCATACAGGTCCCCAAAATCGCTTATCTAAAAAGAAGATATCTGGTTGTTCTGTAGACTTTATGAGCCGAAAGAGAAGAACTGAGAAAATTATGCAGTGTATCTACCTCAAAACTTAGTTTGTTATCTTACCTCCAGCTTACCTCTACGGTAAGGAAACCCCTTTCTGGACACTAAATTCCCCTTAATTGCATGAGGGCACTAAAACCGACATCATTTTAGCCCGCAGCGTGGATGGCGCAAAAACGTTTTTTAATCACCGCCTCGACCTGGCGCCATTCGAATGTAATAAGGAAGTCTTTTTTGGCGATTATACCGGAATCGATGCCTATCACGGTCGAGTGGCCGGCATCTTTCAGCATTTTGTTGCGCCTGCGAATACCGCGATTTCCGCAGTGATCTTCGATTTTATTCCTGGCTCGCAAAAAACGAAAAACGAGTGACCGGTACTCGGATTTGTATAACTCAATGTAACTGATTATCTTTGCGAGCGTTATATACTTCCATTGCAAGGATAAAGGTTAAAGGGAGAAGGGTATTTTTCAGACACTCACTAAAAATGAGTTTAAGTCTAATCCGATTTCAACGTCCCCGTAACTCTTTTAATTATTGCTCACAATTTTTCTTGTAATTATTATGATTTTTTTGTATAACGGAAAAGTTGATTTTATAGCGAAACGGATAAATAATACAAGCGTTTTCACACACTCACTAGAATCGAGTTTAAGTCGAATCCGAATTTTACGCCCCATAACTCTTTTAATTATTGCGTATAATTTTTCTTCTAACTGTAGCGACTATTTTGTATAACGGGAAAAGTTGGTTCTAGGGCGAGACTGGTAAATAATACAAACGTTTTTCAGACACTCACTAGATACGAGTTTAATGAGTTCCCAATATTTCCTAATATTTTAGGATGTACACGGTTCTGTAAGTTTTCACATAACCAATGAAACAATCAAGTTTCATTTTCACTGTCCTTGGTACTTAAAGGGAAAACTATTTGCCTTCAGAATCATTAATTCAGCCGCAGACCCACTACGTGAACATTGTTGCTCTTTAGCCGGTTTCTTGAACTCGTTAGATTTTCAAAGGAAGACTAAGAGACAGAGCTAGGTTTATGGAATTATGATTGTCTATACTGTATACAATGAACATTGCTCTAGGCTCTTCAGCAATGCCCATTGTTCCGAGATCAGCTTTCAAAACATAGATTAATGCTTTTAGTTTTAGTCGGAGCGGTGGGCTCGGGCGCCGCCTTCGGGATCCTGATGTACAAGTGGCAACTCCAGCCCAGCGCGGAGCGACTGGCGAACCTCCAGGGCGAGGTGGACCTCGGCACCCAGCCCCTCGAGCGCACTCGCCACGGCCAGTGCCCGACCTGCGGTGCGGAGAACAAGAAGACCTGGACCGTGAAGCACCCGGCGATGCTGCACTGGGTGGTGAACCCGGCCCTCGCCGTGAACGAGCTCGCCCTGGGGCAACGAGTCCCCCGCCGGACGCACATCTGCGAGGAGTGCAAGACGACGTTCGTCGACTGTCCGGGCTGCGAGACGAGCGTGGACTCGATGGACTGGTCGGTATCATCAAAGTTGGTTTCGATAATCGAATCGAGGAATAGGTTGGCACCTTTTTTCAACTGTGGATAAGTGGAATCACCCGAGAGAACAAAACGGGAAAGTTGTTTTGCGCGGTCGTTTTCAATGACGATCGTCTCTTTTCGCTCAACCGCCAGTTTCAATTGTTTGAACAAGCTCGACTCATCAGTGAGTTTCGCAGTTGCGGGGAGATAACGGATGATCGACTGAGGCGATGCGACCACTTTCTCGTCTTTTGTCGACTCCTTCTTTTCTTCCACAGTTTTCCTGGCGATCAAAATCTTCTTCTCCAAAGCTGGCGAGAATACCAGAATGGATTTGGCAAATCGTCCCAAAGAACTGTCAAAATATTCAAATCTTTCTACATTCTTAAGATGATTGACATCAGTTTGGCAAATTCTTCCGTGCAGCGGTGACAATTTTTTGTTTTGTTTTTGTTTTGTTTAATCTAGGTATTTTAGTTTCAACAAACATGGTATACCTGCTCATTAACATTTTGTTACACATTTTAGTGCCAGATTCAAAAAGATGTTGACAGATTAGAAATTAGTTCAAAATTGTAAGTACTAAATAAGTTAGGACCCAAAGTTCATATTAATTTTTTTTTTTTTTTTATTGACATCTCAAAATTCACAAATTTATAAAACAAAAGCATTATGTGGTAGCACAATCTAATAAAAGACACATAGTTTTCAGTAAAGTGCCAATGATCCAGTAGGCTTTAGACTTTTACAGTTAGGGAAGGGGCAGTAGCCAAACTCTTGTTTGTCGTGATTTTGTTTGTTTTAAGCTTAATTTAAATAATCAATTTAAGTTTTACTCGTTTAAAGAGTTATTTATCCATTTATACTAGTACCTGTTGTATGTTTGTTTGCTATGATTGTTTATTTAATTTTTCTTTGTTGGGTGGATAAAAGTGAGTGGAGAACAACTAGCCCCCTTACGCCCTCTTTTCCCCAAATGTATGTAATCGAAACTTGGAGATAGCCGTTTGGTTCAAAATAGTCCAATATCATGTAACAATGCCTAAGAATTAGGTAACAACCCAAGGTATTCAACTGCTCACTATCTCAGTAGTTTACTTGATTTAATTTTAAAACATCTAGACGATCTTGGGAAATGGACAAATTTTAAATGTGATAGATTTTAAAAAGCCCCCTTTTTAGGTGTGCCCTGCCTTCTTTTGTCCCTCTTAGATCCCGACTCCCTAGAGAAGCGGCTGTAAAAGTTCCGAAACTACCACTGGTCTACTCCAGGTTACAGCGTTGTTCGTAAAGCCTTGTTCCTAGTTTTGTTCGTGTGTTAATAAATCATACCTTGTTCGTTTTGATAACTTTTTTGCTTTTTGAAAAAGTCTTGTGTTCACCATTTTTTAGCATTTGTATTTATTTTTGGCACATAATTTTGTGCCAAGCTTTCCATTGAGACTAATTAATTAATTTTGAGTTAAAAAAACTGTTTTCAGCTTCAATTATATCAATTCTAAAACCCTCCAGCACCCTCTTTAACTTCTCAAACCAACCACGCATCAGAACTACCTGCGACGCTGTCATTATCGTGATTGCAAGTATCCTAACTCATAAATGACCCATAAACCGAAAGATAAAACTCCATAAAATACAAAAAACATAATTTTACAAAAAAAGATAAAAAAGATAAAATCGTTACAAAAAAGATAAATTACTATTCTTTTTCTTTTTCTCTTCGACCTTGTGGGTTTTCCATTAGAATCAACCTCCCCCCCAATTCCCCAAGGAGAGCAGATCCGTTCTCGTTATGTCAATCACGTATCTAGGACTTCTGTTTATTTTCCCCACCAAGTTTCATCCCGATCCCTCCACTCTAAGCGTTTTCCAAGATTTTAGGTTTCCCCCAACAACTCCTTCCAATGTCACCGTATCCGGCCAGGATTTAAAATATGAGATCTGAGACACGATATCTTTTCACCCTTCAAATTTCATTAAAATCCTATCACCCATTCGTAATTTAAAGATACTTCATTTTTTAATTTTTGCCGAATTTTCCGAAGAAAAGGCTTGTTACTATTAAGACAAATCAATTATTATTACGAAGGAATTAGGCTTTTCGAGGATTTTCCCGATGTGGTCAATAAGAGAAACGAGGCAGTGGGAAGTAGAAGTGGACTTTAGGTTGCCGAATTGCCTCAGGTCAGTAAGAGTTAGAATTTTTTCCTTTAGCCAATCTACAAAGAATCTTTCATAAAGTTTCGGAAAAATATGAGTAAGAGCAATAGGACAAACGGCTTCAAAACCAGGCTTTTCGTTTTTCTTTTTGAAAGGGGTTATGAAACCCTGTTTCAAAATTGTTGGATATCGCCCAGACTCGGTAATCTTGTTAAACAGGAAAGACAAGGGCTTAGAAAAGAAGGCACCGAAGGCAGTAATAAGAGGAAACGGGATCTAGCTGTGTACTGTTTCAGGATTAGCTTTGTTGGGTGGAACATTTGAAAACTTGCAAGTAACAATCTATTGAAAGTGATCAATATCAATGTCGTAAACGTAGATGTATATTGCTCTTGGGATCCAGTTTAAATATATTTATCACCCCACACCAATCCCTTGATAAGGTTCGTGGTAATTTTATTGATGTTTAGACCGAACATATGTCAAAGAGCTAGCATATATTCAGTTTTTAACATGTTGAGCCTGCACATGGAAGCGAAGTTGGTATTTGAAGTCCTAAGTCATGACCGATTATGCAAACAAAAGCTTGTTATTGTGTGGTGAACCTTTGAAAATAGTAGTAGTAGCTTAGTCTCTGTTTGAAATGTATACCCAATATGTAACAGTTTTCTTCAAATGAGTGTTGAAGGGAAGTTTTGACCATTGATAGTTCTCTTTCATGAGGACTCGTCTTGAAATATATGTCTAAACTGTGAGAGCTGTCTTCAAATTGGTTTTGGGGAAAATTTTAAGCATTGATAGTCCTCTTTCAAGAAGACTCTTCTTGAAATATATATCATAACTGTGGCAGCTTTCTGTAAATGAGTTTTAAAGAAGACTATCAGATAAGACTATCAGAAGATAAGCATTGATTTTTCTTCAAGAAAAAAAGCGTCTGAAATAAACAGTGTGGGTGAAAAAAGTTTCAAAAATAGCCACTCGCTCGAGATCTCCTTGCTGGGCTCCTGGACCTGCTGGTTGTCCATGTAGTCGATCTGCTCTTGCGCCATCGTCTGCGAGCCCCCGCCGCCGGTCACGGTGCCCGCGGTGCCGCCGCCGTAGAGCATGCGGCCCAGGGGGAAGTTGTCGGGGCCGTTGCTGTAGGCCGGGGAGACCTCCAGGTTGCCGCCGAAGTTGTGCGAGGTCTGGTTGCCGCCGGGGTAGTCCCAGCCGGTGTCCTGAGCGATCAGGTCGAAGGCCATGGGGGCCAGGCCACCGGTGCCGCGCTCGAGCTGGAAGATCACGCGGCGGATCTCGGTCGTGCCCTGGCCGGGCATGGCCGTTGGTGTCCCTGTGTGGGCCGCTGAAGTTCACCTTTAGAACATTTGAACTTATTAGGGATCATGCTAATCAGCATGCCGTCCAAATTAAAAAAAAAATCTGAAGGAACAGATTTTGAGTTAGGTACACCATTCACGGCTATCTTTTTCTATTGGGGACGTTTGTGAAATTGTTTAGTGTCTCTTTCAATTTTTTCTAGAGCTGCTTGAATTTCTAGGTCAAAATGCTTGCGAGAAAGATTCTTTTGAATTTCTTCGCCAAGAACTGCCAGTTCGTTTAGCCAATATCATGAAGGAAATCAATTTACTACCTGCCGATCTGTTACGGATGCCATCCGTTGTAACTGTAACTGGCGGCGCCGGCCGGGACACGCTCTATGGCGATGCCGGCACGGACATCGTCGTAAGCTCGCGAGGCGGAAACGACACGCTGAGCGGCGGTACCGAGGCGGACGTGCTCTACGGTGATGCCGGCGGCACGATTGACCGCACGACCTTCTCGGCGGCGGGAAATGACACGCTTGATGGTGGCGACGGCAACGACACGCTCTACGGTGACACCGGCGGCGATCTGCAGGCAGATGGCGGCGCAGACCGCCTCGACGGCGGCCCGGGCGCCGACCTGCTGTACGGTGACGCCGGCGGCGACCTGACCGGGGGCTCGCTGGGCGGCAACGACACCCTCACCGGCGGCGACGGCAAGTAGTTCCTCGGGAACTACTTGCCTTTTATTTGGCCCCAGGTGGATGGCCAAAAAGAATAGTCTATGGCTACCTGTCATCACTCATCCGTACAAGGTGTCTTAGCCAACTAAACATTTCTTTCATTTTTGTCCAAGAAAGCGGGATAGAACTACATTTTTCGCATACCTTGTTATTTGACAAACGGTTAGTATAACAGGCACCCAAAACTATCCGTAGAAAACTATCTTTTGGAGCACCCACACTTTAGAACCTTACTTAACCACTGTTAGTGCTACAGCTTCCAGGGATCGATTCCCGGTTCACAGACTTATCTTACTATTCTTCTAAACCTTTTTCAACTGACCATACGTCCGGATGCGGGTTAAAAAACGTTTCCTGTGCGGGTACCAGTACCGGCGTTGCGTACGGCTCAGGCGCCGTCGTCGTCTTCGACCGAGACTGCCCCGGCCTCGATTAACGCCTGCAGACGCGTTTCGTCCACCCCCGCGAGATCGCTGAGTACTTCACGCGTGTGCTGCGCGAGACGCGGCGGCGCAGTTGCGTTACTGGCCACTTCGGCGTCAGAAAATTTCAGCGGCGAACCCAGCACGCGGACGGCTTCGCCGCGGTCATTCTCAAGCTCAAGGATCATCCTGCGCGCGGTGATTTCCTCCGACTCCATCGTCGCCCCGACCGAGCGGACCGGCGCCCCAAAAACAAGAAGAACAATAGGGAATTTCTCAAGAAAGTGGGAAACAAATTATAATGAATATTTTGGCCCTATGGCCAAGGGCCGTCCTCAGCAGTACAAAAATATATTAGAAGAAATAACTTACAACAGGATAAAAGCGATAAAACTAAAGTGATTTTTTTTTCAATACAGTTCCAGCATCTTTACCTCAGCGAAGTTCAACCAGGACTGATAAATAAAATAGGATGAAACTAAGCAATTCATTGAAATGAAAGAAAATGATTTAAAAACACGTTTTAATACCAGCCTTGCTTTTCTGACTGCTGATCTTATAGGTCTATTTGTGACAGGTTCTGTGTTAATATCTTAGTATAGTGATCAATGAGTACCAAGCCTGCAGTTGGGTGTGCATTATTTTTAGAATACCAGTAGCTTTGGGGTGTACAACTCCATCCATAAAGTAACAGCAGTAAGTTATATACAGTATGCTTTGGACTTTGAATACTATACTCTGTTAGTAGTATTAGAGTAAATATGTTACAGTAATTTTGATAAAATGGTACATATAAAATTATGGAGTATGTTATTTATGGCTAGTATATGGCTTGCTTCTGAATTAGACTACATTGTTAATTGTGATTCAGAAAACTATTGATATTTCTAACTACAAGCTATACTAGTTGCATTTGTTACTTTTCTGCAAATCCTATGCATAGGAAAGATCTTGGAAATTTATAGCTTTCGGGTATGAGTAGACCCATAGGCTAAGGGTCCTTAGCCGGGTAAAATATTTTCATGATAACTGAAGGAAAGATCTTGGGAATTTCTTGTTTTTGGTAAGAACAGTCTCATAATGGTCTCGGGTCGCAATTTATTTTTTAATTTGGCATCCTTGGTACTTTTAATACTCAGATTCTAAGACGCTTTTGGGGCTTAAAAAATGTTTTCATGCCCTTGACTCTTCAAAACCTTTTATGCTTCGACTTCTGGTGCATGGTTTTTCTGCATTTTTGACATTTGTTCCCAAATAGTTTGACTTTCTTTCTTTTTAGATTTTTACGAGATGGAGGGGTTGGAATAGATGGGGGTGGATAGGTAGTCAAGAATCAATGTTTAGAATCAACTGCAAATCCCTCAACGTAAGGGTAATACAACACAAATAATAGCCCGTTATTCGAAGCCATGACAGTCTTCTACATGCCTTCCAAGATTTCAAAAGTGTTCTCATCGTCCTCCTGCTCAACATGTGTAATTTTCGTCTTCACACTTCTTCGAGCCTCGTTAAAAGGCCACTGTCATCTTTTAATGTGTGATTTTCATATTTAATAAAGGCATTTTCTACTTGCCCGCCAAAGCACCTCCTCAAAAAATTGTCATGGGTGGGAGATTAAGTAAAAATTAATGGGCGGGGGTACAGTATCGAGTTTTGATGATTGTCAAGAGTATCGTCCAGCAAATACGACACTGTTGAGTGCCGGTAGTATAGTGCCGGTGAGTGTTGAGTGTTGTGTGTTGTTGTGTCGAATTTCAAATATATAGTACGAATACTCATTAAATTAATTGGCGAGTACTGATAAATAAAAAAGAAATTTAATTTGTTAAAAATATTAAGGCAGCAAATTACGCCGTTATACTGAATATTGGAGGCTTGAGTTACTCAGGCTTAAGGCTTGATATATTACAGACTACAGCACTGATGGGCTCGCCGTTTGTGGCTAGCATGCCAACAACAACCTAAATTAATAAATAGAGACGCAGTATACCATAAATTAGCCTACAATGAAATAGACCTAAATATGGAATAATAATTTAAATGATTTAAAAAAGTGGATAATGGAAGGATATATGACAGTTCAACTAAAATAAATGATAAGCATTCTGTATATTATAAAGTAGATGATATTTTTTTTCCTGACAGCCAGTTTATTATAGGCCTATATTCTTAGGGCTATATCTAGGACCAAAGGAGGGGGGTGGGGATGCAGTGTCATAACAGAAAAGCAACCATAATATTGAGATTAGTAGCATAAAATAAGGAATGGTAAAATTCTGGTTTAGCAACTTCTTGCAATCTCAGACAGGGGTTAGGTTACTATTGGTACTACTTCGAAAACGTAAAGTAAACTAGATATTGTCGATGACCAGCCATATATTATCATGGAGGCAGTCACATGAAAAATCTTGGATTCAGTGGATTTCGGAGCATAATTGGCGGAATCGGAACTGTGCAATCGGGGGGAGGGGAGGGCAGAAGTGGGGGATTTGGAACTAATGGAATCGGAACTGTGGAATAGGTGGCAGAAGTAGGGGTTTTTCTTTTTGACATTTTTTCTTCAAGACATTTTCTCTTCGCGGCTTTTTTTCTTCGTGACTTTTTTTAGTTCGAAATTTGTTTCGTTTTGAATTTTTTCTTCGAGATGTTTTTTAAGCTTTGAGACGTTTTTTCTTCGTGACGTGAGACCATATATTATTTGGCCATACTTAATTTTTGGTTAATTTAATAGTTATAGACAAAGGTGACAATTAGAACAATTACTTGATTGTTCACGACAATTACTTCGACCAGAGCAAGTTAAATCTACAAGAAGTGACCTGGAATACATGGAAAGCAACTCTAGATCATTAGTATTTAGGAAACTAGAAGAAAGACTCCAGCAAGTAGATGATAGAAAAAAGACATTGGAAGAAGAACAGAAAAGGATAAAGTATCTGACATATCCCAATTGACTGTGTGTTAGAAAAAACTACATAAATGTCAGCACAAGAAAATTTAGGATGACATTTCCAAATTTAGCAGGCTTGGTTCACTGGTCTTAAACCAGTAGACCATGAAATGACTATAATTTGCATCGCTGTAATAAGATGAGTTTTTTCATCAAAAAATATGGTACATAGATTGAACTACCAGGTGCTACTCTACCATGATGTGAAATGATGTGACTACAGTAAGGCATTATCTGCTAAGTGAAAGCCTTCAGATAAGAGATCACACAGTCTAAAGGCCATTGCAACGGCTGAGTGATTAATAAAAGGGCTGCATGCTAGTGAGCCCGTTGCTGGATAGAATCACTAAGCCACTGTGAAGTCACTGAATGCTGACAACACAGAATCAGATTGTTTTCAATGACTAGAAAACAAAAGACAACCGTCTTGAAGGATTTTATTTTCTGTCCGTCTGTTTCAAATGGCTCTTTAATTTTCGATTACTTAACTCAGTAGCCTAATTGTATAATGTAAATTCCCAGATTGCTATGAAATCACGATTTTGTACCAGACTTAGCACACATCTGCAATGCTTGGGATACTTATGCCATGCTTGGACAGATCATTCACTCTTAGCACCGTTCTCACAGTTCCGCTATGTTTGGCAACTTCTGCCATGCTTGGTACTAGCCACCTGAGGTATATGATTTCTGAGAGTGAAAAGCCTCTCAAACATTCAATTTTTTTTCTTTGGGTAGTTTTCATTTGCATGTGCAGACTGTTTGTTTTTGTTGTTTACCTGAATTACGAATTAACTTATGTAACGAACTTCTATATGTGTAAATGTTTATTACGTATATGAAACGGTTCGCCCCCTTCGTAAATATTTCTCTCTTTATACTAAAGCTTGAATTTTGCACCAAATGTTTAAGAATGATCCCTGAATCACAAAGGACGTAGAAAAAAACTAGTCGAAACAACAAAAAAATACTTTAGCGTAAAGAGCAAGGTAGTGTGGAGGAGGCGAACCCCCTTTTATACGTAATATTTTATGTTCATCTAAGTTTTAATACTGCTCATGACTTTCAGTTGAAAATTTTTTTTTTCGTTTTTTTTTATAAAATATTGCTAGAAAATACGCCTCGTTCTACTGATTTTAAATTACCAAAAACATTAAACTGTGTCAATGCATATTTTTTTTTTTTACCAAACTATTGTTTTTATATTATTTTTGATATATCCAAGCTTCGTATATTTTCATATGGGGCCTTGAAAACCGTTATGTAGGGATATCGAATACTTTCAATTTGGTGCTGGCATTTTTGTAATTGTTACTCTACCCTTGCTTAGGGAGAAAAACTCCGTCTATTTTTCAAATTAGGTAGATTTTTTCATCCTAACAAATTTTGATCAGTAATTTTAGTGTTAAGAAGTTTTACTAATTTTCAGTTACCAAAAATATTAAACTGTGTCAATGCATGCGTTTTTGACCCATAACATGTCACACTATCTAATAACCAAATCCAGAAAACCTAGCTCTTTACGATAAAGTATTTTTAGTAACTTCAACTATTTATTCTACGGCCTTTGTGATTTAGGGGTCATTCTTAAGGAATTGGGACTAAATTTGAGCTTTAGTGTAAAGAGTAAGGTATTGGCGAGGGGGCGAAACCCCTCATATACCTTGAAATCTAAACAATATAGAAGTTCGTTACGTAAGCTAATTCGTAAGTTATGTTTATTTTTTACTAATAAAAACGTTCGTAAAAAATCAAAATTTCTAGTTGCCTTTTTAAATAACCAAAAAATTGGAGGGCAACTATGGCTCCTTTTTTCTAATAAAAATACTACGATTGAAAAACACCTGGTTTATTTTAAACAAATCGATTCCGCATGCATAATTTTTTTTTCGCTTAAATAACGACAATTTAATCATGCAATTCGAAAAACCGCTTAAAAATACTACGATTGAAAAAACACCTGGTTTATTTTCAAGAAGGCAAGTATACTAGTGTCACCTTTCTTAGGGCCACACTGGAGATTCATCAATGTCGATACGCCTAGGAAAGTTGACAATGTTTATAGATAAAAATAAGGAACCATCCAGATCTACCAGGCTTGTGTAATTTCTATGAAATTATCCTTAACAGCCTAATCCTTGCCAACCAAACAGCCGTTATTAGTATTTGAGATTGGTTGTGCAAATAACTTGTTACAATGTAGTGACGCTATACACCAGTTGGCCAGCGTGCCAGAAACCGTTCATTGTTTGCGAATGATTGAGAATGTTTTTCTAAACAAATAATAAATCAACTGCTTGATGACTAAGTCGAGTAACGTTGTCGTTCTTTTACCATAGGAAACCATTGGGTCCGACGTTCAATTCCTACGCCAGACATGAATTTCATCAAATCAATTGAAAAAGCTGCTTAGAAGCTAAAAAATGTATCGTTGGAGAAAAAGCCATGTCACCATCTATAACTCTAGTTAACAGTACGCCATATATGACTTTGGTTGTGTAGATGGCAGGCATAGGTGAAAATGAAAAGCCCTATAAACAAACATTGCAAAGTTTCTTCCACACGAAATATGCACACAAATATCCCGAAAAACTATAATAAGATACCTACCCTGAGGTATCACAAAGGTCGACATTTCCTGAAAATATACACAGGGGAGACCTGATTTATGGTGTCTGAGAGAAGTGCTTAAATGCTTCCTAATATCTGATGCTAATTCTGGCGCTATGTGATGAGGAGTCCTCTTTGTTCCTTTTGTCCCTTGTATTGAATTTAATATTGTCTTTAAAACCTGAAACGAAATTAAACTAGCAATGTCTATTGTTGAACAATGTTCCTTTTGTCGAACATTTTAGTAAAGGTAAACTTTTCTTTGCTCATCTCTATACTTATGCCTTCCTCTGCACACAGTTTAAAAATGCCTTCAAGTACACTTTTGGCTTCAACAGCATTATATAATTAAATTTTAAAAAACAAGTTTTTTAACTAAAAGTAAGGAGCGACGTTAAAACTTAAAACGAACAGAAATTACTTCGTATATGAAAGGGGCTAGTCCCTCCTCAGTGCCCCACTCTTTACGCTAAAGTTTGACACTTTCTCTCAACTCTACTTTTTAAAACAGTAAAAAAAAACTTTAGCCGAAAGAGCGGGGCGTTGAGGTTGGATGTAATAACCGCTAAATAACAAATATGTAACAACGAATAAGAGAATCTGGCAGTTAGTAAAACGATAAAGGTTAGTAATCAGGGAAGAGAAAATCCATATTAAGAATACTCCATCATGACAATGTAAAAAGGACAAAAGAGAGTCGAAAATAATGACTGGTTACAACATTGCATTAAAGTTAGCTATCGATTGGTTGTATAACTGATTGATGAGTTAATCAATTATACATTTATTGATTGATTGTATGATTTATAGATAAAAAATATTCTATGACTGATTAATTAATAGATTCACTAATTGAATGGCTATTGGGTGTCCTTTGCTGTACAAAATACTCTTCGTATCTCTGTATTCATTTTTGTTAGCAGTCTCTCAATCAAAGACCCCTGATGAGGAATTTATTTATCCAACTTAATCATGGAAAATCAGTGCTTGTGGATTATATAATATTAAAAACATGGATTTATAACAAAACAGTAAGTTTGAGACTAATGTTTTAAGCCTTTTTTATGCCCAAAAACTAGAAATATTTTGGTTATTTTCAAGAGCTCAAAAAGTTCTTAAATCCAAATTTGGGATAGAAGTGATTACTTTATTAATATAGAGCTTAAAAAGTCATCAAGTGGCAGGTTCACTTTATTTATAAGTCAATAATATGAACAACAGAAAATTTACCAATTTTACCACATAGGCCTATCAATTTTGAGTAAAATTCTAGTTAATTGACTTCTTGCTATCTTGAAATAATAAAAATATAAAAATAATAATGATAACAAATTCAGTCTCCATCACTCTTTAATAGTCAACTCCCCCTCCCTGCCTCCAGCCCATCTTAATCCCTGCCCGCCCTTACCTTCCCAGCACCCCTTACCTCTCCAGCTCCTCTTCCTCACTTTCCCAACCTACTAGCCATAATAGAATTCAGCAGATTCCCCCTCTCCCAAAAAATAATCTTCTAAATTCTTTTTAAACTCAGGTACGTGTTCCGTCACCCTAATGCTTAAAGGTAGTTCGTTCCTCACAGAGGAACGATTTTATGCTTAATAGTAGCTCGTTCCTCACAGATTAACCAAGGTGCTTCATTGAAAATGGCATTGATTGAAATGAGCAGAGATATATTTTTTAGTTACCTTTTATGCTGAATGTTATTAAAAGAGCTCAGACAATGTGTTTCCATGAGTCAAACGCTGAAGTTCAAACAGCTAGGGACATAATGCTTGCAAGTTAGGATTCAGCGACCCCGATTTTAACAGAGCTTTACTCTGTTGTGCCACCCCTCCTCCTCTCTTGATCAAAATATTGGCTAAGTATTTGTTAAAAATATCCATTACATTTCATGTATCTTGCCTGCAAGTCCCTTAGACATGCCCAGTCATAAATGTTAGAAAACATTTAATTTGGAGTCGGGGCCCAATTGCCTTCAACTAGCTCATAGTTTGGTTCGCTCCCATGAACCCGATTGTTTGTACAATTGTTACTAAAAATTTTCTGTTATGATAGCAAAAAGAAGCTAATAGAGTGTTTTTATTTTAAAAGGCCAAAAACAGACTAAACTACATATCGGAAAAACAAAGCAGACATCAATCAATCACGAATGCAGACGCAATCACAATCGTTTGCAGTTAATTACTTTGCACGTTTTATGGAATTTATCACTCGAAGTCTGTAAATAATTTTTTCCGACCGCGTTCAAATTGTTAGAGGGTTTTGCCAACGATTTTCAGTTTACTCCCATGAACCCGATTGTTCGCACAATTGTTACTGAAAATTTTCTGTTATGATAACAAATTTTTTGCAGCATCGGAAAAATCATGGAGCTTTGCTTCACGATTTTACTGACTTATTTTTTTACCAAGTGACCAAAACATTGGGGAAGGGGGTCCCCCTTCTCCCCCATATTTAACGGCCCTGTGTAGTAGTAGTAGTAGTAAATATAGCAGTAACAGTAATATTACGAGTAGTGTGTGTATATTGCCTTTTGGTGAGATGATCTTCCCCTTTAAGTATTCTCTGTAAGTTCCAGCTTAGTACCCAAACCAATTCTTGAGATACGTTATTTTGACAATGTGCATGCACATAGTGTCTTTTGATTTAGTTCAAATTTACCTTAGTGGTGTAAATGAAGTAATGTGGTCAGTCAAACGAAACATAGATATTTTTCAATTACTATAAAAAACCATTTGTTGAAGCCAATGTTTTTAAACCCAACAAACCGAAAATAGAGATTTTTCATTTACTATAACAAACCATCGGTTGAAGCTGATGGTTTTAAATCCAACAAACCAAATTAAATGTTAATTTTTCGGATACGCGCAGTAATTTTTAATTTTTATTTGTCTTTTTTTTGCAAATGTTTCTTATTTAAATCAGTGATAAATACATTTTACTAGAAGACGTTTTGATATGTTGAAATTGTATTTTTATATACTACTATTCTAGCAATTTTAATAGAACTCGAGAGGTAACCCCAACTCCTTTAATGGGGTCGTCATTTATATTCCCTGTGTCCCGGTCGTCATTTGTGTCCCGGTGTCCCAGTATGTAATTTCTCTTCGAACATTCCCTGTGTCCCGGTTGTCATTTATATATCCCCCCTGTGCCCCCGGAGTCTCCGTTGTAGTTGTGTCCCGGACTTCATTTATAATCCCTGTGTCCCGGTCGTGATTTGTGTCCCAGTGTCCCAGTCTGTAATTTCTCTTTGAGTGTCCCGGTCGTCATTTATATTCCATGTTTCCCGGTGTCCCGGTCGTCATTTGTGTCCCGGTGACTCGGTCTGTAATTTCATCAGTTTACAAACATGATGTCAGTCGACAAACAACTTATGACGACATTATTTCCAAAACCGAGCTTGAATTCTTCTTTAGTTCTAATTCTGTAATCTTCTGAAGATGAAAAAACAAATACTAGCCCCCTACCTCAAAATGAGAAATTACATGAAACAGCATTTATTAGGAGCTATGACGAGTTGATACTTTAACCCTTTTCCCTTTAAATGGCTCACACTCCTTACGAAATGCTTCATGGCTGTATTCCTGTATTTTATGACAAATATTTTGATTCTTGAGGACAGAGTCGGGGATGATTCAAACTACATGGTTTTACAGAAGACCTACTTTACAGGGGATGTATAAATCTGAAAAACGAGGCATCATTCTTTTTATTTAACAGTCACCAATTACATAATAAATAATTTAGTTACGGTTTAGTTTAGTTTTATGTATTTCAGTTACATATAAGAGTACATCCATAAACTTTGCTTAGCGTCCAAAGTTATTTACATGTATAATGAATTTACTTACCTACACAGGGATATATTTTGGTTAGGGGTAGTAGTGGCGGCTGACAAACAAAGGTGGTTTTAGGAAGGAAAAACAGAGGGGGCACTTGTCCTGGGCGCAGAAATTTTGTGAGGCGCAACATTTCAAATAAATAATGTAACATTTACAATCATTTTTTTCATTTTAGTAATTCTATTTCTATAAAATAAAGTAGAGAGCGTGGTTGGGAGTAGGCATAAGCAAACTGAATTTGGGATAGTGGGGGGAGGGGGAGGGTTAATTCTGAAAAAAATTAGAAAAATGAGGTATTTTTAACTTACGAACGGGTGATTGGATCTCAATGAAATTTAATATTTAGAAGGGTATCGTGTCTCAAAGCTCTTATTTTAAATCACGACCGGATCTGGTGACATTGGAGGGAGTTTTGGGTGGGGTAACCTAAAATCATGGAAAACGCTTAGATTGGAGGGATCGGGATGAAACTTGGTGGGACAAATAAGCAGAAGTCGTAGATAAGTGATTTACATAATTGAAATGGAACTGCTCTATGGGGGGGGGGGGAGTTAATTTTGAAAAATTAGAAAAACTGATGTATTTGAGGATCCTCTATAAGAGGACAACTGCGGCAGGTCAAAAGATACAGATCTATGGATAACGGCTTCACCAAAGGACTGCCTCTAACCTTTCAGGGTACCTGCAAGGTTGGGTACCTTGCAGTCAACTCTATTCTCAACCTGAAGAATAGCACCCCTCGGGGAAATTAAAGCCAAGTGAACAACACAGCATTCATACGGGATTCTCATTAATGGATATATTTTCTAGGCTTGATTTGTTTTGACGAGCATTTTCGGACTGAAAAACCTCTTCCTAGCTAATTTATCTACTATGGGTTGCCTCTCCGCAGTAGCATAATATTTGTAGACATGAATATATGATGAGTCGGAGTGGTTTTTCAAAAAGACACTTATTTATATCAAATTCATCATTGAGCCCATGGATTTTCAAAGACAGAAGATATTTTCAAAAGAAATGCTCAATTGTGGTAGTCTTTTCAGCTTAAAAAGCATATGCGCAATATTAAACACTTCTTCTATGCACTTAATTTAGTGCCGGTTCATAAATTTCTAATTAACCTTGCTGTTGAGAAGGATCGGGAATCATTTGTTGACTGGAGGGATCCTGGGCTTGTGCTGAAGATGGAGGCCTGAAATAAGAAACCGAACCATTATTTTCAGTGAGAGGAAGTTATAGTGTAGAAAGTATTTATATATTTGTTTTGGTACACGGTTTCACCTATGGGAAATTTATGGGTCTTTGCTTTCATAATTATTTATTAAGCTTAGGAAAAGGAAAACGTCATCTCAGAGTAATTTTTTCCAGATTTTTTGAAAAATTTAGAGACTGATTAAATTTATTATCTACCTAGTAATAAGAGGTAATTATTTCGGTGAAATGGTGAAAATTTACTGTGAGTTTCTTTGGGAGCTTAGGTAGCCTGCCCTGTTATGGATTCTACTAGATTGAAGATTACATTACGGTGAAGTAGTGAGGTAAACTGCCCTTTTTTGTAATTTGCCAAATTGAAGATTACTCTACGGTGGATTAAATAAAAAAAGCAAGTTTTTTTTTTAACGGGAAGTAACTCTTATCAAGTTACTGAAGATTATGCATATGATTTTCAAAAAAGGGGAAATACATAGCAATTTTAAGAAATTCTAATTAAACCTCTCTATAAGAAAGTTGATAAGGGTGAGTGTGGTAATTATAGAGGCATTAGCCCGGTTTCTCCGGGAAGCAAATACTTTGTAATTCGTATGATGATGCTTTTTAGACTTAGAAATGCTGCAGACAAAATTTTAAGACAAGAACAGTGGGGTGTTAGGAATGGTAGAGGATTCGTCGACCAAATTTTCACTTTTAGATTAATAATTGAGAAGTGCCTTGGTCATCAAACGCGTTTAGTCCTTAGTTTTATAGACTATGAGCAAGGTTATCCCATTTAATTTGTCAGAAATTTGTGTCAGCTTTGAAAAAGTTTTACGCGGCTCCGACTCATTTGGTGCTACATCCCTAATCACTTGGTTTATAGAGGGTTTTAAACATCAAAATTTTAATTTGGCTGACTCTTTGTTTCTTGGAAGTGTTTGTTAGTCATGGGTTGCTTCCTAGTTCTTCATTGGTGGTTAACCTAGGTGGAAGTCGGATATGTAACTCTAGTAATGCAGATCATTTTTGTTCTATAGCAGGCTTAGGACGAAGTCAAAATTGTTTCAACGTATGTTACTATTTCGTCTTGAACCTCTCCTACATGTCAGTAGTAATTAGTTTACTATTAAGGTAAATACTGATGTGAGCACAATGCATGATATGTTTTGATTTGTTTTGTCTTTTTTTAAGCCAGGGCAATTCGTATAGAAGGAATTACAGTATAAACTTCGAAAAGAACTTATTTGACTGGAAATTAAAAAGGTTAGTGCCTATTTAAATTGTTGAAAGTGATTGAAGGGCAACCGAACCCCATCCCACGTCCATCATTTTCATAAATACATCCAGTCAAAATTTTGAGACAGCCATTTTGTTCAGCGTAGTGAGAGTTTCAGAAATTATGTCTTGGGGGATGCCCCTCCCACCACAGTCCTCAGGGCAAGGGCTGTAAGTTATAACCTGGAGGTATATAAGGTTTTTAAATACATTGAATTACTTCATATAAGTAGAAAAAGAAAGATAGTACCATCTAAATTGCTTAACATTAAGTTCCTAGCAGTATTTGCCACCCCAAAAGAATTTCCTGGTGGGGCTGATGATGACCTGTTATTCCTTTTCCACAACATGTGAATTTAACACTTTAGCTGTATAGAGAAACATTTTTAAATAATTCCTACTCCCTCCCGCTTCTTTCATCATTTATCTGAAACCGCATGAAGAGTAATCAGTGTGTCTATTAAAATGTACTTTTTTAGGAATCTACCCTACCCCCACCTAAACAATGACTCACCCCCCTCCTCATCACAGCTGATAGGCATTTTCAGAGTACTTGATGAAACTCATATACTTAAAATTAGCATAAAAATCCAATTCTTTTGATATATCTATTGGTATCAAAACTCCGTTTTTTAGAGTTTTGGTTACTATTGATTCGGGTCGCTCCTTGCTTACCGTTGGTTACCACAAACCGTTTGTTGATCGACTGAGGACGGTTCTCTTCAAAAGAATCAAACAGTTCATGGTAACGAACTGTAGTAAGGAGTGACCCAGCTCAATAATGACCAAAACTCTAAAATACGGGATTTTGATACCAATAGCTAATCCAAAAGAATTGTATTTTAATGCTGATTTTAAATATACAAGCTTCGTCAAGTTTAGACTTACCAATCAAAAGTTCACGCATCCGTGATCTGCCAAAATTCTGGCAAAAAATACAAATTACACATTTTTGTAGATAGGAGCTTGAAACTTCTACAGTTGGGTTCTATGATACGCTGAATTTGATGGTGCGATTTTTGTTAAGATTCTATGACTTTTAAGGGGTGTTTCCCCCTATTTTCTAAAATAAGGCAAATTTTCTCAGGCTCGTAACCTTTGATGGGTAAGACTAAACCTGATGAAACTTATATATTTAAAACCAGCATTAAAATGCGATTCTTTTGATGTTGCTGTTGGTATCAAAATTAGAGTTTTTAGAGTTTTGGTTACTATTGAGCCGGATCGCTCCTTCCTACAGTTCGTTACAGCATGCATAAGTGTAGAATAAATACAGGAGATGTCGCTTGGGTTGTGGTTAATCATTGGCAAAAAAACGAATATTCGACTTTCCTGGATGAGGTAGCTTTTGGTGTATTGACCACATAAAGGCCGACCAGCTCATGTATGAGCTTTTGAAAAAGCAGGAGATGCGCCAGAGCGTTTCAGCTTTCCATTCATTGTCATGAGTGTCACCACCGTTTGTCAAGCAAATAAAAGTCCTTGGTTGCGACTTGGCGGGTTTTTGGTAGGTGTAGAACGGCACAGTGCCGATTGACTTCATCTCATCTCCACTTACTTCTTTTCTTGGCACTGAAAGCTCCGTTGCCGGAAACTGCCATGGATGGTGTTCGACTATATCGATGGCTCTGCCGGGGAAGAATATGGCGAGGCGTCGGCCCGTGCCGCAATCCGGGATATCCGGTTGCAATCGCGCATTTTGGTCAACGTCACAAATCGTAATCTGGCCGTCGACGTATTTGACCATTCGGCGAATTGTCCGTTTGGTATCAGCCCGATGGGCATGTGCAATCTTGTTTGGCCCGGCGCCGACAAGCTGATTGCGGAGGCTGCTCAGACCAACAACATTCCAGCCTGCCTTTCCTCCGCCGCGTCCAGTTCGATCGAGGACATGCGTCAGTGGACCGGCGCGAATGCCTGGTTTCAGCTCTATGTCGGCCAGTCGCCATTTTATTCAGAATAAAATGGCTCCCTCATCAACGCCTTGCTCTTTGAGTTGATGTTTTTTACTGTTTTAAAAGAGTAGAGTTGAGAGAAAGAGTCAAACTTTAGCGTAAAGAGCGGGGTGTTGATGAGGGAGCAGCCCATTTCATATACGAAGTAATTTCTGTTCATTTAAGTTTTAGTGTCGCTCCATACTTTCATTTACAAAAACTTGTTTTTTTGTTTAATTTCACCTAAGAGCTTTGACCTCTGTCCACCTGATATGTCAGATAGATCTAATGACCGGAACCGAAAAGGTCAAGGAGATTTGCATCTGCTGTTGCATTGAAAAATATAAGAGCAATAAACAATAGTGCTTTCACTATCCCCGATTTCTTGGGGTTTCCAAGAACTCCCTCGGAAGATAATTGGGTTCTCCCGTCTCTGCTCAAAAGTTAACGTTAATGAAAATTAGCGATTTCTAATGTTGAGTGCTAAGTTAGTAATAGTGCTAAGGTTCAAGATGTTGATGTTGTGTTTTCTTTTTTAAACTCCTTCTGAGGTCAATGTTAATCATTAAAATTTTTTATGGATTTGTTTGGTTATCCCTTCTCCATATCATGCTGTGGCATTTGGAGGGGATGTGTTTATGTTAAGTTTTTGCTTATAATTGATGTTAAAATAAACATTTACTTACTAAGCTTCTTGGTGGGGATGATTAAATTACATCATGATAAAATCTTTATTGCCACTTTTTCATAGCTTTTCACCATGTTTAATTTACAATTCACTATTGGCACATTCTTTTATCGTTCATCACTAAGTTTATATTTTCTTTCACACCTATGCCATAATTTTCACGTCTCTGACAATGTCACCAATTGAATGGGTATATTATTGCTTTCGCAAATTAATGTTAGCTTTTAGTTTGTCATCTAAAGTACTTTTACTGTTTAAAATTTTCATGAGTTGTTAAAGTTTGTAACATTTCTTAATCGTTTGTAAAATTGTAATAAGAGTCGTTTGACTTAGATAGTTCTGAAAACCTTACTTGGTATGTCGATTTGGCGATCTTTACATTTTGTGTGAGCAAAAGTGTGTTTTTTCAAATAATATTTTTACATACATTTTCTTTTATAACAAAGGCGCCTCCTGATAATTCAGGGGGTATTCAACCTGCGTCAACCCACAGCTTTAAAAGCGGGGTTTTCATTTCATTGTAATTCAATTCATTATTGCTTTTCAAAGCTTACTTTACATTTATATTATTCCAGAACTATTAAAAAGTTTGTGAACCGTTTGATAAAGTTCAAACATAAAAATATACAAACTACATAATACTCTACGTATATAGCTAGCGACTGAGGGCTTAAGTAAAAGGAAAAATGAAAAAAACTTTTCGCTATAAATGACTTTTTTTTTCAGTCAAAGGGAAATTTAGACAAATAAAAAGAATGAGGAAAAGCGTACACCAGCAATGATAAGACGAAAATTTACATCATATTTCCCTTCATTTAGACTGAGTCTGAATAAAGGTGCTGCGGGTGATGCCTAATTTCTTGTCGTAGAAAAAAAAACATTTATTTTAAAGCTTCATTTAACTAAACTAATTTGATTTATATTTCATTAAATTATATACAATGATATGTTCGCAAATCAGCTATTGTGAAGGGGAGGATGTGGATCATTCTGCAGGTTGGAGGGGGACAGAATTCTCAAAGAGTACATTATAATGTCAAAACATCTTAACTCTCACTGAGCGATAAGAATAGTCAGGTCACACTTGGTCTAACTTTCATCTAGTTTGGTTTGTTACAGCCCCCAAACAATTCTATCTGACATTTTGATGATATTTTGAACTATATATTGCTCGTATATACTACTCTTTATAAATATCATTTTAAAAATATCATATTGGGGATATATTTTAATATTTTTAGATCCCTAGGAATCAGTGTTGCTTCATTTTTTAGACTTGCTGCATTTGAAGTTTACACTTTTCAGCTTAGCAAAGTCAGCAAAATTAAAGAATTGGCCTTTCAAAACGGTGTTAATAATATAAGATTCTTATGCTTCTTAAGTTGTATTCATTGAAATGTATGTAGAATCAATCAACTCTGACGTGCAAGTTTTACTTTTTGGAGAGGCTGGGAAGAATGGAATGGAACTATAGAAGAAAAAGTTATGACAGTGGTCAAATGTGGCTCTGAACCATAGGTGCTACAAAAATCGGATGAAGATTTGCTAGATGTTTTCCAGAGAAATTGCCAACGGATTTTTCTGGGTACCCAGTTGACCGACCATATTTAAAACAGTAGAATCTTTAAAAAAATGTGGTTCAATCCCACTTTCTGGGGCTATAATGAACGTTGTGCGGATGAAGGATCACAGATTGCCGAACTGCCAAAGGATAAATGGAAAGCAGTTCGTCCTCGTCTGGGATGGGAGAACGTCATATGTTAGGACGATTAAATGGGAAAAAATAAATATGGAAATTGCGTTTAGCTCAGGTAAAACATAAACAGATAAGGAATCTACATCCTTAATATCAATTAGTATTTTCTAAGAAGAACTTTATTCTGATACTTAAGCTAAGCCTAACTAAATTAATCATTAAAATTAAATTTTTACCCAGCCGAAAGTCATTTTCGGGTCATACCAAGGGCTCTTCATCTTTTATCATCCTTGCTTTACAAACTTGAAGTATTAGCCGAAGGGGCCAGTTTTTCATCCCGAAGAGCTTCTGTTCGCACACTTATAGCTTCTGGTTTGTACAGATCTGCCCGGTATGTGCTCAAAATTAAGCATCTAAAACAAAAGCTACAATATGCATGACATGTTTGACTTTGACTAGGGAAGAAAAGACAAGTTTCTTTGTATTTATGTTGCATTCCATATAATTTAGTTCCATCTTGTAATACAGGAACATTAAGTTCCATTTGACCTGCAGGATGTGGATTTAATTGTAAACGAATTTCATTGGCAATATTTGCTATTTCTTTTTTATCTGAATTATTTTTTAAAGCAGTTTCCATTTTCTTGTAGTGTTCTGCATGTAACATTCCTTTTTGAGGAAAAGTTAGAACATACATTGGATCATTTGGAATATTATTCCAATCAATTAATTGTTCAACCACATAATTATTAGCTTTAATGCAAGAAGATAGCCGCGAAGAAGAGACTTCAGAAAGTGAAGACAAAAGTGTTAAAGTTGGATGTGATGAAGGCGCAGAAGTAAGCAATAAGTTTATTACGAATAAATAACTGAAATCATGTAAAAACAGGAGCTAAGAGCTCATACGGCACTTGTGACGAGGTCGGACGAGCCAAGAGCCAAGAGCTCCTATGGTATGAGCTCTAGCAAAATTCTAAGAATCAGTAGATTGCTTTAAAGGAAAATCAGAGGCTTAATGCCGGTCGGGATTTAAGAGCTCTGAGTCACGAGGTCCATCTAAATATTAAAGTTCATTAAGATCCGATCACCCACTCGTAAGTTAAAAAATTGGGTATCTGCTACTAATGATGAAGCATTTTCTATTGTAAAAGAAGTATTTGAAAAAGATAGTCTGTTGATCAGTCCTTCTTCTGCTGCTGTATATGCTTGTATGAAAAAATATTCTATTGAAGGAAATGCCAATGTTGTTGGAATTTTTGCAGATGATGGTAGGAAATTCAAAAGTGTGTATGCAAATCAAAATGTAATGTCTGAATCTGATTTTGATAATTGTCTTAAAGATGCAAAACACATGTCTGAGTTAGCTTATTGATGATTATTCTAAAATTTGCTTTAAATGCTTTTCATAAAATTCTCTAAATGTTGTATTCATATCCATTTCATGTCGTAAACATATTTCAGCGGAACACAAAAACGAAATTAAACAATAAATATTTTGCCTCAAAAATACAATTTCTAAGGTTCTGTTCAGCGTTTGGGGCATCTTATCGTTAATTTTTTGAATTTTTCGAAGTCAAAAGAAAAAATGCCTAAAAAATTAAAAGTCTTAGATAAAATTACTATTAAAACGAGAGTTTATAGAAAATAACCACCTTTTTCAAGGGTGAGGAACGAATAACTTTTTCTTTAGGTGCCTTAAATTTGTATTTCCGGGTGTGGGGTCGCGGGCGAACCAACAAGACTTTTCTAAAAAAAAATAAAAATTACTTTTTCAGCACCTATAATTTATGCAACTAATAAACGTAGGGCTCATGATGATTAAGGAAGCTTCCCAACTACATCTCAGGAACAGCTTAGAGATGTTTAAAGATGTTTAGGGATAAGTTGAACCGGCCAAAAGATCAAAATAGTTTAAGTGCATCCAGGTTGTCAAAAGGGTGTTGGCGGGGCATATTAGGACTGGCTAGGGTAAAAAGTACCAATTTTCAGAGAAAGTTTATGTTGTCATAAAATCATATCAAAAGGCAAAGGCACTTTGTGCATGCTGGTTGTTAAAGAGACGTATCACAACTACGCATGCTCCTCCTCCAACCCAATCTATTCAGAGCCTCCCTCTTTACACCCTCCAAGGAATTTCTCATTTCCTTTCCGTTCCACGTCATGCGCGGATCGTGCACAATTTTGGCACCGGGTTGTTTTGCGATGATGCTTTCGGCCAGCAATCCCACAATATAGTAGCCCTCGATAAACGTGCCTTTCTCGTCAAACAGAAAGCACCGGTCGAAGTCGCCGTCCCAGGCGATACCCATATCGGCGTTGTTTTCGATGACCGCATTTGCCGTAACTGACTGATTTTCCTCTAACATTGGGTTAGGGATGCCATTTGGAAACGTGCCATCAGGCTCGTTGTAAAGCTTCACCAGTTCAAACGGCAAGTGAGGCTCGAGTGCATCGGACGCGATACTGGCGCAGCCATTGCCGCCATTCGCGACCAGCTTCAAAGTAATTATAACTACTGAGAAACTAGTCCAAGTTTGAAAATTTCGAAGTTTTAACGCCTCATTTCATCAAAATGGTATATCCTGTGAAAATTGACAATTCCATAAAAACTTTGTTGAATAGCCTCTACTGAAAATAACCCACGAGTTGGTTCAGCCGCTGAATAAAACTCACACACCATTCTTGAAAAACGTTTGGTTTGGCCCCTCAGTCTATAAGGTAGCCTTGACGTTTCCTCTTTAAGAAATTTTACTACCAAACGCTAGATTACATAAAAAGTTTAGAAAAGACTATCCGCTACGAATATAAATTTCGCGAAAATTCCAGTGAGCCAGCAAGCAATTTGTGTCGGTCACACCCGCTGGGCGACCCACGGTCGTCCGAGCGAAGAGAACGCTCACCCCCACGTCGCGGGTGGTGTCGCGGTCGTTCACAACGGGATCATCGAGAACCACTCGGAGCTTCGCCACGAGCTCGAGGGGGAGGGGGTGACCTTCGCGTCCGACACGGACACCGAGATCGTCGCCCATCTCGTCCATCGCGCCCTCGAAGCCGGCGCCAAGAGCCTGCTCGAGGCGACACGCACGGCGCTTCGACGCGTCGAGGGAGCCTATGCCATCGCCGTGATCTCCGCCCACGATCCGAGCCGCATCGTCGCAGCCCGCCACGGATCACCCCTGGTGCTCGGCTACGGCCAAGAAGTTTTTGTTCCCTTGAATCTCTCCTTAAGACATCCTCCCATCTTTTTCTAGGACAACCTGCTTTTCGTTTTGCCCTAGACGGTTTCCCGACAAGGAAATTTAATTTAATTTGCATCCATGTTTTCTCCTTAAGTTAGGTGAACTGGATGCAAACCCATACATACGCGGAATTTCTTGGACAAGAAGCACATTTGGGGAAGAAACCGAATGTTTTAGGAAACAAAATAATAACATTGGACTAATTCGGACGTTGTAAGAAAACATCAAAAGAGAGCGAGACACGTGAGATTTCAGAGAAGTAAACACAATTATCAGTGTTCAAACTACAGATGCAAAATTCATCCCGGATTCAAAATGTCCGAAAAATAGTCTCCAAGCTTTCAAAAATGTTTAATTACCCCGAAAAATACTACTACAACCATTTCTTTCCGGTAGGAAAAAAATTATTGACTATTTTCAACTGTCAAAAAATCAAAATAGATTATAGCATTTTATAAAATTTCAGGTTTTCAGTAGTAACTAGAAAACATGTTTCTTGCACAAGGGTCTGCTTGGGGGTGGGGGTGTTTTCACTCTCTCCCATAGACCATACCTTTGGATTGAACACTGCATTATTTATCCAGTGCTGTCTTGTATTTTAATTAAGTAAAAAAAAATATATATTTTCAACTAAAAGTAAGGAGCAATATTGGTACCCAGCTGACTGATCGTATTTCAAACAGTAGGCTGTACGAAAAGTGTGGCTCAATCCCGCTTTCTGGGTCTATAATGAAAGAAAGATTGAGATGGTTAGGGCACGTTGTGAGGATGAAGGATGACAGATTGCCGAAGATTGTTCTTTTCGGCCAACCGTCTAGGGCTAAACGGAAAGCAGGTCGTTCTCGTCTGGGGTGGGAAGATGTCATAAAGAAAGATTTAAAGGAAATGGAAGTTTCTTAGGAGGATATAAAGAGGGAGGCTTTGAATACATTGGGACAGAGGAGCGTGCGTAGCTGTGTTAGCCTCAGGCGGCTTCGCGCTGCGGTGAGTTCTTAGTAGAAATTAGTTTAACCTAACCAACCATATGGTGTAGGTTTAGGTGTAGGTTTCGCCACTCTTTGCTAAGTCCCCCTAAGCAAACCTAACCTACTAGAAATTCCATGAACAAAATCAGTTTCATGAGGACAAAAATCTATGTACAAGTTTCAACAAGAGAAAAATCAATATGCAACAAGTTTCACAAAAATAAAATCAGCAAGCAGCAGGTTCCACGAACAAAAATTCAGTATGCGACAAGTTTTATGAACAAAATCAGTTTTAATAGGAGAAAAATGAATTTAAAACTTTCACTGTGAGAAAAATCAACGTGCAACAAGTTTTACGAACAAATAATCAGCACGCAACAAGGTAATATTAAGAGTACTTATATCAAAGCGTAGCTTAGATTAATGGCAGTGTTTGACTTTTGCTACAGCAATCAAAAAAAGTTAAATTTCTAAAACTCCATGATGATATATTTTTTCGCTCATTTTTGGATGATTTTTTATACACGTTCCTTATCTTCACTAAGGATAAAACTACCTAACGGCATATGGAGATCTTTTTCATTCAAAATTGAGTTCCTTGACTATCCTAAAGTTTTTGCATATAGGAACTTAAAACCTGCGATATAGAATTCTTTTTACAAGTTGAATTTAATAGCATCAGTGTCATCTAGATGACCACCTTCTGTTGGGGTTTTCCCCCTTTTTTATGATTCTGCTTCTAACTACTTCACTGCTCCCACTGTCTTCACTAATAATACTACCAAGGTAAGTGAATATTTCCGCCTGATCAATCTTTTTGTTACCCAACCTCACCTTTTAAGCTTTACTTATTCCTAGCCTTTGGCTAGAGAATAAGTAGTCTCTGGAGAATATCTAGTAAATTTTCATCCGCTTTTCGGAGCACCTATGCTTCAGAGCCATATTTGGCCACTGTCATCACTGTAGCTTCCAATATTCTTATCTTGGTTTGCAGACTTATCTTCCTATTCTTCCAAACTTTTCTTAACTGTGAAAAAACACCCTGAGCCTTAACTATTTTACTTTTAACATCGTCACTAAGCATCGATATCGTTGAATCAAGAAGAATATTATAAGTGTTTAGTACTACATGTCTTCGACTTATCCACATCTCACTAAGAGAAGTCCAGCGAGCGCCTAAGTTAATGGACCTGGCAATTTCTGGCGAAACATATATGAGATCTTATACTAAGATTCTTGAAAATCAATGATACTAAGATTCTTCTGTACCAGTAACAGAACAACCCTGCTATTAAAAGTGGTTTGACGGAATATCGTTACTGTATAATAAGCTGATGTACTGAATAGGGATCATCCATAAAGGATGTCCAGTCAATGGGGGGAGGAGGGGTCTGCCTAAAACCGAACATTGATGGACAGGGGGGAGATCTGTGGTGGTACTTTTCCTCCATCGCTCTTTAGTTCGTTTGATGTGATGAGGACAGCTGACAAAGCATCTCTAACAAATCCACTCATGAAAATTTAAGGGTAAGACTAAACTTGATGAAACCTATATATTCAAAATCAGCGTAAAAATCCGATTCTTTGATGTATCTATTGATATTAAAATTCAGTATTTTCGAGTTTCAGTTAATATTGAGCGGGGTCACTCCTTAATACAGTTCGTTGCCAAGAACTGTTTTATTTGTTTCAAGTAGGCTACTATCAAAAACTGCCTAGTGGCATATGAATTGTCATTTTCATTAAAAGTTCAAATCTCGAGTTTTTTTTTTTTGTCGGTAAACGCTGCAGTTTTACCGGCTTCTGCAGTGAGTTTACAGACGGTACCTGTGCCGCAATTTTCCATTTGGTTAAATAAAGAGCATTTTAATAGTGACATGATATATACCAAAATCTGAATCTCGGTCGCTAAATACAGCGGTTTTACTGACTCGTTTAGTGATTTTGAGTATTGTATTCGAAATGGACATTATACTAATTATTATCAAAAACAGTTGGTAAAAATGACTCGTCAGTTTTTCAAATCCCCTGCTCCCCCCAAACATTTCGGTGAGTAACGACCCTGCTCGAACTTTTTACTGCTGAAAGAGAAGTAAAATTCTAATTGCGAAAACTCTGCCGGTTTGTTCTATTCTCATGCATATTTCTTCTTAACCTCTTGTGCTTGTTTAATTGGTTTACCCATTGTCGTTTTCATCAAAATCTTTTTCATGTTCTTTTCACCATTTGGCAATTTCTTTTCAATTGCACTGAGAACTGTGTGTGCATTGATTGCTAAATCTGTATCATCCATGGATACATCTCCAATTTTAGATGAAATTGATAATGATGCTCTTGTTCTTACTTTGATACATGTTCTGAATCTTTCTATAAATGCCTCAATAGATGCATCAAAAGGTACTGGTGTTGGCATTTTACCTCTTGGACCTAAAAGCTGACCTAGTGTTTTACCAACTTCTGGCATAACTTTTTTAGAATTAAGAATATTATAAAAGAAAGGGAGATTAAAAGGTGAATAGAGACTAAAAACAAAGTTTCCCCTTAGAGACTTCTCAGAAATAAAACAAAGAAAAACATTCTTGGCATCACATTAGCTGGAGTGAGAACAAGAAGGCTGGCAATATTACCATCTTCAGTCATAGGATATTTGGATGAGGTATATTTACCGCGTAGTTACCCCCATGTGCACTTCATCTTAAAAAACGGAATGGTTTGTCTTAATTATGACTTCAAATTCTCCTTATATTCGTCAAGTCTACCAAATCTTTTATCATTATACGTTTAAAATGTGCAGTTGACATTGACTTTTTCTTTTAATGACAGGACGAAGAGCAAAAACCACCATGGACTGAAGTGGATGGAGGAGGCAGACGTCACTCTCTACACCGAGCAGCACCCGGCAGGAGACTTAAGTCAAGTAAGTCAAGTCTAAGCACCTAAGCCTTATGTCTACAGTGGGGGCCTAGGAGTTGATCCCATTTAGCACAAAAAACGGCTACTCATTGCAGGCTTTGATGTTGTTATTTATCATGAAAAAAGTCCCTGTTCTTCTTTGGAAATGTGAGGATAATTGATAAACATTGACAAGAAAGAATATGTTTATTTTGGGTAAATTATTTGACAATTTATAAATCATATAATGTTTCGATTCTTTACACACGATTCAATCTCCATTTGACCGGTTGTCCTTTGAGAAATTGGGGATTGGGCCAGCCAGTTGGTCATTGATCGCTTTTAACAAAACAACAAAGAGCCAGAAGTTTCAATTTCTGTTCGAATGAGCCACCTGCAAAGTTAATACGACCACCCCTTCCACAAAACCTCATATTCTAGTAATAGGCAACTTACATTAGTTACAATCCTTGTCCTGGGGCTTGGGAAGATTTGTCAACCCTTAAGTCATAGTAATTTGAATTTTGGTCTATTTTGAACAAAAAAAGTTTCAAAATTTTGATTAGATGGTTTTGGAGAAAAGACATGGGGGGGGGCTTGTTACTTTTTGAGTGCTTTCTATCTACTACTACTACTAATACAGCAATCATTTGTGCTGCTGCTGCTACCACTAGTACTACCACCACTATTACCAATACTTCTACTAGTACTACTATTATTACCACTGCTACTTCTTCTTCTTCTTCTACTACTACTGCTACTTCTTCTTCTTCTACTACTACTACTACTACTACTACTACTACTATTAATAATAATAATACAGCAATTATTTCTGCTGCTGCTACTACCACTAGTACTATCATCACTATTACCAATACTTCTACTAGTACTACTATTATTACTACTGCTACTCCCTCTTCTTCTTCTACTACTACTGCTACTTCTTCTTCTTCTTCCTCTTCTTCTTCTAGGCTTTTTTGGACTTTTTGACTGTTGTTATTAAAAAAAAAGTTTATCTTCAAACTCTTGCCTATGCCATCTAAGGATACCGTGGGGACATGGTGTGTTGAAAGGGTGTCAGCTTGTCCATAGATCTAGTTTGGCCTTCAAAAACGAGACTAGAACCTAATTTGCAATCAAATGAGCCAACACATCAAAATTCATGGCTATAAGGAAATACACGATAGATACAATGTCCTTTGCTAAGGTAACACAGCATTGATTTTAATGCATTGGCTTTACTAAAAATAACCTTGTTAGTGTATGAGATAGTAAAAACACTTCTAGTTTAGGGCTCAAAACTTGTATTTGTATTCTTATTCTCCGGAATGTCGTCGGTCACATCGACCGCGAAGCTTTGCGTCACTTCCGCGGTATCGAGCCCGCCAACGGGATCGCCATCGAAGTCCAGCGCCGCCGCCTGGATCGCCGCATTCGGCGTGCCCGTCAGATCGAAGGACAGGTTCTCGAGATTCTCACCGTTCGCCGTTTGGTGATCGATGGAATCCTGCAGCGTAAAGGTGTAGGTGCCATCCGCATTGACTTCGACCGTGAAGACATCGCGACCGCCGGCCGAGGCCTGCAGCACGTTGCCGGTCTGGCTATAGGTGACCGCGTCGCCTTGCGACGTCAGACCCGCCGGACCTTCGATCGTGAAGTCGAGGTCCGTTCAAAATACTAACAATCATCATAAGCGAACTATTTCAAAATTAAAAATATGGAACATAGATGAAAATTTAGGCTCTGATCAAGTTTGAAAGGCTTTCCAAAAAAGATCGTTAGTTTATTTCCAGAATTTATTGTTTGTCCTTTCCAAAACCGTTTTATTGTTACTATGTTGACGTTTCTCTGAAGTATCATAAACTTACGTAACGTGAAATTATGTGTAGAACTAGTCAACTTGGGACTACCAATGCTACCGGAGGTATTGGTCAAAGTTATGAAAGGGTTTGGAGCCTAATTAGTGCAAAGCCAAGACAGTCTTAGACGAGTGGATTGGTGCCCTGGATTTCGGTGATTTTTAAGAATTGTGAAATTCATAAAAATTATAATAAGACTAAAATATCAACACTAGCTTGGAAAGAATTATCAAACGCAGCTCTGAGTAACTCTTGGTGGGAATTCCAATTCCACATTTATTCAGACATTTACTCTGAATCCAGTTCGGGATGGAATTATCAGTTCTGTTTACAGAGCCTTATTTCACAAAAAGTTACGCTAATAGAAAATTATTTCTGAACGATCCAAAATGGGGTTTTCAAGGTCAAACGAAGATACTGAGAAAACACGTAACGAATTTTCGAAAGGACAATTGCCTCTCTTCTCAACCGCCACGCGAACAAAAAATATTTAAGTAAAATGACGGATCTTTTGTACGCTGACCGCGTCGCGAACTGCTTGTGGTATTCATACCACGGCACACTCCGCTCCTAGCCAGGCGCACAAAATCTACAGCGTTCAAACGGTTCAATCTGAACATGAAAGGGTATAGGTACAATGTTACCAATGTACCAAAATGTCAAGTGAAAGAATTGAAAAAGCGGCGCGTTGTCGACTATCGCTTGTCGATTACTCGAACTGCTTTGCCTTGTGAGCGTTCAATGCCCCCGGGTTCAGACACATCAATTTTGCATGATACGCCAACAACACCTTTGATGTGCCCGGCCAGCTCCTTTGCGGAAGCGGCACGTGCCTCTTTGGTGCTTGCATCGCTCATATGGCGAGGACGGAAGTGTGGCGAGGACGGAAGAGCCAAGAGCTCATATGGCATGAGCTGTAGCAAAATTCTATGAATCAATGGATTGATTTAAAAGGAAAATCAGAGGCTTAATGCCGATTGGGATTTAAAATAAGAGCTCTGAGACACGAGGCCTTTCTAAATATCAAAATTCATTAAAATCAGATCACCCACTCGTAAGTTAAAAGTATCTCACTTTTTCCAGTTTTTCCTCTCCCTTCAGCCCCCCAGATGGTCGAATCGGGGAAAGCGACTTTATCAAGTCAATTTGTGCAGGTCCCAGACACACCTACCAATTTTCATCGTCCTAACACGTCAAGATACACAATATATTCAATACAGAAAATAGCAAACCAAACAGTATTGAAATGGATGATGTATGGTTTTGTGAAATTAGAACTTCCTTATGAGAATGGAAAAGGGGAGGCTTTGGATATATTAAGATGGACGAGGCATGTGTTCAGTGGTGTTGGCCACAGTAATTTGAGGCCAACAGTGAACTGTTAGAAGTGAACAGTGAACAAAGAAACTGAATAAGCAAACCAAATAAATTAACAAATTAAGAAACCGTGCACCAGACGTAATTTAAACATAAACGGACATAATAGAACCGATTTTATACAAGTTTCGATATTATTACGTTCATGGTTACGTAATATTACAATCATTCCTTAGCTGGTACGAAATCGAAGAAAAGAAGAACTACTGAGAACCAAAGCAGTTATTCTTATTGTAGATGTTGACGTAAAATGAATATGTTGACGTAAAATGAACTGGGTATATAATTTTTTTCAAGCATATCATTTAAATAATTTAACATCTTTATGATTAGTTTCAAACCATGGAATTTTTCGCAGTTGAACTATGGGATATTGTTAAATTATCGTTGACAGCCCTGATTTAGAATCAATTTAAAGGAAAAGGATTTGATGTATGGGCCAAATTATATTTTCCGGAGTTTCCGTTTCTCTCGACAAGGGCTGCTCCTTACTTGTCGTTCATTACCAAGAACCATTTTTGTACCAAGCCACCTTTCCTATACAACTTCACATCATCAGCAAAAATTTTAACTGTAGAATTTCTTGTAACAGATGGTAGATCATTTATATATATATATAGAGAATAAAATCAGATCTAAGCAACTACCCTGTGGAACCCTGCTACTAACTAATATACTTGAGGATTTTGCCTGACCAACAACAACAGCTTGACTTCTACCAATCATGAAACTTAAATCCACCTATGTGTACACTCACCAAGATTTTGGAGTCTTTGAAGCAGCTTAGAGTGGCAAGTTTTGTTGGAGGCCTTAGAAAAATCAAAATATATAGAATCAAATGGGTCACCTTTGTCAGTAAACTGCTGCCAACTGTTCCTGGAAGGTTTCTCTCAGACTCTCATTTTGGAGTTTGCTAAAGTCATAACTCTCCGGAAGGAAGTTATTCTTTGCAAATGCAGCTTTAGATTAACCCTAGACACTAATAGCTTATGATCTTTATTTTTAACATCAATAATACGCACTCCTATATATATTAGTTTCTTATGTCGATCCTTCTAATCTTCCGTTAACAATTACATAATCGATAAGTTATTTGCTTCATACCAATTTTGGGCAATATAATAAGCAATTCAGGTAGATATCTCTATGTCAAGAATTTAGGGAGCCCCTTTCACCGTAGAAGTCAGATTAAAATGGATCCCAAAAGTCTTAACCGATCTGGAGACGTTGGAGCGATGGATCGCACAAGGCGCCAAGAATCTTCGAGAGGAACCTGCACAAATTGGTGAATCGTATATCACTGACGAAGAAAAACAGTTTTGGTCTTTCCAACCCATCCAACGTCCGACATTTCCAAGTCCGAAGCGTGCTGAATTGGCGCGAAATCCATTGGACCTGTTTATCCTTGAACAACTCGAAAACAACGACTTTGTTTTTTCGGAAGTCGCCGAACGTCGAACTTTGATCCGAAGACTCTACTTCGATTTGTTGGGTTTGCCGCCCACGCCCAAAGAGTTTGACGACTTTCTGAATGACCAGTCCCCGAATGCCTACTCGCGGTTCCTGGTGAAAATTTACCCCGGACAATTACCCTTAACACCTCCACGCGTAAAATTGAATCGGTAAAGAGAAAGCAAGATATATGCAAAAATTTCGCTTAGGAATTCTTGCAAATTCCCCGAGTATAAAATTTTCCCTGAGAAGTTCACCCCCTGAAAACTTTCTTTTCCATGGAAAATTGTCCCCGTGCGAAATTCCCCCTGCAGATAATTTCGTCCTCCCCACCCCAAAAATGTATGAATACTTCCCAATAACAAATACTATACGTAAACAACGGGCAAATTTTATAACTTAAAAAACCTTTCCCCAGGGGCTGTGGGGGATCATGTCATCTCCAAGACACGATTATTAATTTAAGGAATAAATATCAGTATATGGGCATAAAACTGCAATCCAAGGTCATTTGTTTTTTTTTTCCGTAAATTGTAAATTATGGTTTGGTCTTGAGAAGGCATGGGGGTTGTCAGTACTACTCATATTCATTTTTGCTTGTTTTGAGTTCGACTCGTCTATTAACTGTAATTCTGTTCGTTTTCGGTTTCGTTTATTTGTTGATGGAAATTTGGGGTAGTTTTACGTTTGAGATATTATTTGAATTTATTTATGCACAAATTTGGTTTAATGGACTTCTTTACTTTGTATTGTATTGTATCAGATTAACGACGCTTCTTGACTACTAAGGTCCCTGAGTTGGCCCTTAAGAATAATGCCATTAGATCATTTTGTGGAATAGGGAACCGGGAGTAGGTCAGGTTAGTGTACAGTACAATTAATATAATACAATATAATTAATATGATATAATGTAATTAATGTAATGCTTACAGCTGGATTGCGTGATTTCTATACACAGGCTTTTATGTACAAGTATTATTATGGGTGCGTTCCAGACTGTTTTACAGGAATATTTTGGGAAAGGTTCAATGTACATTGTCACGGAACTTGGACAAGTGGAGACGTTGAGGTTCTTCGCCTAGTTTCAAGTAGGACTGCTTTTTCAGTTATTTATAGAGGGGCTAAGCTGTGGATTAAGCTTGTCCCAAGTACCGCTTGAACGCAAAAAAAGCAAAAAAAAAAAAACTTGGAAACCTATAAAACCTTTGTAACTAACCAAAAATCTTGTTTCCTTATGCTAATGGATAAATATTCAACAATTTTTCTATATTTTAAAGGACGAATTGCAGCTTATTGAGCTCTGGTGTACAGTAAGCAAATAATTGATTGAAATAAGTTTCAATAAGTGCTCTAGAACGCGATTCAATAATTGCAATTGCAGCTTGAACGCAAAAAAAAAGAATACCAATTCCAACAAGCTCAGAGGTTAGCTTCTACTTATGGGTGCTAATAATTAATCATCTTTGATTACATAAACATAACGGTCCAAATTTAAGAGCTGGAAGGAAACTGGGTGTAAATGTTCGGTGATTTATCACTTCTATCTCCTCTTCAAGAACCAAAAATGTAAAGTAGCAATAATAACAATAGTAATGAAAAATATTTTCTACAATGTATGTATGGTTGCTGAAACCAAAAAAATACAGAAAAATTCTAAATATCCCGCCAATCGGAACCAAAATAAAAGATTTGGAGAACTGAAATCCATTTGCTAGGGTACCAGAGTTAGTAAGTTGCTCAATCTGAGACATTTATAAAAATTGAAATAAAAGTATTTATAACAATTGAAACCTCATTTTGTATGGCACTCAGATATAAGCCATTTCAATTTATTTGTGCATTTCTTGACGTTAAACAGGATATTAATATCATTAAAGTCTCGTGGTATGAAGCAAATTCATTAATTCTTAAATTAATTCATTAATTTAAATTCTTAAAGTTCTTAAGAACTTTGGATATTACTTAGTCAGATGTTTTTATTATTTTTGGTTTTGTTATGTTAGTTTGAATAGTAAAATTCAACCACTTTAGATTCCAACTTGGCCACATGCAGAAGAGTAGCTGAACAAATTGTGCCATCCAATTTGTAATTAGGAACAACATACCAAAAAGAAGAGTCATACAGTGGTGCCAGAATAATTGGGATATTAGGAAAACATGGGACCTCCTTTAAACCTTAAAGAACAAACCTCCCAAGGGGGGCAGGGGTGGGGGGGGGGTAGTGTGGGGGGGGGGGGGGGGGGGGGTGGGACCTGGTTGACAGAGGAACCACGGGTCTACTTTGGTCTCTAGCTTGTTTTTGCAACGAATGCTCGTTATCTGGACAAATCATTAGACAATTTTTGTTTCTGGTGCGTCCCACAATAATCAAGTCCAATCCTTTGGGTTTTCAAAATGGTTTGTATCATGGATGACATTTTGCTGCAAAAATAAAATGTTATAATATATTTTAATCAGGTTTTCAAAGAGGATTGATCAAAATTAAAAAGAAAGCTGGATCTCTCATCATTCTAAAGTTGATTTTCTTGCCTTGGGCCAACTTTCTTTCATACAGAGTATTCTTTATCCTAATAAGTATTTTATGAGCAATATGTCATCTATTCCTGTTTTTGCAAGTTATGAAAAATACAAAGGATAAAACTGTACTGCCTCTCCAGAAAGGGCCAAACCTCCAATTGGCGTTCTATTTAAGATATTATTAAAAATATATGCTCAAGATAACTTAGAATAGAATAAGATTTTTTTTGCGCTTAAAGCCCATAGGCCATGGCAAAATATATAAAACAAAGAGCAATTAAAAAGAAATTACCAAAATCCTAACATAATCCTACAGAAACCAAGCTCTATGATACATCGCGAGACAGAGAAATCCTACCAAATTTCTGACACCTATGATTGTGACTCGTTGAAAGAAGAGTATCTTCAAGTACTGAAAACCATGCTGTGACCAAGATGGGCTAAGGATTGCACAAAGCCTCCATTCATACTGGATGCCCTTGGGATTTTCTGCTCTTCGTTTATAAGCCAGCTTAAGTGCTTTCGTGTAGACTTGAGAAAATATGTTGATCCCCGTCCTGTACTGGTATCTGGGATCCTTGTTTTTCCTGAGGCCAAAATAATTTCAACGACTTGAAGAACATGAAAATTGGAACTTGGATTTTTACGACGTTAAAAATGAATTTCGTATCGACATTCTTATTACCGAATTCAGACGATTCAAACTGGACTTATTAGGAGTTTCCTGTAGATTAGCAATTACTTGTTTTATTCTAGCATTATAAAATAATGATTTAGTGTTACTGTTTTTTTTTAATTAGCCTACATTTTAGTTCGTATTCTACTAATAATAAATTCTTCCAACTTGGAAAAATATCTTTATTTTTGTTCTCTTTCTAACACCACTTATCAAGAAATAAATCAAAATCATTTTCCAAGCTACCAAGAATACTCAATTGTTTAAAATGATGAGAAAGACGGAATTTTGCCCCTTTATTCAATATAATTTGAAGATCTTCTTGTTTTATTGTAGACAAGTCCCCTGTTCTAACATGTTGGTAAGTGGGATTTACAAATGGACCTAGTTGCTTACGGTAAATATTATCCTTCGCTTTTTTAATGAAGAAACAAAAAGTGTTTTTTTCAGAATTTAGGGGGAAGGGGCATTCGTGTTTTTACTCTTTTTATTTTGTAGTGAAGTTGGTAAAAAGGGCATTTTTCAAAATACCCTACACCCCTCCTCTCTAATTGGAGCCTCAGAACAAGTTCTGGTAAAGTTTCCGAGCCACTTTGTGGTACATTCCCTCTCCCAAGAAGCAGAGAATCCACTTTGCCGAATTCTAATAGTTTTCCTTAGCTTAGTTTCTGTAGGTTCTCTTAGCAAATTTTCAACTACATTTTCAAAAGTAATATTTATATAGATTAATTGAAAGTCAGCTTACATGGATAAACAAGCCGGAACAGATACCAAAACTGGTGACTGCACCGTCCTGCCACCCACCTCGCGCCGAGTTACGAATCATCATCATCGTATCCAAACCCGGTGTCAGGGTTAGCACGGTAATCGCAAAGAGATAGGTCAGCAGCATATCTGTTGCCATGGCAAAGACTCCAATGAAACTGAGGATGTGCCGGCACTATACGCCTGTCGGCTGAGCAAAAAAAGAGCACACGGGCTGTGTGCTCTTTTCTTAACATCGAGAATTACACTGTTATTGATGACATTACTGATACAGTTCGGCAAAGACGATGCCGGTCACGATCAGCTCTGGCGCTTGGTCTGCATCCAGTTTTATTACAGCTTGACTTGACTGTTTTGTTGAAGGCTATAAAGAAATATAAAGATGCTAGTCTTTATAGAGATCTAATAGATTTAATAGAAGGGAGCCGACATTTAACCCCCTTTCCCACCGCTGATTGGTCTCCAATCACTTACGACTCATAAAAAGGAATAAAACTCTCAATTTCTGATGTAAAGAGCACCCTCCAAAGTTTTTACAACCATGAGGCTAAGGGAGAGGCAGTCCTCCACCTATATGGAATGCTACTCCTTATTTTTACAATAACAGTGTAGAATAGAAATATATCAATTTCACATTTTTGATGTGTTTTTTAAAGTTTCTTTTGTAACCCCCCCTCTATGTCCCCGGATCCAATTCGAAATGAAAATGGACCATCTGAGACACAAGATCTTTCTAATCAAGTTTCATGATGATCCGGATCACCCATTCTTAAGATAAAGAAACCCAAATTTTCCCGTTTTCCAAGATTTCCATCTCCCCCCTCCAACTCCCCTAAATGCCACCGGATCTGTTCGTGATTTAAGATGAGAGCTCTAAAGCAAAAAATCTTTCTAAATATCAAATTTCATTAAGATCGGATCAACTGTTCGAAGTTACAAATGCCTCATATTTTCTAATTTTTCTCAATTCCCCCCCCCCCAAACTCCCCCAAAGAGAGCGGGTCCGGTTCGGTTGTGTCAGTCGAAGAAAGTATTTTTTAGACTAGGCTTCTCTCCATTTGTTTTAGGCTAGTGCTCTGTAAAATTGATTGACGTCTGTTTAGTTTTTGCTGAGTGATCTAATAATACTTATAATTGTTTTCTTTTTTTCTTTTGTATTGGTCAGAGTTCAATTTCTGCCATTTTTGTTTTTTAATATAATTTTTATAAATGTTTTATTTTATATCATTTTTTAACTTTTTTTCTTATAAAGATCTTTTCTGAGTAACCGTTTAAATGAAGCACGTGCCTGCCCCATCCTTTACAGATGAAGTAGCATTTATGGGAAAAAGAGTATTTATTTTTCTAAATTCATTGTCAGTAATAATATCCGTTAAAAATGACAAATTTTCAATTAAAGTATTAGTTATTGCTCATTTTCAACAAAATAATACTGTTTTCTCAGCACCATCTTTTCTCAGTTGTTTTTGAAAAAATAATACTTCATTTTGTCAGTGCTAAAATTAATTATAATAAGTTACTTAAGGTTAGGTTAAAAAGTACATAATTTGAGTCTACAGTAGAAGCAATTATTATATTTATGAAGAGCATAAAAAAAGGCATCAAGTGGTATGTTCACTTTATTAGTAAGTCAGTTATATGAACAGTCATAAATTTACTGGCAAAATGCACCTGGACTTAGATTATGCTGATGATTTTGGCATATTAGACAAAAGTGTGATGGAAGTTTGCTTCCCAATTCTACACAATATTTGTTCATCTAGTTCTTTAATGTTGTAGCAGTTCTTTTTTGTATAGGAAATAATTTGTCAAGGCAGCACAGATTTTATCTTTCTTGTAACATATTTTTATATTATATAAAGAAAGTGGACTGTCTTTGTATTCTTCCTTGGTGAGATTATCAGTTTTTATTTTCAATTTCTTCTTTGGAGCTTATTTTGTCTTTCTTGCGTTAACTTCTTCGGTTTCATTTTCCAAAGGACTGTCGTCTGGAAATCTACTTAGATATTCACATGGGGCTTTTTGTTTTTCCTTGAGATATTCGGATTCGTAATCTAAATCTTGAATATCGACGTTTTAGTTATTTGGAATTATGGGGAATCACAAATTAAAGGTTTTCTGGAACATTTAAATAATTTGGGAGGGGAATTAGTTTTTGAAAAAAACAACTGAGAATAAGTTGCCGTTTCTAGATATTTCGATCCATAGAAATAATAATAAACAAGCTCGTTCAATTCACCGTAAACCGACTAATAACAACCGTTATTCGTTTTTCGCATCAAATCACCCGATTTAAGTAAAAAGGGGTGTATTTATTTCTTTAATTGATAGGGTATTAATATTAGCATCGCCATTTTACATGAGTAGTGAACTAATTTTTATTAAGGATATTCTAGTAGGAAATGGATATCTCGAAGTGAACTGAGAAAAATACAAACTGCATCATCTCTTAGTATTTAAAGGGTAAGTAAGGGTAAACAGCGAATAACTAATAAAACTAAAGAAAGCAAAGAATGAATAAAAACAGACGTAGAATAAAGAGTAAACAGGCAAGACATATGATACTACTCAATTGTTTTGATTGATTTTGTTTACACCTTTTATGTTTGAGCCACCTAGATCCTAAATGATAGTTTAAATGGGATAGAAGGTAGTACTATGCAAATTCTGCTTTTCTGGCCCAAACTTATTTAATTTAAGTCCCTCCAACAACTGTTATCGACTTGGTACTTACGTGTTATAGCAACCACACTTGGTTCTTGATTTTTTTTTTTTTTTTTTGTCGCGAAGACATTAAGACCAAGTGCTGCAGAACTGGCAAGAATAACTGAGCCCAGTCTATACAAAAATCGTACACCATAAGCCAGATACCTATATAAAAATAAAGGGAATTTGGTATAGAAATTTACCCGGGTAGAATTGAGAAACAAGGCCTCTTGCAAACTACGCAAGCTTTCAAAGCCGGGGCTATAACGAATGCATGTTGCTATGACGTCTCAACGTGGCCGAAATCAGAACTCTACTGGCACTCCTCACAACAATTTCTTTCCAATGTAAATTTGTTGCCATAATAACTTGAGGTAAATTAAGTTACAGTATATGTTTTAGTGCTGAATTGTCGCCGTTGCTTCTGAATCACGCAGGAAATGCAGCAGCTGGAAGAGAAGCATGCGGACGCTCAATCAGAAGCCGTTCGTCAGGCGGAGGAGAGAGTCTCATCCAGGGATAAGGAGATTATCACACTCAAGTGAGAGCAGTCAAAGAACTGACTGAAGCGTTGTGTGTGTGTGTGTGTGTGTGTGTGTGTGTGTGTGTGTGTGTGTGTGTGTGTGTGTGTGTGTGTGCATGGTGAGGTTTTGACAAGCCTTTCCTCCTCTGTTCAATCATATTTCTTTGTTGTCCTCTCTATGTCCCAGAGCTCAATCGGCGATGGCTCAGCAGGACTGGAAGCATCAGGTCGGGGCGCAGGATTTTCTAGCATTATTTAAAACAAAACAATGAGAAAATAAATATTTTTCTCACCTGGAAGTAATGATTAGCCTTAAAACTTAAAACAAACATAAAATATTACGTATACAAGGGGGTTCGTCTCCTCCACTCTACCCTGCTCTTTACGCTAAAGTATTTTAGTAATCTTTACGCTAAAGTATTTAGTAACTTCAACTATTTATTCTACGGCCTTTGTGATTCAGGTGTCATTCTTAAAGATTTAGGATAAAATTCAAGATTTGGTTAGAGCAAGGTATTGACGAGGGGGCGAACCCCCTCATATACGTAATAAAAATATACAATTATAGAATTTCGTCACCCTCTGTGCAGGTAGGAAAATAAAAAGATTTTTCATTATAGACTCAAGCTTTTCTGCATTAAGGAAGAAACTGTCAACCCTTCAATCAGCAGGAATCAATCTCCCCTCCCTACTAGCCGGAGGGACATCTATATTTTTTATAAATTCTAAGCATTTGACTAAGAACTTTTCAGTAGAACTGTCCTTTCTATATATTAATGTGCAGCGTATCTTGTGGGCGTGCATCTGGTGTTTTAAGGAGGGGCATACGCTACGGGGATGTATTTTTTACGAATGAAAATTTTCTTAATGTTTTCAAAGACAGAGGAAGGGGGTTACGTTTGGCTCGACAATCTAATCGCAATGCAATCTTTTCGCAGCATTCATCAGAGACGATCACCTCTAAGGGAAAACATAAATAAACATGCATTGGTGATATTTCTTCTGGCCAACAATAAAAAAATCCAAATTTTTTCAGAAGGGAGCTTGAAGCCTTTATATTATTGTTCTCTTATATTTTGAATCTGATGGTGTGACTCGTATTAAAATTCCTTGAATTTTTAGGGATTTTCCCCTTTTTAAAAAATCAGACAGATTTCTTCAGGCTCGTAACTTTTAGTTAACACTAAATTTAACAAGTTTTATGTATTTGGAATCATTATAAAAGTCCAATTCGTTTAATCTATCTGTTGTTGGGAAAATTCCAATTCTAAAGTTGGGAGGGGGCCTAGGTGCCCTCTAATTTTTTGTTCACTTAAAAACGGCACTAGAACTTTTCATTTCTGTTATAATGAGCCCCCTCGCAACATTCTAGGACAACTAGGTCGATACGATCGCCCCTGGGAAAACAAAACAAAAAACAAACAAACAAACAAATAAACACGCATCCGTGATCTGCCTTCTGGCAAAAAATACAAATTCCACATTCTTGTAGATAGGTGCTTGAAACTTCTACAGTAGGGTTCTCTATGACTTTTAGGGGGTGTTCCCCCTATTTTTAAAAAAATGCAAATTTTCTCAGGCTCGTAACTTTTGATGGGGAGAACTGAACTTGATGAAACTTAAAGATCACCCCTGGGAAAAAATAAAATTGAAAAAAAAAAATAAAATAAACGCGCATCCGTGATTTGTCTTCTGGCAAAAAATCCAAAATTCCATATTTTTTTAGATAGGAGCTTGGAACTTAGATAGTAGGGTTCTCTGATACGCTGAATCTGATGGTGTGATTTTCGTTATGATTCTATGACTTTTAAGGGGTGTTTCCGCCTATTTTCTAAAATAGGGCACATTTTTTAAGGCTCGTAATTTTTGATGGGTAGGACTAAACTTGATAAAACTTATATATTGAAAATCAGCGTTAAAATGCGATCCTTTTGATGTAATTATTTGTATGAAAATTCCGTTTTTTAGAGCCACTCATATTGACTAATTTCCTAAAGTCGGAAACGGTGTGATTTTTTTCTTGTTGTGTTTTTTAGCTCATGTCTCCTGCGCGAGCAAAAATCTAACTAAAAAATAACTGTAGACGATTTGTGTGTTTTTTGTTTTGCTAATGCATTTCTATGCTTTTTTTGAAGTTGCAAAAGAATTTTTTTAAATCATTATTTCCAGATTGGGTTTCTTCTATGTCTCCTGAACGAAGTTAAAAAAAAAAAATTCCAAAAATAAAATCAGAACTGCAAATTTTTACATATAGCCTAATACCTAGCAGAGGAAAAAGTTTTTATTTTTAGTTTTGTATTACGTTTTGAATCTGTTGACTAATCGGGCGTGGTACAGTGAGCCACGCTGGCTTCAATTGCTAGGAATTATCAGAAGAAAGGCTAATGGAGATTGTTTTCAGTTAGTTTAAATGATCGATTCTAGTGTAAAAGAATATTTCTGCAGGAAAATGCCCGAAAAATGCTATGCATGCGATAATGCCTGCTAGAGCGTGCCGTGTTTCAGCCATTCAGTGTAACAGTTAGAGAGTTACCATGGAACATCACAATCTAGCAACGAAATGGCAAGTTTGTGCTGCTCAAATAAAAACAGTAGTCATTTTTTAGTTTATAAATTTATTTTTGAGACAAAAAGGTAGGAAAACTCGTAGGTACGATAATGTAAGCGAACGGGCTGAATTGTATGGAATTGATCTGAATCGGAGTTGAACTGTATGGGTTTGAATTGAATGGGGTTGTATTGCATTGAATCCAGTTGGATGAGGGGGGTGAGTTAAACAGGACTTGCGTTGAATGGCAGTTGAGCTGAACGGAATAAATTATACACACACCTATAAAAGCTAGTATCTACGTTCACAAGCAAACGGAGTGGCAAATATGGGAAGGAAACGGACTTCGGAGAATTTACTGAAAAAAATCTGTATCGTCATTTATTTCTCGAAAACTGAGGAAAAAAAAAATTTTTTTGCTTTTATTCTCCCATTCCAAAAATGAAAAGATTAGAATTTTGCAATTATAACCTCCCTGAGCCCCTTAGCTTGGCTTTTATGTCAGAAAAAAACATCATTTTCAGAACATAAATAGTTAAAATTTCGTTTATTGAATCCGTTGAGTCAAACTTAAATCCTGAGTTTCGCTTGTTTACCCTCTTTAATAAAAACCGTTAAAATATTTTCGCCTATAAATGTGTATACTCATCTTATAAACTTCTAATTTATATAAAAATAATCATTGTTTTTCTGAGATTCTGATTGAATGGTTTGCGGATTTTTCCCCTCCTTTACAGGCCATGGAGTGTCAATAGAGATTAGAGTCAAACATTAATTGTATGTTTAATGTCTGTGTTTTTCTATGTATGTTTTTCCCAATTCTCTCCCCGAAAAAAAAATTATGGATAAGACCTTGGTTGAAAGATAGTTATGTACCTAGGTATTGATTTTAGTAGACATTGTATTTCAGGGACTAACATAATTGTTAAAACGTCAAAAAGCAACCAAATAATAAGCAAAATTTAGAGGAAATAGTTAAATTCAAAATAATTTGAGAAAGCGGTAGACCGGAAGAGGCTTTTATACCCTGGCATATACCTGATGTAGGGAGTCAATGGTTGTAGGCACAAGCAATTACATATATTGCAGGTACAGCTTATACACCTGTTTACTTATGAGAAGAAAACTTTGATTATGCAATAAGAAGTTTTAATACCAGCATCTCCACAAATAACAAAAAAAGTAAATGACGTCTGAGCAGGAGTTAGAATCGGTATCCAAAACACAGGTAGAATTCAAATCGGAGGTTTAACTTTGAGAACATCAGAGTTCCAACTAAAAATTCAAGTAAATTCCATGTGAAGCAAGCTCACGTAGCTTCTTTAAATAAATAAACTGAATTGAACATCTGTAGCAGAAAATTAGTCAGTCGTAAACACAAATAAGTAAGTTTAAATAGATATTAATTGGGTTTAATGAACTTTAGTAACTTTCGATCTATATTTAGGTAATCTTAGATTTATTACTATGTTAGGAAAATATGGTATATATGTGTATGGGGTACCGTTTTAAATAAACAATATCGACTTTTCTGCAAGCTCCTTAGCATTGGTGATCACGTTGTTTACTACTTCGTTAGATTTATCTGGGTTAGAAGTAATTGCACACTTTTTATTAGATCCATCGAACTTTGCAAATCATTCGTGATTGACAGATTTACAATGACTTACTCACCATATTTGTTTTGTACAGGATCTCATGCCATTTTACTAAACGACACAGAAATTTGAAGCTTTATAGTTTCTTAGCAAGTCCCAATGCGGAGTCACTACCAAATGTATTGAGTTTCTGGTCTTGAGAAGCTTTATAGAAGGCATCATATGCTTCTTCAATATGGTACCTCAATGGCAACAAGGCCCTTGCCCCCTGAACTCGCCAAACCTCTAAAATGTCATTCATTTTGCTAACATTCTCATCTAGGATAATTAAATCATTATTGTAGGATAATTAAGTCTATGAGAATGTTACTTTCCCATGTGATTTTGTGTTTTTCAATTGTCTTTGATGTGCTCCTTAATACAAAATCCATCAATATGGCCAAAATAAATTGCGACAGAACGCAACCCTACTTAATTCATGTTTTAATGGAAAATCAGCTAAGAATCTCATTTCCTACCTTATTCACAGCAATATTATTCACGTATACAGCACCAATCCCTTTAATTTTTTTTTATCTGGTATCAAACAAGTATAGAACCTTTGCTAGGCTGTATATTATAAAGTCAGAATTCCATCATTTTTGATAAGATTAAGGATGACAGATCGCCAACGACTTTCCTTTTCGGACAACCGTCTAGGGCAAAATAGAAAGCAGGTCTTCCTCAGTTAGGGTAGGAGGTTGTCGCAATGAAAGATTGAAAGGAAATATGAACTTCCTGAGAGGGTTTAAAAAGGGAGGCTTTGAATAGATTGGGTTGGAGTAGGAGCGTAGGTGGTTGCGTTGGCCTCAGGTAGCTTCGTGCAGCAGTACGTTGTTAGCAGTAGTAGCAGCATTAAAGGAGACTAGAGACGTCAAAAAAGTGAAAAAACTATAAAAATGAAGGGTTTTTGTTCTTCCGCTCGAGACGTCGCGCCAGCTCGTCCGTGCGTTGATTCAGGCCGCGCAAACGGCCATCGAGGCGCCGACACAGAATCACTTGCAGTGACTTTAGGCGTGCCAGTAGTTCACGTTGGTCCGGCACCAGGAGTTCGGCTGCCGCAGACGGTGTCGCTGCGCGGACATCGGCAACAAAATCTGAGATTGAAAAATCCACCTCGTGGCCGACGGCGCTGACTACCGGCAAAGGGCATGCGGCGATGGCGCGTGCCAGCCCCTCGTCGTTGAAGGCCCACAGGTCTTCGGCTGAGCCGCCACCTCGCCCTACGATGAGGTTATCAGTAGATATCGAGAGGAAAAAATACAATGATCAATGACTGAGGAAGTAGTTTTTTTTTATGACAAGGAGAAATAATAATCATAAAATGTGTCTAATAATCTAAGCCAGGGACGCCAATGGTATTTTCTTTGTGGGCGGGGGAACACGGGGACACTTGTCCCCCTAGATATTTTGCCTTCTCTTGATTTAGAAAAATATTTTTTCGGTATTCTTTTAACGCTGACGCCTTATCTTATATACGAAATAAGATATTATTATATATGAAATATAGATATAACTAATGAAATATTAGTTTAACTGTTTGTCTTCTTTTTTTTCTCATACTTTCCATAGACCCAATTGTCTTCTCTAGTCTCATTTCTTGGTTTTGCCATCTTTACGAACATTAAATATAAAAAAAAAACAAGTTTTTTTAGCTGGAAGTAAGGAGCGACATTAAAACTTAAAACGAACAGAAATTAATCCGTATATGAAAGTGGCTGTTCCCTCCTCAGCGCCCCGCCCTTTACAGTGAAGTTCGACTCTTTCTCTCAACCCTACTTTGCAAAACATTAAAAGACTTTAGCGTAAAGATCGGGGCGTTGATCCTTTTCCCCGGGGACCGCGGGGTATTATATCGTCCTCAAAATCATAGCTATTAGATTTTTCAATTATTCTGAACAAAATGGCTATCTTCAAATTTTGATCCGGTGGCCTTGAGAAAATAATGAGCGTTGAAAATAGAAACGTTTTTGGGCTGTAACTCAGCATATGAATAGAAACAAATATCAAAATAGTGCATCAGCTTATTAAACATTTGACGCCTTGGATTTCAATCCTGTCCTTTCAGCATTGAGGAGGGGGTGGGTTAATAAATACCATTTTTGTCTTCCCACTCAGTGATAATTCTTCTTTGACAGCGATACGGTTTGCTCCTTGTTTGTATTAAAAAATAAGAGAAAAACAGAGCAGATTAGGGATATAATTGTTTTTGGAGTAAAGAGGAATCGTTTAAAAATCTTACCAAAAACAACTTTATTGCAACTATTTTGGAGGAAAGGGGACATGTTCATTCTGCCAACTCAATATTTAAATCTTCTTCCACTTTTTGGAGCTCCCATACTTCGGAACCATATTTGATCACTGTTATCTCTATAGCTTCCAATATTCTAATCTTGGTTCGCAGACTTATTTCTCTATACTTTCTAACTTTTTTCAACTATAAAAAACACTCTGGAATTTCAGCGAGGATGCAATTGTCCTGTGGGGTATTCTAGTAGTATAGCCATAGGCACTCAAACAGATACATAATTTATTCAGTCGCCACGACTGCATAATATGCATACTTACTTCCTACATTAATACATTTTTTAATTTGGTTGAATGAAACTGGTCTTATGACACACGCTTGAGTAAAGTAAACTGGACGCATTTATAATTCCGCGCTGAGTTCGACCGGTTCGTCTGGCGATGGCGTCCACCGTGAGGGGATTTTCGAGGTTTGCGCGCATCAGCCCGACGGCCCTCTGGACAGTTCCGGACTTCGCCGTTGGCCAGGCCCCGGGCGCATGTCCGACAGTCCCCTCATGCATGAACATGTGGTCGACTTCCAGGCGAAGCGCTTCGCCATGGTGCTCGGCGATCAGTCGCGTGACCAGATCGAAGGTCGCCATCGCACCGCCGCAGGTAATTCGGTCGCCATCAACCACGTACCGCTCGCGTCGCACCTCGACCTCAGGAAAACGTTCTGAAAACCCATCCAGTTCATGCCAGTGGATGGTCGCGCTATGAGAGCTATTTATTCTGAATTTTAGTATGACATTCTGTGCAGCAAAGCTTCGGGTAGATATGAATATAACACAATGACAAACCCTGAATCACCAATAATAAGCTGCTGAGAAAAGCATATTCACACAGGGGAGAGGGGGTAGCCGTCCGCATTTCTGGGACAATAAAAAGGGGGCAATAAATATTGCAGCCATTGACGAAGAAAACTGGATAAACAATGTCAGATACAATATTGAACCCACCTACGAAGGAGCTACCACGGTAGGACAAAACAAAAGGAAGAAAAGGAAAACACAAAAAAATGAAAAAGACGAGATTACAACAACCAAAGATGAAGAAAAATTGAAGTAAGTCGTCCCCAAAGACATAGTTACAAGGTTTTTCGACTATTGAAAAAAAAATAGCTTTCCCAGAAATTGATTCGGTGACTTTGGGAAAATAATTTGCGTGGGAGGGGACCTAGGTGCCCTCAAATTTTTTTGGTCACTTAAAAAGGGCACTATAACTTTTCATTTCTGTTAGAATGAGCCCTCTCGCAAGATTCTAGGACTGGGTCGGTACGATAACCCCTGGAAAAAAAACAAATAAACACGCATCCATGATCTGCCTTCTGGCAAAAAAAAAATACAAAATTCCACATTTCTGTAGATATGAAACTTCAACAGTTTGAAACTTTTAAAGTTTGAAACTTTAAGAAGAGGTGTTCGAAGCCGAGCCCGAGGCGAGCGACGGCACCGACGCCAATCTGCGCGGCCACATCGTGGTTCGCGACCTGACCTTCAGCTACCGCGGCCAGACGCGCCCCGCCCTGCAGAACGTGTCCTTCGAAAGCCCAGTCGATGTCTTGGGAACGGTGGTTCTCCTTGTCACCTGTGTGGACCCACCCATCAGCCAGACCGGCTCGATGGACATTGTGGTTCATCCACCTCCGAACGAAGCCCCAGTGTTGACAGTCCCAGGACCACAATCAACGCCAGAAGATACCCCCAAGACGCTTCCCCCTTGCCTTGTGGTTGATAACAGCGATGACCTCATCATAACCTCAGGTGACAACAGCGGGAAATGTTTTTCTAAATAGATCCGTGCAGAATCAGAAATCAAGCCCTTCAAGAGAAGCTGTTGGCAGAAGGGGGCTCATTAACCTTAGAGAGTGCAGTGTCCAGATGTAGAACCCACAAAACAACCCAGGCTCAGTTGAAATCGTTTTGCAAGAGTAAAGCAATGCCCATTAAGCAAGAGGTGGATGCTATCACATGAGGTACCATCCAGAACAGTAGCAAAACTTCAAAATCTTCTACAAATAATCCCAAGAGTAGAGAATGCTATTTTTGTGGGTCCCCATATTCAGCAAATTATTCATGCCCAGCAAAAGAAAAAATCTGCACTCATTGATCTTTCTTCTGACAAAAATTACAAAATTCCACATTTTTGCAGATAGGAGCTTGAAACCTCTACAGAAGGATTTTCTGATACGCTTAATGTGATTGTGTGATTTTCATTAACATTCTATGATCTTTAAGGGGTGTTTTCCCTTTTTTGAAAATTAGGAAAATTTTCTCAGGCTCGTAACCTTTGATGGGTAAGATACAACTTAATGTAACTTATATATTTGGAATCAACATAAAAATAGGGTTCTTTTGGTATATCTATTGGTATAAAAATTCCGTTTTTAAGAGTTTAGGTTACTATTGAGCGGGGTCACTCCTTACTTGCAGTTCATTACCACGATCTGTTTGATGAATATAGAAAGAAGAGTCATAGGACTTCAAGCCAATTCTCACTCGGTCGTAAATTAAAGATTCTAATGTCCCATTAGGATCTAAGACGATTGGACAGCCTAATGACGTACCATTAATACCCATTTGCCCAGCACACTCCTGCAGCCTCGTTTGGCATTGAATTAAAAGCTCGAGATAGCTTTTTCTAATCAGTTTGCGTAAGGCTGTGACATAATCCATGCCTTTCCATGGGAAAGGACAGATAACTATGCACATAACTAATATGGAACCGAGGTTCCATGGATAGCCTACTTTAAAATAGAAAAGTAAAAATTATACACCTTGTTAAAATCAGAGCAATAGGAGTTTGATTGCTCCAGCAACCATGTGGTTTTTCCATTCTTGCCTTTAGCGATTTTTATTTTCCATTTTTTCTTCTTCTTTGACGGCTTTTTCTTCCCGCCGCCCATACTATTGAGATAAGTCAGGTCAACCCGACGCGGATCAAATCCGCCTTCTCCGGCCTCACCGGCGATGGCAGGAACAGGAGAGAAACTTGCGGCGACAATTGAAATTGCGGCGGCTGAAAGGATCGAATTCTTTACAATTGTGAGTGCCATTTGAAGTCTCCGTATTGCCAGTCCATCTGACTGTTTTTGCTTTACGAAGATTGGTCGTGCGAGCGGGCACAATGGTTCAAAGAAAAATCAGGACGATATTGTATGTTTTTATTTTGGCTCACCGCATATGAATAATTAAAATGGAATTTGCATATTAATTTGCACATTAACTCAGTAACAGAGCATTAAGTTAAAATAGGACATTTTGAGGGAGAAGATGAACAAACCAAAAGGATCTATGTACATGCAGCAACTGCTACAACTACTACTACTGCAACTACTACTATTCCTACTACCACTATTACAACTATTAATGCAGCTAAGGCTAAGGATTTTAATAGAAGAGTTTTAAGGTAAAAATTTCAGGGAATATTGACGGGAAGGTTGAACTATACCAAAACAAACTATGTACATAAACATTTTCAAAAGGGTAAATCCGAAATATGTCGATTCCCCAGCACCCCCTCTGAGCTTTATAGGTTCGGCTCAGGGGGGGTTTTATTGTACCCCACCGTCTCACCTGAGAGGCATCCAAGAACCGGTGCCGCTCTCCCCAAACTCCGGAAGACCTGAGAAAATGTCATTTTTTAGGGTTTGCTTGGACTCTTTCCGCTACGGCCCTCGTTTCTAAAAATAGGCCATCCCCAACCGAAATCCGCCCAAATCGCACATTTTCTGGCGCAACTAACACTCACCATAGAGCCTCGTGACTTCGATTCTTGACGAAACAGGGCTTCTAAGCGACAACCCCTCAATCCCAAAAAAGTAATCACTGGTCGGCGGGACACGTGTGATGCTAGTTTAAACCTTGGCAGAGATTATGTGTGCCTTTGAATCATCTCTGCCATAGGCCAATCTTTAATAAGAAATGATGTTGGCTTTACTGAAAAATGAATTTACAAGCCTCACTTTTGGCAAGGAATCTCTCTTCATGAAGCACACAAATTGCATTCAGTATCAGCAGAATTGACTCAACTAGATTCCAAAATGTAAATGCCATTTTTGAACTTTTAAAATGTCTTCTCTTTCTTCTATTACGTCAACACTTAGCATTTTATGGCAGACAGATTTCCGTAAAAAGTAATCGTTTGCTATACATAAAAAGCAAATGGAAGAGTTCATAGAGAATGGCAGGCTGACTGCTAACAGTATGAAATTTTAATTGTAATGGACGTCAAAATGGAACTTGACCCAATTTAACAACTGAAGAAACTGAACAAAATCACTTTTAATAAAAGTAAACACTACTGTTGGGCTAATTTCATCAATTGGTTTTGGAACTGGAATTTGATGACCAAGATTTTTCAAAATTCTTAATGTTAATTGTAAAGATATACGAAATAATGTTATACGCAGACAATTTTCTAAAAGAATTAAGCTGCAAAATTAAAATTTGACATCAACATTTCAAATAAATCAGCCAAATCTGGTACTAACTTGGAAATAGACACCAAAATAGAACGTTGAAGTCTTCAGGTGATCTTTCAGGGTCAAAAAAACAAGGCAATATTCAGAGGGGGAGGGGATGGGGGTTAGCCCCCCCCCCCAAAAAAAAAATGCGATATGTAAAAACACAACAAACATATATAGACAACTTTGTATGTGTTTTTGAGAGATTTTGTGTAAATATACTACCTCCCAAACTAATCCTTTTGTAAAACCCCCCTTTGAAAAATCCTGGATACGGCCTTGCATACAAAAGAATCTTTATTATAGATAGCCTATAAAATAAAACTAACGACTACATATTATTTCATACTCTTACATTTTATATTAAGATCTTAGCCATTAGATCTACTCCATGTTTGTCAACGAAAATAAGTGTAGGGTTGTCCATTTTTACATTCGCATTCCCCATGGTACGTGGATTGTTTTTTTTTTTAAACAGGATCCTTGTTTGGATTGTCCCATTCAAATTTGCGCCTCATTTTATCATTTTTTGATTTTTCTTTCTTGTTCTGATCGTAACCACAATTTTTCGAAAGGTACTCGCCGGTACGGCATTAACGGCTTTGGTTGCATTCTACATCTTTCCGTACCAGTGGTCATTCGACTTTTGTCTTACCCTCGGAGCTATCCTCTCGGCAACGGACCCCATCGCTGTTTCGGCGTTGTTGGATGCACTGGGTGCGCCACCACGACTCAAGGTCCATATTTCGGGGGAATCGTTACTTAATGATGGTTCGACATCGAAGTCCGTGTTTTGTTCGATGATGCCGCTGCCAGAAACGGTACTTCCCGAAAGCCCAAGTGCCGTAGCACCGCCGGCGCTGCCCGCGTGGTCGTCCGGCCGATACCCAAAGCCATTGGAGGTGGTGATGCGGTCGAGGTCGTCCTGAGAACTGCTGGCCCCGGAATATTCCCCCTTGCTCCACTGCGTCAGCGACTTGTAATAGCCGTTGCCCATGATCGGCGCCCACCCTGTCGCTCCACTCCCGTGCCCCGCGTAGTAGGCCGAGCCACTTTGACCGTCGTGGTAGAGACCCAAGGTGTGGCCCGCTTCGTGACTGATAGCCTCAGCCGTATATTTTTCAAGCGGATCGTGGGGATGCGATCGATGACACGATTGTCAACCCGGCCAAACTCGATGCTCAGCGCTCGTCTATGGTGTGCGGCCAATGCCACGGCATCAGTTGGATTTCAGATTCCCGGGACTACCATCAGAATGGATTTCGTTATCGTCCCGGTGCCTTGCTGGATCAAAACCGCAAACCGATCCGGGCAACCCGATTGGAGGATCAACCCTATCTGAAACAGCCCTTGGAGCAGAACCCGCGTTACCTCTCGGATCGATTCTGGTCCGACGGAATGGTGCGGGTTTCGGGCCGTGAGTATTCCGGGATGATGGAATCCGAATGTCATCTCAACGGGGACTTGAGTTTACTATTTGAAAGTAAATATAGAATAGAAGAAACTAAGATTACCCCCAAAAAAAATCCTGAAAATGGCTAAAAGTAAGTTGAGAATCTTTTTGCTTTTTTAGAACTTAGGAAACTTCTTTAGGCCCAAATATGAATCACATTCATTCACATGTCACACTGCCAAAGTTTATAAAGCAGAGAGTCTGATGGTTTAAAAATATAACACCATTTCGAACCAAATATGTAAGTATGCTTTTTATGCCTTTCGTTACAAATATCTCTGGGGAATGGAAGAACCTCTCTATGCAGCGAGATATCTATGAAATAATCTGACAAGGTCTGGCCTGGGACTAAAGGTATCTTCTTGGCATAAATAATACCCCAAATCAAACAATATGTATGAAATAAAGATGAAGGAGAATAAACACCAGCATACAGTAAAAAAAATTGGTAGTAATTATAATAATAGAAATAAGTAGAAACCAAGAAAGTAGAGAAACAAGAAAGACGAAATTGGCATTACAACATCAGAAGAAAAAAAGATCAGACAAAAGACAAAGTAAAGCAGGACTTTAAATGATAAGAAGATACCTGAAAACAATTTTAAAAAGAATAGGAGAGAGATAAATCAGCTGGGAAAGAATTCCAAAAAGGAGAAACAATAGGAAAAGAGACAACAGGAAAAATAAAAACAAAGGAGAGAGATAGAAATCATTCGTGTACAGGGGTGAAGAAAGGTCACAAAGTATCTTTCCTGTACTTAATTTGCATATTGATGGCACAGAAAACTGTCAAGATAGCCAAGAAACCCAAGTTTCTTGGGTAAATGTACAGATTAGTTCAATACAGCGCAATTGGCCTGTAAATTCACACAGATACTGTCCGATAGAAGGTGAATACAAACAACTCACTTCTTATTTTAGATATCTTATCTTATCACAAATTCAGGTTCTATTGGTTGGGTTCGATTAATTGCATTCTACACTACGGGGGAGGGATTGACTTGCATCTTTACCTTCAATTCTTAGAGCTTACGATTCGCTTAAGTTACAGCTTAAGCTCTGGACTTGGTGTTTGGCCCCTCGTTCGGCGGGGAAACTGGCGAGCGAGGAACGGTTCTCGGACTAAGCCTCGGCATCGCACTCCCCATCTTCGACCGCAATCAGCAAGCGATCGCGCAGGCACGAAAGCGACGTGAAGAGATTCGTACGCGTTATGAGAGCGAGGCGCAGCGTGTTCTGAATGCAGTCGAACGAGCGCGCGCAACTGCCGAACTCGCATCGGCACAACACCGAGTGCTCCGTGACGAGGTGCTTCCGGCCGCGCAGACCAACGTCAGAATCGCAGAGCAATCACTCGCTGCTGGCGCCGCCGGGGCACTTCAGTTGATAGATGCCGAACGCAGCCTCAGGTATCGCCCGCGCCGTTAAAGGCCTGCGTGATTACCAGGCCGTAGGAAAAAAAGAGGTAGCCCGCCGTAATGATCCGAAGGCTTGTTACACCGGCCTGCATAACGGCCGGTTCCTCCGAAAAAAAACGTATGATATCCGGCGCGGCGATAAAATAAACGACCGAAACGGAAAAGAGGAACAACATATTATAGAAAGCGGCCCGCCAAACGGATGTTTCAGCTCGCTCCGGTTTCCCCGCTCCCAGGTTTTGGCCGACTAAAGTGGCCGCCGCATTGGATAACCCCCAGGCGGGCAGAAATGTAAAAATAATCATTCGGATAGCGATCGTATAACCAGTTACCGCTTCGCCTGCAAACCGGCCATCACATCAAGAAGATCATGATAAACGCGTGTGTTCAAGAGGACCTTATCAGCGGCAAAAGCATATTCATTTAATGAAAAAGTGTATCGAAGCTTTTCTGCTACATCAGAGTGATAGCGAAGGCAACCTTCTTCGTGTTCAAATTTCGTATGAAAACGTATAAGCCAGCGCTCATCATTTTCTTTGGGGTGAGGAATTGGAGTGATTCCTAATTGTGCCTGAATTCGGCCATACCGAACATGTTGAAAAGAATATTCAATCAAGGGGCTTAGGTTGGAACTTTCTGAAAAAGTGTGAACAGCGTTGTCACTAGTGGAAGTATGACTTTGTCGCTGTGTAATATTTCCCTTGCTGTTTTCAGCCCGTGCTCAACTTGTTTTAATTCGTGTTCTGACCACTTCCAGTGAAACTTGGCAACAGGTATTCCCCACTTGTCTTTTACCTTGGTGTCAACTTCCATGTAACTATCTTTGTTAGGTAACATCTCGCCGCGAAGGGCAAGATAAACAAAACTACCGTATTTGCGTTTGACTTGTTCTTTTACATCCTTGCCATAGCCCTGAAGTCCGGGGCTGACACTCGACCCCGGTTCTCGGAAACCAGAGCCGACTTCAAAGTGATAACCTCGAGGAAAATCCAATTCGCCTTTTTCTTGTGCTTTGTGCCCCCACCAAGGAATAAACTATTATCTGTAAGGTTATTTGCGATTCAAGGTCGCTCTTGATTTTAAACCAAGAAACATATCCCGTTGAACCGAAACTTCTACTTTCCGAATGCAATCAGGCTGCAACGAAACACTAAGGGAATATTCTACTATATCTCAATGAAAACACACCCGAAGAGTTATGTTTGGTTACGGATATTTTTGACAACAAGAGCACTGTATATTTATCAGTGAACAGTAAAAAAGCTAGTTAGTTGCCATCATGACACTGAAGAAACTACTTGAAAACAGACATTTATTTTCCGTCCTAGGCAATTCAAAACCACGGCTTTAGAAGGCTATACTCAAACATGATATCAAAAAGGAAATGGAATTTAAAGAAAATACAAAACGACAAAGAAAAATAGATAAATAGTGTTGTTAAAAGAGCAAATGCTGTAAGAAATATTTCATAAACAGGGAAATTTATAAATGTAAATCCAAATACTTAAATATATGTCTGTAGTAGAATGGGTATAATACACGTTCAAATGATACACAGTTTTTCAAATGAAAGCAAAGAGTAACATCTTAACTTGAAACAATAATAATTGTTTCTGGGAGGGCATCCCTCTTGTATCCATACTGATTTGAAGTATCTCCAACGAAAAGTTGGAAAAATTAGTTCTGCATATCTACTTTTGGAGGCTATCAGCACCCCCAACGTGGAGGCTATGTAACTTTTGATAGATAAGACTTAAACTTAATGAAACTTATGTACTTAAAATCAGCATTAAAATGCGATTCTTGATTTAGCTATTGGTATCAAAATTCCATTTTTTAGAGTTTTGGTTACCATTGAGCCGGGCCGCTCCTTACTACAGTTCGTTACCGCGAACTGTTTGAAATGTCGCCGAGTGGCGTCGAAAGAGATCGTAGGAAAGGATTTAAAGAAATGTAAACTTCTTCCGAGGGTGCAAAGAGGGAAGCTTTGAATAGATTGGGATGTAGGAGGAGCGTGTAGAAAAAAAACAAAATTTTTTAGCTCCCCAAGAGTGGACTCATTTTTGAATGCCATCAATTTGGTAAAGAGCGACATTAAAGTTTAAAACGAACATCAGTTGCACAGTATATTGGGTTGACTAACCACTCCTTATGCCCCCATTCTTTATTTTGGCGTTAAGCTCATGATATGTTGAGAATATACTTAGTATTGCAGCTTTGCGTCTTGTAAGAAGAGTGAAAGACTTAGGGGGTCATAACTCCCTCATGTATAGGATAGTTTCTGTTCCTATCTTTCCATGTCGTTCTTTATTTTCGTGTGAGAATTTTCTTTTATTTTATTTCCGTTCATTTCTAGTACCACATTGAGGGTTATTCTAAGTAAATAGAATAATTCTTTTTCCCAAGTAATTTCTATTCTAAGCAATAGTGTTGCTGGTCAATTCGGTCAGGGATCATATTCGGTAAGGCTGGCCCTCGAACATCATGGCAAGCGCCCGATACAGATTTGACGAAAACCCGTTGACCGTGCAGTCGCGCGTTATCTGGGCCCTGATCCTTCGTGAAACACGGGTGACTTTCGGCAATGCCCAACTCGGATATCTCTGGGCAATAGCAAACCCCATACTGACCACCACAATCATGGTGCTGATCTTTTCTTTCATCAGCCGGATGCCGCCGATCGGCACCAGTTTCATCCTGTTTTTTGCAACCGGGATCATACCTTTCGAGATGTACAACAAGCTCGCGAATTCGCTGATGGCCGTCTTTACACAGAGGCGATCGCCTCACTGTCGCGCGGCGGGCCGACAATCTTCGAGCCTGACCTGCAGCCGTCGATCCGCAAGAGCCTCAAGGCCAAGCGGCTGTCGTACACGACGGACTTCGAGAAGGCGCTCAAGGGCATCGGCATGGTGGTCGTCGCGCTCGACACGCCGATCACCGAGAGCGGCGACGTCGACGTGCGGCCGATCCGCGCCGCGGTGCGCAAGGTCGCCAAGGCGGCGTCCAAGCCCTACATCCTGGTGATTGCCAGCCAGGTGCCGATCGGCACCTGTGAGAAGCTGCAGAAGATGGCGCGCGACCAGGGCAGCGTCAGCTGCGACGTCGTCTGCAACCCCGAGTTGGTTATTATGGTGATTTTTCTTTTATTTAATGAGAAATAAAAGCACAAATCTGGAAAAAAAATTGTTCAATAATGAAAAAAGAAGGTAATTAAATAAAAAACGACGAACAGTTACCATAAGCCGTGAAAGCGATCGAAATAAGTCAGGACTTTTAAGAAGGAATTCGTATTTTTTACAGGGTGGCTGTATTGAGTCTGTGGTGGTTGAGAGTTGGGCCCGGTGGCAAATATTTTCACTAATCTTGGTTATTATGGTGATTTTTTTTTCACTAATCTTGGTTATTATAGTGATTTTTTTTTATTTAATGAGGAATAAAAGCTCAAATCCGGAAATAGAAATTGTTAAATGGCCCCAGGCATTTTCAATATGCCGACTCTAACTCCGATTTCATTCAACTAAAATTTAAGAAAACTCTTTATTCCATGACTCCAGCTCCACAGCCCTCTTTTAAAGCTTCATTTAGTTATATTTTATAAGTTATAACCAACTCCAGCTCCGACTCCAACTCCAGGTATTTTCAATATGCTGACTCTATCTGCGGCTCCAGGCATTTTCAATATGCCAACTCTAACTCCGACTCCGTTCAGCAAAAATTTAACAAAACTTTTGATTCCACGACTCTTGATTCCAACTCCGCAGCCCTTTTTTAAAGCTTCATTAATTAGATTTTACAATTTATAGCCGACTCCAACTCTTCTTCACCCGTGATCAAAGGCGCGCGGGACCTGATTTCTCAGCCCCAATCCGGCTAGCACAAAATAGCTACTGGTGGAATTTCCAGGCATTTCTCGGTAATTCTCGATGAAATCTGCTATGTTTCCTGTCATTCTACTATCGTTGATCAATGACAGGGGACAGAAACTTATGCATGGACTAATAAAACTTCCAGGCGCTTGGCTGATAGTTTTCTGCTTCGCAAACACTGCACTAGCCGATGACAAACACCAACCAATCGGGGACGCCATCAATAACGTCCCCATTTTTGATGCCCATATCCACTACAAGGAACCTGCCTGGGAAGTTTACTCGCCGGAAAACATCATTGTTCGCCAACTTTCATACCAAAATCGCTGATTGCTGGACAACCATAGAATACGGTGTCGTCCAAATCAACAACAAACGAAGGGAAATGGTGCGGTTGGTAGACAGCCAAATCCGGTGAACGAAACCACAATAAAATTCGCTGCCAAATTTCTAATGGAACGCCCAATTTCTCTAACTCCGGCACTGCCCAGGCCCCGGTTGTTAAAATCAATTTTCCGGCATGGATTTTCTGTTGATCGGTGATCACTTCTACACTATTTTGGGATGCTTTCCAGTCAATTACGGTCTCATTCGCAAATACGGTTGCGCCGTGTTTTTCCGCCTGCCGGATATGCTGCCGAACGCAGTATTTGATCGTGAGTGACGTATACGATCGTCGCCTGTAGTTGCTGATGGAGGCGTTTGATTTCGATGCGCATCTGAACGCGCAGTTTGGCGTCGAGATTGGAAAGCGGTTCGTCAAACAGAAATACTTTCGGTTTTCTAACCAAGGCGCGCCCAATGGCGACTCTTTGCCGCTGTCCGCCCGACATTTCCTTGGGGCGGCGCTGCAAGTATTCCGTTAGGCCCAGGACTTTTGCCGCCTCTTCTACCCGTTTCTTAATTTCGGCTTTGGGGTATTTTCGCAATTTCAGCCCAAAGGCCATATTCTCAAATACCGTCATGTGCGGATAAAGCGCGTAGTTTTGAAAAACTGAAAAACATGGAAATAACAAATAAAACATTGTGCACTTATTGCTGGTTCACCATCATGACGAAAAAAAAAATATATCAAAAGTAGGTAAAACTTTGCTTACCAAGGTTTAACTCAACAGTTACAGCTGTAGTTAATGAGCTTAATTTAAAAATTGGTGTTTTCAGGGCAAACGCTCTTTAAATTCACCTCTATTTCAACTTCCAAATGGGCAAGTGGCTCTGGTGCCTAATCTAATATGTTTCGCTTCCTTTAAAATCCGCAAAAAACATGCTTGATTTAGCACAAGGAAGGCATAATTAAACTGGTAAAAATACATCCGAGGGGAATTAGAAGGATACTAGGACTTTAGTACTACTTATGCATTTATAGTCAGTCTCTTCGGAAGGTGCGCCATCGCCTTAATCGAGCGCACCAGTTTTGGATCGTTGCCTTTCAGCTCAAGCTTTGGAATGCCCGAAGAGGGTCGTCGCCAGCGCTTTCTGCTGTGGCGACCGGTATGATGAGTACCACTGAACCTACATGTTCGGATTTGGGCGCCCGCTTCGGCTATAAAAACGGCGAGAGGGGTAGCTATTTTGGTGTAGAGAGAGGCCTTCTCTGCCCAAAATCCTACGAGGTCTAATTGGCGCTGGCTGCTTAGGTCAACGGTGTTTTCGTCCTGGCTGTGAGTTCTTAATCTGGTCCAGGAAGCGACATTTTGATTAAACTTCATTAATGTACACTTTTCTTTCTTTCGCCTCTTCGGTTTGGTAATTGTGACAGCGTTCCTCAACGAGCTCTCAGATTTGGAATTTTTAAAAGAACTTGAAGAAGTATACTACACTCCTCTGCATCAGCTTGGCTTAAAGCAAGGGACCAGGTGTACCACTGCCTTAAGCTGGTCGCCAATATCTTGGATGAGGAATAGTTTTCCGAAGAAAACCTCGCCCTGGTCGAAGACAACACTAGATGTGCACTCGAATCACTTATGAACGTTGCATAGTCTCTAAAGCTGGTAAATGTGGAGAGAATCTAGCTGTTATCGATCCTTTTAAATCTATATCTGGAACAGCACAACTTTTTTCTTAGTAAGAATTTTAATTGAGGAAACCGTAATAAAAAATAGTAAAACCAGCAAATTTTGAATGTCAAATTGGCTTTTTCATACCACAATTTCCATACGCCAAAGAAAAATTGCACCCCTTCTTTGTTCTTTTTCTTCTAAGCTAATAAACGACAGATATTTGAAAACTTTTGGCAAATTACGTCTATGAATCTGACGACAAACGATTAAAATATGGTAAAAAACTTACGATTAAAAAATTACCATGTCTCGGATTGTGAAAAGAGCTTACAAAGAACATGGTAACAAATTTTAGTTGATGATTTTTTTTTTGTTCCAAGATTTAATTTAATTTTTCGTCTGATTTATTCCGTTTTTTTTCTTACAAATTTACATGTCCTGGCAATGGCCCAGCTACACTGAAATATTTTAGCTGATTCGTCGAAGAGCAGGCGGTTATCTTACAAACCTTAACAGAGAACGAATTAAACCATCTTGGTTTTTAATGTAAAAATAGCAAAAAATGGCACCATACTAGACTTCTCTGGTAAAGTTAATATAATCTGCTTTCTTTCTAATCGATCCCAAATTACTCTTTGGTCGTATGTGTTTTAACGACACAACAAATCGGTTAGATATGGGCAGTTCTACATTTTTCAGCATCTATTAAGCGTCAGAAAAAAGAAGGAGTAGCGGCCGGATTGTTCTACTTAAAAATAAAACAATACCAAAGCAGGGACTTGCACACACACATACATAAACACAAACACAGACCAACACACACACAAACAAACACAGAATCCAACACACAAACAAACGAAGACAGACACAGAGACAGAATAACTAGGTTATTTTAAGCTAACCGACATAATCTATGCACGGTAGGTTGGGTTAGGTTCGATGGGCGTTTCATCTAACTTAACCCAACCTGATGTGTGTAGGTTAGGTCGTTTAGGTTAACCTAACCTAGTAGCATGTAAGAAGAAGACCGAATCCACTGACTGTGTTTTTGTGTGATTTCGTCTTTATGACGCCAACTAATTTGATGTAATAAGTAAATTAAATATAAGCCCCAAGACTAGGAACAACAATGCCACCAAGACTAACCAGGGGCGTTCCTAGTGTTGGTGGCATGCAAAACAAAATTGACCTCCCCCCTCCAAAAAAAAAATATATACGAATAATCAAATCACTAGTGTAATCGCATTTTGAAAAGATGTTTACCACAAGTGCCCCCAGTCGCATGACGAATGGGGCAACTACCCCATCCCATTTGAATGGCCCTGAACAAGCACAGATGATGCATTAATGGTCGTTCAATATCAACATGATCAATAATGTCGACGTCGACATTCACCGGTATGTCTGAAATTCCTTTTTCTCTGTTTAGATCATCCCGCGGATCGAACGTGCAAGTGCATGGTTTCGCTTCATACACATAGGCTTCATGGCGGTTGGCATCGCCAATCTTGTCACTATTTTCGATACCGGGATCAACACCCACAGTCGCTACGGCGCGGTTGCGATCGAACTGGCCGTGCCACTCCTATTCATCATCTGGCAATGGCGGCTCTCCCGCACAGCCACACCTTAGTTAGATCCTTGGCGATCGCTAGTCGTGAATTTGAAGCGGTGGAGTTGATGGTCCGTTGGCAATGAGGTCGTCCAACAGATCGGCCAGCTCGGTGGGTGCGAAATCGTCTGGGCTTTGTCGTATGTCTGCGCTGGTCCACCAGCGATATCAACATGCGTGATCAGGTAACGCCGGTTGTACAGTCCGGTCAGACCGTCGGTCAGCGCCATCTCGATGCTGCGCTCGTAAGTCTCCCGCAGGCGTCCATGGTAGCGCCAGCGGCGAATTTGCGTGCGGGCCCGGGCCAAAAGCTCATTGCGGTCGATCGGTTTGATCAAATAATCGTTGATTCCGAGATCGAACCCTTTGGCGAGCCGCTCCACCTGATCCTCTTCGACAACCAGCAGAATCGGTATTTGCCGGGTCCGCTCGGCCGAACGCAACCGGGAGCACAAGCGCAGGGAATCCTGCTCGCGCAAGTTCAGGTTGACGATGATCAGGTCGAAGTCCTGTTTACAAAGTCAGCTTGTATTTCATGGCGTTGAGCAAAGTGGGGGTCTTCCCATCTCTGAGTGTATATTGAATGTGATTACGGATGAAATGCAAATTTCTGATTTTTCTTCAACTGCAATAATCTCTGTATTTAAATTTTGAGCAAACTTTACTGAGTCGGACACCATTGTAAATGCAAAAAAGCGTCCTGCGCCTGTGTTGGTTGTGTTCAAGTCAGCTGAAACTGCAAGAAAAGTATTTTCATGTAAGTCAAAACTTGCTCAGTCGGAAATATTTGTTACAAAGTCCTTACCTTAGACCTTAGATCCTCCTGTGCCTCCAGAGGCGCCCAGGGCATCAACGAGAAGCCGCTCAGGGTGCAGAAGTCGACGTGCGCTTCTTCGATCACGAACGGATCGACGGATACCTCTGGCCGACCCGCTACGTCGAACGCATCCGCCGACCCCTCGACGTGTTCGCGCACCGCTGGACCCTGGAGTCCGTCGACGTCGATCCGGACGACGCCCCCGAGTCGATCCTCGAGTTCGACCCCGCGACCTGAGGGTCCTCGAGTCGCGGGTCGCCGCTCAGCGGTCCCCCCGGATGCGTCGACGGATGTCGATCAGGCGCCCCGCCTGCTGGACGATGGCGGGCACCTCGTCGATCGTCTGTTCCACGCGCAGCGCGTAGGCGAGGATCGCGAACACGTCACCTGCCATAGACTTCGAAAATAGATTATATTATTTGCCATTATAAACGATTAAATACGGCTATATTTAACATGCACAACCCCACCTACCCCCAAATCTACATCTACAAACGAATTGTCCAGGCAAAGCTGTTTATCGACAATAATTATTCCCGGAAAATCAACCTGGAAAACATTGCAAATGAAGCATATTTCTCGAAATATCACTTCATCAAATTATTCAAACAAATTTACGGTTTAACCCCGCACCAATATCTAAAGTTGCGCAGAATCGAAGCCGCTAAAAATTTGTTGAAAACCAGCCGCTATAGCATCATCGAAGTATGTTTTGAAGTGGGATTTGAGAGCGTAACGTCTTTAGGCAGATCAATTTCTTTTTCTCTTGTTTTAGTTCTAAAAAGATTTTAGTCCTTTTATTGGAGTAGAATTTTAAACCACATCAGTGTTTTTTTTTCTAAATTTAGGAAATATATTTTCTGATCTTTGAAACCTCATTGAAGCTGAAAACAGTTTCTTGTGCTTCATTTAAGAAGAAGATCTGTTTTATAAGGATTTTTTTCATAAAACAAAGATTTTTAAGGATCATCTAAGGTCACTTCCCTGTACAGAAAAAAGGAATAGAGATAGGTACTTCAAAATATTTTCCCAGGACATGCTTTAGTCTATAGACCTATCCCTAGATTTTTTTTTCCTAACTCACCCCATTATGCTTTTTGATTATCTTTTTCCTGCATAGCAATTGAGAAATCATATCCCAATTGAATAGCTTCAGGGGAAAGATCCTTAATAGATTCTAGATCTCTACCCTCAATCCTTATACGTTCTCCAATTGCACACATCTTCCAATTATCCGACATGTCCTGATGTTCCTGGCCAAGCTCACTTTGAACTTGGTTTCTCCAGTTAGTCAGAGTCATCTTTTCGATGAGATCCTCTGTTTTTTGGCTGTAAAACACTCGTACCATGCAAAAAGTATCTTGCAGAAATACTTAGGTTTACCGTTTATTTTTTGCCAGAGTTTTCAAATACATTTGTCATGGCACGATTCATGATTTATTCCAAAATATGACAAAAATAGAGTACTTTAGTAATAAAATTATGGAAACTACAACAGAGAACTAAGGAAACCAGGCCACCCAGAACGAACTATAACTAACCAAACTAATCTAACCAACTCTATATATTAAATATTTAAAATGTCCCCATTGATCCTTGAAGTCCTTAAGTTGTAGAATAACTCTAGCAATAACTTTAACATATTCTTGAATTTCAATTAACGATGTGATATACTTGATTGTTTCACACGTTGAGTTAAGTACTTCACCATTTTAAAATTTTTACACGAACCTTAAGTCAAAAAACCAGTCATAAGTTTCCTTGACTTAAGCACTTTGCTATAAACCACGGAGAAATACCCTCTTCACGAAAATGTCCTCTAGTACAATCAATTCCAGTGAATATTTACCCAGAACAATTACTCTTAACAACTTCGCGCATAAAATTGAAACGGAAAAGAGAAAGCAAGACACACAAAAAATCTTGCAAACTCCCCCGATGTAAAATTTCCTCTGACAACTTCCCCCCGGAAAAATCCGTCCCCATGTGAAATTCCCCCGTGGAAAAAAAAAACAAAGAAAATTCATCCTCCCCACCCGAAAATGTATGCATACCTCCCGATAACAAATACTATACGTAAACAGTAGGCAAATTTTATAACTTAAACACCTTTACAGGGGGCTGTGGTGGGTCAGGCAAGCGATTCGAGCTGGGCCAATCGGTCCAGGGGATTGGCCGCGACGCCACCAGCGGCATTCAAATCAACGACACCGAGGTCTCTCGTCGCCACGCGGAGTTGCGACGCGAACAGGACCAATTCTTGGTGGTGGACCTGGGGAGTTCCAACGGCACCTTTGTCAACGGCACGCGGGTGAGTCAAGTCCCGCTTTCCAGTGGTGACCGTTTGCAGGTGGGCCGGACGCTCATGATCTACACGGGATCTCCCAATCCCTCCGCGTCCGTGACGCAGGTCGACATTACCCGACAAGGGGAAGGGGACTCACGAATCGTTTCGACGGTGCCGCAGGAGCAGGGGCAATTGTATGTAGGTTGAATTTCTAATAAGGGTGGAACAAACTTCTTCTTTCAATTGCAAAAGAATCGTTGTTGAATAGAAGTTGATTTGTCACATCTGTCCATTTATACAACGTAATACCATAAATTGTCTGTTTTTTTCGACATAGAATGGCAGTGGGGTCTTAGAAATTTTGTTTACCTAATTTAAGGTATTACATCGAAAATAAGTCGGTTATATGGGAGAAAAGGTTACTAACACTATGCAAAGAATCCGGATTGATGATTAGTAGTAGGTGATTTGGAAAGTATAGTAACCGGTGTGAGTGTACTAATGTGTCTGGGGATAGGCCGAGTCTAATTGATTAAGTTTTGGATGAAATGTCACTTCCTTATGGATTGGATCTGAATAACCAGATGAATGTCGATAAGTCCTCGACCCTGTTGATTGCAAGAGCAAAGATCCTGTCATCACAAGAAATCATTGATTTCAGTGTTCGAGTAAGAGACTGGCTCAATGAAAACGCACCGCACATTGTCAAACATACCGGCACCGGCACCAGCATTATGTTTGCCAACATAGGCCAACGAAATATCAAGAGCATGTTATTCGGTACGACGATTGCGCTGATCTTTATCTCATTTGTCCTGATCATAGCTCTTCGTTCGGTCAAGATCGGTTTAATCAGTCTTATCCCCAACCTTGCACCGGCCGCCATGGGATAAGAGCCATGGCTAATTGGAGAAAATGGCTAATAGGTATATCAAAGTAATCTAGAAATTGTAAGTCTAGGTGTATTATTTATTAGAAACAAAACTACGTCAACTGGACACGAAAAAAGACTCATTTTGAAGGATGTTTAAAAAAAATATAGAAAAGTAAAGAGCCATGCGGTATTCAAATACGAGATGATATGAAATAAAGTCGTATAATCAGTTGAACGTGAAACGAACAAAGATGATTATTCTGAGGGCTTAAATATTATATTTCGCTTTGCTTTCAACAAAGGACATTCTAAATATTCCTCGTTTATAGTTATTACGCTGAATAATCGAAAACCGATCAGATTTTTTTTCGCAAATAAATCACAATGGCTAATAGGCTGCCAACATGAACAGCGACATCAAAGCCAAGGCCTTGTTTCTGCCAACCCAATAACTCAGCAGGCAAAAGCAAATGCCCAGACGAAGAGATTGGCAAAAACTCTGTTATTCCTTGTATGATTGCCAGCACAATTAATTCAAAAATTGTCATGTCGTTTTTTCCGTTTTATTCAACTTTCTTTTTGCCAAGAAAAGCTACTGCGCCAAAGTTTCTGTGACGCTTTATCAAATTTGTTCCACAACTCGCTAAACTGTTGATTTTTTACTGGATGAATAACATTTGGCGCTATTTCAGACAAGGGAAGCAACACAAATGGGCTTGCAACAAAGTCAGCATGGTTTTTCTGGATCGGCGGGAAGAACATTTTGACGACTTCACAAAACTGCTTCACAGCCTTCGCGAAGAAACCGAGTTGATTGCACGTAACAAGCTGGAGTACATGTTTTTGTTTTCGCTGTGGGTCGTCAAAAAACTCAAAGGGCATGCTCGCGGCGCGGCCAAGACGGACCGGTGCCAGGCGACCAGCCTGCTGACGAATTTGGGGCGACCGTTCGCAAGATCGCCTCTCACCCAAGCCAGCGGCAAGATTGCGGCCGGCGGATTGGACGTGGAAACGATCGAGGTCGTGGCGCCGGTTCGCACTCACACCGAAGTCGCATTTTCAGAAGGAAACTAACAGATGCTGTTTTTCTTGCTCCAAATGCAATTCTCATGGCTGAGGGTTACATCTAATACTATTCACATGGATGAAGCAAGGTAATTCAGAAGGCACTATGCGTACGTTACCCAGGTTACCAAAATAGCATATCTACAATATGTTGGAAACAAGTTAGGAAATTAACTTGAAACTCTAATAAGTGTTGGGGGTGAAATTAGACCTCAAATTTCGACTTGAGGGATGGGAGAGGAGGTAATTAAATCTTGTCTCCGATGAACAAGAAAGTTTTTGTGCTACAAACCCCGATTGGACATAGAGCCTATTCCCGGGTAGGTAGCAAGGTAAATTGAAAGTAAGATAGGAAACTGGCCTTTGCTGTCTAACACCTGCTGTCGTGTACGTAAAACAATGCTTGCTCACGAATGGTCTCACAATTGTTACAAACGTTCACTCCGCACGTAAAATCAGGTAACTTTCTCAATGAACCTTATCTTTTGGATGACGTGAGCGTGGATCTCATGGAACAAATTAAACCAAAGGGGGAAAAGAAATTACTTTTCTATGGTTCCGTGGTAAAAAGTGTGCTTTAATTTCTTTGGTTTACGTTAGTGACGTATTTTGACAGTCAACCAAGGAAATGTAATTTCTGGTGTGACATATAAATCCACCTTTTTGAAACCTAATTTATTCTCTTGTGTGAGCCCCCCCAAAAAAATAAACAACAACAAAAAACAAATGAAAACTTAATTTCTCAGCCTTGACACAAAACAAAATATGTCTTCCAAAACCATTTACAAAATTCAATAGATAATCTCTCGAGAACATCAGAAATAAACTGAAGCTTCAGATTAGGTCATTTCTTCGAAGACGATTACCGTTAATACGTTGTATAATTGTTGTATAATATAACTTCACTGTTTTGTCCGGGGTTACGGACATCTCCAATTATACCGTAAAATATAAGGTGACTTTTCTTGAATAAAACAACTTTTAAAAAAAATAAACAAAATGTATTCTAAAACAAACTTTTTAAAAACACTATAGACATTAGTGCAGAATAAAACTGATAAAAATATAAAAACCAAACCCTAAAACAAAACACAAAACTAAAATAGGATGACCCTTTCTGAGTAATGGTAAAAGGGGAACTCCTTTCACCATTACTAAGAAAGGATCATCCTATTTTAGTTTTGTGTTTGGGAGGAAGAAAAACATTGATAGTGATTTCCATGCAAAAAATGATTTTCATTGTTGTTCTAGTCAAATGACTACAAGTTTCCCGTACAAGGTTGTGGGCCAAGGTAATTCCAATGGTGTAATTTTTGTTTCGATTAATCTTCATTTTTAGGGGCTTTAGGCTATGTTTTTGGTTACTGTGGGCTGTGATTTGTGCTTTACCAAATTTATTATTTATTCTCATCCTAAATATGCAAATGTATTAATGATAAGAGTTATTCATCAAAAGCTACTAGTACGCTTAAATTTGCTTAGTCTCAGAAATAGGAATTGAACTCCCTCAAAAATGAGTGCAATTTAAAGATTGTCAAAGAAGGATGGTCATGCTTGTGGTCATCCATAGTCTTTAGGTGTAGATTAATAAAAGATAGTTCATTTGAATAGATATTCAAATACCTTTTGTGCTATTTGTGTCAAAAAAAGATCATGCCAAAGAAACAAAATCTGAGAATTCTTTAAAGGGAATTTATGTAACCTCCCAGTTCAGACCCAACACTAACATGCAGCATCCTTGTATGATCGCATCAGGTCGCCCGATGGTCAGATCGACAACATCATGCAGGCGCACAGCCTTCGGCCGCATACCATGGATGGCCATATGGCACTCTACAAGCAGGTCCTGCATCACTCTTCGAACAGCCTGCCCAAGTGGTTCCTTGAAGCGGTCGGCTACTATGTCAGTGTACTGAATGAATGCGCCTATTGCGCCGAACACCACTTCACGGGGATGGCCAGGCTCCTCGGCGATGACGCAAGAGCCGAAAAGATTCGCGCCGCCTGCGGCGGCGACGATCCGGCCGCGGCCTTTGAGGGCAGGGAACTTGCCGCCATGGCATATGCCCGCGCGCTGACACGTGGAAACCCCTAACCCCCCTCTGGATACATCCTTAGTTTCAGTCTTAAGTCGGCTGGGTCGCCAGGTTCGGTTTATTTCTCTGCTTTATTAAAACAAAATTACCTTGACTGAAAGCAGGTTCAACTGAGTAGGTGACGACTGATAGCAGGATTGCGAATGGCGTTTTTACATGCAATTTATACATTACAAATGTTTGACCTACAAAAGTATAAAGTAATTTTGGGGTAGCCAAATTTGCTTATAAAACGATTGTTGGTACCAATTAGATATTCAAAGATAGGGCTGTTGCCCGAACCTAGCCCATCTCCTGCCTATCCTGAACGATGCACCTGCGCGTCAGCCTAACTTCATACGAGAACAGCTAGTAGTGTCTATCAAAATTTTGATTGTTTTTATTTTTCCGATGTCATAAGACATTCTGCGTCTGGTACTTGAAACTTATTTACTTTCAAGTAGAGTTGGAGAATGTTTTTTCTCTGAAGAGTTTTTCCTTTTCTTCTTGGGTGGTTGTTGCCAGGCAACATAAAGGCAATGAGATCCTATTTCAATAAAACAAGAAAATTTTAGCTGAAGAGTGAATAGATGCAAAAAACAAAATAGCTCTGATACCGAGAGAGGGAGGAGAAGGGGGAGAGAGAAGAGAGTAGCAGGTCTCGAAATTTATATTTCTGAGTGCCTTTAAAAAAAGTCCCTTTTTGGTTATCGCAAGGGGGCGCGACAGTATTATCTCACGAACACCTTAGAGAAATCTAAACACACTATATACAAGTCGGTTATCGCAAGGGTGTATTATCAATACGTCAATCAACAACTGCAACTGCGACGATTTAAGACTGTGACTATTGCGTTTGTGACTACTTACATCTGCAAATACTTTTAAACGAGACTAGTAGCGATTCCGACTAAAACTACTTGTGATTACTTGAAATTGCGATTGTGATTACATGCGACTGCGACTGCAGCAGCTACTTACGTCTGTTGCAACTTACGACTGTGACTACGAATACTCGACATGTGGCTGTGACTGCTTGCAACTACTTATGACATTATTCAGAAACACTTTCAATCTTTCTAGGTTTTTTCTTGTTTAAATCCTTGGATAAAGTTCTATCCATACAAAAAGTGGTTAAGGCTTTTTTTTGCTCTCATTTAATGACGAGAATGGGATTTATATTCTTACATCTTAGGGATAATGATATGAAAGTTTACTTGTTAGCTGTATTTTTTACCGTAAAAGCAGCTGAAGGTCCTCTTCGAAAGTTTAAAGACAGACAAAGCTAAAGATAGCCTTTAGACAAAGCTAAAGACTCTTCTCAGCCATTCAAGCTGGGTATTCAAAGCTATTCGAGTCGTCTTAAACATTCTAAGGATCCTACAGTGAAAATATTCTTAGTGCACGGTTTACACATTTTTTATAGCTACTAGCAATGACGAAATTTCGTGTCGAAAAGAAAAGCTGGTTGTATCATGTGATTATCTGTATATTGGCTCTCTTGTCAGCGCTGCCTGGCTGGATCAATATTTTTTCACAAAAGAAAGATACACTTTTTTGTATTTGTGTCGGAATCACTGATGGTTGTTTCAAAATTCCATCAGTAAGAAAACTGTTCTTTTTAAATGGACCGTCTATCTTTTTCTATCATATTCTAGCTTTCTATTTCGTCTTTCTTGACAACCGTCACCATAATAGATCTAGAGTGAGGAGCAAATACAAATTTTACTTGGGACTAACTTTTGTCCCCTCGCGGTCCTTGACGACCATCTTCGCCAGCAGATCGCGCAGCGGCCCGGGGACGTCGGGCAGGGTCTTGCCCATGTCCGGGAACGGCTCGCGGACCTGCTTGACCATGATCGCGCGGGCGGTGTCGCCGTCGAAGGGCGGCTCGCCCTTCAGCATGTGGTAGAGGGTCACCGCCAGCGAGTAGATGTCGCTGCGCGGGTCGATGTCGGTGCGCCCCAGCGCCTGCTCCGGCGAGCAGTAATAGGGCGTGCCCTCGGTCATGGCCGATTTCTCGCCGGTTCCCGCCTCCTGCGCCGGCTTCGCCAGGCCCAGGTCGCAGAGCTTCGCCCGCCCGTCGGCGCCGATCAGCTCATTTTTGCGTTTGTTTATTTCTTAGAGATTTTATTGAAAGCGATTGGTTTTTTTTTTAGCCAAGACTATGCATATTTCACACCGCTGTGATAATATGTGCCTTGCCCACCCGAGCAATCAATTCAAGAGGGGGGAGGGGTTGTTATTGGAAGAAAAGTTTTATTTACGCTTTAGCACGTTTTACAAAGCTCCTATAAGCAAAATTGAAGAATTTTGCATTTTCGCTAGAAAAAGATCATGAATGCGTGTATGCAGTGGGACAGTTTGGCTAAAATAAATGTCTATGTTAGCCGTTTATATTGAAGGACCAACTGCATCTTTTAAAATTAATTTGCTACCATACGGCTCCATCGCGACCGAGGGGCCGGCGACGGGGCGCTGTCTGGTGATGGTCTCGCCGGACGCCGAGCGCACCATGGCCACCTATCTGGGCGCCGGACAGGATTTCAGCCCCGCCGATGTGGACGCGGCCATGGTCGCGGATGCCCGGATCGTGTTCCTTGAAGGCTATCTGTGGGATCGCCCGGCCGCCAAGGACGCCTTTCGCCACGCCATGGCCATCGCCCGGGGCGTGGGCGGGCGCGTCGCGCTGACGCTTTCCGACAGTTTCTGCGTCGAGCGCCACCGGCCCAGCTTTCGCGAGATCGTCGCCGGCGAGGTGGATATTCTGATCGCCAATCATCATGAGTTGATCAATGGATTGTAAGAAGACTACATCTGTGAGATTTTCACCAATAGAAGATTCAAGACCAACTGAACTGTACTTCCAACTTTTAGCTCCGACTAGGTAGCTCTAAATCTGCTTGGGTATAATCTAACATGAAGCATTAACTTAACCATAAACAGGTAATACCACTTTATTTGTTAATAAACAATGTTTTCACTTAAGTACTCTCCCAAACACTTAATTTAGCCTTTCGTTTCTTCGTTGTACTTAATCTACATAAAATAGTATTATTGAGAGCTATCCAGACTCCTTTATTAAGACCTTTGTTTACCTTTCTGGAGAGTAGGGTGGGTATCGTCTTGTAGGTGACTGTCAAAAAGAAGACGTTTCAGATTCGTTTAGCTCCAAGATTACCTGACTTAATTTTAAACATTGAATAGCCTCTTAAACAGAAGTAAAAATCAATAACTCCGAATTGTAGCTTTAACAAAATTTAATTTCGAAATATTAAAAATATATATGCGTTCTTAGGTTTTAGACTAGTAATGCACCTTTGCCTTAAAATTTACAATTACAGATGTGGAGGAGGTGACACATTCAAAACCTTTTTTTAGACGGTAGGTGGAATCCACAATGATTTCGACAAAAAAGAAGACGTTTCAGATTCGTTTAGCTCCAAGATTACCTGACTTAATTTTAAACATTGAATAGCCTCTTAAACACTCGTAAGACGAAGAAACCAGGCAGCAATGCTCCTTTGTTTGTGCAGGAGTTGCAAGAGTCACAAATCTTTTCACAGTCAGAAGCTCACCTAGGGAACTTTGGAAAGATTCAAATAGAAATACAAATTTCAGACTCTCCTTCCATATTTTCGTTCAATGACCCTGTAACTGGTTTACATACAGAAAAAAAACCGTGACAAGGCAGGAATTTTCAAAAAAATGTTCCCTTCAATTTTCCTGCTGATAGCATCCTCAGTTGTGATAGAAAAAGTTAAGTGGACCATATTCCCTTAAATGGTTATGATTTTACCTCAGATGAGATATACAAAGAACTGATTAAATTACGCCGAGAAAGCTTCCTTTCCTCAATGGATTAACAAGGTCAGATTCGCATCTATATTAAGCTGTGATATCATTTTTGATATCACTGTGATATTTGTGATATTAACTGTGATATCATTTTTGCCGAGTTGATTTTTTGACGTATTCTAATAGCATTTCTATGTCTTTTGATGTACGTTTTTCAACTTTTGGTTAGTATGGGCTGTGATTTGCTCTTTACTGTGGCAGCTACTGCCACAACCATGATAAGAAACAAGTGCTCTGACCCACCCTGTATGCGTAAATTTATCTGGGGAGGACACAATATACCCCCTCTTTGTGTTAACTAGTTTAATTTCTAGATAAATTGTACTATGTCTTTATTTCTCTTTAGTCACGTGGTTAAAAATCAAAACTTAAAAAAAACATATTTAGGCGAAAACAGCATAGAACTGAACGCACCTGCATGCAGTGATGGGCTTTGGCTAATCGCTCTTTCAAGTTTCACAATTTTCACGAGTGTTTCGATCATTTTCATATAATTGTCTGTTTTCTGTTGTTTCGACAGAAAATGTCGCAATGGAAGAACTCTGGCTTCCGCAAAGAATGCTTAATTTAATTCAAAAGTCAGTAATTAAAACTTCTGTCAGTTTCTTACATCTCTTTCCTACTTAAATGCAAGAAAGAAATCTAAATAAGAAATGGAAGCAAAAGGAAAATGGGCGTTAAGATTCTATGGCTTTTGGGGGTTGTTTCCCCCTATTTTCTAAAATAAGACAAATTTTCTCAGGCTCGTAACTTTTGATGGATAAGGTTAAACTTGTTGAAACTTATATACTTAAAATCAGCATCAAAATGCATTTCTTTTGATGTAGCTATTGGTATCAAAGGTCCAGAGGGGGTTTAACTCCCCTGGAATTTTGTCTGACTCGTAAAAACGCAACAAAAATGTATGTTTGTTACAAAAATGTGACAAAAATGTAATGTTTCTTTTTACCCCCCCCCTCCTAAAAAAGAAACAAATATTGCCTTGCTTAGAAGTCATGCAAGCAATTTTATTTTCCCCTCGATTTAACTGCAGTAGTATCTCGGCTAATGCACGTTGGGCCTTGCGCACAATGCACAGCTGTGACTTAATTGATGAATACGCTGCAAAATATTGCGCTTCCATTCTACTGGTTCTTTCCCCTTTGAAAATGACAGCAAATTGACTTGGTTCATTTCAAAATCTTTCTCTTTGTGGTGAATATTGATGAGCTTTCAATACTTCTCGGCAAAATAGTTTTTCTATTTTTGATGGTTTTAAAAAAATACATAACAGAAGTGAATAATTCTGCATTGTATTCAAGTATATATGTGGATGTTTCAGTTTTGTAATACTTGGTACAACAATCAATTTTTGTTGTTTGACTTCACAAATGTAAGTCATCTTAATTGCAGAAATTACACAGGCATGATCTAGAAACACTATAAATAACAATTTATTCATGCATGATCTTCTGCATTTTGCATTTCGAATCCACTGCGACGAAAGTTTAATCGGGATGGACAACATTTCCCGGCATCAGCTTTCTGGGCCAAGTGATCAGTAGTCAATCCTTTTATGATCCACAGCCATTTTGGTCTCCGTGGACTTGAATTAATAGGAAATGGTCTTTCAATCTAGAAAATATTCCAGAAATTTAAATTCCAGATTCCCCCTTTCCCCAATTTTCTCTGAAAAAAGTGGTATTTTTTTCACGGGTGATTTCGGCCGATTTTGTATACCATGAATCAAATATAAATAATCCGTGGTGGATCTAAATGAGAAAAAGGCAGAAAAAGTATTTAACAGCCCACCAAAACTAAGAGCTAATTCATTGAGTATCTAAGCATGACAGAGAGCCTCATTTAGAAAGACATGCACCACCATGTTATCTATTTTACTCTCTTGATTTGAACAACTCTCTTTCTACTCTCTTTCTACAAGAATTTGAAAGCTATCTTGACTTGCTCTTTAAAGTCCTGAAAATGTATCCTGGCTTGCTCTCTACAGTTTATAAAATTAACAATTGTTTACGATAACAATTGACAATTAACAATAATAGTCAATAATTAACAATAATTAACAACATTTGTCTTTTGACCAAGTTCAATATCCTATCCGTTTAATTTCAACATCTCTTGAATATTGATGCAAACAGTCTTTCAATTTAGCTCAGTGTCCTGAAAATTTGAAATATTACCCTTAGCCGGTCCTGAGATTTTGTAGGTACATTCTATGAACAACGTGGGCACAAATACACTTTTTTGATAAACTGGATGCGCATAGTGTTCTTTAAATTAGTTTAATACCCTTCCTTCCCTGAAAGTTTCAACTTAATGCCCTTAGTCGTTTCAGAAACATTACAAATTACAAAAGCTTTATGTAAACATTGGGCAACTTGAACAACTTACAGCCCTTATCCATGGGGATGTTGCGGGCGCGAACGAGGCGCCGTCGAACACCAGCTCGTCCTGGCCGCCAACTTGGTTGATGTAGATCATCGGCAGGCCGCTCTCGGTCACACGGCTGACCGTCAGGCTGAGGCGCAGGTCGTGCTTGTCGATCTCCCACGGCGAGCCGTTGGGTACAATCAGCAGTTCCGCCCCGGCCTCCTGCAGGCACTCCACCACGTCCTCGTGCCAGATGTCCTCGCAGATCGGCACCCCCAGCCGGACGCCGCGCAGATTGATCGGCCCCGGCATCGGCCCATGGGCGAAGGTACGCACCTCGTCGAACACGTGGGTGTTGGGCAGGTGCACCTTGGCGCGCCAGCCGACGATCTCGCCTCCTCTCTTCTCGATGATAATTCCTTTGTAAATATAATCTAATGGTCACTACCTATGAGCCTCTTAAGACTGAGTAAACCAGAGCTTCTGAACTTTATCAAACCAAAGACTCCAACCGATGTCACGTCATTACACATAAAAAATGAACTGCACTGTAAATGTAGTACTTAATTGGAAAAGAGAAAATTGAAATTTGCCGGACACATGCTGCGCGGTTCTGCGAGTGATCATCATACCTTGATATTAGAAGGATATATCACGGGGAAGAGAGACACGTAGACAGAAAAAGACATGAATAGACAACATCAAAGATTGGATGAATGTTGAGATACTCTCGCGTGCCAAATATGATCATGCGTGTTGGTTGCTAGCGACAGGTCTGACGCCGGATCCTCAGGAGTATCACGCCGAGCATAATCAGGACCTACAAAGTTCTCGGTTTCCCCTATTTCTAGGTGGCGAATACCATTGTGCCGACGGCTCGCGGGTACGCTCTCCTCACCATCCGGAAAGGAACACAGAGTGGCTCCGTCGTATTCGACGCTGTCTTTCTCAATCACACCGATCCCAATTGGGCCAACTAGATTTGGCGTGTGAATCAGAAGGTTTCCGTCTAGCCTCAGGCGGTGAAATTGACGATTCAAGGGTTGCTAATCTTCTTTTCCGGCTTTCTGGTCGGGAATTCCCAAACAGCCCTTTCGACCAGGGTTTTAAATTGTAATTACCAAATTTAGTACAAATCCAAATCAAAGTCACGAGGTCGGAGTCTAACACCAGAGCATGTTGAGAAATTCTTTCTTGAAGACCACCAACGGTAGACCCTTCTTCCGGAATCTTTTAAATGAGCAAGAAAATATCCAAGCATGGAAACTGTTTGAACATTATACCCTTTAAATACGTCCGAAGAGCCTTAACGTTTTATCTCTGCGTACTTATTGAAATGATTACCTTTCCTGTCTATTCTCTCTCTATCTTAGTCAAACACCCGTTAAAACTTTAAAACTGCGGAAAAGATAGGATTTTTTCAAAACTCAACTTCTTTTCTCTCACACTTATGGTGCTTTTCGCCAGAGTGAATTAACTGATGCGTTTTCAATTTATGCAAACGAAAGAATGTTTTCTTGCAAATCTCACACTCATGGGGCTTTTTGCCAGAGTGAATTAATTGATGCGTTTTCAATCTATCCAAACGAGAGAATATTTTCTTGCAAATCTCACACTCATGGGGCTTTTCGCCAGAGTGAATTAATTGATGCGTTTTCAAATTATCCAAACGAGAGAATTTTTTCTCACAGATTTCACACTCATGGTGTTTTTCCTCAAAGTATACTTTCCGATGCGATATGAAACAGTCAAAACGAGACAATCTTTTCTCACAAATTTCACACTGATAAATCAGTTTCTGTTTGTTTTTTAAATAGTTTGTTTGTGTGATTGTTATCGGGCGTACCCCCCGAAAAATCCTCCCCACGAAAATCCCCCCGCAGAAACTTCCCCCTACACTGTGAATATTTATAAAATTTAACATCCACAGAGAAAGTATGGCAAATAAAAAAAAAGGATTGTTTGTATTTCTCTTTTCGTGTTTTTTTGGAGGGGCGTTGAGTTGTCATAGCAGGATAAAAAATAAGCATTGGGGCTATGGGGGTGGGATATTGACCCCAAAGACAAACTTACTAGACATTTTGAAGTTTTTGAACAAAACAGATGTTACAAACTTGATTTGATATCCTAGAGTTAAAGCGTAATAGTGACCAATCCTAATGTTGTGACGTCACCGCCATCTAGTGTGTCCTCCTTATCACCATCTGTTCCTCCGAATCAACGGGTAAAGGCCGTTCCTTTTTCGAAAAAAAGTGGCAAAGCAATAAAAAGCAAATTCGATCTACTTCAGGCTGAATGGCAGAAAACAATACAACATACTCAACAGTTGCAGCAACTTCAGCAGCTTCAACAGTTGAACCAGCATCTCCAACAGCAGGTCAGTTTCTTAAATTGTATATTTCCAAAAATATTGCTTAATAACAGAATTTACTTGTTGTTTTTTAAACGAAATTTTATTGGTAAAAAAAAAAAAGAATTTTTCGTGTATAGAAATATAAAATTTGTTGCGGCTACAAAACTTCGATTTAGTATTTTTTTTTTCTTTTTTTGTCGCTGATTTTGGGATTTCAATTTTCTGCGAGGAAGTGGTTAAAGTTTAGGGATGAAAACCTACAAAGAAGGGATTTGACCTTGATAGTTCTAATGGTATGCGTTTCGTTCCGATCTTCTGCAGTTTTTGGTGGGATCTAACTTTTGTCTTTGCAATTATTTCTTACTGCTTAAATGTAGCCTAGATAGTAGTTGTCATTCCAGATCAGCTTCAGTTTCAAATGGTAATACTTTTGCATTAAATGATTTCTTTCCGAATGCATTTAGAGAATTTTCAAGTACCAGTAACCTAGTTTCTTGCAAAGTGTCAAGGGGAGTTTGAATGCTGAGGCGTCTAAAAAATGTGCTTCCTCTGTGCTTAAAGTTTTAATGTCACTGTACCATACTTTAATAGCGTCGTATATAAATTATGGTTGTTTAATCTTGGCTAGTAACTTTAAGTCTAATTATAGGAGAGTTCAAGTGCAACAGAATAAGGCAATAAGAATTCTAGAAAATAATGATCGTGGAAGCACTAGTAGTGTGTCTATATATAAGAAATTTGATATTTTGGATGTTGAAAAAATCAAAGACATGCAGATTGGTGTTCTAATATATCAGTGTCATCAGAATTGAGGGCCTGGTATTTTTGACCTCGGTAGACGGCACTTGTACTAAAGAGTTGTCCAAAAAGGTAATGTCGAGGCTCAGTTCCCTAACGAAAGTGTGTACATCAAAGTTGTGCGAAAGTATACGAATATATGGCTCACAACCGCACTATAATCCCCCTCATTTTCCCTATTCTCAGGGTACACACATAGATTGTCGCGGAATTGTCCAGGTGGTGAGAGGATGGCCGTTTCAATATAGGCCCTTTGTGATGCAGGTATGCGAACCTAAAGAATAATAAGGGCTTATTACGTCATTGAAACACTTGATTTTATCCCGTGACAGAGTTTAAATTAGGTTGAAAGAGAATAGGATAGTTAAGAGTTAATGTATGATGCCTAAGACCGTGTGCATGTGTCTGAACGCAAGTTCTTCCTGACACTATGACTTTTAAACAATTTAGTGTAAAGCTATTCGGTCTTGTTCATTCGCAGCGAAAACATTGTTTTTCCCATCTTCACCAGAGTCGTCTGAAGCCACCGATCAGTTCAAGATCATCCTTTACTGTGTTTAGTCATGTAATTGCTTGTTCTTGCTACTCCTTCTTCCAATGAGCAGAAGCTCTGTTCATTAGGCCTCCGAGAGTGATTTAAGACGTTGACACTTTACTAGTATCATCTTGTGCAAAAAAAAAAATAATCACAACTTGGGAAAAAACAAATTAAACAGATTCACCAGAAGAGAAATTAAGCTTGAGTGAAAGTTTCACGGAAAAACCCAATTAACAGAAGGAATTTTTAGGGGGGGATTTTCACAGAGAGGAAAGGTGGGTATCCTGGAATGATTGGAGAATAACAATTTTATATCAAGTTACAATCTTAACATTGATGTTTACAAGCTATAGAATAAAAACATGTCTAGAAATTTATTAAATACAAAAATTAATTTGTACTAAAATTGAAAAGTAACATTGGAACTTAAAACAAACAAAAAACGTTTTATATACAGGAAGGGGGGAGGCTCAACCAGTGGTTCCTCCTTTTTAGCTGTAAAAGCCGAAGTCTAATACTTTGGTCCAAATCTATTCAAGAATGGTTCTCCAACATGAAGTATTTCCATAAATTGGGAAAAAGTATTGGGAAAACTTTCTCATAAATTAGGATTGATTGGGACAATTAACCGACCAAAGCCCCTAAGTGAAAGAAATGGCTTTGACATAAAAGCTGCTGTTTGACCTAATTTATCCACAATCCAGACTTTTATTTTTATTCTCATCCCAAAATTGTGTACTTATATGCTAGAAACAGAAGCTTTCCCAAAGACTTGTTAAAAACTTACATTGTAAATTTTTGAAGCCCGATAAGGAAAATTGTACTTTTTGGAGACACAATATTCTTGTCGTTTGGTTTATTTATTTCTTGGAACGCTAAGCATGGCTATTTGCTCTCCATCGTGTTCTCTTAAAAGGAAACTAAAACTATACATTTCCAATCAAACGAGCCTCTTCTAAAGATAACACGACCATCCCTTCCATAAAAATCTTATATGCCCCTTGGGCATAACTTACAATACTTACGACCAGACTTTGGGGAATTCTGTCAACCGAAAAGGCCTTATTTTACGAACTTCGGACTATATTTGAACAAATTACAATCTCCAATTTCTATCGAATGCACTTGTGGGAAATACGACGTTGGGGCGGGGGGCTACCCTCCGACTACTTTTACTCATAAAAAAGGCACTAGAACATCTGATTTACAATCAAATGAGACCCCTCCGGAGACTTCACAAGAGTGTGGCGAACAGATGAACAGTTTTGCGTCCGCAATTCCCAGCCTTGACCCTCCCCGCCGAACGGCATGGCCTTACGTCTGAGTCTGTCGGTATCGCCCTGAAAGGCCGCATGGCCGTCCATCTGGTGCAGATTTTCCTGGAGAGAGGTTAATGGCGCATAACGATTACCAAAGCGTGGATGTGGTGCTGGTGGGTGCCGGCATCATGAGCGCGACCCTGGGCGTGCTGCTCAAGGAACTCAACCCCGGCATCACGCTGGAAGTGGTAGAGCTGCGCGAGTCTGGCGCAGTGGAAAGCTCCAACCCCTGGAACAACGCCGGTACCGGCCATGCCGCATCTGAGACCACAGCACTGGAAGAATATGACGAGCAGAGAAAGCAGACCTCGCGAATACTCTAATCGACTTTCTATGCATAACAACCTGTCTCGTTAGATGCCCATGGACATCAGCAGTTGTCTTAAACATAAGACGAAGACCCATTGGAGCATTATTATTAATAATATCATACATTCGTTGAAGCTTATAAAATAAGCGCAGCCCTGAAAACGGTAAAATATGTATTCGCGGATAAATATCTCTAATTGAAGCTATTCTATCAATTCCTAAGTTTGTTCGTTGTGTCTCCATTTTCAACATTCGTTGTCAAATCACATAGTGCTTGATGGATGTCATTAATATATATCTGTATTCTCAAATAGAGAATGCAGGATTATCTCTCCTCTAAATCAACGCCAGAGAAGCTAAAACACAGTTTTAGCTGGAAAATTAAAAAGCCAAAAGATGTGGGTTTTTGATGACGTCATCACCTTTGTTTTAAAAATATTCAATCTAAAGCTTTTAAATACATCCCAATGGCGTTCCCGTACTTTGATGAAAGTCTTTTACTTATTAAAATTCTCAGATGTCACGGAGATTGTTCGACGAGAACTTTCAAAAAGAGAAACCTCCAATTACGTACCACAGTATTCTTTCCCTTTAAAAATATAAACCTAGCTTGGACCTGTTTAACTGGACACCAAATCGCCTCAATTTAATTTCTGAATGTAGTTGAATTAATGCAGGCTTTAACTTTGTCTCATCGTACATGATTTTTTAAAACGAAATCTGTATATTAATTTTCAGTTTTTTTGGCTAAATGGCTTTCTCAAAGTTTTGATCGGACGATTTTGAGAAAAAAAGGGACGGGAGAGGGAGCCTATTTGCCCTCCAATTTTTTTGGCTACTTAAAAAGACCACTAGACTTTTAATTTTATTTACGAACGTTTTAATCAGTATACGTAACCTCTATATTCGTATATTTTTATTACATATTTGAAGGGGGTTGCCCCCTCGTAAATATCTTGCTCTTTACACTAAAGTTTAATTAGAACGTTTAATTATTAGGCCATATATTTGCACTTTAGTGGGGTGGAGTGCATTAATCAAATACCTAACTTAACCTAACCCAACCGTCTCTCTATATAAAATATTTAATTAAAATGTACCTGCATCGTAGTTTGTTTTGCGAAAGAACCTAACTTCATTTATTGAGTGTGTTCTGAATAATACAGAAGTACCTATTTGAATATTCGGAAGGAGTTGAAAAATGTCTCACAAATTTATCAACTTTATGTGACAAAAATAGGTTGGATGAAACCAAAATGCAATCAGTTAGTGATTGCTAAAGAAAAATAGACCTTCAAAGGAAAGCTACTTCGAAGGTGCTTGGTACCATAAGTTTTCAATATCACAATGTTTTGGTTTTTCGATAATTTGATACTCCTTTATCAAGAGAGAAACAGTTTACATGAATGCAATAGACTTTAAAATGGTCTGCTAAGCCTTTTTGTGCCTGAAAGTAGGGTGGGGGCAAAGTACTGTTTTGCCATGTCAAGCAACTGTTAACCCAAAACGTTTGAGCTTACTATAAGATTAAATGACTTTCTATGGCAATCGATAAACTTATAGGTAAAACTGACCAGATCAATCTTTTTTCAAGTGAGAAATAGTTTTAATGAGGAGGAAACTGTCCTACTCGTGCATCGGGAATGAATCTAAAACTTGAGAATTGAATAGGCCCTGCATGAAAAGGACTCCTGAGAGAATTTTAACCACATTTTTAAAACACAGAATTAGATAAATTGACTTTCACAAGCCATAGTCGGCGTTATTCTTTGACATATCCTTCTACTCTTTGTTACTATTATTCAAATTTGGCACAAAATTAATTACTTTCAATTTAAAAAACAGTACGGTAACCTCTTTACTTTAACCGTTATTTCTGCGTAACCCATTTTAAATTGGTTCTACGACTTATAAAAAGACTTGAGAAATTCTGAATCCAAGAAAACACTACTGAATATAAATAAATGAAATACAGCATACAATATCCTTACATTTATTATCGAAGACTAAATTAATTGTTTAAGCATTGACATCTTCACGTAAAGAATGTGATTAATGGCTCTTTTCCTATTTCAAAAGTTTTAGTTTTCGATTTTAATAGCTACCCTTTTGTATTTGTCATAACAATCATATCTTGTTTCCTTTTTAATGAGCAGCTCTGACTGGTCCAAAATGGCGTCATCTAAACATGATAACAAGCTAGACAAACATGAGAATGGGGCTTTGGAGAAACTGCAGTCAGGTATTATAACAAAAATTCAAAGATTTGAATTTTTATTCTTGTTTGGATCACGTTTTTCGTAAACTTGTATAATTCTAACCGGGTAATTGATGAAACTTGCATTTAGCAGAGCAGATCAGCCTTTTCATCATAAATTAATGGTCTCAAAAATTTCATCTATTAGCGTTTCTTTTTCAAATAGGACTTGTAATGCTCAATGATACTGCGCTCTTTTAAAATAATGAATAGAAAAATTATGCCGGTGAATTAAAACCGACTTAGTTGCAATTGAGAATTCCGACTTAAAAACAAGATATAACAGGTACTTGACTCAAAAAAGGTCAAATGCGTACGCGTGATCGAGTCTTAGGAACGTGCCGTCACCTACTCTCAAAAAATAGGACCTACAAACACGTTTAGAACTGTTATATCTACTCCCACGTACTATTTTTAAATTTTTATTTAGCAGTTTATGAAGACTCTTTTTTTTTCAGATCATATCTGAAGCACGAGCTGTAACAGCGTGTTTGGACTTTGAAATTATTCCAGATGCATTCGTCTAGAAGAAGTAGTAGTGTGTTTAGGGATCCTTTGGTTCATGCAATATAATAGGAAATGCAAAAGACGCATGAAGGGATCTTTATTGTCACACGTTTGGTGCAACAGCTTTCTGGGATCCATCTCTTGTTCTGATTACAAGTTTTGTTTGCGCCCATCTCTTGTAGGCATATAGAACAGTGTGTTTATACTTCGAACTTATACTATACATTGTTGTCAAGACACATTTTTACTATACATTTTTATACTATACACATACATTTGACACCTGTCAAGAACATTATACTATACATTTTTGTCAAGCGCCCACCGCCTGATGGTACATAATTCCGAGATTTGAGCAGCTTACGGCGTGCCCGTCGGAGCAGGACCGGTCGAACAATTGCCGTGCGGATTCAAGATCTTGATCGCCGCCCCGCCCGTCGTGTCCAGAGCCACGCTGTCGCCGCCCAAAAGACCGTTGATGTCGATGTTGAGCGCCGTCACCGTCGCCGCGCCGCCAGCACTCAGGCTGCCCGCTACCGTCACCTCGCCAGCTATCGCCGTGTCGATCGCAGCCGCACCGTTCGTCTCCAAAGCGCCGTTCACGTTCACGTTCGTCGCCGCGTTCACCGCCAAACTGCCGATAGAACCGTTGTTCAGCGTCACATTGGTTTTCCTTTTTCCTCTGTCCCAAGGTTGAGGTCAATACCCCCCTCCCCCTGCTGGCTTTCATGACCTCCAATGCTGTCACTTATTAAAAAAAAAAATCCAAGGCCAGCTGAAAAGAATTTCCCCCATTTCTTAACCTTTGAAGATAATTCGTCGTTCTTTGTAGTCCTTTATTTCCTTGCGTGTATTTGCGTGTTTAATTGAGCGGCCTTTAATGCTTAGATCCCTCTTAAAGCCTTATTGAAATGAAGGTTGTCGAATTTTTATACTCTAATGTATATAAACTGAAGCCAAAAATGGGCACCAATTATAATGGGGCATCTGCCCCCTAGGATTTACCCTTCTCCCCTTCCCCCGACTCCAACTCCCCCCACTGTAATTAGATCCGGACGGAATTTAAAATAAGAGCTCTGAGATACATTATCATTCCAAACGTCAAATTTCATTAAGATCAAACCACCCGCTCACAAGTTAAAAATACTTCATTTTTTCTATTTTTTGCGAATTAACCGGCCTCCCACTCCCCCCCAGATGGTCAAATCGGGGAAACGACTATTTTCAATTTAATCTGGTCCGATCCTGATACGCTTGCCAAATTTCATCGTCCTAGATTACCTGGAAGTACCTAAAGTAGCAAAACCGGGACCGACAGATAGACCGACAGACAGACAGACCGACAGAATTGGCGAATGCTATAAGGTTTTCTGCTTTCATTTCAATAGTTCATATCAATAAGTCCAAGTTTCAAGCAGATTTTTGAGGTTAGGACCCCTTTTTCAGGAGTCTGCATTTCTAGCAGTCTACACTGATTATATTTACCTTGGTACAGTTAAAGATTATATGATGGAATATTATTTGATTATATGATGAAAAATTATATGACGTGAAAGTTGTGCATTTTCATATTTACTAAATAAATTTGTATAGCCTAATGTACTATTTTTCTTTATCTATTTTTTAACATCTTCAAGATAACCCTCTTTTGGCAGTCTTTGAAAAAAGAGATCTTGGAGTTATTGTTGACTGTCAATTTAAGTTCAGCACCGGGGGGGTTTAGCTGGGAAGGTGTGCCAATGGGGAGGAAAGTTGGAAGGGAAGTTTGGAGGGAGAAAAGGTTGCGCGGGGGGGGGGGGATTTCGTGGCATGATTTGAAAACGCTCAGAGATAAAATAAAAAATAAACAGTGTTTTTTAAGCAAGCGTTGTATAATATCCGCGAATATCTGCGCTGTAGCGAAATATCCGTGTCGTTTTAGTTTCTCTTTTCCTTCTACTGGCCGTAGTCCTGTTCGTTTTCTTTTTCTTGAGATCCCTCTCTATCTCTTTGTTTTTGTCATGGCTGATAAATCTTTCGGTTCGGCTTTAAATCTTTCATAAGATTAATATAAAAAGCTCCGAAAGGGATTATCTTCAGCAATCTCTCATTCTTCATCCGCAGAACGTGTCCAAACCATCTCGTCTTTCTTTCATTACGGCCCTAGAAAGCAGGATTGAACCACACTTTCCGTACTGCTTACTGTTTCGTACAGCTTATCTGTAGGCAGTTTCTTGGGGAGAGGAATTGGAAGAGTGGACGAGTACTAAATGTAAAAAAAAGAAGAAAGAAAGAAAAATATACTTTTTGTGCTCCAAACTTTTTGATGAAAACTGAATTATATCAGAAATACAAACAACAATAATAAATAACAGACTAGGAAAGAAACATGGTCTTTGACTAGGATACAGTGGCAAAGTAGGCGTTAACCAGGACCTCGGTTCCCAATGTGGCCCCAGGAAGTCTCACGCATCGATCAAGTGATGTACGATTTTCCTGAATTGGTGTTTGTCACGCGACATGGTTGTGAACCGTGGCAAGAACTTGCCGTCAAGCTCATGTTGAAGTGGCCGAATCTGTACTACTCAACCTCCGCCTTCGCGCCTCGCTACTACCCCAAGGCGATCGTCGACTATGCCAATTCCCGGGGTGCGGACCGGGTACTCTACGCGGGTTACTTCCCCATGGGCCTCACCCTGGAGCGCATTATGTCGGACTTACCTGAGGTGCCATTTCGTGCCGATGTATGGCCCAAATTCCTGAGTGAGAATGCTCGTTCCCAGGGGTGGTCGTATCGACCAAGTGGTCTTAGAATGTCGCAAGAGGGCTCATTCTAAAGGAAATTGAAAGTTTTAATGTCCTTTTTAAGTGACCAAAAAAATTGGAGAGCACCTATGCCCCTTCCCACGCTCATTTTTTGCCCAAAGTCAACGGATCAAAATTTTGAGATAGCCATGTTTTCAACATAGTCGAAAAACATAATAACTGTGTCTTTGGGGCTGCCTTACTCCCCCACAGTCTCCGGGGGAGGGGCTGCAAGTTACAAACTTTGACCCGTGTTTACGTACAGTAATGGTTATTGGGAAGTGTGCAGACCTTTTCAGGGGGATTTTTTGGTTGGGGGCTCAGTAATTTTTAGTACAAAATCAACGTTGGTGTTTAAAATATTAAGTATGTTGCATGAACCTTGATCAGCCTAACAACAGATGTAACAAAGAGACAAAGAGAGTGTGCTTTCCTCTAATTCCTAGGTAAAAACTGTGCTATAATATTATTGGCTGACATCTATGGTGCATTTTCTTTAGCCAATCATAACATTCTTTCTAGTAAAACGGATAGCTTTGCCTTTTCAAAAACCTTTTCTGTGAATTTTCAAGTCATTCAAAAGAGCGAAAAGTAAAATTAAACCTTATTGGTTATTCTGTGTGAAATTTTTCGCCATAAAAAGAACGAAAAGTTTTTGAGCTGCAAAGAAGGCGGCGGCCGCTTCGTTGAGGATCAGGATGTCGGGCCGGCGCAGCAGTGCCCGGGCGATACCGATCTTCTGGCGCTGCATGGCGGACAGCCGGGCGCCGGCGATGCCCACCTCGAAGTCCAGGCCGACCTCGACCACCGTGTCGCGCAGGTCGAGATCCGCAAGCACCTCGCCGATCACCCGACCGACACGGGCGGCGCTGTCGGCCTGGCCGTATGCGATCTTGCCGAACAGGATGTTGTCCTGCAGCGAGGCGGCGGCGTTATAGGCGTCGGCACTGAAGAAGGCGACGGAGTCGGCCAGATCCGCCGGCAGGTCGCGGGCGAAGGCGGCCCGCGCCTCCAGTTCTGGCATAAACAAAAACGGCTCAATTCTGTTATTGTAAACAATCACCATCCTATTTTTTGTATAAAAAAATGGAAGGACAAAGAGTTTTTGGTTTTAATGAAATGAATGAAAAAATTAGAAAAATGGGAGTACCTGGTGTTAGGAATCATTCCGAGATCCAAACAGTTAATCTATTCAGATTTATATCTATTCACTGTCAATAAAAAGGTTTCATCCCTATTTTGAACTATTTTACTTTCGTCATAGAAAGGCAGTGTGGTCTTCGAAGCTATTTAAAATCGTTTAGTCAATGTTATCAAATTCTGCAAAATAAATCAAAACCTGACATTTTTCTCCTACAGAAGCGGAGCTTTTTCCTTCTTTTTTTCAGAACACTTCACTTCAGATAAAAAAAGATACAAAAATATAATGAAAGAGATGAGGGTACAAAAACTAGAACACACAACCTATTTGTTTCCATTTTTTGCACTACCTTCTACTGGCCTTTTTTCAGCCAGTCATGAGCTTCCTTCAGTAACTCATCTGCAGTCTGTTCCTTGGAACCAAACATTTCTCGTTTTTTCTTTGAAAAGTTTTTTGAGAGTCTCTGTTGCCTGTCTTTTCAAAAAGGTTTTAGAGAGCAGTTGCTCTCTCAGCTGTTCTCTTGCATCCAAATCCTGCTGCCCTTTCTCTGTTTTTCTTTAGAGGCTTTTCTATAAATGACGACCGGGACACTCAAAGAGAAATTACAGACAGGGACACCGGGACACAAATAACGACCGAATCTACCTATATATATAAAAACTACTGTTGGGGGACATATAAATAGATTGTCAGGTTTACCGAATCTTGAACATGTAACATAAAAAAAACTAAAAACTGAAAAACAAAAAAAAACTAAAAAAAGGAAAAAAACTGAAAAATAAAGGAGGAAAAGAAACCCTCCCCCCCAAAAAAAATAAAAAGTGACACAGGGAATATAAATGACGACCGGGACACTCAAAGAGAAATTACAGACTTGGACACCGGGACACAAATGACAACTGGGACGTGTGTGTCGACTCAACTGTTCTGAGATACACTGGCTTCCAAAATAAAATGTGACAGCTTTATTGGCTACTCAGATGTTAGTAAGAATAGGACAGCCACTTTCCTCTTTAAACATGTTAAGTAAATTTGTGAAGAATTTCAGTATGGAGCTAAACTTGTGGCACAAATCTATTACAGGGTGGCTGTTATTGGTGGAGAATTAAATGGACTCCAGAAACTAGTTAGGGATTTATACCCAAATGCTTTCTATGATTTGGTGATATAAGAATTTTTCAAAGGATAAAACAATCAAATTTCATTATAGGTGAAAGGTATCAATAAGACTCTGTTTTACTCAAGAGTTGTTCTCATACTATTTTGAACTTACTCTTCGAAAGTAGGCGTTACTGTTCAAATTTTGCCTTTTTTTAATGTGCTGGGGCTCAATTTTGTATCCTTATTGTATACAATGATGGTTTTTTGCTTATATGTTTTTTGAGCCTGTAAAATGTCGAATTTTCAAAATTGGGAGTTGCATCTTGAAACTTTTATGCACAAAAACTCGGGATGACAGAGGAAATACAAACACATACTTGAATTCTATATATGGAATAATTGTAGTTTCATACATTTTCATTAAGAAGAGGAGATTGGGGAGGAGAAAGGGAACTTGCCTTCTTGGTTTGCAAAAGAAACGATTGGCAGAAAACGTGTCACTGGAAAGCAAAGAAAAAAACCGGTTGTATTTGCGACTCTAAAGAAATATCTTTATTGTTCTTATATTTCCACATGCTTATTAGATGTTAGCCCAATTTAGAAACAAACTCTAGGCTGTTTCACGGGCGTGGCCAGGATTTCACTTTCCTGGGGGGGGGGGGAGGAGGAGGAAGGTATTCAATATACATAATGGATTTTTACAATTCCTATATAATCAAAGAACCCGTTTCTATAGTTTCTTGCACTGTGAAGAGGGGTTTTTTTGGCAGTCCCGCATAACTGACGAATTATATTAATTGTGACGTAAAAGGTACTAAATGATTCTATATTATGACCCGTCAAAAATTTTCCCTCACAGATTATTTATTGAATTTGGGTTTATTTTTCAAAATAATATCTTATTAGGAAATTCAGGAAAATGGTTGGCAACAGCATCTTGTCCACATTTGGGGACTCACAAGTCTTATTTAAGAAATTCACACGATATTGCAAACAAATTAAAAATCCGTCACATAGACGACAATAATATTCTAAGCAGTTTTTGTATTGTATCTATCTATATAAATTGCGAGAAAAAAAAATGTGAATTCATATAAAAAATAAAATAAAAAAAAAATCTGAATTAACAAAAGATGTAAATTTGCAAGCATGGAGGTATGAGTCATTATGGTATGAGTCATAAGGGCTCTTTGGTCAGCATATATTCCTCCTTCTTTCACCGAAAGGAATAAAATTACCCCTTATTGAAATGACCCACCTTATATCCTCCCCCTGAAGTCCCACTTTAAAATATAGTGTCTCACCATGGATGTTCAAATTAATGTTTGTGATTTGCCAAGGACCGAAGAACAGGCAATTATATTTTTCCAGGATTAGGGGCTGTTGCCCAAAACAAAACACTGCATCAATAGACACACCATGACTTTGTACTCTTACGAGAAGCAACATTTTTGGAAATGTAACACTGCGTTCTAAGTGCATATTTCCAAGTTGTAGTTTTCAAAATTACATTAATAAAATATTCTATTTCCATCATATTTTTTTTCTAAACTTCACGTAAGTTTAGCAAGTTAGTCCATTATTAGCACCTAAAAATGATTGCGGTGTTTTATTGAGGGGTATATTTGAGCCTTGGTTATAGGCAGGCCATTAGCAGTGCCTCAGTAAAAAGTGATGTGGGTATATAATTTGTTTTGTAAGATCAGGGCACTTCGTAAAAGCAGTTATCGTAACAACTTTGAAGGAAGCTTATTCAATCGGAAATTGAAACTTCTAATGCGCTTTTAAATGATCGAAAGTTATTGGGGGGGGGGGGGTAACCAGCCCCTCCCCCATAGCAACCATTTCCCCAATCATATCCAATCGAATGAAGTTATTGTAACAACTTCAAAGGAGGCTCACTCGCTCCACTCCGTGACAAATATATAATAATTGCTATGTGTCTGCTGAGTCATTATTTATCTCCGGCACTGATGAAGGCTCAAAGCCGAAACACAATTAATAATAATAATAATTAATGAATTTACCCTTACCCACTGAGTGGAGGCGAAAACATGGCAAGATTAACTTGAAAAATTCTCACCTCAATTAGAGTGGAGCATTATGAGAAGCATTCTCAAAGAGTGGAGAATTATGTATTATTGCAATGTGTCTGCTGAGAATATGTATATGTCTGGCACTGATGAAGGCTTTCGCGAATTCTCCTCCAGTCAGTGGGTACGGGGATATTCATTAATCAATATTTATTGTGTTAAAGCTGGAAGAGAAGTCAAACTTTGAGTTAAATGTTTTAGTACTATTTTTTCTTGTGATACTTGAAATCTTCGGGCGACCCTTGTGGAGATTCCTCCGTGCTTAGTAATCTTATTCAGCTAAGGTTTAGAACTCACAAACTGCTTATTATAACTGCGTGGTTGAATTTGATATTTATTCTTCTAGGTTGATTTTCTTCTTCTAGGTTGTACAAAAAAGCACTGATCCAGAAAAAGCCGAAGGTGACTTACGTAGTGAGTAAACGTAACCAAGCCACGTCAAAAGCCCGCCACAGACCCAAAGGGGTAGAAGGAACTTATAAACTTGTTGACAGGCGAATGAAAGCTGGGGATTGTAATTTTTCTTTGTAAAGTTTTGAAATGGCTATTCAAAGGGTGCACTTTTTGGTTTCATACGACGCCATTTTCAAATTGCTTGCAATTAAATGACTCGATGCACGGGGCTGTTGAAATAGCGCCTAGTTCAACTGCGAGATTTAATTTTCCATGTGCTAAGCGCGGGAGTTGTGGAGAATAGAAGGGATATAGGCACTTTAGTATTAGCGGTGAAGCTGGCAAAAAAAGCCAAGCTTATATGAAATTCACCATTACCCACCTGAAAGCTTGTTTGCACTACAACACTGTCGTCTGCAGCAACTCATTGCTGACAGTTTTAGCAAAAATCCAGCACCAGTACCTATCCTTCTGAAACTTCAGCTGTAAATTAACCCCAGACACTACTAGATAGTGATCTTTACTTTTAACATAAATAACAGCACCCCTATACACCGTAGAATCTTGTATCGACCCTGCCAGTCTTTGGTTTACAATAACATAATGAATTAGTTTTGCTGTCTCATCATCACTTTAATACCATTTTATCTAATGGGCCATTTTATGGCCTAACACAGAATTGGTTATAACTAGATAGTTATACCTACAAAACTGCAACAGTCTGGCGATAAATTCATCTATTTAAAAACATCGTATTTCTACCTGGAACCCTGTCTATTTGCTCTTGTAACTGTAAGCAAAATTTATCTGATAATAAATTTTGTAAGAGTACTAAAAAAAACTTCGGCGTTATTGGCGTTAAGAGCAGGGTATTGAAGAGGGGCACAACCCCCTCATACACATAATAATTTCTGTTTGTTTTGAAGTTTTAATGCTGCTCCTTACTTTCAGTTAAAAAAAAACTTGTTTTTTATTTAATAAACAAAAAGGAGAAGCCTGACAATAATTTTTTTTTCAGTTTTTTTCGTCCTCCTGCAAGATTTGTGTTTTGTAAAAACGCTCTTCGTCAGTTACACCCTTTATGTTTTTTAATTAGAACAATAATAAATTTTGAAAAAGTACTAGAAAACTTTGGCGTTAAGAGCAGGGTATTGAAGAGCAAATTTTAAGCATATTTCGTTGATTTAAATAGGCTTGCACAAATCTGCCGAACTGACATGGGCAGGGTCAAAGGGTTTTTCGCCGTTCAGACAAAAACTTTTAAGGTTTTTTTCCGCCGTTAGTAGAAACTGAATTGTTAGGTAACAAAAATTGTTTGTTACCAATACAAAGAAACATAATACTTGAGCTGGAAATGACTTTGACTACTTATGCCTTTGAATACTTGTGAGTGCGACTACCTTTGGTTTTGACAGCTTATGACTGCGACTGTAACTACTTGTTACTATTGCTACTTCTGCTACGAGCTTACGGGAGTATTTTCTGAAGAATGTTCCTCATCAAGTTTGTTAAAGAACGCAATACGAAGATGTTGGGTCTTTGTCTGTTTTGGAAAATTCTGAAGAATATTGGCTCGTTTTCCTAACATCATTAAATTCCTTAAAAAGTTTTATAAAATAATGAAAAAGTTTAAACGAGGAGTTTGATTTACTGAGGCGCTTTTTATGGAAAAATTTGACGACAAAAAGTTGATATAGTCAGGAAGAAGCAACTGCTATAAGGTTCTTAAGAACAAAAGCGTTTTATACCTTGATTCCGTTAAGTATGTTTTAGAGAGTTTTCAGGACTATAACAGATTTTTAAACAGTTCATGGTAACAACTCTTAAGTAAGGAGAGACTTGGCCCGACATGAACAGGTTGACATTTTCCATGCCTTCTCAAGATCAGAAAAAAATTTGCTCATTACTAAAAAAAAACAAAAGTTCTTGATTGTCAGTTTAATAAATATATACTAATACTTATACATTAACGTTTCAATAATTTTTACTTATTAAAGTCAAAAAAGTGAAAATATTTAAAACCTATTTTGTTTTCAGTAAATTATGGTCTGGTCTGGGGAAGGTATGGGGCTTGTCAGTCTTACTCATAATAAGTTTTGCTCGTTTTGTATTTGAATCGGTTATTTATTGTGATTTCTGTTCGTTTTAGGTTTTATTTATTGATTGATGGTGATTTGTTGTTGTTCTATACTTGGAAGATACACAGTCCCCGTGGGAGGGGCTGCAAGTTACAAACTTTGACCAGTGTTTACATATAGTAGTGGTTATTGAGAAGTGTACAAACGTTTTCAGGGGTATTTTTTGGTTTTGGAGGGGGGAGAAGTTGAGGCTGGGTTACATGGGATGATCTTTCCATGGAGAAATTTGTCATAGGGGAAGAAAATTTCAATGAAAGGGGCGCAGGATTTTCTAGCATTATTTAAAAAAAACAATGAAAAAATAAATATGAAAAGTTTTATCAACTGAAAGTAAGAAGCAGCATTAAAATTTAAAACGAACAGAAATTATTACGCATATTAGGGGTTCACCTCCTCGTAATACCTCGCTTTTTGTTAGAATAAATACCTTTCTTGAAAGTACGAAAAAACTTTAGCGCAAAGAGGGTGCTTTTGACGAGGGGGTGACGCCCTCCTTACTTTCAGTAAAAAACTTGTTTTTTATTTAATTTCCGATTGTTTTTCAAATAATGATGAGAAATCCGACGCTCTTTTCATGGAAAATTCCCTTCCCAAATGAAAAATTCATCCATGGAAAGATCATCTCTCGTAACCTCCCTGAACACCACCCACTTCCCCCCAGAAAAATCCCCCCGGAAACCTCTGTATACTTCCCAATAATAAATGCTATATCTACATAATGGGTAGAGTTCATACCTTGCCAATTAACGGCGGCATTGGCGGCTATTTCAGAAAGGCTTTAGGTTAGGAAAATGAAACTTTCAGGGATGTATCTACAGACTAAAGTATGTCCTGGGAAGGTAACCTTTGAAGCAACTACCTCCACTCCTTCTCTCTCTAGAGGGCAATGACCTTTGATGACCTTTAAAAATATGTGTGTTTTAAAGTGAGACCTTGCAAAATTGTCCTGTGGTGGTGCAGTGGGTTTGACCTTAGCTTGGTAATACGGGACCCAGAGATCAAATTGTGCTGCAGCAATGCACTGCAGGGACCTTAGTAGTCAAGAAGCATCATTAATCTGATAGGCTACAATACAATGAAACCCTGCAAAATAGATCTTCTGCTTAACTATAAGTTCCTCTATTCAAAGTTTCAAACTGCAATACCCGCGGTCTTAAAGACTAATATTGTTAATTTTAGTTAATCTCACTATACCTGATGGTACAAATCCAGCTGCCAGACATCCAATACCCCCAGCAAGAGTAGTTGTGACCAGAATCGTCCTCCTTCCTAATACCCCAACTAAGAAAATGCCTGCTATGTACGATGGTATTTCTACTAACATCACTAGTTCATAGTTAAGAAAGTAGTTGTCACTCAAATCTGTTACTACCATGGATAATCCGTAGTATGACATTGCCAATGAAAACCTAGTAAAAATAATTATATTGGTAAGTTTTGTTAATACTTTAAGGTTGCAAAACCAGGACCGACAGACAGACCGATAGAATTTGCGATCGCTAATGTCACTTGTTAACAAGTGCCATAAAAATGTCTCATTCTTGTTATGTAGTGAGTGAATGTTAGGAAGATTGCGCTTTTAATGTTTAGTACACTAAATGAGCTCTTTTTCTTGAGGCACTGTGCTACAAAATTAAATTTGAATTTAAAGGTTTGGGTTTAAGGGGCTGGTTGCCGTATTTGTGTTTATGGTGAATTTTGATGTGATTTTAAAGAGTAAGATAAATAATAGCTAATAAGTTTTTTAAATGAAAGTAAAGACCATTAAAACAAACAAAAAGTAATCTGTATATGAAAAAGATTGTGGGAGGGTGTCATCTTGAGGTATTTCATAGATATCTCACTGGCCATGGGGAGGTATCCCACTAAAGTATCAAGCCACCCAATGCCAACACAAATACGCACGCTTCTCTTCCATACCAATCTATTCTAATCCTCCCTCTTTTTACCCTAGTAAGAAGTTCCAATTAAACTTAAATTTTCCCTTATGGTCTTCCATTCCACTCGGGGACAACCTGTTTTTCATTGGACCTAGATGTTTGGCTGATAAAGACAATCTTTGGCTATCTGTCATCCTTCATCTGCAGAACCTTTAGGCTTGACAGCAATATTTTAATTATATTTAATATATTTTCAGGTAAAAGCTTTCGTTTAAACTGACGAAGAGGGGCAGAACAATTATCTTCAATATTTCTTGTTAAAAAAGACTAAAAGAGCTAGAAAGTAGTACATGAGACGGTAATGGGGCGATAAGAACTGAAGAGAAGTGTCTTTTTTGCCCTTTTTAAGGATGGGAGTTACTTGTCCGATACAAAATTATAAAGCGGCTACACCACAAACAAGGATCATCTGAAACAGTAGTGCAAATTATTGCTCGATTAAAGAACCTGCAAGTTGCAGGTGCCTTGCTGAAATAGAATCAACACCAGAGGAAGTTTTTTTCTTTAATTTCGGAATCAAGGAGTGAACAGCACTTGGCAACACAACCAGGATAGATCTAGCCTTGTATACTTAAGCGCCTCGGATACTTCATTTTGTTTAGAAAACAGGTTGAGATACATAAATTCCACCAGATCTTTTTGCATGTGTGTTATCACCTTTAAATGTGCTTCCATCAGTTGAAAACACTTTAAATTCTATCACTGTCTGGTGAATCCAACCCTAGTCCACGTTCCATCAGAAATTTAGGAAAAAAAGAAGGGAGAGAAAACAAATAAACCCATGGATACAATTATGTAAAGATCCCAAATACAAGGTGACGAACTGAAAAAAGACAGATTTCAAAGCAAACAAAGAAAGTTGTTTGCCCAGTATTACAAAAGGGCAAACAATTTAATATTATAAAACTGGTAAATATTCATTTAACCAATTCAAACAATCAGATTTCATTTTCACTGTCCTTGATACTCTAACGGTACTTTGACCCTTTTTAATGGTATATTAAGGGAACTTTAACGGTACTCAAACAGTGAAATTAAATTTTCACTATCCTTGGTACTCTAACGGTACTACTTAGCGGTTTCTTAACGGTACTCTGTAAACATCCATTTACCCAAATCAAACAATCTGATTTCATTTTCTCTGTCCTTGGTACTCAAACAGTACTCCAAGGGTTTTAAAAGTACCTTAACAGTACTTTAGCGGTAATCTGTAAATATTCATTTGAGCAATTCAGATAGTCAGATTTAATTTTCACTGGGAGGGAAGTTTCCAGGTGGTGAACTTTCCAGGAGAAATTTTATACTGCGGAAATTTGCCGGAATTCTAAACAAAATTCCTTTTATTTTTTTTGCTCTTTCTTTGGCGACTCAATTTTACATGTAGAATTGTCTACAGCATCTTGTTATAGGGAGGGGATTTTCATCAGGATAAATTCTTAAGAGGGAATTTTCTGTGGGAGCAACTTTCTACTAGGGGCTGGTGGAGGCTGGATTTGTAGGAAGAATATTCCACGGAAGGGGAAGGGGTTCCAGAATGATTGAAAAACAGAAATTGAAGTCTTTTCTAAATCAATTTCTAGTAAAATAAAAATAAAGTAATAAAAAGCAGGAGGATCGAACCTGAACAAGATGAGCACCCAAAGATGTGTCCAAGGAGAATTGAATCTCCAAGAAACAAAATCTGCCAATTTCCCTGATTATCAGTCAAGATAAAGTCGAGATGTCAATGTAAGACTTCTTAGTTGGATGGCCAGTAACTCCTTAGTCTTATATGCACTGAAATTGACCATTGAGTCATCATACTACTTTTCTATCCCCAGAAAATCCGATATGAGGATAGGGAGGCTTGATTAGAGTCATCCTGAGGATGACTCATAATAAGGTTATCATTCATAGCAAACCCCAGCTTTTGCTCGTTACTCTCTGGAAGTAAAACTGTAAGGAACTACACAGGTCATTCTTAAAGAATTGGGACAAAACTTAATTTAGTATAAAGAGCAAGGTATTAACGAGGGGAAAAACCCCCTCATATACATAATAAAAATATAAGAATATAAACGTTTGTTACGTAAGTTAATTCTTAAGTTACGTATATTTTTCAAGCAGTTCGTGGTAACGAACTGTAGTAAGGAGCGGCCCGGCTCAATAGTAACCAAAACTCTAAAAAATAGAATTTTGGTACCAATAGTTACATTAAAAGAATTGCATTTTAATGCTGATTTTAAATATATAAGTTTGATCAAGATTAGTCTTACCCGTCAAAAGTTACGAGCCTGAGAAAATTTGCCTCATTTTAGAAAATCACCGGTCGCGACCGGATGCGGCGAGAAGATCGCGTTGTCGTGGAACAGGTCGCATTTTGCAGGCCTTGGATACGTTTCCGAGCTCTTCAGCCAAATTCAGCAGCCCGGCCTTGTGTTTAATGATTGGATTGTTAGTATGAATCATGAGAGTTACCTTTATGGTTTTGATTAAGGATTCGACACCCATATCAAAACCGGTAACTCTCATCTTTTCAACAAGATATGTCAGATCAGGTCGTGACCAATCCAGATTAGATAGTCCGCATTACAGTGATAATGACCTGCTGATAATCAGCTTCATTATTTCTGATGTACCAGCGAATATGCGCGTGATTCTCGCATCTGCAATGACCGTCGCTTATAGTCAATATTTCCTGCAGCGAAAGAAGAAGACGGACTCTGTCTTTATCCTTTATGACCATCGTGTACTATAGGTTATTTATCATCGAACGAGGGACAACGTCGTTTTCTTCTTCTTCTTCTTCTCTTTTATCCCATGGATACTACGAATCGTAATGCTGTTGTAGGATCATCCTTTCTGCAGCAGTAGTAGTTCTTCTTCTTTGTCCTATCACAGCCAAACCCACCCGGCAACCCAACCCAAAACGGACAAAACAACCATGAGAGATATAGTTCAACAAACGATACCTGAGGATGTATATAGCATCATCATCACAAAAAGGTTCATGAAGAAACCAGTTTTAGTGAAACATCGAAATACTAGGTCGAAGAACATTGACAGATTAGCAGCATCTCCTTCACGCACAAATCGTTTTTTCCAATTCATTCATCCCTTTCTTTGTATCAAAGTATAACAATTGTTGATTTAATCCTATGCGTCTTCTGATTTTTTTTTCCGTCGTTTGATTTAATCCTTTTTTTTTGTAAGCACAAGCGCCATTTAGTTTTATGACTACGAGAGGTTGTGCACATAAAACCAATTATATTCTATTATCCTTAAGGGGAGATTCGTCGGGGACTATTTTCAACGGGGGGTATTTAACAAGGTTTTTTTTTGGGGGGGTGTATTTCTGGAGAGGGGTAAAAAAAAACAAGTGTTTTTAACTGAAAGTAAGGAACAACATTAAAACTTAAAATGAACAGAAGTTACTCCGTATATGAAAGGGCCTTTTCCTCCTCAACACCCCGCTCTTTACGCTAAAGTTTTTTACCATTTTAAAAAGTAAAGTTAACAGAAAGTGTCAAACTTTAGCGTAAAAAGCGGGGCGATGAGGAGGAAAAACCCCTTTCATATACAGAGTAATTTCTGTATAAGCATCTCAGACATATGATCTTTCTATATATCAAGTTTCATTAAGATCCGACCACCCATTTTGAAGATAAAGATACCTCAATTTTCACGTCTTCCAAGATTTCTGGTTTCCTCATCTTTATTCCTTAAAATATAAATAATGTTTTATTTGTTAAAGTCAAAAAAGTGAAAAAAATTCAAAATGTATTTTGTTTTCTGCAAAGTGCAAATTATGTTCAAGTTTTGAGACGACATGGGGGTTTTCAGCCCTAGTCATGTTAGTTTCTGCTCGTTTTGAGCTTGACTCGTTTATTTATTTTAATTTCTGTTTTGGGTTTTATTTACATACTGATGGAGATTTGTGATAGCTTTACGCTTGGAAGATTATTTGACTTTATTTCTGCTCATTTTTGGTTTAATGGAGCTCTTGTCTCTGTAAAACTAATTTTGTGGAAAAGTTTTTAAATTATTTAAAAACTTTTCCACGACAACTTTAATATCTTACTGTTTTAAAAAAGTGCAGTTGAGAGAAAGTGTAAAACTTTAGCTTAAGAGCAGGGCGTTGAGGAGGGAGCAGTCCGTTTCATATACAAAGTAATTTCTGTTCATTTTAAGTTTTAATGTCGCTCCTTACTCAGTTAAAAAAAAACTTGTTTTTTTATTTAATTTTTGTGATTTTCTATTTCCCTTCAAATGCTGTCCGAGGAGAGATGTTGGCTTGTCTCAAGTGGGGAATGTAAAAATGATAGATAACTCAGGAAACATGACTTCCCCAATTTTGATTGAAAAACTCGTTAATGCAAAAGAAACCATGAAGATTGGCTGCATGTAATTCTTACCAGCCGTAAGTCGCATTGTTTCTTACCGTTCGCTCCCTATAGAGGCAAGGGCTTTTTATGACCAAACTGTGCCAGCTGCCGAAATGCCGACAAACAGTGCTCTGCAATATCCTTTGAGTCGTTTGTGATGTGTCTTCTTTCTATCTTTCCTCGACGGTCAAGTTCGTTCAGACCTCACTGACACCTTGCTTGATTCCTGAATCCTGTCATATTGTCGAAACAGATGGGCGTTCTTTATTACATTTGGTGGATACTTTATGGCGCATTTCTCCCGGAAGTGCTACTCCACGGTCAAGCAGCAGCTTCAGGACATTGCAGGGTACGGGGCCCTTTTGTTGTCGTCAGCCAGCATTCTATTCTATATTTAGAAAAATGCTCAGATAGCCTTTAGATGTAGGGTAATTTTTGCACTGCAAACACCATATAAATGTCATATGATACTGTCAAAGGGAGCCTTCAAATCTTCGATGTAGAAATAAACATTTCAACGTGAATGAGAATCACTTTGATGTAAAGAGCGTCTTTGCTTTGACTGTGTCGCAAGAATAATAGCATAAAGCATATTTGTGAGAAATTGCATAAGAGTTACCTTTTTCAATTTTAATTGATCATCGTCAGCTGTATTTCAACTGGCAGGTTCTTTACCACTGTCTCCATTTTTATGGTCTTCTGGACTCTTTCTACGCATGCGGGAGGATCTTTCCTAGGATAAATATGTCATAGGGGAAGAGAGTTTCAATGAAAAGGGTGCAGGATTTTCTAGCATTACTATAAAAAAAAAACAATGAAAAAACAAACATGAAAAAGTTTTTTCAATTAAAAGTAAGGAGTAGCATTAAAACTTAAAACGAACAGATATTATTACGCACATGAGAGGTTCTTCTTCTCCTAAATACCTCGTTCTTTATGCTAAAGTATTTTTATGGCACTTGGTATTAACCAAGTGACATATAGCAATCGCAAATTCTGTCAGTCTGTCGGTCCCAGTTTTGCTACTTTAGGCACTTCCAGGTAAGCTAGAACGATGAAATTTAGCGGGCATCCTAAGATTGAAGTTGGAATGTCTCTAGCTGTCACTTATTGAGGGCTAATACACACCCAACATCATTTCCCACTGTTGGTCCTAACTCAAGAACTAGAGGTCATGAGTTGAAACTTGTTAAGCAGCCCTTTCCTCAAGAATCATCAACAGTTGGAGTAAACTCTAAAGAAACTGTTACTGCTGAATCTGTGGAAATATTCAAATGAAGACTGGATGCTGAGGTGGTCCTCCAGAGAGTTTAAACTCAACTGGGAAGCTATGGATCAGCATAGTGAACCTGTTCACTAAAGAATCCTGAATACAACTCAAATCGTCAACTATGGAGCTCTACAAGGAGAAATCCTTAAAGTAATGCGCTACATTAAAACAAAGATGAGCAAAAATGCAGTCAAATAATTTTTCAAGTATAGAATTACCATAAATCACAACAATTAAAAAAATGAAACTCCAAAGGAACAAAAATTACAATAGATAATCGAGTCGAACTCAGAAACTAAGAGGAGTGGGGCTGACGCCACCTGTGTCTTTTAAATACCAGGACATAATTTGCATTTTACTGAAAACAATTCTTATTTTGAGCTATGTGTTTTTATTCCTCATAATATCGAAAAAAAATCATCATCATAACCAAGATTACTGAAAAAAACAAACAAACAAAATGAATTTTGATTGACAATTTAACATATTTGCTGACAAAACAGAGTACAATATATTTCAATCACAAATTTGATTCAATGGAACGTATCTCCATTGAGCTTTGTGCAAAACAGACTACGAAACATTCTAAACCACACATTTGATTCAAAGAAACGTATATTCATCGACCCTTGTGAAAAACAAAGTACAAAACACTTTCAACCAGCTTCTTTGGACCTTTTTTTTCACACCTCTTTATATTCTTCGTTATTTTGTTTCATTTTTAAATTTTAAAGTTGGCCTTTTTTCAATTTTCAATTTGTTTTATTTATGTTTTTCCAGTGTAAATTGGCTTTTATTTTTCATTATTAGTTTTTAATTTTTAAATTTGTTTCATCCTTCGCTTAGAAAATGAAACTTTCAGGAATGAACCAAGGTTCAAAAATATTCTCTGGGAAGGTATTCAAAGAAAAAACATTTTACTTTAATTTTCAGGTATCAGTTTCTTTTTATCTCTTTTATTTTTATATTTGACCCACTAAGTAAAAATGTAGATAGCATAGAAGAGTAAAAATAAGTATAAAAACAAGAATAAAAGCTCTAACTGAAAAATATACAATTTCAAAACAATGGCACAAAGGAAGCTTATTTTTTTAATATCCAAAAGCCTAGTAGGCCTACTTAGTATGGCAGCTTTACTGAAAACATCAGTCATCCTGGATTTTAACATTAGGCTATCTTTCCATTATGGTAACATTTACCTTAGGGTAAATGTTAGACCACAAGTCAGCAGCTGTAACTAACACTAAAAGGAAAAATACACTTATATTATTGAATTCTATAGCCTCAGATTCACCCACCCATAATTTTGATATTTCTTTGACCTTGCTTTGGAGAAGGATTTAAACTTCCTTTAATTAAAAATAGAAAATTGTCAGTGTTTATAAATCTAAATACATTTTCAATCTAAAAGACTATGTACACCAATCCTAAAAAAAATAATTCGGTAGATGGATAGAATTAAATCTCAGGAATGAATACGAACTTATTGCCTTTCTTTGATATATTAAAACCCTAGTAGAAAAAAAAATGCACAACGAGAAACGAAAAGTAGGAGGTCCTAGGCTGGGGTGGGCACGTACGAGGAAATTCGAAGGAAGTAAGATCTTCAAGGGAGGGATGTAAATATAGAATCACTAAATTGATTGGGTGGTGGAAGAGTCTGCGCAGGTGTATCAGCATAAGGGGGCTTGTTATTATTGCGAGTTGTCAGGTTACCTTAGTAGTATTACTCATGGGGCCACTTGAAAAAACTATAAACTACGAAATTCCACCATGTTTGGTTGTCCAATTTATTGCGATAGCTGTCAAAGACGATAAATTTGATGTCCACTTTAATAACCTGTCACGTTTTATAGTCAAATTAGTGATAAATAGAATATATGGTAGATTTGTGTATTTTTTTACGTATATGAGGGGGTTCGCCCCCACGTCAATACCTCGCTCTTTACACTAAAGCTTGAATTTTGTCCTAAATCCTTAAGAATGACTCTTGAATGACAAAGGCCGTAGAATAGATAGTTGAAATTACAAAAAATGCTTTAGCATAAAGAGCACGGTATCGTAGAGGAGACAAACCCCCTTATATACGTAACATCTTATGGTCGTTTTAAGTTTAAATGCTGCTCATTACTTTCAGTTGAAAAAATTATTTCTTTTCTCATTTTGTTTTTTAAATAATGCTAGGAAATTCTGCGCCCCCTTCATGGAAATACTCTCCCCTCATGTTAAATTCCTGCCTCATCCTAGAATCGATTCAGGGTATCCAAAGCGGCACGCACCCCAAGGTGCTGGAACAGCTGCTCATCAACTATCTGCCGCAGGACAAGCGCGATGCCTACGCGCAGGTGGACTAAGCGATGAATGATGCCGTTCTCGAAAGCGAAGATGGAGGTGATGATGGCGGAGGTTGGCTCGCGACGTTTGCCGATCTCATGGCCCTGCTCATGTGTTTCTTCGTATTGCTGTTGTCTTTTTCGGAGATCGAAGCGCAAAAGTACAAACAGGTGGCTGGATCCATGAGTAACGCATTTGGCGTCCAACGCGAGATTCAGGCAAAGGAATCACCCAAGGGCACAAGCATCACTCCTATAAGTTATAGAATCTCAGCCACGGTGATTCCAATGGCGCATTTTTCGTTTCTATTCGACACCACTTTGTGGAGTTTCTGGCTATTCTTGGAAATTCCTGTAATTTTTTTTTCTCAATAAGCTTTTACCATTAAGAATTATCGAAATGATAGTTACCATTCTTGAATCAAATTCACATGGCAACTTTCTTTTGCTTGACATTCTGATTTTCAAAACTTGTTTTCGAATTTTCGGTTACTATGGGCTAAAGTTTGTCCTTTGCTTACTAGGTTACGACAGGTGCTGCAGCCATGATATCAGGCAACCCTAGGGGTGCGTTTCCACTGTCCTAACAAGAGTTTGTAGCGGTATCTTCCACGAATAAATACTTGAGTAGTTTTTAACCATATATTTTCAATTTTAACATGGGACTTTCGAGTTCCATCAGTTAAATTAATCACGGCTTTGAGCCATTAATTTTTTGCTATGGACTTACGCCTTTAGGCCTTAGGATTTTGGTTAGAAAAAACACTGGGTACTTATAAATTAAACGAAACACACTCAAAAATTACGCTTCGATTAGATCTGAGAAAACTAACGATGAAGACCACACTGCCTTTCCATCACAAACACCAAAAACAAGAAGAACAATAGGGAATGTCTCACCGGATGAACTTCGCTGAGGTAAGGAGGCTGGGACTGTTTTGAAAACAATTTAAAAAATTGTGTTTCAAGATTATAAGACAATATAGGGGAGTTTTGCAACAAGACGTGTCATAGCGGCAAAAAAGTGCAAGTCCCGAAGAACCCCTGGAAAGCGAAGCTGGTTTATACACGACCAGCTTGTCATGAATATCGGGGTGTTTCGTTGGAAAGGCAAATAATTTGAATACATTCTTAGTGGAATTTATTCAATACTAAAGTATTGTGGTGGTGCAGTGGATTTGACCTTAGCTTGGTAATACGGTACCCAGAGATCGAATCACGCTGCAGGAATGCACTGCAGGGACCATAGTAGTCAAGAAACGTCGTTAATTCTTAATTAATAAATAATAATTCAGCTGGAATCGTAGAAAGCAAGATGATAGCGCTCATTTTTATTAATAGCTACTGAATTTTCGTTTCTAGCTATTTAATCTTCCCTTTTGTTTTGTTGAGCTGTGTCTAAACCGTTTTGGTTAAAGTAATTACTGTTCCGATTTTACTGAGTCGCTGAAAAAGTCTCTTATCATAATCTGCAGTTCGAATAGTATCTTCTGCATCGTCACCCATTGCACTAGCTAAAATCAGGAAACTGCTTATCAATCAAGTCGTTAATTTTACACGCTAGGGCAAGTCCTGTCTTCCGCTCCAAGTGTTGCCAGCATTATCTGTATAAAACAATGGAAAAGATCATAGAACGCACTACGTTTCAAATGCTGAAAATTAACACTGGTCACATTCCTTCAGCATCCATGTTTTACATGCAGAGCTGTTCCTAGTGCTGTTGGCACCCAGGGTAAAATCTACTACTGAACCTCCTCCCAACTCAAATATAGCCAAAAAAGCCAAATCAGTGTGAAAAATTTGATCGAAATGGGTAACCCATCAGCCATGGTGCTCTCTCTCCAGTGACAGTGTCTAGGATACCTTGTCATGGTGACTGCCCCTCCCTTGAATGACATGGGTCATTATGATGAGGATAATCAAAGTAGGGTGATCTGTGGTTAGCTCAACACAGGGGTAACTCTAGCCACCTATCTAATCTGTCTCAATGGTTAATCCTATGGTCCAAAGCCAGGATAAACTACTGAAGACAAGCTACTATTTTCATTTCTTTTGCAATACCTGAAAATGAGTCAACATAAAGAGTATTTTCCCAGTTCGCCCTAAAGAGTAAGCTTTTAAAGGAGCATTGGACTTATCAACAAGAGCCAAGAGCTCATAAGGCACTTGTGACAAGGTCAGAAGCGCCAAAGCCAAGATTTAAAATAAGAACTCTGAGACACGAGGTCCTTTTAAGTATCAAATTTCATTAAGACGGAAACCTGTTCATAAGTTAAAAATACATTTTTTTAAAAGTTTTTCCGAATTAACCGTCCTTCATCTCCCCCCCCCCCCGAAGGATCGACAAACGGAAGAATTTCCTATGTAGGTTTGCCAAATAAACCCATAGAATTTTCATTTACTCTCTATGGTATCCGCTAATGTAGATTATTATAATAACAATTTTTGCACTTCAAATTATATGAAGAGGGGGGGGGCTGATTTTTTGATTTGAATTATTTTGTATTGTGAGCTGACTTTTGATGATAGATTTGTACAAAAAAAAAAAATAATGGAAACCAGTCCCATTAGAATGGTACTACCGTAGAGTGAGTGACTTGACACCACTTTTTGCATTAATCTTCCATATCTCTGGCTAAATATTTTTAGTTATTCATTTGTTTACCACAATTTGTTAGGTCATAACGAGTCGCTCCTTACTACAGATCGTTACCACGAATTGTTTGATTTATGCAAAATCAAGAATCGGCTCTTCTTAAAGACTTCTTAAGAGCTAGTTGACTAATAAAAAAAAACGCAACTTCAGTACACTGTTCTTTAGGTGGGCTTTTCAAAACTTCCTCTTTTTACAGGTACCCCACTAAAGACTTCTATACCATGCTTACTCACCCGAAAAGTATTTCCTTTACAAATACAGATAACCATTTTTTATATCATAGGCAATTCAGCAACGCTACTTAAGTAAAGAGCGATGTGGGTACGATGTTTTTGTTGTTGTATTTTTTTGGGGGGGGTAGACTAAGGCACTTCGTTTCTAAAGTCTGATTTCAATGAGGACGCAGCATATTTCAAGGGAAGGATGCAGCTACTAGGAGTAAGCTTTCATTTCCTCGAGGGCGTTGGGGCTAGTGATTTTGAATTTAATTAGATTAAACGTAGCAAAAGTAAGAATGGTGTAGGTTTCATTCAAGCATTTTTTTTGTGCTGGGTAAGCTCCAAAAGCATTTTAGGGGTGGCTACCGCTTAGGTACTTTTTCACTTTGAATCTATACGTCAATCTTGCGTCTTGGAAAATCTGGAGTAATCATGGACGTCCCTTCATGATGTCCTGGAATATCTTAGAAATTTTTCGAAGTTGCATGACCAGAAAAAGGGCAACAGTGGTAGCACCAATTTGTCTCCTTTTTTTCTTTTTTTTTCTGGGCTAGGGGGCTATCAAAACATCATAGATATATGTTTAATGGCTGAAGTTAAAGGAAATTGCAAATCAATTGACTTTTGCAACTTGAGGTAATTTCAAACAAAATCCTGAAAACCCTCGAAAATGACGTCTGTTTGAGTCAAAAATGGTGTCAGTCGCAGAATTAGATGAAAAGTGCATAATTTGAATGAGCATGGCTGAAATTTTCTTAGAAAAGAATTAGTTTTCCACCTTGAATAGCAAGAAAAATCAGTTTTTAGTATCGGTAGTGCTAATGTGTCTCCTTTATTTCTTTTTTTCTGGGCTAGGATAAAATTTCATGAAATTATACCGTATAAGCCGACTTCGAAAAGAAAGTCTTTACGATTTATTTGTATTGGACTACCAATACAGCTTAGAACATTCATTGTCTGCATTATGCAATCCTGACTCATGGGTCTGGCTCGCTACCGCAAAATGTACTCGTAATAATACGAGGGGCATTCAAAAAATATGCAAAATTTTGTCAACAAGGTATTCATAACCGTTGTCTATGACTGTGAAGGAGTTTTAGTTGTGGAATTTTTAGAAGGTTGAGGGGATATCTAGATTTCCCTACAAATAGATAAAAAGGACGGAAGCATCACCTCAAGAAGTTATTTGACATTGAAGGAAGCTGAGGCCCTGGGTGAAGTCGATGACCAGGATCCAGCAGACCGCGAGCTGTCCCACCGCGCTGATGAGGGAGGACTCGAGCAGGCGGTGGATGCGAAGGTTGATGTCGTTGGTGTCCGCGCGCGTGCGTTGGACGTACCCGTTCGCGATCGCGGTAAGGGTGACCACCACCATCGCATCCGGGTAGCCGGGCTCGTGAACACCCGCGACCCGCGCGGCGGTGAGCGCGCCGACCGAGCCGACCGGTGACGGCGAGTGCTCGCGCCTCGTCCAGATCAAGTACCCCTTCCTCTCCTGCGCGAACGGTGAGATCGGCCTCGCAGACGGCAACGACACCTGGGAGAGCGCCCGTGAGAGATTTTTTATATTTTTTAATAAAGTGATATTCAATTCTGTTTCCACCGCTTCTCTCCCCGCTAACAGCAATCCCTGTTCTAATCTGCGACCTCCGGCCCCGGTTCCAGTCCCAGCCTGGTTCCTTCAGTTCCAGTTCTGCCACTTCTGTCCTTAATTCCACGGTTCCGACTCTGCCAGTCTCGCTCCAATCTGGGGGTATTACTTATATCTTGAAAACTATTACCCAAATCTAGAATGATTCAAGCAAAGTTGTGTCTGTTACTATCAAATTATTATCAGGGATTACAAAATCTTGTGTAATATTATCTAAATCATGTTGATATTATGAAATATCTTGTGCTTGTTAAGGTATCAGAAGGTAATCAATGACTCTAACGCATTGGAGAGAACAAGTTCAAAACGAGCTTGGTTCTGAACATCAGAGTATGTCTGATAATTGGAAAATGTGTGCAATTGGTGAGCGAATCCGTATTGAAGGAAAGGATCTAGAATCCATAAAGGATCTTTCACCTGAGGCCATAAAACTTGGTTATGATTTTTCTGTAGCGATGCAAGAAAAAGATAATCAAAAGGCATTGGAAATAATCACAAAAATTGAGCAACTACCAACAATTTGGAATGATGAAAAACATGGATGATAAAGTTCTAAAATTATTTTCAGAAAAAAATCTTGTCTTTATTGCAACAGTAGCCATCAATCAACTTTCAATCGACCCTTCAATCTTGACCAAAGCATTTCCGTCAATTACTTTGTACTTATGGTTGTAGTTTGTTTTTAAAACATTAATTTTTTTTTCTAGTTTTGAAGCTGTATAATCCGGTTTTAATGTCTCTACCGCCCGCAATATCCTGTCAAATGCCGCACTTTTCTTATTTTAGTTATAATAGTATTTACTTTAACCTTTCATAACTCTCGGTGATCCCAGTATAGCTCTATTAATAAATAGATAAACTAGAGTTCCGTATTTTTGGTTTCCGAGTTTGGAAGAAGCGATGTGTCTTCTATAGTTTTGAGCAATATTCAATATCGATGTTTATATGGTTTTTTTTTTTCAAAATTTAGGAAATATATTTGAATATCTTTAAAACCTTATAAAATTGAATTGAGCAAAGTTATGAAGCTGAAAACAATTTTGTTGTACTTTAATTGAGCAGAAGATCTATTTTGCAAGGTTTCACTTTTATAACACACATATTTTTAAAGGTCAGGGCCCTCAAGAGGGAGAAGGAGTGGAGGTAGTTGCTTCAAAATACCTTCCCAGGACATACTTTAGTTTGTAAATTCAGCCCTGAAAGTTTGATTTTCCTAACTTAAACCCTTTCTGAGATACTAGCAAGAAGTCAATTAACTAGAATTTTACCAAATTTTTCTGTTCACTTTGAAATTTGTATTTTTCCATTTTTTACATTTCGTGACCATTGAATATAATTATCGCACATTGATGTTTTATTATTAATTAAATAAAGTAATTAATCTTTTCATTAATTAAATTTCAATAGAAATTCACATTGAGTGTTAAGAAAAAACCATAAATAAACTAACTGAATTTTCACTTTTTCACATGGCGAAGTTCACCAATCTTGAATAAAAATTTACCTTGTCACAAATGAAACGTGTTTCAGTATCCGACTTCTGTCACTAATTTGTTGCCGACTAATTTCTCCCTATTCCAGTAAAGTATCCAAATACGAAAAATCCTTCTTTATTCTTAAACAGACAAATCGCAACTAACCCAGTCCACCCTAGTAGAAAGTTGCTCCGTAGCCCCTGCCCCCTGAAAACACTGTATACTCCCCAATAACAAACACTGTACATAAACAATAGTAGAAATTCATGACTTATATATTTTCCCCTGGCGCTGTGGGGGATCATGGTATCCCCAGAGGGATAGTTGCTGGACCTTTCAACTATGCTGAACAAAGTGGTTATACTGGAATTTTATTTAGGCTACTTTGAGGGTGTAAAGAGATTAGGGAGGGTTTGGCACAGCCCGTTCACACCTCATTCGCATACTCCAACATGCACAAATTCGCAAAGATCAAAAACAAGAAGAACAATAGGGAATTTTTTTAGACGGTGGGTTTGAATTAGCAAAAACCAGTTTGGGTAAACAAAAAAAAAAAAAAAAAAAAATCTCAACCGAAAAACGATGACTGTTGATCAGTAACGTCTTTTAGGCATTCATTTATAGCTTTTAATTCTAGAATCTATATATGCGACAGGAGAAAAGGATCCTTACTTTAAAAAATAACTACATTAGCAAGATGTCAAGTATCAACTGGAAAGACTACGTTACCAGCCTCATAATTAGCTTTTAAATCACTCCAGCCCCTAGTAAGAGGTGTCATACGTGTACAAAGATAGCAGTCAACAAAGATAGCAGTACTTCCGATCTGTTATTTGATGACCGAATAAAAACCACGAAGAACAAAAGTTGGGGTTTCCTATTGAAGGATAAAAAGTTTGTAGTAGACATGGGTCCGATAGCGATGGTTCCTAATTTTTTCTGAATTCTTTTTTTTTTCAGTCAGACTTTAGTGGTCGTGTGATTAACAATGATCATTTCCTTTACTGGGGAGAAATTCGTCGAGTCTCTGAAGATGGTGTTGAATTTCATTTCCAAGTGGTGGAACAAACCGAATTTGTCGATGATTCGTCATTTCAACCCTTTAAAGGTAATTTTATTTATGGTAACTATTACAACTAATTTTGAACAAGTTCCTTAAAGCTTCAATCCGTAAATTCAAACAATTTCTAAGATAGTAAATCCCATGACCAATCACGCATGTGCTTTTTCAGTGTTTATATAGAAGTCTACGCCGATGTTTGTTAATTACTCGTCCATCATTTCAAAACGGAAATAAACAATTATACACTTTTTCAAAAATAAACAGTTGGTTGGTAACAGACCTTGGTTGGTTGATACAAAGCTTAGTTGGAACGGGAAGTAATTAAAACACTTAAGGGGGTAAAGTTATGATGGAGCTTCATCTATGAGCGGCCAGTTTTAAGGTAGTGCTGCTATACTCCGTGAAATTTTTCTCCATGCAGTCTATGTTCGCTTATCAACTCACTCCTTAAACTCAACTCTGTTTCATTCGTACAAAATACCTGTTACAAGAAACTGAGTTTTTTGAGTTGAAACTTTCAAGGCATGTTGAGGGGATGTTGAAGAAGGTTTGTAGGGAAACTAGCCCCCCTACCCCCTTCTCCTTGTCCTTTTTACGTTCCCCTCTTCCAAACACCGATCAAATTTAGATATTGTATTTTTTTTTCCAACTTGTCAAGAGTCTAATAGCTATGCCTCCAGGGATTCCATACCCCTCACGGCCTCGGTTTACATACAAGATTTATCAATAAAAAAGTAAATATTTGATTCTAGATGTACCAAAAAAGGCCAAGGGAAAGAAGACGAGAAGGAAAGAGTTAAAGGAAAATGGATAGAAGATTTTGAGAATGTGCTAAACCGTGACATCAGAGTAACTCACACCAAGCCAACAGCACATGATTAAACACTGTCCATTCATAATAACAAGAACAATAGCCCTCTCTTTGTAGACTCTTAAAATACGATCTGGTCTGTTAAGCATCAGATGACTTTAATATAATGAATTCCTCAAAGATTTGGTTCTAAATAACGTTTGCTTTCATCAGATGATTTTATCCTCCGAAATCCAAGTGCTATCCAGAAAGTGATATTGGCTCCTCTCTTTCTGGGCTTCTAAAATGCAATCTTTCAAGCATTAGATGACTTTAATGTAATAAATCCCTCAAAGAGATGGTTCTAAATATCGTTCGATTTCATCAGCTTACTTTATCCGGTCCCGCCATTGGCTTTATGATGTAATAAAATAAAAATAAACAAGTTTTTTTAACTGCAAGTAGGGAGCGACATTAAAACTTAAAAAGAACAGAAATTATTCAGAACATGAAAGGGATTGTCCCCTCCTCAACGCCCCGCTCTTTACGCTACAGTTTGACTCTTTGTCACAACTCTACTTTTTAAAACAATAAAAAACCTTAGAGTAAAGAGCGAGGCGTTGAGGAGAGGGCATTCCCTTTAATATACAGAATAATTCCTGTTCGTTGTAAGTTTTAATGTCGCTCCTTTTGATGTAACTATTCAAGTTTCAATTTTTTTAGAGTTTCGGTTACTATTGGGCCGGGTCATGCCTCGATACGCACGTTGCAAGCCAACCTTCTGGATCAAACGCCACAGCCAATCCAGATGCATTGTGCGCATCGCGTTGCGACTAGATTTACGGAACTTTTCGAGCCTTGCAAAGCGATGCACATGGGCGGCGTTTGCCGCTCGTCCAGAAGCCACTGAACGATGCCGTATATCAACACCCAGGAAATCATAGATGCGGCTGGCCACATCGTCTGGCTGCACGAGGATTTCATCCAGCGTGAGATGCAAAATTTGTTCGCGTGGAAAATACTGCATCCAGCGTTTTAAGTGTCGCGCATATAGCCCCTGCTCTACGTAGGCCGGATTGTTAAGTAAGCCTTGCTCAAAAAAGTTTTTTTTTAAAACCTAGGCAGGAGCAAAAAACTAAGGGGACAAGGAAATAATTTCCACTTAATTACCGCCGTTAGAACTAACAAACAGGCTTCTTCGCAGAGTGAAGTTGGAAGGTTCAATTCAAAACTCTTGATCATTAGAGCTTAATTTTTGGTAGCTTTTTAGCTATAAAGTTTTTAGCGTTTTCGCAATAATCTTTTATTTTTAAGATGAGTAGACGATATATGAAACTTACTAAGAAGGTTTGGAGGGGGAATATGTGTGAGTGGTTTTTATAAAAATCCAGTTTTGGGTTTTGGACCATAATTATTGCAATGGTACCGTTTTGACAACAATCCCCTAATTTCTGTTCGTTTTAAGTTTTAATATCGCTTCTTACGATCAGTTAAAAAAAAATTGTTTTTTATTTAATTTACAATTAAAGCTTATTTTTTCTTTTGACTTGTATTGTAAGGTAACAACGCTTCTTGACTACTTATGTAGATGCTGCATTGTGTCGCTACAGCTGGGTTCAAACTCTGGGTCCCGTATTACCAAGATGAGATCAGAGCAGCATCGTCACAGTTAGCCTACGCGTTAATTTGTTTTCTACCTCGGACAATTTTGGTGTACGGAGTAATTTCTGTTCGTTTTAAGTTTTAATTAAATAAAAAAAACAAGTTTTTTCAACTGAAAGTAAGGAGTGACATCTTGCCGGTGAATTCTAACTTATTTGGCGTAAGCATCCATGTTCGAAGGCATCTAATGCTCTCTCGTGTTGAAGCTTCAAGGACCAAGTTTCGCATCCATAGAGTAGGATGGTTTAGACCAGGGCCGTATAGATTCGACTTTTAACCGGAATACAGATTTGTCGATGGTTCCAAAGGGGTTATCGAGTGGATGCGAAAGCAAACTGCGCCTTATGTATTCTTTGCTGGATGCCTGGATTTTTCGAGTGGATGCGAAAGCAAACTGCGCCTTATGTATTTTTTGCTGGATGTCTAAGTCTGAAGAGCCATCAGTGCAAAGTATGGAGCCTAGGTAGGTAAAGCACTCACTTCCAATAGTTGATTTCAGAACAGTTTGGTATTAATATGTGGATTTATTATAAACTATTTAAATCGTAATGATGTAAATCCCATATAGGAGAACATTGAATTTAATAAAAATAAACTTTGAGCCAAAGCTTGAATTATTTTGATGAGATTCACACTATCAAACATATTATATTAGAGAGAATATCTCTGTATAAGAATCGTTAAGAAAAGGACACACAAGTGGTGCTACTATCCTTCAGCGACCCGATACAACAGCACACATCCCTCCATTTTTCAACTAATTACAAAAATATCAATAATTAACTTCTTTCGTTGTCTCAATACAGAGAGCATTATAAAACTGTGTCTAACGAAAATCACACCACCAGATTCAGCGTATCCGACAACCCTGCTGTTAAGTTTCAAGCTACAATCGACAAAAATGTGGAATTTCGTATTTTTTGCCAGAACACAGATCATGGATACGTGTTTATTTTTTTTTTCCAAGGTTGATCGTATTGAACCAGTGGTCTTAGAATGTCGCAAGAGGGTCCATTCTAGCGGAAATTAAAAGTTCTAGTACCCTTTTTAAGTAACCAAAAAAATCGGAGGGTACCTAGGCCCCTTCCCACACTCATTTTTTCCCCAAAGTCAGCGGATCAAAATTTTGAGATAGCCATTCTGTTCAGCATAGTTGAAAAACCTAATAACTATATAAAGGTAGAGACATTTACATCCCAAACATATAAGGATCCGAAATGAAGGATACTGGGCTTAATCCTTACCCTTACTGAGGAAATCATTCACTTTTCAGGGACTACAAATGATTGAAATATTACCCTCTTTACAGACCTGGACGTAAAAAGAGATACTGACAATCACCATGAGTGTTGCTTCAAAATACAGTGACGATAAATCTGTTTAATAAAAGCTCAGACACACGGATGAATGGGCCATTCTGGCAAAATGGGCTGTGAAAGAACCGAAATTTCAAATACTTGCACTTCATGAAGGAACTCTTAGTCTTGACTCATGTAAGGTAAATGACCTCATGAAATTACTGGAAAAAAGATGGAACAAAGCAGACAAAACTATCAAATCATGTTAGTCAATTCTTTTGCTTACGCTACAGATGTAACTTGCACAGAAATGATATATTGATTAGATACCTTTTAAGGGTAAAACAAAGAAAAGAATATAAAATTAAAGAAAAATGCATGTCATTATTAAGTCTTCTGTTCTTCTTCTCAATCAAGAAGGGTGAGTATGAGATAAATTTCATTTTATAATTATTATTGATTTTTTTTAATAGTAAAAACCTATATGGGCAACAAATTTACTGACATTCGTTTTTTGACGACTGCTTTGGCATTATTTGAGTAATAATTTTTCCCATTAAGACATTGGTATGCAATTTATCCCAAACACGTGTTTTCCTGTCATTGAGTTGGTCAAATAGCGGCTGACTGCGTACTGACGCCTATTTGTTCTCGTTGCGGTGCTTCTGATCACACCTCCGAGAAGAAGAATAGATGTACGAAAAGTATGTTCTGCATTTTGAGCAAAAAAAAAGGCCATACATGCTACAGTGTAAGGTGTACGGCTAATAAGGCGATAAACAATGCTAAACCCTAACAAAATGAGTCTAAAATCCGTCCACTCAAGGTGAAATGAAGAAATATTGGTTTATTTCTTCATTGCACCTCCATCTCTTATGCGATTGTCTCGTGGAATTTAAATGGAAATTTGCTAAATCGTTCAGAAGCATCAAAGTTTTAATTCTACCCCTGTTTAGCCCCCGGCATGTAGATTTTGATCCTCAATAAGGAAACTATCAGCTCTAATTTGTGACTAGGTAGCCTTTCCAGCTTTCCACAAACACCAAACAATTTTTTTCATCACTAGAGCATCACAAGGATGGAAAATCCTTATATTGCTCTAAGCTGTGATTTAAGGTAATGCTCTAACACTTTAATGATATTGATGTAAGAATGATCAATTACAGATAAGAAAAATTCAAAAAAAGTTTTAATTAAATTTAAAATTTTAACTTTAGAAAAATAAATTTAATCAAAACTCACGTTGCTCAAATTTAATTCAGTCATAAGATTTTAATGTTGATTTTAAATATATAAGTTTCATCAAGATTATTCTTACCCATCAAAAGTTACGAGCCTGAGTCATACGATCTTAACAAAAATCACACCATCGGATTCAGCGTATTAGAGGACCTTACTATAGAAGTTTCAAGCACCTATCTACAAAAATGTGTAATTTCGCATTTTTTTTGGCCAGAAGACAAATCACGGATGCGTGTTTATTTTTTATTTTATTTTTTTTCCCCAGGGGTGATCGTATCGAATCAGTGGTCCTAGAATGTCGCAAAAGGGCTCATTCTAACGGAAATTAAAAGTTCTAGTGCCCTTTTTAAGTGACTAAAAAATTGGAGGGCACCTCCTGGACACTGGGCAGACGACCTTTCGCACCGTGAAATTTGCCGTTCAACGACCAAGGCGCTTTTTGAGCCCCCGAGTGAGCTTTGATTCGGACGCCAACCGTATTGAAATCAAGGTGGTCGCGAAGAATTCGCGGCTGCTTCCTGAGGGGAAACCGGTGCGTGTTCGTTGTTATTTAGCCGAATCGATTGCTGGCGGAATTCAAGGCAAGCTGCAAGGATTGATCAAAGCCCCCGATGCTCATACCAACTTGTTTATCAACATGCCGTCGCGGCCACCACAAGTGGTTCGGCTGTATATCGATGTTGACGATTTTCCGCGCGCATTCGTTTTTGATGTGCCTTGCGGGAGGTCCGCTCCGACCTCGACCACTCCGACCGTCGCGAGGAGGACTCGCCATGACCACCTACGACCTCACCCGCACGCCACCGCCGCTCCTGAAGCGCGCCCGACGGATGTTCATCCTCGTCGCGGTGCTCGTGCCGATCGTGATCACGACGGTGGCGCTGGTGGTGCTGCTCTCCTGGTTGCCGTCGCTTCCGGAGCAGGTCGCGACCCACTGGGGTGTCGACGGCGCCGACGGGTTCGGACCCGCGGCCACGTATCTCTGGCTTCTGCTCGGGGTGGGCCTCGGGATCCCCGCACTGATGGTCGTCACGACACTCGTCGCTGTCGGGTCGCACTGGGGCGGCGCAGACTATTTATTCTAGAGCTTTTGCGATTCATGGGTCAATCTTAAAGAATTGGGGCAAAATTAAAGCTTTAGTGTAAAGAGTAAGGTATTAACGAGGGGACAAACCGCCTCATCAGACACGTACGCAGGAATTTTTTTCGGGGGTCCAAACCCTTCGAAACAGCAGATATAAAGTAGCACTTTTTTTATTTAGTAATGCAAAAGCACGTATATCGGAAAATACATCTTGTTATTATCATTGTTATACATCATATCTTGAAAAGGGCGATAAACGCCCTAATATCAAGGATAATTCTATTTTGCTGTGGAATGCAAACTCTCTTTACAAAAAAAAAAAAAAATAACAGTACAAGATATTGAGGACGGAATGTAAGCCGACACATTTATCAAAAAGATTCTCACATTTCGTAATTTAAAAAACTAGAAACTTCCAAGACTGATTGCTAGTTAACTTTTCGATTGGAATTTGCTAAAAATCTCCAAATTGCTGAATTGTTCCTTACTTAGAATGTAAAGGACTTACACCCTTTTGTGACAATTTGTAACTCGTTGAGAATTGAAGATAAACCTATTTTGAATAGAGCAATCGATAGATCTCTTCGAGCTATTTCGAACGATATGCTTAACTTATTCTCGGATAAGTCAACTTACGCCTTTTTGCAAAACACCACAGAAGTATTTTATAAATGTACAATTTTAGTAATTTTTTTCATTTCTTTTTTGGTCTCCAGAAAACATAACCCAGTAGATGGCGCTTCCTTCCTGATTTTGGAGATCTGATAGCTGCAGACCACGACCAGTTTGACAAGCACTCAAAGATGTTTAACCATTGTCACTATTAACAAAGTAGCAGTCAGCTTCGTGACGTAAGTAATTTGCTTAAAAAGATTAAGCAACCACTTGTACCAGAAACTAGAAGATATTCAACCTTGGCAAAAACAGGTAATGAATACAAACATCTGAAATTACATAACTTGATAGGGTAGTAAAATAAAAGCGCTGCCCACTTCCCCCTCCCTTCCTCTATGTAGGACGTCAACATAGATAATGAAATCTTTTCGACATTTTTGCTAAACTATACTAGCCCAAACTACTTTGTTTTTTTGTTAAACTTTCACTAAAGATAAATTAAAAAAAAAGAAAATCGAAAAAAAATCCGAGCATCATTTATGAAACATCATTTGCAACTTCGAAGGGCTTTACTGACTAATTCTTTTGACTTCCTTTAGCACAAAGATTTTCATAAGATAAGCATAATTTGAGTAATTCAAAACTATTCCATAGAAATTAAAACCTATTGAATGAATGAATGAATGTATTTAATACCCATCAATGGAAAAACAGATGGAGCACAAAAAAGAAAAAGAAAACAAAAAAGCGTAAGACACTAATTCGATAGTTTTTTTCAGGCCAGAAAATTTTGTTGTGCTAATTTTCAGAAAAAAATGGAGCCGTTTTAGAGAAAAAATAAATACATAAATATATGGATACATAAATAAACAATTATTGCTCACTTAAAGAAGGTAGATTTGACCCCGTTTCGTTATTAACCCGTTTTGTTAAAATTTATTGTGTTTCGTTCGTCATTGCATAATTTTGATTATTTGGGAGACTCCCCTAATCCGCTCATGTACATAGGTTTGACTACCACACCAGCCAAAAAAGCGTAGCATAGGACAAATTTGCCTGTATTGTTCTATTCTAGCATGCTGTACTTTGTTTTTGTCGAATTCAAATTTATCACGGCTTCGGTCCAACGCATTGTTATCCTGCATCGTACCGTTGGCTCCAAGTCGCAAGAGTTTTGCTCCAAAATGATTGATCATTTAGACCAATTTGAGTGTCGGTGTGGATTCCATTCTCAAATAGACCAAGGGCGGGCACGTTCATCACCTCGGCTTGTATGGCAATTGGCCAGGATTCCGAAAGGTCAATGTCTAGCGATCGGAAAGTCATCCGGGGTTGAAACTCGTGCTGAATCGTCCCAAGCAATACGTCGAATTGACGGTCATAGCCGTTCCAGATTGCCCAAAAATGAACTACGACCAGTCTATTGTCGAGGTCTGGAAGCGTAAGAGTTGGATTGCGTGCAAATTGACTTGGTAAAGTCGTTTTCCCCGATTCTAACATCTGGAATTTGAAGAAGGAATGAAGGAAGAAGGAATTCGAAGAAAACATCTGGAATTCGAAGAAGGAATTCATGTCTCGGAGCTCTTATTTCAAATCCCGACCAGATCTTTTGACATTGGGGGGAGTTGGAGAGGAAAATCTTGGAAAACACTTGGAGTGTAGGAATCGGGATTAAGCTTGGTGGATGGAATAAGCAAATGTCCTTGATACGTGACTGACGTAACCGTACCGGATTCGCTTTCTTTGGGGGAGTTTGGGGAGGGGTTCAGTGATTTGGCGAGTTTGGTGCTTCTGGACGTGCTAGGACGAATCGCCGCCGCATGGAGGCCGAGGCACAGACCTATCTGGACCGTTTCGGGATCGACGCGAAGCCATCCGATCTGGTTCGCCATATCTCGGTCCCTGATCAGCAATTGCTGCAGATTGCGCGGGCATCCACGAATCAGGACATGAAGGTGCTGATCCTGGACGAGCCGACCTCGGTCCTGACCGCGCGAGAGGTTCAGCGCGTCTTCAAGGTGATCCGCGGATTTCTGGATCGCGAGCACGCCATCGTCTTCATCTCGCACAAGATGGAAGAGGTGTTCGAGATCGGCGACGACTACTCGGTTCTGCGCAACGGCAAGAAGGTCGATGCGGGCCGCGTCACCGAGATCGCTTAGAAACTGGTGAATTCATGTCGGTTTTGAGTAATTTTGTCAGGTGTACTACATTTAACTGTAATAAATGGGGTAATTTCTGTTCGTTTTAAGTTTTAATGTTGCTCCTTACTTTCAGTTAAAAAAACTAGTTTTTTTTTATGTAATATGCAGATGTAGAGGATGTATTCATACCCAATCCACTTTCAACGGTTCTAAGAGAAGAAAATCAAATTTTGAATTGATAGACAATAGAGAGTAAAATATCTTAAATATGAAAAAACAAAGAAATGAATATAAAGACGATAAACAAATATATGAAGTAAATGAAAACGGAGAGAAACAACAAAAATCCAACGAATATTTGTGGGTGTAGACTGGATTCAGACCTTGTATAGATAACCGGTAAAAGAAAATTGAAATGGTGTAATATTTGGAAACAATAATGTTTTCATACATAAAAAGAAGAAAGAAAAATCAAAAGTCTCCATAGAAAAGTTGTTTATTTCCCAATGTTGTATTAAAGCAAAGGCTATGAGTTTTTACTATGATGATCTATGCTGGCTTTACCTTGACCTCTATTCTTTGAACTTCTTTCTATAACTAAATAAATAAAAACCAGATTTTTCTACAGAAAAAAGTAGGAGCATTAAAACGAAAACTAATAGAAATTATTGCTTATATGAGGGGAATATCCACATTTTAAGAGCTCACCACCTTCTCCTAATACATCGCTCTTTACGCCTAAGTATTTTTAGTAATTTCAACTATTTATTCTACAGCCTTTGTGATTCTTTGTGACTGTAGGGGAGTAAGTCAGCCCCAAAGACATAGTTATTATGTTTTTTGACTATACTGAACAAAAAGGCTATCTCAAAATTTTAATCCGTTGGCTTTTGAGAAAAATGAGCGTGGGAGGGGGCCTAGGTGCCCTCCAATTTTTTATCACTTAAAAAGGGCACTAAAACTTGAACTTTTCGTTAGAATGAGCCCTATCGCGACATTCTAGGACCTTTTGGTCAATACGATCACCCCTGGGAAAAAAACTTTTTTTCCCAGGGGCTTCAGCACCGGCACAACTGGATTTAAGACAGGATTTGGTTACCCGTTTAGGGTGGGGACTTGTCTATCAGATACACGAAATAACAGAAGAGGAAAAAATAGAGGCATTGCAGCAGCAGGCTAATGAACGTGGGTTTGAACTACAAGAAACTATTTGCAGATATTTGTTGCGGCATAGTCAACGTGATTTGCCATCATTGATAGTGATTTTGGATGCATTGGATCGCTATTCTCTAACGCATAAACGACAAATAACTATTCCATTATTAAAAAAACTGCTGCAGGGCATGTCTTAGAAATTTAACATTATGAAGCTTGCATTATTTGATCTGGATAATACTTTAATCGTTTGTATTGATCTGTCAACGAACCAAGAAACTTGTAGTACAATGGATACGACTGTAAGGTTGCTGCTTCACGAACAGTAATGGCCCGGTCCTTGGTCGGATGCCAAGCCCGTCCACCACAGCGAATGGTTCCGGCAGGTTTATCCTCCTTCAAAATTTCTTCTTCCTTGTCAACTTTCCTTGTGGCGGATCCTTCCAAGTTGGGGACAGTGTCCATGGCCTTTTCCAACTTCATATCCAAAGCCTTAAAGGCATTACCGACCGTCATGTACGGGTGCTTGCCAGGTTCATGCGTCTCGATGATGTTTGGCATCTCCACAAACTTCTTGGCGACATAAATGATGAGACGGGGTCTGAAGAAATTTCAATATAAAATACAGAAAAATTAAAATGAATAGCAACTGTTGTTATTGAATTAACTTTGAGTTTAAATAATATTTTGTGTTGCTCTTTTTTTTTAATTTCCTTATTGCCTACTGAGGTTTCTTTACTATTGTTTCTTTAAATGTTATTATTTATGGAGAAGGATCAGAATTCAAAGAACCTTGTCTGTATTCCTCTATCTCCTCTTACGAGTGATATTCTCACTCTTTACTATTGTTTCTGTAAATATTATTATTTGCGAAGATAAATAAGCATTCGAGAAGTTAGGTTTGGTTAAAGCTAATGAAATAAATCATGATATGATGTTTGAATGTCTCCCCTTTCAGCATTATCCTCCCTGATTTGATACTAATAGGCCTATAATCTTATTTATATAATATAAATAATATAATAAAGCAATACATCATTTATACAATATAAATACAATTAATATTTTATTAATATGATTCTACATTTTATTAGTATAAAAATAATATTAACATAAGGTAACATGAGCAAGAAAAGGTTTACGCATCTTATGGTGAATATTCTTTCTTTACTAAAGAACCCCCGTCGCAAAATGTCACCCCTACTCGAAAATATAGCCATGCGTACTATTATAAAACTTAGGCTACTTGTGCACATGCTGACGAATTTGTGTAGTTTTGAGGAAGAATAAGAGATTAAAGAATTATATTCTTTAATTGAAATTAAATTGAAAATTTAATTGAAAATCATTACAGATTAGTAATGAAAGAAGTTCGTTTAATGTGTCAAACACAATAGTTTCTTGACATGTTGTATGTTTTTAATTAATTCAACCTAGGGCATAAATAAGATTTTCAAATAAAAAGACTGTTTTATGTTGCTAGGGTACCATATCAGAAAATTAACTCAGGCATATGCGTAAAGTAATATAAAAAAGGTTTGCAGAAATATTGCATAGAAATTTAAGACAGTATAATAACTTAGACTTCAAGTTGCATCACAAATCGATAGGGCTTGCAATGTTCTTTTCAAGTATAAATATCAACAGTTATAAGCTATGGCCGAAGGGCATATAAGGTTTACATGGAAAGGGTGGTCCTGTAAACTCTAAAGAGTGCTCATTTTATTTGAAATCAGATGTTCTAGTTCCTTTTTTAAGAGTAAAAGTAATCGGGGGCTTCCCCCTCCTCTACACTTTTTTCGTCAAATTCATCTGATAAAAATTTTGAGAAAGCTATTTGTTCAAAAATAGTCCTAAGATGATATGACAATTCCCTTGGGTTGGAAAAAAATCCCCCGGAGTCTGGGGGTAAGGGTTGTAGGCTATTCCCCCGGGGGCATATAAGACTTTTATGGGATGGTCGTGCGAACTTTTGAAGAGGCTCATTTGTTTTTGGGGGTCATTTGGCACTTTATGGTTGCCTTATTAAGTTTAATTTATAAAAAGTAATTAAAATAAAAGTTAGTCCACGAATAAGCTCATAATTAGCTTTCTAAGATGTTCATGTGACCGGCCCAGCCTTTCGATTCCATAGATGTCGCCCAAATTGCGCTTTTAGTGTACTTTGTGGCACTTTATTGCAGCCTTATCGAATCTAATATATAAAAAAAATAAGATATAAGAATTAGCTTTTATGAGTCCTTAAACAGCTCTCTATGGTGTTCCAGTGCTTCAGTAGAGACGAAAAAATAAGAGGACATATCCCTGCTGCCATGTAAGAATTGATTTTTCTTGTTAGATAGCAAATTATATAAATTCCTCACTTTTTCGGCTTTTAGTGTTGCATTGAAATAAATTGAGCCTAAAGTGTCTAAATAATAATACTATTACAGAGTTTTATATAGGTATATTATTATATAAAAGGTATATAAGACACATAAGTCATAAAAACATGATAATTTTTAATGCTGACATCGTTTGTTCATATAACTACTTATTAAACAGGAAAAATCAAAGAATTAGAAAAGATTGAGAAAACAATGAGCTCCAAAAGTTAGAAAAGAAAACCAAATAAAGTTAAGCGTGCTGTTTTCTCTATGGATTTTTTTTTTTGGTACAAAGATTAAACGTTTTAACAATTGAAGCGTATATTTTTATTACATGAATGAGGGGGTTTGCCCCATCGTCAATACCTCACTCTTTACATTAAAGTTTTAATTTTGTCCCAATTCTTCAAGAATGACCCTTGAATCAAAAAGACCGTAGAATAAATAGTTGAAATTACTAAATTACTTTAGCGTAAAGAGCGAGGTATTTTGAAGGAGACGGACCCCCTTATATAAGTAATAACTTCTGTTTCTTTTAAGTTTTAATGCTGCTCCTTAATTCCAGCTGAAAAACTGTTTTTTATTTATTTTCTCTTTTTTTTTAATAATACTAGAAAATCTAGCGTCCACTTAATGGAAATTCTCTTCCCTTGCGACAAATTACTCCAGTGCTTGTTTATCTCAGTTGATAAAGTAGGAAAACAGTTGTTTTTTTCTAACCTAATAATTACATATATTTCCGGATAATGTTGATATTAGAGATTCTAGAGAAGCTTAATTTTTTAGTTTGTAGCCTAGGTTGTTAGGAGAGAGTCGAGTGTTTTTAGGTAGTCTTAATGGCACTTAGGAAGGCCAAAAACTCCCCTAGGCGGATTCCTTGAGGAGCCAAAGGCTGATTAGGTCTTCAATGGGGGAGCTTCAGCTACTGGTGCAAGATGGATTAAACTGGTGATCTACTATTGCTGCCTTATGCGCACTCAGGCACAGTAAGATCTAAATCTAAGTAAGTATCATGCTTCTTTTTCCCAGGGGGTCATCGTATCGACTAAGTGATCCTAGAATGTCCCAAGAGGGCTCATTCTAACGGAAATGAATAGTTCTGGTGCCCTTTTTAAGTGACCATAGTCGAAAACCGCAATAACTATGTCTTTTGGGGTGACTTACTCCCTCACAGTCCCTGGGGGAGGGGCTGCAAGTTACAAACTTTGACCAGTGTTTACATACAGTTTTGGTTATTGGGAAGTGTACAGACGTTTTCAGGGGGATTTTTTGGTTTGGGGTTGGGGTTGAGAGGAGGGGGATATGTGGGAGGATCTTTCCTTGGAGGAATATGTTATGGGGGAAGAGAAATTCAATGAAAAGTAATGCCAAAAATATCAACACTAGGGCGTTTAACTTTTTTCCAGAAAACAACAAACATAGATAGAATTGCTTTGCTTCTTTTCTCATTCTTTTGTTTCAAATAGGGTTATTTGGCTCTTTAAACACAGAAATACCAAAGCGGAATTGTTTTGTTTCTTTTTTCATTCTTTTGGTTCATGCAGAGTTGTTTGGCTTTTTTCCAAAAAAATAGCAATACCAAAGCGAAATTGATTTGTTTCAAAATCTCATTCTTTTATTTCAACCTGTTTCTTTCGACTTTTTTGCGAAATAGCAATGCCAAAGCGGATTTGCTACTCACATACACACCCCACACATTTATCAAGAAAAATTTTGTGTTTTTTGTGGTACATTTTTTCCTCTTTTTTGTTAGTTATTTATTATGCATTTTTTGGTGTGTTTAGACAATTTTTGCTGCACGCCAGCAAAAACGCATCTTTTCCATCAGTGCAGCAGATGTAAAATGTAAAAAGTTATGATTATGTTTATTATTAAAGTAAATATCAGTATGTATGCATCATATGAGAGCAACTTATGTAAAATATCTAGCTTTAAACTACATAGTATCGTGCTTTAGTTAATCGGTCCTGAACACCTAGCCAATCCCATGAGGCTGTACAACGGGTGGCTGGATTGAATATTTCTCCGGACATCCGGAGGAAAGAGTATGGTAATTTACGAAACGAATATAAATTACTCCATATATGAAGGAATTTAGAAATTCGTTTTAATTATTCATGTGCGGAGAGCCAAAATCAAAACTTGCACTAATTCAAAAACGTTCAGAAATTAAAAAAAAAACAAGTTTTTAACTGAAAGTAAGGAGCGACATTAAAACTTGAAACGAATATAAATTACTCCATATATGAAGGCCGTTCCCTCCTCAACGCCCCGTTCTTTACGCTAAAGTTTGACGCTTTCTCTCAACTCTACTTTTTAAAACAGCTCCTTACTTTCAGTTAAAAAAACTTGTTTTTTCATTTAATTTTTTTTCAGTAAAGCGCAGATTGTGTGCTGGTTTTGAGAAGTAAATGAGCTAAAAAAAACAGCGATTAACCCTGCTCATCAGTTCCAGTCCTAACACTTTTGATTATATTTGTTAGGGAGATAAATTAAGAGCTGGGAAACAATTTTTTTTTTTACAATTATTAAAAAGAAGTCGTACCTGAAATTTCAATTTTTTCCAAAAATATTAAATTTTTTTCTTTTCAGAAACCCAAAATGAGTATGAGCTCATTAGCAGAAGTATTTCTGCACCTTTTTTTCATTTTTGCTACTTACTTATGATGTTTGCGTTTATTTGTTTCTGTATATTTATTTGAGTTTACTTAACCTGGTGACGGCCGAATCTAGACAAAATATTGTTCTATTTTTCTGAGTAACTCAGTAACTAGACTTGGCGTAAGTAATACTAGTAGTTACTAGTAGACTAGTAACTAGTATCAACACCCTGCTCTTTACACTAAAGTTTGACTTTCTCTCAGCTCTACTTTTTATAACAGTAAAAAACTTTAGCATAAAGAGCAGGGCGTTGATGAGGAAGCAGCCTCTTTCATATACAAAGTAATTTCTGTTCGTTTTAAGTTTTAATGTTGCTCCTTACTTTCAGTTAAAAAAAACTTGTTTTTTTATATTTAATTTCTGAACGTTTTTGAATCAATGCATGTTTTGATTTTGGCTCTCCACAGATGTATAATTGAAACGAAATTTGCATATTTATTTTTATCTTTAGCTGGGGCAAGTTCGGACTTAATACTCCTTCTCAATTTATTGACGTGCCAGTGCAATGTTTTGCTATTGTACCGTCTAGCTGCATCTTCCAGATCTTTGGTAATTTTATCCATGGCCTCCACTTCACACCTCCTTAGTCCATATTTCAATGCTTTCCCCACTTTCTTTACATTCCTTTTGCTGTCATATGATCTATAACTCAGATAATTCTTGTACGAGATCCTTCTCCTCTCTATTAAACATGAAGTATTTCACTAATATTCCTAACTGCAGTCCTAACTTCTTCCGTAAGACACCATCAGCAACTTCAAAAATTGTTTTCCTTAAGTTATTCAAAGTTTATCAAAATGAAAATTAGAGTAGCTTTAACGCTGCATTTCAGACAACTTAAATCTCCAATGATTAATTCACAGAAAAATATGCTAACCATTTTTAATTGAGAATTTCTATAAATTGGTCGAGCCATTGTCTACTCTGAAAATGACTTGAAATTACCCAATATTCCTTTAGTTTAATTAAAGACAAAAACAAAAGGCATACAGAACAGACGTCGAACTGATCAATTTTTGGAAACTGATAAATCTGGTGCTTATACTAGTCTATCTTCATTTTCTTCCATACATTTTTTCATTGATATTGAATGTTAAATCAGGTTTATTTAAAATTTTGATCTTAGTAAAAGAGATTTTATTGATTTCGAGGGGGTGCTGACTTGCCGACACTCGGGATATATTTTAGAACGTCAGGTGTGCTGCACAGTTCCGCCACGTTTGGTACAGTTCCGCAACGCTTGGCACAATTCTACCGAGCTCGGCACTCGCTGCCTGGCCTATATGGTTTCTGAGAGAGAGAGAGAGAGGGAACCCTTGATTTTTTTTCACGACCACTTTATTTGCAGTATCTGTCGTAGAGGTTTCGGAGGGGGTTTATTTGATTGTAAACTTTAAGTTCAATGTACTCTATAAAAGTCATAAGTAATTTAGTGGCAACCAGGCCCCATCCATTAAGCTTTCTATCTATGTGCCCCCCCCAATTCATAAACGAGTAAAAAAATAAATTATGTAAAATAAGTCAGTATAAATTTAACCAATTTGTTAGCTGCAAATAAAATATATAGTACTACCTTATTTTACATTCTCCCTTCATCGTCTGTAGGAAGGAAGCGAATTTATATATATTTTTTTAAAATAAAGATAATTTACATTTGTTTGGTAAGTTTTTTTCAAGACCTCTTTGATCTAGCCTAGTAACGCCAAACTTCACCTTGTCATAGCTATTGTTCTGCCTTTAGTTTAATTTATATTAAAATATATTTTTAACTGATTTTTCGTGGTTTCTTAGTCTATGTTAGGTTTCTGATCTGTACTTTGCTATTTAGACGCTGGCAGTTCGACGCTGTTGTCAGTTGAGGATGAGGGGAACGATCGGCGTTCCGGGATAGATCATCAGGCCGGAGGCGGCGAGTGCGGCTCCATAGGGAATGCCCTGCTTGGCATTGTGCAGGCGCGCTGCCCAGGACTGCTTTTGCAAAAACTCAGGCAGGGGAAAGTTGCGCGCCACGACGATGGCCAGGGTAAGCGCGCCACCGAACAAGGATGCGTAGACAGCGTATTCCAGAAGCGGCGACCAGCCGAGCCACACCGCCGTCGCGGCAAACAGCTTGGCGTCGCCTCCACCGATCCAGCCAAACGCGAAGAAGGCGAAACCGAGGACGAGCATGGCAAAGCCGGCCAACCCTTAGCTTTTGTTTGAACAATGGCTCTATATTTGTTTATTCACTGGATTAATTTTCAAACTCGTCAGAGATGTATTTGTTTTTCTAATTTTGATAGAATTCGTGGAAGAAAGGATTAGTGGAAGAAATTACTGCCTTGTGTACTCTATCACTATTTTTGTTTAATCAAGTGTTTATCTTATTTCTGATGGAAAGGAATTCTTTGAAGTCATTCTTCACAAAAGGGTACGAAATTTCTAACCGATTTCTAAAGATAAATTTCGGGTTATTTCACGCTTTTTTCTCTATCGTGTGTTTTCAACCTGGACAAAAAATTCAACCCTGGACATCAAAAATGTGTTTTAGATATCATATCTTTTGATTTAGTCAATATCCCCTAAAAATTCAAAGTAAGTTTCAACATAATTTCCTAACTGATTCCTGAGATATTCAAGATATATTGTTTAAATAGCCTGGATACATACAGTGTCTTTTAATTTAGTTCAACATTCACTGAAAGCTTTGACAAAATACCCTGAGTCGTTCCTGACACATTGTAAATGCGCTCTTTTAACAAGCTCATTGCATGCACAGTCATTTGCCCCTGCTCCTGGTAGTTCCTGTTCTTTTTAAGTCTGAATGGATTATTCATTACAGTTTATATTTGTTTTGGGTCTCATTTTTTCTATGATAGCAATTTATGTTCGTTTTAAGATTTTTAGTTTCAGAACGTCATTACTTAGAAAAGAGCAAAGGATAAACTCTAATTTCTTTAGTAATGAGAGAACTTTTAACGATTAAGTGGCACATCTGATACCATTTCCCACCGCAATCATAAGTGCGAAAAACCAAATTATAAACTCGGCTCAAATCACGAACAGAAATGGGTAGAAACACAAGCAAAAACCATCCTTTTGGCCCCAGGTAAGAGTTCTACGAAGCTTTCCAAAATGCAAAGTCATATTCATCAGTTTGGCCTAAGGTCCACACTTTCTGTAAAAACCGCAGAGGTTAGACCCTTACCACTTTCTAGGAATAAGCTGAAAGCGGGTTGCTAAGAAAATCCGTTGATGCCCTATGAAACCGGTTTATTTCGTTATTTTCTTTCGGCCTAGCATGAAATAAGACAACTGCAAGTAACAAAATAGATGGAAACCATATAACTTGAGCTATATATTTGCCATTAGAGAGGTTTGGGGGTAAATTATTTGGACAGTGTGAAGTTAGAAAACAATTTTGCTTCATAATATGCAAAATAATTTCACCTAACACATTTTACGTGGAGACCTGCTATACTTCACACCCATCTCCCCAATATTCAAATGCATAGCCCAAATGTCATCACCAAAAGCATAGTTATTGGACCTTATTCAGAAAATACATTTACTATTTGCTATTATAAAACCTTAGCAGGATAAGCTGAACTGTATTTTTATCTTCAAAGGAGTTTGTCTTTCGTTAGTTACGTTTGCAAATGACCTACTAAACCTTTCATGCACTTTTCAAAGATTCTCTTCAACCTTTGAATTTCCCCAAGAAGAGTATGAGGATAAAGGAGTAATTTGTTTGGTTTATAAGCCACCTAGCACTTCCTCGGTTGACTTCCTTGATTCATTTGATGATTATTTATGTAAGTTTCTGTCAGTAAAAAATGAATGTATAACCATAGGTGATTTTAATTTTGATTTGTTATGTTTGAATAGCTATAATTTTGAGTTTTTTTTTAATTTGATGTTATCATATGTTTTTTTTTCCTATTGTCAACTAGCTGAATCGAGCGAGATTTCTGGATTTCGAAATCCAGATTGCAGGCGAGAGTCAAGATTTAACGGTTAATCAGAACGAAATGGCGACCTGAATGGATTGAATCCGATAATTCTTGAAGATTTTGCGGGATCACCCTTTTGATCACTCATTAGATCGTCAAGCAGCCTGTTTTTCGGGATATTGCTCAACGCAGATGAAAAAAAACGAATCCGCGCGGTTCGCATGCAGGACTTGAAAGTTGATGAATCACGAATCTTCAGACTCGGAATTATTCTCATGGGCGGAGTTTGACCGCCTGGATGAACTGTGCGAAGACGTTGTCGACATCGAGCAAGCTCAGCACACAGGTCGCACAGGAAACACTGCTCGACCACCTTCATGTAGTCGTCTTTGTCGACGCCGTCTACTTCCAGGGTTTCCGACTCGTCCACCAGATCGAACAGGGTCGGAAAAGCGTCGCACAGACTCACACAGCGGCGGCAGCCGTGGCAGATGTCGTACACCCGCTCGAGTTCCGCGTACAGCGACTCCTTCTGGTAGAAGTCGTCGCTGCGCCAGTCCAGCGGCTGCCGCTGGGGCGCTTCCAGACTGCCTTCGCGGCCGCCGGTGTTGCTGTTGTTGCTGCTCATGGGCGGATCTCGCTGTGGGCCAGTGGCCTGGCGTGGCGTGGATACAGACGAAAAGGGGGGCGTGTTCCACCGCTGCCTGCTCCTCGACGAGGCGCCGCCGGCCGCCGAGGCCGCTACGCCGGAGGCCTGAGCCGGGACTACAATCCCGGCGTGTGGATCCTGATTGGTGTCTCCGTCGTCATCCTGGTCGGTGGTCTCACCCTCTGGTGGTCGTTCGTCGGCAGCGCAGCTGGCCGCAAGGCGATCTTCGAGGTCACCATTCGTAGCGGAGAGGCAGAAGTCTCCCACGGTCAGGTCTCAGGGGCCTTCCTCTCCGACCTGGAAGACGTGATTCAGAGGCCGCTCGTCGCAGAGGGCAAGATCTGGGGCGTCAAGGACGAGGCCCTCGGCCACGTCGTCCGCATTCCGCATAAAAATTTATTTATATGCATTTTTTACGTTTTTATGAGTCAGATAAAAATTTCTGGTGGAGGAGGGGTCAAACACCATGACCACCTCCTAGTTACGGGGAAACAGTAAAAATAAATCTTTTTTGAAAATGGCAAGCTTTGAATTGTATGGATACGGCTTCATTCAAACTAGAGCTGTGGGTCTCTTTGATTTTCGCCAAGATTTTGGAAGTTTCTGTCCTGAGCTAGGGATACAAACGTGTCTGGCAACTAAATGTATTGTGGTTCAAATTTGTCTATCGCACGGCCTTTGTCTTGGAGGGTGGTAATTCTTAGGGGTACGTTGAATAAAAAACGGGTTTAATACATTACCGTCTCGTGCCCCGCCTACAGTGCCAACCCTGACAACATTCCGCTTAACCCGACCAAGAACAAAACCTATGATGTTTGCTCTCGCCTCTCTCTCACGCGGTCAGCCATCCACACCGTGACCAAGTCCCTGCCTGCAGATCGTTGAGGCGGTGCTGAAGGACATTAGCTCGATGACTCCCGAGCGGCTGCTGCACCTGGGCGGCGACGAGGTTGTGCTTGGCTGTTGGCAGAACAATACGCAGGTCACACAATGGGCAGCCGATCATGGTGCGTCACACACCTTGTCCCCTTCGTACTGGACACAGATCCACCAATTCTCACCACGAGTAACCCCCTGGTTTGAAACCAAGTATTTCTTATTTAAAATATTCAAATTCTTAAGACAGAATAGGAAGGAATCGGCATAATTCTTGCACAATTGAGTTCTTCTTGATCAGCCTTTCTGTGTAACAGTACTACTCTAGAATACTTAAAATAACGAGGAATTTCAACTGACTTGAGGCAATTATTCTCTAAAGAAGAATAATGGTGAAATATTATATTGAATACATTCTCCACTACTTTCAGAGAACATATTAGCTCCAGCTGCTCCAACCCACATAATATTCACGACTTTAATCCCCTCTTGCTCAATAGTTATACGAAGAAAAAAACTCAGAGACTCAAAGATTCGAAGCACTGTTCAAAAGATTTTCGAAAGATATCCTTGGACAGCAGTCAAGAGGGTTTCATAAAATAATTTTTTAGAAAGACGAAGAAACATTATCATTAAGAAACCACGCAAAAAAACTACTGTATATACTAACAATTATTACTTATAAATCTTTCTTCAAAATTATATACAATATATATAAGTCCTAATACTTTGAATTGAAGAGCTATCTACAATTTTTTTAAACAGTTCTTGAGTTGCGAAATTGTCGTTTTGTAAAACAGAGTAACATGATGTACTATATCACTATGATCGTGTCTCTGTCATTTCTTAAAGTGACGACCAGATCCGATGGTTATTATTAAACAGGATTTTCGATCCACTTCACGGACCAGATTTTCACTCTTTTTGCTCATTATTTGCTGTTTGCATTCTTTTTTGCACTCTTTTATGAAATGATGATAGAAGGATGTTATAAAAATAAAATTCAAATTAAATTATTGAAATTCAAAAGATAAAACAGCTAGCCAATATGGTCTCTGTTATCTCTGCATGGAATGTCCTCAATTCGTCTTTCTGGCAATTTCAACCATTTACGAAGATGTAGATCAAACTATTAATAAGAAGTGAAAACATGGTAGGTTCAACATCAAATTTTATAGAAGGAAGTTGTTGGGCACAACCATTCTTCTTGGAAATGGAAAAGTGAATATGTAACTTGAAGTAAAGCTATCTAGAACTTTAATGTTTACGAACGTTTTTATTAGTAAAAAATATATGTAACTACGAACTACGTAACGAATTTCCATATTCGTATGTTTTTATTACGTATATGAGGGGGTTCGCCCCCTCTTCAATATATCACTCTTTACACTAAAGCTTAAATTTTGTCCCAATTCCTTAAGAATGGCCCCTAAATCACAAAGGCCGTAGAGTAAATAGTAAAAATTACTAAAAATACTTTAGCGTAAAGAGCGAGGTATTAGGAGGAGCTGAGCCCCTCATATGCGTAACAATTTCTTTTCATTTAAGTTTTAATGCTGCTCCTTACTTTCAGTTGTAAAAACTTTTTCATATTTATGGCGTTGCTCTCGTGATCGTCCGAGCGAAACGAATTCGAGCAGACGAGTTCGGCGAGACCCTCGGTTTGATGCGCCTCGGTCATGCGAACCGGCCGCATCTCGTGCAAGACCACGGGAACGCCGGCGCGGGCAAGCTGCCAGGCCGCCTCGGAGCCGGCGAGACCGCCGCCGATAACGTGAACCGGGGATATGTCGGACATGGCTTTGAAGCTCCACACTAGCGGGCCGTCTGTCCGACAGTGCATACTATCGCCGCGCGCCGGGTTCAACGGCTGACGCGACAGGGTGGTCCCGGGGGCACTGGCCGGGACGGAAAAGCGACGAGACGAAAATGACCGAAGATCCCGTCTAACCTCACGATTTCGCAAAAAGCTAGAAAGTCAATTAAAGCTGTTACCAGGGCAATGTCTGCTTGGGCTCGTCTATCCTCAGTTTCTTTGGCTTTTAGCTCGTATTAATACCATCATAGATAGCCAAAAAGCACCCAGGTACTTTATCTTTTTTGTTAAATTGTAGAATAGGGTGAATAAATATCTATATCATATACTTTTTGGCTCTGCCAAGAACTCATCACATTTAGGTTCATCCAATTCCAGTGTACTAAATGTAATTTGTATGTGCCTGTGGTGCTGTAATGATTTATTTACTTAGTAATACTTCAATCAAGATCCTGTACAAGTAAAACTATAAAAATTCTTAATCTTGCCGTGACGGGGCGCGCCGTAGAGCGCAACGCCAGCTGAGTCCGGTCCCCGGTCGTTCATGTGGATGAGCATCGAGGATAGCAGATCGCCCAGCTTCGGTTCCAGCGATCCACTTTTGCAGAACAAACCAACAATACCGCACATGACCTACTACCTTGAATAACGTGGTGCGCCGGATGCTAGGGCAGTGTCCATGTGACCTCAACAGAAAAGAAAAAAACTTTCTCAACGAGAAAGTCTACTGCTCTTTTGCGGAGATCGGCCGGTTGGTGGCCCATCGCCGGTACGCCGACGTTCATGCCAAACCACGCCCATTTCCAGCGGTAAAAAATAAAAAATCCTGCTGATGGTCCAGCATAGAGAGAGAAGCCACTCTTGGTGCTACTGATAAATGGCATGTAGTGACCAGAGCTGTCCTTCCAGCTAGAACCAGGCCTTCTACACGGACGCTTCCAGGCGTAAGTTGAGGGATAAAAACTAAAGGCAATTCTGGCTGAAGTTTCTGCTGACGTGTGTTAGGCATCTGGTTGGTAAGTGACAGTCGTTAGGTGTTGGAGTTGGACTTAACCACTTTGATTCGTCTTAAGAAACTTGGTTTAAGGCACGTCTATGGTGTTTTGAACCAAAACGGTAGCTTGCCAGGTCTCCGCAGACTAGATTTGTAAATATGTATCTTTGTTCTGTGGGCATGAAAGAGATCTTTTGACTCCTCGATTGCACTGGTTGTTGATGCATAACATGACTAGAGACAACTCTATGTGGCGAACAACAAATATGGCTGTCATCAATTGAGGTGAAATTGTTATAATATTCCTCAGGGTGAATATCGCATGATTTAAGAGGATAAGTGCAACGCTATTCTCTCCCCTTGAGAATGGCCGACGTGAATAAGTGATCTTGGCCTTGTGGCCTTGTAACTAAGCGATCGCGTAGTAACTGTATAACCTTCTGTAAAAGTCAAACAGTTTCTTTAATGTTTTAATAGTTAAGATGGTCGACACTTTAAACATGTGAAATGTAGAATTGCTGAGGCGTCACCGAGTATCACCGCAGAAGTCATCCTGACTGGCAGCCCTGGTTCTGGGCAGGCAGTGCCTACCTGCAGATGGGCAACGCCCAGCGCGCGCGGCAGATGCTGGATACCAGCTTGAGCAAGAAGAGTGACGTGGCGGCCACCTGGATACAGTTTGCGGTATTGGAGCAGGAGGCAGGAAATTGCGCGGCAGCGCTGCAGTATCTGGATATCGCGGCAGAACTTGAGCCGCAGCGACCCCAGGTGCACTTGAACCGGGCGTACTGCCTGGAGCGTTTGAAACAGCGCAAGGAAGCCGTGCGGGCATATCAACGCTATCTGGTTGCCGTGCAGAGTTCAGACAGCAGTGTTGATAGTCTGTAAGAATGGGCAGCCACAACGCACGGTTTGCTTCCGCTATTTCACTCGAACTCAACACCAGCGCGCCGATACCTGGGATTTTGGATGGATCAAAAGTATTGCCAAGCAAAACATAGTTCAGTGCTAACTCCAGCTCCGCCAAATACATGGCCACCAAATTCTCAATTGAGATAGCCCGTTCATGCATCTGCCGGATATGTGGATGGTGGTTGGTGCGAATCTCGTGCGCAAATAGCGCCGCTAGGAGTTCTTCTTTGTTGCTGAAATGTTTGTAGACCGTAGACCGAACCACACCCGCAGTGCGTGCAACATCTTCCATAGTGATCTTCGACACAGGATCACGCCGTAGCGACGAACTTCGTCCCAGAAGACAGCCGGGTCACCGTCGAAGGTTCGCGGAAAACCGGAGTCGCCATCGGTCGCAAGTGCGATGCGAGCACCACCCACCAACGCAGAGCCGACCGTCACCAGCATCCCTGCGGCATGGTGCAAGGGCAGCGCGGCGTACACCGTGTCGTCGCTGGTCAACGTGCATGCTGCCGCTCCACCGAGTGCCGAAAACGCCCATCGACCGTTGGTGATTCTGGCCATCCTCAGTCCGTCGCCACCGTCGGTAAACAAAAGCATCGCGACGTCGCGCGCTCGTCCTGGATTGGGCCGGTACACCACTGGCGTCGCAACTTGCGTACGCTCCTTCTAAACACCAATCTATTCAAAGCCTCTCTCTTTATTTATATTTATTTATTTATATTTTTATTTATTAATTTATTTATATCTATTTATATTCTTCCAGTAAATTCCCATTTCATTTAAATATTTCTTTATGACATCCTCCCAACCCAAACGAGAACGACCTGCTTTCCATTTAGTTCTTGACGGCAGGCCGAAAAGGAAAATCTTCGGCAATCTGTCATTCTTCATCCACAGAACGTGCCCTAGCCGTCTTAATCTTTCTTTCATTATAGCCATAGAAAGCGTTTGAAATACGGTTAGTCAGGTGGACACCCAAAACAATGCGTAGGCAATTTCTCTCGTTATGCAAATTATTCCTATTCGAAACTAAAAAAAATCAACAATAAACCAAGCATTGAAGCTACAATTTGAAATTCCAAAGTTCGCAAAAAAGTACCAAAAGATAGTGAAAAACATCCTTTTCGCTTATATCTGAAGCTAAATAGTCAACGTGCAAGTTAACAAAATAAAATAAAAAAATTGCGAAAATTCCTTTTTGGGTCAAGCAAAAATAATTTTTTTTACCTTTTGCTGTTTAAAACCTCCTAAGATTTCCAAAAAATCGTCTTTTACTTCTTTGAAAGATTTAGTGCGCCTTGTTGATTTTCCGTCATGTTTTCTTATATCCATAACTGAAATTGAGCATATAGGGCGTGGTGATCCAAAACACCAGCGCCAGCACCTGCAGCACGAGCTCGAACGCGATCAGCGCAAACACCAAGCCCACGCCGACCAATCCCACCCGGCGCAGACGCGACGGGCCGGCGGCACGGCTCGGGGTCGAAGTCACGGGCGCTGCCATCCGAGAAGGAGTCGCTGACTAGGCGCCTGATGGCGGCGCAACGCCGCTGTCGAGCAGCTCACCGAGCTTGGCCCGCAAACTCGCAGCCTTGTCACCATCCGCCTGACCCAACTCGCGCTCCAGCGAACGCATGAACTCCGCCGAGTCCTTGTCCGGCACGTCCCCGTTCTCCAACGCGACGGTGTAGAGCTTGTTGGGGAACCATTTGTCTGGTTACTTTGTAATGCACATCGATTATATATTACTGTGCTTTGACAATGCTGTACACCTATTTTCTAAGCTGGTGTCTAAATTTATCTTATATTGAGGTCTTTGATGCTAGGTACGAGGGAAATGGTCCCCCTTGAATGAATTAAATAAATAAATAAACAAGTTTTTTTTTAACTGGAAGTAAGGAGCGATATTAAAACTTAAAACGAACAGAAATTACTTCGTATATGAAAGGGACTGCTTCCTAATCAACGCCCCGCTCTTTACGCTAATGTTTGACTCTTTCTCTTAACTCTGCTTTTTAAAACAGTATAAAAGCGTAAAGAGCGGGGCGGGGATATCCGCCTCATCTGCTATGGGCCCAGGAACGCCATCAGGCCAAAGCGGCAGTTCAACAGGATCGGTTGCCATAGCAGAGATGGGCATCAGCACAACGATAAAAACCAACAGGGCGCACAAACGAGAGGCAAGTAGCATGGCACAGATAGACTTATGGAGAACGCCACGAGGTGGAGGCACTATTTGGCATAGACTTCAGGATTGACGGCATGTGGCAACGGCTTCCCTTCCAACCCCGCCAATACATTCGCCACAGCGATCTCTCCCATTCGCGTGCGCGTCCCTAGGCTCGATGAACCCATGTGCGGAATCACGATCACGCGCTCCATTTGCATCAGCGCATCCCGGTAGGACACAGACCAACTTGGAATCTATTTTCACTCAATCTTGCCTTTAGATCTGCTTGTGCTTGAACGCCGTAGTCAATCGGCGTCCCCCAAGTAGGATAAGTCAATGATACCCCTCCCCCCCCTATATATTCAAAAGAATAATAGGTAGGTCCGGAGCCCATATCATTATAACCTTGATTGCGATTTCCTCCCCAATAATTACCATAAGCGCCGGCAATTTGATTTACATTCACATTGAAGGTACGGGAAAGGATATCTCTTGAATTCAGCAATCCTTTTACTTGGTCAATTCTTGAGTCGTCGGGAATACTCCCGATATTCCATTGTATAAACCCTCTGTGGCGCGAATGGTCGGACCGGGTCGCCTACTACGACCTGACCAACAGCGCCGACTACAAGCTGGCGTACGAGCACTACTTCCCGGGCAAGCTCAGCTTCTAGTCGGGCCTACCCGAATGCATTGCGGGCCGGACCCTGTGGTTCGGCCCGTTCCTTTTCTGAACCGCGAGAGTTGGCCACCGGTCTGGCGTAGATGACCTCGATGGACGCATCTCCACAGGCGCGCCGGACCCTCGGCAGGCGGCGGCTGGCCCCCCGGCAGTTCGATCGGCGGCGGCTGGCGGCCTGGGCCTGCGTGACGCCGCTGCTGTTCGGGCTGATTGTCTTCGCGGTCTATCCGTTCCTCTATCACAAACTAAATAATGACCATTGTTTTTATTTGAAGTTGTTGCGTGCTGATTTTTGTTCGTTAAACTTGTTGCATCTTGATTTGTCTCTTCGTGAAACTTGTATATTGCTTTTCCCCCTCGTGAAACCAATTTTGCTCATGGAGCTTGTTGCGTGCTAATTTTTGTTCAGGGCATTTTTTGCTGATTTTTGTTTGTGAAACTAATTATCCTTTTATTGAAACTTGTACATTGATTTTTCTTTTTTTTAAAAGATTTTGTTCTTGGAACTCGTAGCATGCTGATTCTTGTTCGTAAAACTTGTTGCATATTGATTTCTCTCTTCGTAAGACTTGTACTTTGATTTTTCTCTTAAATTAAGGGATCTAGTCTCTTTTTGTCATGTAGTCATAAGGAGTATGCCCAGTAAGGATTTTGCCACTGTGTGGCACGAAACTACAGTTTTTCTTGAAAGAGGGCCAAATTGCTATCAATTAGAATTCTGAAATAACCAACGGATTTTAGAGCATAGCAAAACTATATTTCAGCCTCCCAATTTCCTAGGAAAAGATATCGCTTTGTGGCGAATTGGTTCCTAAAAAGTCACGTAGTCTGTACAAGATACACGATTAATGTAGGCATTTATTTTAAAACTTCATTTAACTAACTTGGTTTATGTGGTGGTTCAAAGAAATTTGTTCAGTAATCTATAATTGCGCAGCAACATTTACTAGTTCTACTACTACAATTACTGCCGCTCGAATTACTACTTGTATCGTAGCTACTTGATTAAGGGCATTAAGATGAAAATTTCAAAAAGTATATGACTATGCAGGTTAAAGAAGAGCAAATCAACAATACCTTAGCAAGGACTAATTGTATTAAGTTGAGTAGTTACACTGCTACTTTGACTATTATTACAACTATGCCTAAGGGTATGAAGGTGAAATTTTCAGATAATATTTCTGAAAATTTCATTTATACGGATAGTGAAATTTGAGCAAATTATGTTCAGAGGAGCAGATCAACACTATCTTTGGAACAGTTTCGTATATGAAATTAATACTGGGAGCGACCCGGCTGAATAGTAACCAAAACTCTAAAAAAATGAATTTTGATACCAATAGTTACATCAAAAGAATCGCATTTTAATGCTGATTTTAAATATATAAGTTTCATCCCATCAAAAGTTACGAGCCGGAGAAAATTTGCCTCATTTTAGAAAATAGGAGAAAACACCCCCTAAAAGTCATACAATCTTAATGAAAATCGCACCGTTAGATTCAGCGTATCAGAGAACCTTATTGTAGAAGTTTGAAGCGCCTATCTACAAAAATGTGGAATTTCGCATTTTATGCCAGGGAACACTGCGGTTTTATGAAAGAAAGAGGATATGTTGATCAAATATTTATTCTTTAAGGTCGCCGACATGATTCTGGACGAATGCGAAATGCTCGAAACGCGCGATCTCGTCGATTTGAAGCGCGCGCAGAAGACGCTCGATTTCATCATGGCCGGCAGTCGCCCGCCCGTGCGAGGCTAGGTTCGTCAGTCCGTTTTGGGCCTGAAGTGGTAGGTTTCTCCCGGAATCGGGAGCGCCCATGACGTTCCCTGTGGTCCACATTTGCCTGCCCCGGGAGGGCAGTCCCGGACGGACTTGTTGCTAGGCCTGATTCGAGACAGATCGGAAGGTAAAGCTGCATCGATTCGTTCGGCAAAATCATTCAACTTCCCTTCGCTCAGAACAAACGTCACGGGCTTCAGCCCAAAGATCGCTCCAGCTTCCGCGCGTCGCTCAGCACGGCGTCCAGCACGCTGCGGACTCGCGGATCCGGTTTACCAAACAGCCGATCGAATACCTCGCGAGGATTTTTCTGCACACTCGCTGCGTAGCCGGGGCCGTACCACGAAATATTCTCGAAGTATCTCGTCTCTTTCTGATTCGTGTGGTCGTTGCAACTGAGTTCGAGGGAGGGCAACAGCGTGTCGGTACCAATCTTTCGGGCGATCAATTGGTCGAGTGACGTATTGACAGGAAACCCGCCATCCAGAGCCTCCGTCGGTGGCGAACTGCTAAGCCAACAGCACCCGGCCTGTGCATGAACTCCCGTGTCCAGGAAATGCATCGCCCGGTCGATTGCCTCTTTCTTGGGGGTCTTGCGGACCCAGATCGGCGCCAGGGTGCAGTTCTCCAGGATCGTCAGATGCGGGAACAGGTTGAAGTGCTGGAACACCATGCCGACCTCGGAACGGATCTTGTCGATGTTCTTGAGGTCATTGGACAGCTCGGTGCCATCCACCACGATCTTGCCCTGCTGGTGCTCTTCCAGCGCGTTCAGGCAACGGATCAGGGTGGACTTGCCGGAGCCCGACGGGCCCGCGATAACGATCCGCTCGCCCTGGTTGACGGTCAGATTGATGTCGCGCAGCACGTGGAACGAACCGTACCACTTGTTCATGGGTGGCATGAAATGGGATTGTCTATCAATTTGAGGTTGACTTGAAAAATACGAACCGTTGGATTTAAATCATAATTTTGCATGAAATAGTGCGAAAATGCCGGAATGACGAAGGGTGACAGAAGGTGCCGTTTGCCATCCATAGTTTGACACACTGACGTAAGTCAGAGTGATGATGGGAGCCAGAGGGTAGTTTTGCTATCCATGTTGTGACAAGCTGACGTGATTTGCTTGGACTGACATGTCATACAGCTTAAAGTTAAGGTGGGTGGTGTTAAAAACATTTTTTTTGTGGAGGGGGACTCAAATCCAACATTCAGTCAAAGAAACAGGGTATTTTCAATAGGATGCCATGTTTTTTATGCTCTTAATTTATTATGTTTGAATTATTGCATGTTTCGGAATTGCCGCAAAGAGCGTTAAGAGAAAAGACCTGAGAGGGGGCAGGGCGATAATTTTTTTACCTAGATTTTTCGTCTTTTGGATTCCAAGGCGAAGTTGGAATATCCCTTAAGAGGTCGTCGGGTGAAATCCATTAGGCGGACGGGTTTGCGCTTTAATACATTTTCATAGGCATCCGGTCCCACTCGCATCACTATATTTTTTTTCGAATTCGCAGGTCCTATTGCATGACATATAAAATACCGCCAAATATTTTCTTTTCTGTTATTCGACGTCTTAAACGTCCTAATTTCGTCGACGTTCTTAAAACAGTGAAATAAAACACAATTTAAGAGTAAAACACAGGATATTTTGGTAGAACTAAAAACGACGGACGGTGAAAACGAATGCAACTATTGTTAACAAGCTTGACTTTTTACCTTTGTAACAAGACTAAAAAACAAGAGCTTTATGTTAATCTTCTGAAGAAATAATTCAAACAAATATTTCAATTAGTCCAAAAATCCCTTTCATGGATATGGCCTGATCCCCTAAGCTTAGATACAATATTAAAATTAGAAAATTAATATTAATAAAATACAGAAAATTTATAAAAGAAAGTGAAAATAGTGAAATAATCTGTCGAAACGCCATTCTTAGTATGTAGGTGGGGGTAGGGTAGATTCCTACAAAAATATATTTTAATGGACCAACTGCTTACTTTTCATGTGGCTTCAGATAAATGTTGAAAAGGGTAGGGAGGAGTAGAAATAAAATAAAATGTTTTTCTATAGAGCTAACATGTTACATTCCCAGGTTTACTAGCACAGAGGTGGAAAAGGCAAGGCAGGTAATCATCAGCTCCGCGATGAAATTTCTATGGGTGGCAGATACTGCTAGGAACTTAGTTTTCATCAATTTTAAATGGTCATATTTTCCTTTTTCTATTTATATGAAGTACTTCAGTGCATTTAAAAAAATGTATGTAATGTAAATGTATGTATTGTATTTCCCTAAATTATAGTATTGAGTGCTATATACAAGAAATAAGGACTAAAAAATCAAAAATTTTCTGAAACAAAAACAATGAAACATATCAACACAATAAAATTGTTCAAAGCTGGTATGTGTTATAAACACAAGATCAAAACATCTATGTGCTGTTGGGGAGAGCACAGGGGAGTGCAGACCCAAGACAAAAAGTTTTGACAGTGACAGTGCTGTGGCATGTACAAGCATGCAAAGTTGGTACAACTTATCACTGCTCACCAGAGACACAGATGAAGTTTATGTATGGAATACATATGTCCAAATGGAATAATTTTATTTCCATTGCTGAACTTGAAAAAAATCAAGACTCGGAAACTAAATCTCTCATTGACTTAGGTGATGCAAATGATTAGAGTGTCATAGACAAACATGTTAGTGTGATGAGTAAATATTTGGGATTTTGAGAGTACAGAGTGCAAGAATGGGTTTGAAATTAATATAGGAACGGTTAGGTCGCTCAGATTAGGAACAAATGAGGACGAAGAGGTTGTCTAAGGGAATGGGTAGAGTTGTTTAAGGACGGTTAGGTCGCTTAGATTAGGAACAAATGAGGGCGAAGAGGTTGTCTAAGGAAATGGGTAGGGTTGTCTAAGGACGGTTAGGTTGCTTAGATTAGGAACAAATGAGGGTGAAAATCCTGTCTAAGGAAATGGGTAGGGTGAATCAGTAGCTCATGCGCCCCTGGAAAGGGACGCCGGTGGCGAGGCTGATCAGGTGACCGGCCAGAACCACGACCGCGACGACGGCGGCCATCTGAATGAGAGTGAAAGGAATGAGGCTGACTTCGCCCAGAGTATTGTCTCGCTCCTTGCGCTGCTTCCAGTTCGCCCAACTGAAAATCGCGCCGGCGGCGACAAGACTGACCAGGGTGGTGGAAAGGTCCATGCTTAAAGTGGCCCGCCCGGTCCGAGCCCTACTTGTTCCACTTAACCTCGCCACCGGATTTGCGATACGCCTCGATCGCGCCATCCAGCGCATCGAGTTCCTCGCAGCCGGTCGGGCAGGCATGGGAAGTGAGCTTGCGCGCTTCAAGTACAAATACACCACGGCCGCCGAACGGTAAATCCAGCCAGGTGAGCGGTATGTCGGGAAACGCTGCGCTCAAAGCTTCACCAGAATCGCCGACTTCGCCCACAAACGTTGCGCCAGCAGCCATTTCGTTAAGCAAGGTCTGGAGCAGGGGCGAAAAAATATCCAATCCATCTTCACCGGCAGCAAGGCCCGCTTCCGGCTCAGCGCGATACTCCGCAGGCAGATCCTGCATGTCCTCATGGTTCACGTACGGCGGATTGCAGAGAATCAGATCAGCGTTACTAAGCTCAACCGCGACATCTTCTCCCAGCACATCGGTATTGAAGGCGTTGACGCAGGCCGTGGTGAAGCGCTCGAACTCGCGCCGTTCCGGCAGTACCTCGGCCGAGGCGGAGACATAGAGGCCGGGAAATTCCGCCCGCACCATATCGGCGATCGCCTGCTCATGCGCCGGGTTGGCGTAGCTGTGCAGCAGGCAGATGGCCAACGCCTCGATACCGTGCGCCGCGACGAGTTCGGCCACGCCGGCGCGCGCTTCGGCGAGATCGAGCTTGGTTTCCACTTGGCCATCGAAGAGTACGCGTTCGCGCACCTCGCGCCGGTGCGAGCGGGGTACGATCGGCTGCGGGAAGGTGAGGCGCAGGTCGAAGACATCGTAGCGCTTCTCATGGCAGCGGTCAATTCTCTTCCAGTCAGCCTACTCAAAGAACTTCGGTGGCAGCTGAGGCTGATGAAGTGCTGCGACCACTCATGGACCTTCTTGATGGTAAATTCAATGTTTTATGACTTTTACTTGACCTTTATTAATGAACTTTATTTTTATTTTTGCTGTTGATTCAATAGCTCTGTCGTAGCTTAAATTAAACAAAATAAGAATGTAAGAACAAGCAAAATACTGCCAGCTTATGTCTAAAGCTGGTTTTGATTCGAGTTGAAATTTGTGCAAAAATTGGATAGTACAATTCCTTCATAGTCTTATCATCGGAAGTTGATTCTACCAATCTATGCCATAACTGGTGGCGTCCTCGTCTCCCAGACCGCCATCTTCGCCCTGGCCGCCGACCTGCTGCTCCTCCCCGCGCTGCTCTGGCTGGGGCGCATGCGCCCGCAAAGCGAACCCAACGCCAACCCGGCGCCAGAGCCCCAGCCCCCACAACCCCCGCAGTAGCAGGGACTTTCGGACCCGTCCGGGCATGATGCATCATCATCATTGAGGTGCCCGCCCGCCGCTGCCATCCCCCACTGGCGGCGGGGAAGCCTACATCTGGGTCTGTGGGGATCGAACCCGACCGTTCATCGAGCATGGGGCTGCTCGGCGGGAGGGATCATGCAGGGCGGGAGATTCTCCAACGGGTGGCTGTGCGTCCGAACCCAAAAAGGCATTTTCCTGCGACAACCGTTCATTCAGTTCTGTTATCTGGTCTGTTGCTGCTTGAAGGTCTTTTGTCCGCTCTGCGACTTTGCTTTCTAAGTCCTGGGTGAAAGCTTCTAAATCTTTACCAACTTGATTAAAGGTTTTCCCTAGCAAAGAAAACTCATCATTGCCTCGTAAGCGAATATTGTAATCAAAGTCTTGAGTACTGAGTTTTTCGGCAGCAGCACTTAGCGTTGAAAGCGGTTTATCCACTAAGTAACCCAAACCAACGGTAAATAGTATCCCGATGAAAATAGTGGTAACGAAAATGCTAATGCTAATGCCAAAGATAGTTTCCATGAGCTCGACCGGAAGAACGCGGACGCCCACGAAGCCAACGCCCAAATCGCGTTCGAAACGAGTCTCAAGCGCGTCCTGTCAGCCGTGCTCTCCTCTCCAAACTTCCTTTACTTGGTCGAGGCAGGGATCCAAGGGACCGAGGCTCAGCCCCTCGACGACTTCGAACTCGCCACGCGCCTGGCGTTCTTTCTCTGGAGTAGTTTGCCGGATCGCAAACTCCTCGAGGTCGCCAAGTCCGGCAAGCTTCGTGATCCGAGAATCCTCACGGCAGAAGTCCAGCGCATGCTCCGCGACGGCCGCTCGAAGGCGCTCGCGGACAACTTCGCGCGGCAGTGGCTTCGCCTCGATCCCGTTAACCGAAACAGTGTTTTCGGAACACCGATACTATTATTATAGTTCCCTTCTGTTTTGAGTGTGCGCCACCGTCTGGCTACGACATGACTCACCATCTCCTTGGCCGTCGTCTTTCCATTACTCCCGGTCACCGCCACGAGAGGGATTGAAAACCTCCGGCGATGATAGGCGGCCAAATTCTGATAGGCTCTTAAGGAATCATTGACCCCAATCACAAAAGGCGAGGAATTCGAACGTTTTTTCCGGTATCCACGAACCCACCGCAAAACGGACGGCCACGCCTTTCGTGCAATGATGGCCCCCACAGCACCATCATCCATCGCCCCTTTGACAAATCGATGGTGAAGTTTAGGGAATACTTGGAATATTCACTTATATCGTTTGTAGTACAACCTGATTGTTGTTGATTGATTCGTGCAATATAATCCAATACACGCATTGTAGATTCAATTTGTGGTGTGTTGTACACTTGTCCACTATCTGCTATTGACAAGACAGCTAATTTTGTTTGGGAATCAAAGTACACAGGTACAACATACGGTGCCCATGAATTGGTAGGTGGGATACCCACATTGGTTAATAGGAATGGCATTGTATTCGTTTGTAAATCAGATATATCACGTTTCGATACTTCAAAATCAATTTGATTTTGATATAATAACGATGGTGTAGAAACAAAAACATCCCATTCTTACTCAAGGTGTGGGGAGGATTCATGAAAGACATTTTAAGCATCTCGTTAAGAATTTTTTGCCGCTGATATTTTACGTGTGCACAGCACAAAAATCCAATTTTTTATTGCCATATGCTACCTCACAATGGTGATGTCAAGAAACACGTGCACTATGCGTTTCAAACGCAAATATTAGGTTTAAAACGTCCTCTGAGACTGATTTTGACAATATTTTAGTTATCCGCTAGTGCTGGAGAAATAAAAACGTTGAAAAAACACATGTGTCCCATGCTCGTTCAAAATTTCAGAAAAATTGTTTTTCTGTTAAAATAAGCACAGATTACAACTTTTGTTCCAAAATTGAGTGTCTTCCCCCTGTCTCGCGCAGCCGTTCATTAAGCGACATTATGAAGCGATATCCAGCGGTTGGTGACAGTCGCGATGACCCAACCTAAACTGCGGACGAATTCCGAGCCTAGCGCTAGCGCCCAGAGTTCAAGTCATAGCAAGGTTTGCGATGCTGAAGCGAGACAGTCGGCTTCTTTTGCCGACCCGGGTCAAGACACCCGGCTTTCGGGTTGAATTGCGGGGAACGGTCTTCTGCCTCCTGGCGTCCGGCTCTTGGACGGTCCGGGAAGCCGGCCAGCTCGAGGCCGAACTGAAGCGCCTGCACGTTCCAATACCGCCGTCGCCCGACTTTACCGGCAATCTCGTGCAAGGTATCCTTGCATGGAATGGGCAAAGCCGCACTGACGATCGAAAGACATGCAGATTTCGCTATTTAAATGCATCAGTGCGAGGTAGAGTGAGGTTGGTGCATTTTCACCGACCATTGCCTGACGAGTGACTTTTTTCCGAGAGGAGTTCCTAGTGAAGTTGTTTTCAAAGTCTCCAGACGAGACGGTTTCAGAGCAATCCGTGCCACCGAGCTACGCCGACTGCGACGCCACCTGCTCGCCGCAAGAGCCCGCCGCATCTCCGCCAACTGCCCTTGGACGGTTCTTTCTCCCCGGCCCCGCGCCAAAGACCGTCGCCGAGACCGGGCTATCCGAGAGCTTTCTTGGTGCAGGGACGACCGGCGCGCTCGTTGACGCCTCGGGTCGCCGATGCGCCCGAGCTGCTCGCGGCCGCGACCGACGTGGTGTTCCTCGGGCTCGACGGAGACGACGCGGTGCTCATGCTCGATCTGCCGGGTGGCGAGGACCCGCCCGCGGTCGAAGGCGGCACCTTCCTCGATCTGTTTGTTGCGGGCATGCAGATGCCGCTCGAGGAGCTGACGTTGCTCGCCTACGCGCGCGGCATGGCGCACTGGCACCGCAGCTACCGGTTCGATCCCAAGTCCGGGGTGCCGACCGCGCTCACCGAGGGGGGCTTCGCGCGCGTCTCCGAGGACGGCACCAAGCACTTCCGTATTTCCTGTACTGTCTTAACTTTAAACTTCTTCAACTTTCTGTATTTTACCTACAAATTTAGGTTCTAGTAATTAATTCGATTTTTCTTTTAGTGCCTCAACTTTAGCAACTATCTGAATCTTACTGGCAATTTAGGTTCTTGTAATTATTCATTTAATATTTCCAATAGTGCCTCAACAATTTTTTCAATATTTGTAACTTACGAGCAATTTTAGGTTTTAGTAATCAATCATTTAAATTTTTCAATTAGTTACTCAAGTTCAACTTCTACAACTTTCAATATGTTATTGGTAATTTTAGTTTCTAGTAATTAGTGGTGCCAGTACTGCCTAAACTTCCAGCTTCGGTGCAAAGCGCCATGATTTTTTCTCTGTCCAAATTATGTGTAGTTAAATAAAGACCACAAAAATACTGACATGTTATTTAAAGAAATCTCAGTAAAATTCTAGTTAATTGACTTCTTGTTATCTCAGAAAGGGTTTAGGTTAGGAAAATGAAACTTTCAGGGATAAATCTACTGATTAAAGTACGTCCCAACAAGGTGTTATGAAGCAACTACCTCCACTACTTCTCCCTCTAGAGGGCCCTGACTTTTGATGATCTTTAAAAATATGTTTATTATAAAAGTGAAACCTTGCAAAATAGATCTTCTGCTTACTCAAAGTACAACAAAATTGTTTTCAGCTACATAACTCGTGATTCATGGCGAGCCGCACACGCCCCAGGCCGAGATTCTCAACGGGGACGAGCGCGCGCCGGTCGACCAGGTGCAGCTGCAAGAGCGCAGCGTGAGGCTCCGCGTCGACGTCTACGAAGCGACGCTGACCGGCACGCTCAGCGAGGACCGGGATCGCATCGAGGGGCTGTGGCGGCGACCGAGCAAAGATGGCTTCAGCACGCTGCCGTTTGTCGCGACGAGGGGCGAGGCGCCTCGCTTCACGCCGCGGGACGACGCGGCAGGAGAGGGCGCTCCGCGACTCGATGGCACATGGCGCACGCTGTTCGTCGACGACGACGGAGAGACACTCGCGCAGGCGGAGCGGTCTTAGTTTTAGTCCGGTTAATGTATACGACCAGATCCCGGATAAAGGCAACTTGAGCACCATTGTCCCGGATCCTAACAATCGAGAAACAGCATACGTGCTATTTTCACAAGCCAGTGAGCCCAAAATTCTAAAAACCACTGATCTGGGACAAAACTGGACTGATATCACGGGTTTTGTCAACGGAGAATCCACTGCCGGCTTCCCGGATGTAGGCACTTTCAGTTTGCTGGTTTTCCCTGATCCTGACAGAATATGGGCTGGTACTGAGATTGGCATTTTCGAAACATTGGACGGTGGGGCCTCATGGAATATTTTGGAGAATGATTTTCCCGCAGTGGCAGTTGTCCTGCGGCGCGACGAGGGTGAGGGCGAGGGCGAGACCGATCACAGTTGCACCTCCAGCTCGAGCGTCGGGCGCTCGCCATCCCGTCGTTCGGCGACGAGGACCAGCTCCTCGCCGGCGGGCCTGAGCGCCGCACCTCCTCCCGCGCGCCAGGCGACGTTGCCGGGGTCCCGGGCCACGACGAGCTCGTGCCCCGCTAGACCGTCGAACACGAACACCCGCGTGATCCCGCTCTGGTCGACCGAGGCGTCGAAGCGCTCCTCGATCGAGACGGGTCCCAACTTCCACAACAGCGTCGGCCAGCCCGCGTCGTCAAGGCGGTACCCGTGGAACTCGGGCTCGGCGTCGGAAAAATCCCTAGAAGAAAATGGAACAACGGGCCAATGTCCAGAAGAAAGAAAAAAGTCAATCACGACGGATATTTCACCTGTAAAACACTAGGTCTCTTCAGCACTAAACATAAAATTAATCCCAATGAGGAAATAATGAGGAAATTCCCATGAGGAAATTATAAAAATATTAGCCTATTAAAAGAGGAAAAGTTTCCATGGTTCTTGGTACTTTAAGGTTTTAAAGAAGAAAAAAGAGACATTTAACAAATTTAACATACAAGACTCCCAAGAATTATTACCAACCATGTTATGGATATCCACAAGACTTCCAGCCAAGTCGAAATTCCTTTTCATTATTTCTTTTGAAGAACATTAGCTGTTCTAACTAAACTCGATCTGATGGATCGTGGTACTGATGCTTATGATGTACTCTGTGGACGAGTTATTCCGGTGAAATTGGGTATTATCGGTGTGGTGAATCGCAGTCAAGAAGATATTCACAAGAAGAAAGTCTGTAACTTTTCCCTTTCTCCAACGAGAAAAACATTTCTTCTTGGGTCTAGCCAATTGAAGAAGCTCTTCGTTACGAATCGGCATTTCTTCAAAAGAATTATCCATCAATTGCAAGTCGAAATGGCACACCTTTTCTTGCTAAAACATTGAACAGAGTATGAACTCTCGTTTTCTTTTCCTTTGATCTCTCATGACATTTTGATGGCATTTTTGGACTGGCGGCTGTCATTAATCGCTGCCAGCATTTTGCCGGTTTTGTATTATTACAACCAGCGGTTTGGCAGCGGTATCGAAAAAGCCACCAAAAAGAAACGCAAAAAAGAGAGCAGCGTCAGCAACCTGGTATCGGAAAATATTACCGCGATGGCGCTGGTACAGGCTTATGGGCGGGAAGACACTCAACAAGAACGATTCTCCAAAGAAAACCGTAAGAGCATGGATTCCGGAATTAAGGCCATGCGTCTCTCCAAAATTTTTAAACGCTTAAACGATATACTCATTGCTACCGGCACCAGCGGCGTTGCGCTCTACGGCGGAATGCTGGCCCAGTTCGAATTCAATGCGCATCTTGGTAATCAAATCACGACGCAGCAAGACCGCCATCGATGGATTGCTCATCACCGCCTTCAGAATGCTGGCAAATGCTAACTGAGAATCCCTCCACTTGCGTTCACAGGAGGCTCGACCACTCATAAGAGCACGAGTCTTCTCCCGTAAAGTGGTAACGTTCTGCGATTCCCCACCTGCAGATCCATGTTCATCCTGGTCCGTGGCAACCGATTCTGCTCCGTCGGTGCCGACGGACATTTCTTGTGATTTGCCTTCCTCGTCCTTCTCAACCTGCTTTTTGAGCTCTTCCACAGTGTCTTCCAAGGCCTCCATCTTGTTACAGGTTTCTAGTTTACTCGATTGAAGCCCCAGAGTTTTGCCTGTCAGTCAAAATAACTGAATCTGCCATGTACTATAATAGGGAATTCTATGGTAAAAATTCTGCTCATTATTCTGATAACTTCCTTGTCAACGGCAAGTTTTATCCTCTGGATACAACCTGCCGCAACGAGGCCCATCCCTTCGGCTTCTCTGGAAAGTCGTCTGGCTGAACTTGAAAAAGAAATTTTGACAATGAAAAACTCTCTAAAAAATTGGCAACAAACCGTTGCCTACCAAGATCAAGCTTCTTTAAGACAACCTGCTGAAATCATTTCTCCCTCGGCACAGATCTCGCTACCCGAACTCACCGCACTCGCTTTATGCAGCTGACTAACTCGACAGTACATAATATAAATTTGAATCTGGAAAAAACGAAAAGGTCAGTAACAAATGGTAGGATATATGCAAGGAAAGCAAAATAGTTTTGAATGTAGGAGATAGCAATTTTTCTAGTATACCTATGGCAGTGGCTGGCTTGTTTCCTTCTTTAAAGTTTTCACTAAAAAAAAAAAAAAGATGCCGTTACCTAGAAGTTTAGTGATTTAAAAAATAGTAAAAGACATCGTCATATCCAACTCACCAGTAAATATCTTGACCTTGCTCATGAATCCGCCCCGCTTCACCCCTCCATATATTTTGCCGATAAGTTTGTAAACAGTGGCGGTGTTCGGCGGTCGCGTGGAGTCCGTCGAACCGACGAGCGCAACACCCTCTCAGGAGGAGGCGAGATGAACATCGGCAAACTGATGAAGCAGGCACAGGAGATGCAGTCCCGACTCCAGGAGACGGTCGCCGGCATCGAGGTGAGCCAGACCGTCGGCGGCGGCATGGTCGAGGTCCGCATGGCCGGCGACAAGACCCTGCGTTCGGTCCGCATCGACCCCGAAGTCCTCGATCCGAACGATCCCGAGATGCTCCAGGACCTCATCGTCTCGGCGGTCAACGAGGCCGCGCGCAAGGTCGACGACGAGATGAAGGGCGCCCTCGGCGGCATGGCTCCAGGCCTCGGGAATTTGATTCAGTACTTCTAGTTGCTGATGGTGAAAAGATCGAGATCGGTGCACCATTCGTAAATGGCGGTAAAGTGACAGCTGAGGTTGTTTCTCACGGTCGTGGCGAGAAAATTAAGATTGTTAAGTTCAGACGTCGTAAGCATTCTCGTAAGCAGATGGGCCACCGTCAGTGGTTCACTGAAGTTAAAATCACTGGCATTAGCGCTTAATTTTTAGAGGTACAGAAAGATGGCACATAAGAAGGCAGCTGGTAGTACTCGTAACGGTCGTGATTCAGAAAGTAAACGCCTAGGTGTTAAGCGTTTCGGTGGTGAATCAGTATTAGCGGGTAACATCCTTGTTCGGATAGGGATTTTTGATCAAATGGTAATGTTAAAGAATAGCGGCTTTGATGATCAGAATCAATTATTCAATCTTAATGACTATTATGATTATACTGACTTTCAAGCAATAAAAAAATTTGAATTTGGTAATCAGCAATTTACAGAACCTGTTTATGATCCATATGGAAAAATATTGTTTTATAGTCCAAGTGTTCTTGATGACGCAGATCAAAGTGATTATACTAACTCCTTTTATGGTTATGCCGCAAAATTAAGAGAATATGAGGGAGCAATTTTTAATTTAGTAGCTTATATCAAGACCCAGTATGCAATAGAAGAATTTAATAAACTGCCGCTAGAGCTTCGTTTCACGTAATGCGTGAGCGCGAACGATTTCCGGGAACAGCACTTCCTCCGATGCGCAGCAGGCCAGTTTGCCGATCGCGGTATCGGCTACCGGGAATACCGCGTCGATGCCGTAGATGTCCAGGTACTTGTCCCATACGTCGTGCGGGGTTGGCGCAAACATCGAAATCAGCCGCCGGTAACGGAGCACGAGGTCGCCGGACGGCGCGATGACAAAACACACCTGGAAATAGATGCCGGGAAAGTGCTCGTCTGTCTCGTAGGCGTTACCGGCCAGGTAGATGCCGTGTTTCTCGGCAACGGCGGACAAAGCATCGTATTCGGGGCCGCCCACAGAAATGCCGGCCTTGTGAGAGAGAGAAAGAGAGAGCGAAAGAGAGAGAGCGAGAGAGAGAGAGGGGGAGGGGACGAGAGAGATTGGATGAAAGAGAAAGAGAGAGTAAAAGAGAGAAAGAAATAAAAAATCACAAAGAGAGAGTAGAAGAGAGACAGATGCAGGGGAGAGAAACTATCGAAAAGGCTTAAAAAAACTAAGATATAATCAGTAATAGTAGTATTGAAATCTACAATTCTTACCCCCTAAAGAAAAAACATTAATAGGAGGATAGAACAACAAGAGGAGAGAGAAAGAGAATGAAGAACAACAGAAGTTGTAAGCTAACCGTGTTATAAAAACCAGCTTATATTGCTTAAAAAAAGTGATTCCCGTTTCAAACCAATAACACCTGGACTCAAACCGCCGCCCTCACAGACAAAGGATTTCAAGTCTAGTGTGCCAACTACTCGCTAGGGTAGGTTAATGTCAGTAGTAATCTTAAGTCACTGTGATTCAGCATTTGCGGTATATCTGTAATCTCTATAATACACCCATCACTTTGTTTATTTAGTTTCCACCAAGTTTGTTTGTTTAATTTCCTAAATTTGCTGATTGCTTATCCTAAAATTCCTTTTAGCTGCTTCTATCTTGCCTTTTCTATATCATAACATAAACTTACAGAACGTATAATTGTATTTAGTACTCGAATCAGCTTGGCACTGCATACGATGCCAAGAGCTCATATGGTATGAGCTCTAGAAAAATTCTAAGAATCAACAGATTGATTTTAAAGGAAAATCAGAGGCTTAATGCAGGTCGGCATTTAAAACAAGAGATCTGAGTCACGAGGTCCTTCTAAACATCAAAATTCATTAAGATCCGATCACCCACTCGCAAGTTATAAATACCTCATTTTTCTAATTTGTCCTCTCCCTTCAGCCCCCAAGATGATCGAATCGGGGAAAACGACTTTATCAAGTCAATTTGTGCAGCTCCCTGACACGCCTACAAATTTTCATTTTCCTACACAACCAGAAGTACCAAACTCGCCAAAGCACTGAACCCCACCCCTAACTCCCCTAGGTCCTGAAAGATCACATTGATAGGTCATTAATCTGTGCTGTTACCCCGAACAAAGAATTGAGGATGATGAGAGATATTCATCGTCGAAGTTCGTACCAACCAGCAGAGACTGACAGTGGTAATGTTTCTGTTTTTTATCTAGCAGCGAAGCTTTCTAACTTTGGATGAGAGAATGTGATCTTGCAAGTACATCGTGGAAACCTAATAAATTCGTACTCATTTGTACAGACCCTCCAAGTAAGAGCTGATGATTAGATTTAGCACAATAGGATAGATGGTACGACGTCAATAAAGAACAAACGGCACCCATGCTTTCGAGGAGTGAACAAGACAATAGAATTTTGCGACGGCCAGCCCTCCCCACTCCGACCCGCCTTCACCTGTTTACGCCGTGCATCGACCATATAGATACAGGCATCAACCACCTCACCGAGGTTATGGGGCGGGATGTTCGTCGCCATACCAACAGCAATACCCGTTGCCCCATTGACAAGCAGGTTGGGAAACCGCGAAGGTAAGACGATGGGTTCGGAGAGCGTCCCGTCGAAATTGGGGCGATAGTCCACCGTTTGTTGACGCAGTTCCTGAAGCATCTCCATCGCTAGCGGACGAAGGCGGGCTTCGGTATAACGCATCGCAGCGGGAGCATCACCATCAAGCGAACCAAAGTTGCCATGCCCATCGACGAGTGGTATTATGGCGGGTAACGACTTACGCGCGCGGGGGGGGGGGCTTGTAGTGAATAAAACTATCTAAATCCTTAATCTTTATCATCTCCATTCAGGCGTAATGAAGGATAACTCCAAACTTGTAAGTGTCATTCCCAACAAACAAAAAACAAGCATTTCTTATGCTGACCAATGATCCTGGTAGCGCAGGTACCGATCTCCCTATTTTCTGCCTTCGGCCAGGAGTGCAATGCGTGGTCAGGGGAAAATTATCCAACGCTTCCCGTGTTTTTCACGCAGAATTCTTCGGGTACCATTTGGAGCTGGGTCGATTCTGGCTGAGCTTACAGTCACACCGTTGGCCCTCGTCTTAGTCTTAGCATTAATTTTACTTACTTCTTTTTTGAGCGGCGCTAAAATAAAGCGTTCCTTCATTCCATAATTTTGATTTCTTTGCAAATATTGATTGATCATACCCGTTGTCCATGTCTCCAAACCGCAGATTTCGTTGAACATTATTTTCATGTGCGATTCGTTGTGATGCTAGTTGTCGCAAGTCTTCTAAACGCAATTTTGGTTGTGCATTTTCGTTGACCACGCTTGTTGTCGCATGTCTTCAAACCAATAATTTTGTTGTGCATTGTTGTCATTTGGGTTTCGTTGTGATTTTCACTATCGCTTGTCTTCTATCCGCAGATTTAGTTGTATATCATTTTCGTTTGCCCACGCTGGTCGAGCTGCTCGGCCTCGAGGATCCGCAGCCGCGGGACGGCGTCTCCCTGGCGAACTTGCTCGCGGGCCTGCCCGACGACGCCGCACGCGAGGTGTACGCCGAGGCACACCACGCCGAGGACGACTTCCTCGGGCGCGACGCGGCGCTCGTGTCGATCACGCTCGGCACGTGGAAGTACGTGCACCAGAGCTCGGGCGCGCACCAGCTGTACGACCTCGAGGCGGACCCCGGCGAGCTGACGAACCTCTTCGACGAGCAGCATCCTCGACTCCCCGCCTTGCGCGAGCGCCTGCGCGAGCTCGACGCCCTGGACGGCTTCCGCGCGACGACCGAGGGATAAAATTGTATAGAAAAGTGCTAGATCCGACAAACGGCAATACATGAACGAAACGGCTAGACAAGCTAAAGAAGCAGCGTGCCGTGGAGACTCACGAACCGTATATCACCGTACCAAAGAAATAGCAGGCAAGTCAAGAATCCAAGAATGGCCGGTGAAAGATAAAAATGTAAGGCTCCAGATAGATGCGGTAGAACAAAAAGAAACGGTGGGCGAGTTATTTTGAAGCCCTACTTATTCGCCCAAAGCCAGCGGTTCCACCGGATATATCAGATGAACCTCTCTTCAGTCTTCACATCAGTGATGAAAAGCCGACAGCCGACGCGTAACTCTTAGCAGCTAAAAGTAACTATTAAAAGCCCTTACGGCATTTTTATTAAAAATGGATCAGACCAGCCGTGGAATTCTGTCGGGTGTGATTTCTCTGAATGAAATTGAAGGAAAACGTATAAGGTTAAACCGGTCAGTAGGATGAGGGATGGGACTGAACAAAGTTTATCGGCGCCCCTCTGCTCTTTAAGTCATTGCTCTCTATCTCCTCTACTTCTCTGCAAAGTTTATTGGTGCCCCTCTCCTCCTTAAGTCATTGCCCTCCACATCCTCTACTTCTCTGCTGCTGCTGCTTGGGCTGAAGGTGATATATTTCCTCTGTCTATAATATAAACACTTGTGTGTTCTGTTACTTAGCGTTATCCTATCATCTAATATACTACGAAAGTTTGATACCAATAGATACATCCAAAGAATGTAATTTTTATGCTGATTTTAAATATATAACTTTCATCAAGTTTAATTATATCCATCAAAAGTTACGAGGCAGAGCGAATTTGCCTTATTTTCAAAAAAAGGGGAAAACACCCCCTAAAAGCCATAGATTCTTAATGAAAATCACACCATCCGATTGTGCGTGTCAGAAATTCTTACTATAGAGGTTTCAAGTTCCTATCTGTACAATCAAATTTTGCAAATGGAATCTGTGGAATTTTGCAGTTTTTGCCAGTTGGGAAATCACAGATGCATGTTTATTTGTTTTTTTCCCAGGGAACAAATCCTTTACACGATTTAGCTGATAAAATTACTGTTCAAGCTTCCCTTTCTGTACAAACGGATTTTGGAGATAAATTTTGTATGCAGTCTCAATGGTCACTTTTAATGCATCATAGATAAATGAGTTATTTTTCACCCAATCGAGGATCCTTTGATGATCTCTAGAGTTCCTCTTTAAAGGTGAAGATCAAGAGTCGGGTATGCATTCCGGTCATATCGAAGCCCTTATGTGCCAGAAAGTTAGGCATGATCCTCAGAACTTATTACCTTCAGCTCGATGATTCCTCTCTACTGCTGTTGCATTAATCTTATTCCGAATACTGATGTCTTCTTTTGCTAGTCGCTTAATCGGATTTTGCAACAAAAGAATTGTCACAACACGAGACAGAAAACAGTTCTCGAACTATGGCACCTCAAGTAGATTTCCAAGTAAAACAATGGTATATGCATACAGCAAGGTGGGAGATCCCAATATTGGTATCCAAGGATCCACCTCCAGACTAAATAAGAAAATAAAGCCCTAACGCCCTAAAATGACGCCCTATCCCGTTATAGCTTTTCACTACCTCAGCCGATTTCCTACCGAATAAAACTACGATAATGGCACATATTATGTTTCGATGCTCAGGAAGACTAGAGTAAATATTCAGCAGTGTCTTTCAGAGTCCGCTCGAGCATCCCTTATCCACTTTGGCAACAGTGGCAGTGTCAAATAATGTCGCAGTGATGACAGTGAATAATGAGTATATTTTCGGGTTGTTGCTACATAGTGCCACACGTGGTTTCTTTTGTTACTTAATTTGGGAACAAAATATTTCTTCTTTAGTTCTTATTTTATTAATTTGTGTGGGTGGAAGGGAATCACGAAGAATAGGGAGTAGGGAGAAATCAGGAAAAGAGTCCAGAGGAAAATGCTTTAAGTAGCCATTGCTTGTATAGATGTCAAACCAAAGAAAAATTCTTATTTTTACTCGTGTCTTTTTGGTGTTCGAGTATGGAGTTACGCATGAGGTAACTCAGTTTGTTAAAACTAACAAATTTAGTCCCCCATTGGTACCGACCCAAATATTGTGCTCCTTATCCTCAAAAACTGTGATGATTCTATTATTTAGAAGTGGATTCGATGTATATTTCTCGACACCAAGCTGACTGACTCGATACAACCCATTATTTATCGTGCCGACCCACAAAGAATGCTGGGAATCCAATAACATATACGAAACAGTCAACCCAGCCAGCTTAGGGCTCAATCGTACTAAATCATTACCTTTTAAACGGTATACACCGTCATTTGTACCAAGTAACAAGTCCTCATTGATATCTTTCAAAATAGAAAATGTAGGCTGTGATTGCAAACCAGCCTGTTGGTAGACATCACTAACAGTCAGAAATCTTCAGGCGCAACTGACACTTCCAGCTCGTAGTTCTGCCCGAAATAGCGCATGTCGGCGGCGCATTGCACAATCAGGTCGCCGTCATAGCCCTGGTCGACCAGATCCTTCTTGCCGTCCGCGATCAACGCGCTCAGCACCGTTCTGGCGGCCTCGGCATCGAAGGTGGCGGAATTCATCTGCACCGTGCGATGGCGGTCGACCCGCGCATCGGCGGTGGTGAAGCCGTAGGCCGAGAACTGCCCGGGATGCACCGGCACCATGCCGCGGCCGATGCCGGCCTCCATCATCAGGTCGGCGAGGTGGAGCGGCCCGGCACCGCCGAACGCCATCAGCGTGAACAGTGAATTTGCAGAATAATAGCAAATTGTTTTAGCGAGTTTCTCCGAAAAAATTTTTCCTAGATCCTTTTCAAGAAACTTTGCTGGTTTTGTAAAATTTAAACCAGGTGGAGGAATTTTTTCTTTTAATCTTTTAATAATCATAAGCTGCTCCCTAGCATCTGAAAGAAATCGTATTGCTAACCATAAGTTATCACGTTTTACTTCTTTCCATAAACTTAGCATTCGTAACCAAAACCTGCTAAAAGAGGCAAGAAAAATAGCTTTTTCATCCAATTTAGTTTTGCTTTGATTGAGAAATCGAGTATAAAAGCCTGTTTTATCAAATATAAATATAGATTTCTTTTCGTTGTCGAGGCGATGCCGCGGAAGCGGAGCGCGAAGTCGTCCGGGTTGGACACGTGCTTGAGCGCTTCCTCGTAGGTCACGAGACCCGCCTTCACGTGGCCCATCAGCGACTGGTCGAAGGTCTGCATGCCGTAGGTCGTGTGACCCTTGGCGATCGCGTCCGGCAGCTCCTTCGTGCGGTCCTTGTCCGCGATCAGCTCGCGCGTGAACGCGGTCGACACGAGCACCTCGAGCGCCGGCACCCGGCCCTTGCCGTCGGCGCGGGGCACGAGGCGCTGGGAGATGACGGCCTTGAGGATCGTCGCGAGCTGCAGCCTTACCTGCTTCTGCTGGTAGGGCGGGAAGACGGAGGCCCGCTGACCTTTGACAATGAGGGGCGGGCGGTCGTCGAGATGCTGGCCGAATTGCCCGATCTCTGGGATGTGAACGTGGCCGGATGGAGCCGCGATTCCGGAACATCGCGTTTTGACGAGGAGGGACACCAGGAACACTTCACCGCGTTCGTCAAGCAGGTGACCACCAAGCCGGTCGTCGGGGTCGGCCGTTTCACGTCGCCCGATGCGATGGTCAGCCAGATCCGGCGCGGCATTCTCGATCTGGTCGGCGGCGCGCGGCCGTCGATTGCCGATCCATTCCTGCCGGCCAAGATTCGCGAGGGTCGCAGCGATGACATCCGCGAGTGCATCGGTTGCAACATCTTAGGCCCGTGCGTCTTTTAATATAGAGCAATGTAAATTGCCTTTAAAGAAATTATTTAGTTTTTGATGTCTTAAGTGATCTGTCATGTTTCGCAAATTCTAAATTCATGTTATGCAAATTCGATTGTCGCCTTATCCTTGTTTGATCCTTATATTTTATTAGAGTTTTTTTTGTGATTTTTGCTGTTGCAAGTTTTTTTCTTAGTGTTTTACTCCACTGTCTATCTTTTTGAGGTGCATTGGTTATAAATAGCTACTGAGAATGCCTTCTAAAAATATTATTAAGCTTTTGATCTCTTAAATTGTTTTGTCATCTTTTACAAATTCTATTTTCTGAACAATCCTACTGTTCTACGGAGATTTCACTGCCACCCGCAATCTTCAGGTCTTGTTGGACAACGTCAAAGACAACTGTATCTGATTCCACACCATCCTCGATAGCGAACAGATAGTCTTCTACTTCGCCGTTGGCAGCTTCCCCAGTCGGCAGCAGACCGCCTGAGGAAGAGAGTCGAAACCTCGCTCCGGTTGCGCCCGGCAAGGCAGAGGCGGGAATAGAGAATGACAACAAGTTTTCGCCTGCATCGACGTTCTCGGACACAAAAACCTGTTCACCCACATCATCCCAATCTCCATCACGATTGAAATCGACCCATCCGTCGACCAATCCAGATCGTGATGCGGTGACCAGAAAGCTTGCTCATGGTCCAGACATAGTCTACCTATGAAATCTATTAACCCAATTTCTTGTTTTAGAACATTCTTTGATCATATATACTTTAATAGGTTTAGACTGTTTTTGCTATTTGTTTCTTTTACAGGAGGAATCATGGCAAGTGTAGCTGCTAATCCTGCCCCTGCACCACCTCCAGTATTGCTTAAAGGCATTGTTCGTCAGGTATGTCATTTCTAATTTTTATGTCCATAGCTTGTGACTTGTATAAGATTTTGTTTCAAAAGTATAAATATTTTGCAGAAACTAGGAGATTTTATGGTTAATTGTTGAATTGTTATTCATACTTTTAAATAAAAGTAAAGATATTTTGATCGCTGATCAATGCACCGCAGTTGCTGCTGGCGGATGAGCCGACCGGTAACCTGGATAGCAAAACCTCTGATGAGATCATGGCCTTGTTTGGCGAACTGAATCGTGATGGCCAGACCATTGTCATGGTCACTCACGAAGAAGAGATCGCCGCACATGCACGCCGCGTGATTCGAATGCGCGATGGGAAGATTGAACATGATGAACGTACGCATTAGTTGTCTACTCCTGGCCTTGCTGCTTCCGGCCGCGGGGCAGGGTCTACCTTTGTTGACCGGTGTGGTTGAAGATGTGCAGGCGCAAAGCATAGAAATGCCATCGTTGCCCGGCGCCTGGCAACGGCGTATCGCGTTAATCCGGCCGGACCTTCGCCATTTGATTCGAGATACTTCAATCCAACGGAAATCCGTTTCATAGGTTCATTGATCGATTTGCCGTCTTTTATTTGTTTTTCATCTTCGATTGTCAAGTTGAGAAATTCAGGATACCTTTTGCGAAACTTTGCAATCGTTTCTTCAGCTTGCTTGCGCATTCCCATTGGGTCACTGCCAAACTTGGTGTGATAGTCAAAGACCGTATTCTTGAACTCTTCTTCTAGCAATGGACTTGGGCGCAACTCATTTTTTACCAAGTCCGTCTTTCCTGAGCCCGTCTTTCCTGCGGCCTGTGTTCCATTTTCCTTCTCGGGTGAATCGGGTCATTTCTGGAGAAGTGTCGGTACTTACGTGGTATAGCGATCACACCAAAGAAGTGAAGTTAGGTTAACCCTAATGAAATATACCAAAATACGATGAAAATATAATACTTTAGGAACAGAGATATGGAATATAAAATATAAGATTGTGAAAAGCAGGCCGCTCAGAACACATTATATTAAATACCTAGCCTAACAAATTCTATATATTAAATAATTATTTGAAATACAACTGTAATATAGTTTAACTCCCTGAGACTAAGCTAATTATCTCCAAATGCAGACAGAGAAACCAGTTTTACTCAGATCAAGAGCTCGAGTGTGGTCGTTATAATATGCAAGTACCGAAGCCTATTGTATACCCTCGGATTTCCTCAATCATATTTACAGCATTAACAATACACTTATCATTGTCAACAGCATCCCATCAACTGTAAAGGCGGGGTGTTGTCTATGCGTCTTTCAAACAGCGGACAATAATGAATTTTGCGATCCTCTTCTCCTAATTTAGGCTTTTTAGGCACCTCACATTAAAAAAAAATTTTGAGAATAGTCTTTTATTTAAAACTGGAAGCGAGTACAAGATTTATCAACCAAAACTGGTAGTTTTCATGCAATATTATATTTAATTTTTCGATGTCGTGGATATACTTACGGTGAATTTCTAAGCATTTATGATGACAATCCTCGATTGAGCGTTGCTAGTGAAAGCCGAACCCATGGGACCGACTTGTCATACAGGAAGCCGGTCTTGCTTTTTTTCTGAAATATCGGAAACAGGTATACGCACGGAGCCAAAAACCGAAGATGCCAATGGGACGATACTCGACTTGCTGTATGAGATGGTGTTGACCAGAAAACTCGACCCAAAAGCTGAGTCTTATGTCGCGTCGCTATTGCAAGGGGGTGACGATCGGGTATTGAAAAAAGTTACCGAAGAGGCAGGCGAAGTCTTGTTGGCAGTTAAAAATCATAACCAAGAAGAAATTGTCTATGAAGTGGCAGATCTTTTGTTTCATACCATGGTGACTCTCGGGCATTGCGGTGCAAAGAGGTTCGGATCACGGCGAAAGGACGCAGACTCAGAGAAGCCTCTATCGCGGCAACCGCGCCGGAGCTGAAAAATATATCGGATGCCATGGGGATCGAAGCGATCGAACAGATCCTGCCCGTGCTGCAGAAGCTGAGGAGTTGGCTGGATACGCATCGCTAGTTCGAAGCGGGCAGCCAGAACCTCTGCCGGCTTCGGAATAGATCAACGCTTACGCTTGTAGTACTCCCGGGCCTTGTGCCGGGAGCCACAGGTTTTCATGGAACACCAGCGCTTCGTGCGGCTGCGTGTGCTGTCGTAGTATGCCCAGCCGCAGGAGGGCAGGGCGCAACATTTGAAGCGTTTACTTAGACAGCACTATTTTGCTACCTCTGATTCTAGCTAATAATCAAAAACAAACGAACGTTACCACGAACACACACACCAACGTAAAAATTCTGAAACACAAATTTCAAAGTTTAATTTTCTCAAAAAGTATTTTAATTTAGTCATTTCAAATTTGGAAAAGATAACTCATTGGCATTTATTTGAGGTAATAAAGGGGAAATTTATAATTGTCTTTTTAAAATAGAAGGTGTTTCACATCTGGCTCTAGCTATCAAAAATAAAAGTGATGAAATACACTCTGAAATGTACTTTTTTCCAAGTATTTGGAAGTGGAGGTAGTATATTTGATCAGTCCAAATCAAATAGTCCACAACGATTAGATTGTTTTTCTAAAGGACACTCAATTCATCGGCACAAACTAAACCAATGAGTTTTGCCTTCCCAATTGATATCATATCAGAATTTTCGACAAAAGCATAAACATTTACTGATTTTAGAAGGCACGGGCGAACCCCCCCCCCACCTTTGGGTTCTTGCCTGTATTTATCAGGAACTCAAAGTATACATGACATTCAGCCAACAGGAAAAAGAAACGTAGATACTTTCCACGTGACAGGCCCATTTAAACATCCATTTTCTTGCGATCTTTGCAAAAAGATAAATAAATAAACAAAATTAAAAAAACCACCAGAGTTGGAACAAAATAGTAATGAAGCAGCTAAACAAGAATTTAACAGAGCTAAATACTTTCATACTACAGACATAAGGATGAAATATACGCGAATTTTATGACAAAAAAAACAAGCAGTGGCCTTAAATCGTGAACAAATTGTAATGAACTGCAAATATTGCGGTTTAGTCTCATTAACTTTGAAAAACGCATCAGAAAAGCCTTAAATAAACGCTTAAAAAGAATATTAAGGAATCGCATGACGGTCGTACCCAAAATATTATCAGGTTTACTACTCATTTGCGTCAGTATATCAAGTGCTGCAAACAGTTTAAAACCAGAGAAACAGAGCTTCGATATTGACAGCTCTGTCGTCACCAAACACAAAGCGGCCCGGTGCGTGACAAGCCGATCCAGATCGAGGTGCTGTCCACCGGTCACACGGGTATCCCGCAAGCGGTTCACCAGATCACCGACTTTCTCGGCAAGCAAAGCTATCTCCGGGATATCGAGGATTCTCTGCCGGTGCCGGGTGTCGAGTGGCGGGTTGAGATCGACCGGACCCAGGCACTCAAGTTCGGCGTCGATGTCGAGCGCGTCGGCCGTTTCGTTCGGCTGATCACCAGGGGGCTGAAGCTGACCGAGTTCCGGGCGAGGGACGTGGACGAGGAAATCGACGTCCTTCTGCGCTTTCCCGAGAGGTACCGAAATCTCCATCACCTGAGCGGATTGATGATCCTATCTACTCTTTTTAAGCGATCAATTGCGTGTTTATGTGTTTAGATGACTCAGGGGCGTCGACCCTACTCTTCTTTGTGATAATTTATGTTCGTTTTAAATTTGAATTTATTATTTATTGCAACCTTTGTTCCTTTTTGGGTTTGACTTATTTATTAGTGGTGATTTGGGTTCGCTTTAAACTTGAATTATTATTTGACTCTGTTTTTCCTTTGCTTATGCCGTCCTAGCCGAATGGTTAGCGCTTCAGACTTGAATTCCTGAGGTGAGGAGTTCGAGTCCTGATGTTGCTGGTTATTTTGTTTGGGATAGGGTTAATTGCATGATTCCGCAAGCTCAGCCGGAGTCGTTCTGAACAGAAACACTGCAAAGAAAAATATAAACAAATATATGGGTAAAAACACCCTTAATAAGTCAGTCATACTCTATAAAGATACGAATTTAATTCGCACGCCTCCGTACTTTAATTACATCACACAAAATCTGATAAATTCCATATAGAATAACCAGTGAAATTATTGCGCTATTATTTCTCTCCAAGTTTCCTATTTATAATACCTTTCTATCTCTGTTTACCAACCTATACAAGGCGGGCAATACAAATAACGTTAATAGCGAGGAAGAAATAATTCCTCCGATCACAACGGTTGCTAAAGGTCGTTGTACCTCGGCACCCGTACCCACGTTCAACGCCATGATGTCTCAGCACTTTCGCGAATTTCAAAACCTGCAGCGGTCTATTGACCGCTGGAGTCAGGCCTCCGCGAATTCGCCGAGAATTGGAGAGTTCGTAATCTTCCCCGACTCCCGGCGATTTCGCTACTCTTGCTATCGTAGTAGACGGACCTTGGGCTACTCGGTCTCGTAGTAGCTTGGAGAAAACATCTTTGCGGGCAGCTCTTGCTCGAAATCCAGGTGGTAGCTGTAGTGAGAAGGTTGGATTTCTTGCTCACCGATGTTGTAGCCTGGCCGATGCGCGGTTGTCGGATACCAAAAACCTTGGGGCGATTGATTCAGCGAATCCAAAACGAAACTCGATTGGTTAAAAGAATAACCGTGGATTGTCAGTTTAATATACATATACTGATATTTATTCCTTAAAGTTTTAATAATTTTTAATTTAATTAAAGTAAAAAAAAGTGAAAATATTTGAAACGTATTTTGTTTTCAGTAGAGTGCAAGTTATGTTCTAATCTTGGGAAGATGTGGGATATTGGTGACATACACACCGGGCACCATTCATGGAATACTGCTGGTCCCCTTTTGGCAACCTGCATGCTGTAGAGAGTTTTTATTCAGTTCAGTATTCCCCTTGACATTCCTTGAAAATCTAACATTAATACTCTAAGCCTCAGTAATAGTAGTAGTTGTAACAGTGGCAGTAGTAGTACTGAATTGCAGAGTGATCAGATTGCAGAGAGGGAACCTTTACCATCTAAACTTGATCATAATATGAAGATAGACTAAGTAGCAAGTCAATAGTAGAGAAAGTATTGGATGAAATATTATGCCAGGTTTGGAAATTAAATCAAGTGAAAATCAAGGTATCTAAAATATTAGACAAGATGTTCTCAATGCCTCTTCCTGCTTTGATACTATAGACTATTTGTTCCCAAAGTGGGCTATGCACATTGAAATCACTATCCACATGGATTGAACAATGATTCAATGACAAGATCATTACCATTAGCCAGGTTAAGCATTATATCAATGATGTCAATCTCATCCTTATTTTTTGTTTCCCGAAGAAATAGTGGGCACCAGTGACATGAAACTGATTGTGTTTGGTACAGATAATGGCGAGCGCATTAATCTGGTTGCTTCACTCGACAATCTCGGTAAAGGCGCATCCGGTGCTGCGGTTCAAAACCTTGATCTTATGCTTAAAGGTTGAGCCTCAATCGAGCCCGTAGAACCCGGGTGCTATGAGCGTGAAGGTGATCCAGATTACAAACACCAGAGGTGTGCCCGCACGTACGAAATCCGTGAACTTGTAATTGCCCGGTCCCATCACCAGCAGATTGGTCTGATAGCCCAATGGTGAGGCAAAGGAACAATTGGCGGCGAATATTACTGCATGGATAAAAGCTCAATTCTCAAATAACAAAGGGGTTGTCAAGTTTAGCTTAGAGAAATTGAAAACAAATATCTGTTGTTTTTATGTTCATATCAAGGAAAAACGCACTGAATCTTGCCACTACCAGCTTGTGGCTTCTAATATGTAGTAATTTGAGAATCTAGTGTCTAATTTATCCTAAATTCCAAAGTTTTTCTTTTATTAATGTCCAATTTTCCATCTTTTTGAATAGCATTGAATGTGCAGCTACTTATAAGACAAACTCAGGTACGCGTGACGAAAGCTTACTGACGTATTATTTCGGAAAGCCTTTCCGAAACTTTTGAAAAAAAGAACAACTTCGGGCCAATATCAAGCGGGTAATAAAAAAAAAGGAAAGGGAAACAAATTACAAACCCATTAATTCTAAAGCATCCTATAATGGCATGATTTTTAACCTCAAACAGTTCTTACGATTTTGACTGATGTTGCGACTCTGACCGGTGCTGCCAATACTTGAAATATATTGTTCCAGTTACTTTGCCAAAAAGTTCTTTTTAGGGCATATGTAGTATTCTATGTCAGTTTTCTTCTCAAAGACAAGCGGACTAAAGAACTGACCCCTACTGCTTTTATACAGAAAAAATTTGCTGAGCTTAAAAAAATTACGTACAAAAACATTTCGTAATTTTTGTTGATGGGTCCGAAATGAACGAAAAAGTGGCAAGTGAAAAAAATCAGGTGGCTCCTTTTTTAAAGTGGTTTTATTTCTTAATTGTTTCGAAAGGTCGGTTTTTGTTTTATATTTTTCGCATTGAAGACGAGATCATTGGTGCAAGTCATTGCCGAACTGTCTGCTTTGCTTGGTATTCCTCAGACACCGCCTTAAAATTATCCTTCTTGTTTGTCTTTTTGTATCTATATATTTTTTTCTTTATTTTCCTTTATTTTGTATAGCCCTCTTGGTCTTAGAATCTGTTTTTATAAGTGGTATAGCTAGAGAGACCATAGAGAAAGTAGCTCCTCTAAAAGATTGTATTTTTAGTATTTTTTTTTGTTGTTGTTGTAAATTCACCACAAACTAACACTACAAAGAAAGAAAGAAAAAACTAGAATAAATGAAACTAAAAAAATGCTACAATCAGGTATAAATATCAAATATTATCAAACCAGTCTTATAGTTGAATAAAAAAACCTGTTCAAACATTTCCTTAATACTATATCAGAAATTACTGAACTAGGACAAAATAAGAAATTAATCCCTAAAGAAAGGAGTTCTAGTTCCATACCAAAACGTGTAAGAAATAAACAGGACAAGCAAACAGGAAGTGGCTATAAGTTTTACTTTCACCACAAATGCACTCTCCGCTTCTAGCTTTTCGGATTTTATTTAAGAAATAATTTAACCGACAATGTCCTGTTATGCTTATTTTTTTTTTTTTGTCTTGGAGGTTCTCATATTGCAATTCATTCCCTTCTCATAAAAATTTAGGTAGATCATAATTTTGTTTGATCCAAGGTTCACATCCCCCAAGGAGCCCATTTGCTAGTCTTATGAGCTCACACATTGTAAGTCACTTAGTTCTCAAAGAAAGCTATGTGGACAATTCTGTTCATTATAGTTTTATTCAGGCTCTGACCCCTAAAGAGGCTATTCATTTAGAGGGAATAGACATTGATCTAAGAATAAATTCAAATATATGAAATTCGACCTAAAAGAAACCTCATAAAAGACGAAATTCTTCTTTTTAGTAGACATTGCTATTCTGAGCTGGAACGCGGTGATCATCGCGCCGGTGCTCTTTGTGATCGGCTACCTGTTCTACGGCAGCCTCATGCTCGCGACCGGCTCGCTCGGCCGCAGCGCGTCCGAGAGCCAGAAGCTGACATTGATGTGGGGCATGCTCGCGCTCTTGCCGATGCTCTTCGTGCCGGCGTTCCTCGACAACCCGCACGGCCTCGGGCCGCTCATCATGCACTGGGTGCCGTTCACCGCGCCGCTCGCGATCGTGCTGCGCATGGCGCAAGACCCAGCGGGCGTGGAGCTGTGGGAGGTCGCCGGCAGCGTGATGGTCCTGCTGGTCTGCACGTGGCTCAGCGTGCGCATCGGCGCGCGGGTGTAATCAATTTTATTCCGTGTCTGAGCTGGACTATTTCTTTTGCTCTTCTAAGATCGAACCTCTTTCACATCAGCCCTTTTGATTATTTTTTTTTCAGTCATGTGCATAATGGCATTATTTTCAAATGAAGTCCTTGACGCAATTATCACCTATAATTTGTCGAACAAAACAGGCCTTCAGTGTCAACTGGGATGCTACAAATTTAGACCTGTTCCAGAATACATATTTTGTTCTTTCAAAGAATTGAATTCTTCTGTACTTCTTGGATGTCCTAATACTTAGAGAGAGAGAGAGAGAGATCGGTATATTTAAAAACTATCGTAGCATAGAGCTAAATTCAGTTTTTTCATCGTTCAGAGCCACAGCATACAGAGAAAATTAGCAAAACTTTAGAAAGTGGGGTTGATACATTCATTTGCCTTCAAACACAAAAAGAACTTGAATCAAGATTTACTCCATATGTAAATATTGCTAAAGAACTTTGTCCAAATGTGGAAATATGGCATTGCCCTATTCCTGATGGTTATATTGGAAATATTGAAGAACTAAAAGCAGCAGTTTTATTAATAATGAAAAAATTAACTGAAGGAAGAACAGTTTATGTTCATTGTTGGGGTGGTCATGGAAGAACTGGAACAGTTCTTGTGTCTTTTTTAATCAAAGCTTATGGTTTAGATGCTGATACTGCTAAAAATTAACCGTCGTTCAAGCCGATGGTTGTCTCGGGCGGTGGCCGGTCTGCTGTTGTTCGTCGTAGCGCTGGGCGTCGTGATCACCGTTCAAACCACGTCCGGCCAATTGGTCGTTGAAACGGCCAGCCCGAACGTCGAAGTTCGCGTGTTAAAGGCCGGCAAGCCCTACCGCCAGGTCACGATCACGCAAAAGGCCCAGTCATTTCGACTGGGAGCCGGTGAGTATGAAATCGAAATCGTCAGCGACGCCAGTGATTTGGTCGTTCAAAACAACCAATACCAGTTGAAGCGCGGCGATACTTGGGTAGCGAAAATCGTTCATCGACAAGGCGTCCAGCCGAAAACACCAGGCCAGTTACACGGCAATTCAGTCGCACGGGTGCTCAGTTGAATTGGGGTTCAGTTCCAATGGTTCAGTCACAAGGGTTCAGTTGCTTGGGTTTCAGATATAGGGTGGTTCAGCTACACGCACTCCTTTTTAAGCTCCGTAAATAGATGTCTCATGGTTTTGACGATATTTGTGCTAAGCATCTTGAAGCTGGTTCTCCGTCTTTAGTTGAGCCCTTAACGCTTGCTCAAATAATTTTTTGCTCTGACCTGGTGCCAGATCAGTTCGGGTTTAAGAAAGGGGTTGGTCACAATCGCGCGTCATCTTATAGCTAATTTGCTGGTACGTGCTTCTAAAAAACGATATACTCTTCCTTATAATCCTACGCTGAAAGAAAGGTTCGTATTGTGGTAATGCGAACATTTCTGCTTCTTCGGAAAAGTTTGGCTACATGCATCTCATGTTTGTAGTTATTTTAGCTGAAACTGGCTTCGTTTTTTCTCATTTATCTTTTTTCCACCTTAAATCTCAACGTAACCCCCAGTGGGTAGGTGGCCTGGATATTCCCTGCCTGCCTGGATATAGGTGGGTATATACTCTATGGGTATAGGTGGTAGAGGGTATATGTTCCTAATAAGTGACAGGCTGAGCCATTCTGGCTCAAACTGGCAAACCACATTTAATGCAAACGCACCAGCCCTTAAGATATGAGGTTTTTCGTTACAGTCATTGGCATATCACGTCTCTATTATGCAGAAAATATCAATTCTAGTATCATCTAGTCTTGTCGAATGTTACCATTACTTTATTGCTTAGAGACTGGGCAATACCAAGGAGAAAAGAGGGGAGATCGTGGGAAGTAGCTGCTCCTTTCTTCTTATCTACCTGAGGTAGATCGTCGTAAAATGATGGAAGTTTCCCAAATTGTTAGAATTTGTTGGGACAACGGGCGTGGGGGCTACAGGGACCCCAAGAGATGGCCAGTGGCTTGCCATACTCCAGTTGGGAGGCCCATTACTAAGTAGTTTCAATAAGGGACCAACTGTTTATTAGGCGTATTTCATTGCTGGAGGGGGTACACTGGATATCGTTTTTACGTCTAAAATTCCATTCATAAGCGAAGCTCGGTCTCCTATTGCTGTAAGATATAACTGCAACAATAAAAATAGAGAATGGGTTGGTACCGCTTATACGTACACAGAATTTTTTAATTGAGAAAAAAATATACATATTTTGTTTAAAATTACATTATTCTATTCTCAGCAGACTTTTTGTTCAGCGTGCTGAGGCCTTTGCGTGAAATGCGACTAATACTACCTCAATATATCTATGTCAATTCTTTTTTCGTAGCTGGTTAAAAGAAATATTTAGAAAAGCGAAAATAGAAAGAAGTCAGCATGGTATTATGCGTTGGGGAAGGTCACGGTCGCGGGCGCGGAGGGCGACGGCGGCATCCGCCTCGACTTCACGGAGACCGACGACCAGGCGATCGGCCCGATCAACGCGGGCACGAGCCAGGCGCTCACCGGCGCGATCTACGCCGTGCGCTGCTTCGTCGACCCGACGATCCCGATGAACGAGGGCTGCTATTCGCCCGTCGAGACGATCTTCCGGCGCGGCTCGCTCCTCGACCCCAAACCCCCCGCGGCCTGCGGCGGGCGCGTCGTCTCGGTGACGGCCGCCTGCGAGGCCGTCGTCGAGGCGCTCTCCGCCGCGCGTCCGGAAATTGCGGATTATCCCTTCACCACCTTGAAACCCAATCTTGCCGTGACTTTGGATTCGTTTTTCTTCACGGAAATGTTTTTCTTTGCCAGGAATACTAGAAGAAAGTTTTGAAATGTCAAGTTTAAGTCCTGTTTGGAATTTCCAAAGTAATTTGCCCTTGATGATTTTAAGCGGTTTTGGATTAACCCCCTCCTTCCTTTTCCCACGATGATTGGGAATTATAGTAAAATCCTTCGTGTAAAATTTAGAGAAGAAAATTGATTCTTCTTCGATCAAAGTACAAAAAAGCGCAAAATCAATGTAGTTTTTGATAAAGTGGACGCAGGTGGTAAAAGAAAAGCTTATAAGAATATCAAATCATCATTTCATGGCAATCTACTTTTGCAAGATTTTTCTTTTAGTTCTTTCAAAGTTATGAAGTTTTTAGGGCAGTACCACGTTTTTGTTTGTGTTGTAATGTGGAACTGTCAAAATAAATAGGCAAAAACAATTAACAACTGTTGGAATCAACGCAATAGAAGGAACTAGGTGATGAGATAATGAAAAAAAAAACAAAAAGAGAAAAGAATCTCAAAATGAAGAAACAAAAAGGACTACGGCTAGTAGAAGGAAAACACAAACTAAAACAATGCGAATATATCACTTAAATAAAACAAGGCGTCTTTATCGCTAAATGCAGAAGAAAAACAAAGTAAAATCTAGATAGTGTGTAAAACCTAAATAAAGTAAAGTCTACAAAATAATAATCACATTTGTTTCTAATGACGATAAATCAAATTAGAAAATTCATATAATATAGAAGCTTCCGGACAAAGTATTCAATACTATCCAAAACTAAAAATCGTTTGTTTTGAGAGGAATCGGTTTTTATTTAAATTTAATCTTTTATCAAGAAAATAAACAATGAAACAAAAAATGTCGATTTTGAAAATAGTTTATTCTGGATAATCATTAACAATCCAAATTTAATCGTTTATTTTGAGAAGAATCGTTTACTTATCTAAAATAATGACTCATTTTATTTATAAGAGAATTTTAGAATGAACGAAATCTTTTGAATTTTGAACAAAAATATCCATACTGAATGTCAGGTTCATCGTCCAAGGCAAGCGGCGGAGTCGGGGCGCGTTATCGATGGCGCGGCCCAGAACCGCTGGGCAGTGGGTGGTTGGCGGCTTTGTATCGACATCGAATCAAAGTGATTTGGGCGACGCTATTGAGCGTTTCGCTGCTGCTTTTTGTCTGGTTGATCTGGTCATTGCTCTTTGCGCCTCGGCGAACGCCCGTGGTAGTGCTTTCGGCGGCTCCGTATAGATGGCCGTTGCCGCCCAACGCTTGGGCAAGCGAAGATACCGAAAAGCTGGCAATGATGGACGGTGAAAGCATCACGCTTCGCGGCAACGGCGAACCGGTATTCACCAAGTCTGAATTTGTCCTTTTAAGGTCAAACGGCAGCCAATTTCTCTCATAATACGACGTGTCGGTTGGTCGCTGATCGACTTTGCCTCGGCAAGAATCTGGTGGCCAAGATTTACCCAGATACCATGGCGTTGATTGAAAAACGTTAGCCCAAGCAACCAACGGTAGCTTCGGTGGGGCATCAGCGGCGCATGGGATTCGCGCATATCTTTTTCGAAGTGGAGAAGCTCGTCGGCCAGGTGCCTCAGCTGCGATGAACTGACGGGCGGATCAACCTTTAAGCCAAGCGCAATGACGGCGAGTAAGAAGAAGCCGCGCTCACAGTCCCGTTCACCCAGCGTCGCGGCTCGCCATGCCAGCTATATCTGCAAGGATATGGAGTTCTTTAAAGTCACTGTTAAAAGACACTATAGTAGAAAACGTTTGTTTTCCGTAGCTTTAAATGGTTTCTGATTCAGTTGGCATGTGGCTTTTGAGGTACGGCATTACGTCTGCCACCTTTGAGTGAGTCGACTCACTGCTAATCCTGGAGTTAACGGGTTACTCATTCAAACTACTTTTTGTTTTCAAATACCCCTGAAAAGCTGACTTGCCTCCTGAACAAACTACAATCTTCACAGTAGTGGCTGTTCTTTCGAATATAGAAGGTGCATATGGGATAAGCTCATGAGAAAGAAAATTCTTTACATGGTGAAGATATGTGTCAACGTTAAAATATATCCTTTATGTTCTTGCAATATAAAATAATACTAAATTTGAAAAATCGCGACTGAATAAATATAACTAAAAAGAAAATTAAACTTACCTAGTGCATCTTGTAACTGCTCTAACTCTGAATACAGCCTGAGGCTGATAAATAATTTCCAAGACCTTTTCGGTATCTAACTTATCCTCTTTTAGTGTGAATTCCAGATTATTAACAACTTCTTTTTCATTAACAAAAAATGAACGAGAAGAAATGGTGTTAATTTAAATAAAGATTGTTCCAAATTAAGCTTGAAAGATTTGATTCATATTCGCACCACAATAAAAGGAATTGACACTCGAAATGATTATACAGAAAACTTTAAACAACTTCTTTATCTAAAAACATTGCCCCACGTCCCACGCTCGCTTTCCAGCGCGACTTACCTAATTTATACGTATGAGTGCATACTATTATTTTAACGCAATTTGACGTTTTACTATTATTTGAAAAGGTTTTTTTAAATAAAACTTGCTTCTCTCTATAAAAATCAATACATTTGACATGTCGTTATCAATCAAATGTAAAATGTCATAAGTATGAAATACTCTACAATCGCCCTCTCCGCCGCCCTGTTTTTTTTTATTTTAACAGGGTGTACAGAAGAAAAAATCGATCTTGCCAGGGAAAATTACCTTGCCCTTATTAGAGACGTTTCCAGGAACTGCCTGAAGAAGCAACGGAAATGGAAGAAGATCGGAAAATCGCACCTGTGAATGATGAATATATCAAGAAAAGTGAGTATGCTTTATAAATATACTCTACATAGGTTCATGAAGAAAGGAATTGCTGGGCTATGGAATAGTCACCAATGGCGTCAATAGACCAAATAATTTATTGCTATTCTGCTTCAAAGTAACATAAAACTTAAAAACATGAAGGTGAGAATAGGAAGGAATGAATAGATAAGATAATGTTTATTTTCAAAAGGCTATCACAAGCTCTAAGAGCCGAATTCACTTTATATGTCACGTAAAGGTAAAGAAATCAAAATTTCAAATTAGTACGTTTTTGCTATGATAATAATCACAGTGTTTAAAATATACTAGATTTCTGTTTTTTTTGAAGGGAGGATGTTGGAGGAGGATTATAAGTTGAATATGCCCGAGTAATATTGCAACCTAAGAATCATTCCTTATAAATTTGAATTATGTAAGCATAAATTTATATATATATAAACAAGTAAAAACTAATACTAATAACATTGTGGTAAATGAAATAAGGTCAAATCAAACTAGTTATTAATTCAGGAGTGAATTGCTCACAAAGGGAGGATCAGAGGATGGAAGGGGTTTTATATTCTTGCACTGGAACTAGACCTTAAGAAAAAGTGTATCTTGAGTCCAAGAAGCTATAGGTCGTGCCGCCCTACGATTTTGATGCAACGGGCGATGATGTCCCGGAAGATTCAGCCGCCAGCGCCATCATGGCGGCCGGCCTTCTGGACGTCGCAGCTCTCCACCCTGACCCGGCAATTGCCACAAAATGGCAGGAAAAGGCCGAACGGCTCATCGAGGGACTTTGCGAAAACTACCTCGCGACAGATCCATCGCATCGAGGCATTCTGATGCACGGCTGCTATTCAGAGCCCCACAAGATCGGCCCCGATGCCGCAGTGATGTTCGGCGATTACTTTTTCGCCGAGGCCCTGGGTCGAATTGTGTACCCGGCGAAATTCATCGAACAGTATGAAAGGTTGAACTGGTAAGTTTATTACTTAGCTGTTAATATATTTATTAGCTAAGTTTCTTTTCTGTTAATATAAACCTTACCTGGATTACAATGGAAGCAAATATTAAAATCAGAAGAAACATGTAGCACACTACTAAGTAAGAATTTCATTGATTTATTTTAGTTTAATGGTAAAATTCTAGATGAACCAGGGTTCCAACTATTCATAAGGAAACATGTTAAGAAAACCATTCTTGCTCTATAATATGCAGAATGATCCTAGTTAACATATTTTGTAGGGGAAGAATCTTTTTCATCAGTATCAACTTTGTAGTTCTATATATTTTTTTTTTGTCAAACTTTTAAATATTTGTGTCTACAGTGAAGTTTCGGTAAGCCCAAATGACCAAGATAGTCAACTTAGCGTGGCATAATTTTGGCAAAACAATGGAGGAGGTGAAAAAATATTTGGCTTTTAGGGGGGTTATGATAGCAGGGCATGTGGTGCAGCAAGGAGACTAGGCTCCCGGTCTTGGTATTCTGTTGATCGATGTTTCCCTATTGGACACGATGAAGGTAATCCAGGGCATAAAATAGTCGATAGCGAAGGCTGGGCTATGAGCAAAGTGGTACGTGCATTAAGGTATTCTATTGTAATAGCTACGGTCATAAAGATGGTAAATAAATTATTATTTTAGGCCTGATGATTATGATGTCATTATCTTAGCGTTAGGTTCTTTCGTTAAACAAACTACGATGCAGGTACACCTTAATGAAGTATTTGGTATTTGTTCATTATTCAGTTGATTCAATTCAATTCAGAACACACTCAAGAATTTTGCAGAGAAAATCAGTGATTTTCTCAGGCGAAGCTGAATTTCATTAAGTTGAGACTGCAGAAACCCGTTTGAACAAGAATCTATGACGTCACAAGATTCAGGTAACGCAGAAACATTATTACGGCGACACCTGAGACCAGCAAAGGGGGATGTATTGTCTGAGAAGCGACCAATATATTGGGAAATAGCGTAAAATAAAGAATCTAATGGTAGGCTTCTACTATTCCTGGTTTGTAGAGGTTGCGCAAGACGAAAGAAAGAAAAAAGAGATTAATTATTTGAGAAAATTGCAAACCATAGACGTCCTAGCATTTCTTAGATTTAGGGAGCGGCCAATGATCCCTTGCGTACAAGCTTTACGAGGGTGGAGGAGCAATATTTTATGGGAAAAAACTTAAATAAAAACAAACAATGGGCGAATTCTGCGAAAAAAAAAAATATATAACTGGTTAAGAAATGGATCCAAAATACAACCATAATTTACATACCTGGTCTGAACAATTTCCGTGTCAATTGTTAAAATTTAATTTCTAGTATTAGTAAATTTTCCAGAACAGATCCAAGGGTGTATTATTTTTCCTACTCGCTGACTCTGTTGCGTTTGAACGAAAACTTCCTGAAAAAGCGCCTTGGCATCTTGCCTGGGTCCGGTTCTGATGGTTCGTGCCGAATTTATCGACGAATACGATTCAAATTTGCCTGTTGCTGCTCGCGGGCGGCATCGCGGCGCAGCATAGCAGGCTTCTACCTCACTCGGACCTGTTGCAGGTACTTTTTGTTGCAATTGTTGTCCTGATCGCATCCAGGTGCTGCCGTGGTCCGGGTGTGCTGTTGCCGGGCTTCGTGATATTCAGTTTCGCAGGCAAGTCGAACCTGGATCGTCGGCTGGAGGTACGTTTCGAGGGTGATAGCTTGCTGGCCGACGTTCGCATTGGCATTTTATAGGAGTGCATTAAAATATAGGAATTTATTGGAATTTATAGGCGAGTCCGAACACTGCATTTTGTTCAAAATAGTCAAATAAGTATTCCTCTGGAGACAATATTAACCCCATAAGTCCTGTAGGAAGTTCTGTAAATAATGCAAATTGGCAATGATTTAAACACATGTTTTATAATTGAAAAGAGGGCCTTGTTTAACATTGGGCATGAAATTGACTCAAAACTTTTAAGGATCATGGCTACAGCAAAAGCTGTAACCAAGTAAAAAAAAAAAAATCACAGCCCATGGAAACTAAAAGTTCAAAAATGCATTTTAAAACACCACAATTGTGAGGGACATGAACCACCGACTATAACTGAGGAGGGAGCACATGTGGGTTATTACGTAATGACAATGCACACGTGGGTTGTTACATAATACTTTTAAGGGATTTTTTTCTTCAGGCTTTCATTTTTATTTCAAGGTGTTTTTTCTTCAAGGCGTTTTATTTTTTCTTCAAGATTTCTTTTTTTTCAGGGTACCTTTCTATTCAAAGATTTTTGCTTAATTTAGGATCCGAAAGAAAGTTTCCCTGATGTTACTATGCACTAGACAGCTGGACCAAAAAATACTTCTTAATATTTTGAATCGGGAAATACTTTCTAATGGAAACGTTTCGTAAAATCTATGGATCACGTATTTCCTATGAGGGGGGGGGGTTAACTCTAAAAAACAGAAAAATGAGGTATTTTTAACTTACTAAGGAGTGATCGAATCTTAAATAAATTTGAAGTTTGGAAGGATATTGTGTCTCAGAGCTCTTATTTTAAATCCTGACCGAATCTGTTGACATTGAGGGGAATTGAGGGGGGAACCAAAAATCTTGGAAAACCCCTACAGTGGAGGGATTGAGGTGAAACTTGGGTGGGGGGAATAAGCACATGTCCTAGATACCTGATTGACATAGCCGGAATGGATCCACTCTCTTTTGGGTAGTAGGAGGGGGGGGGGGTAATTCTGAAAAACTAGAAAAATGAGGGATTTTTAACTTACGAATCTTACGCGCTAAAGTTTTTTTATGGTTTTAAAAATTAGAGTTGTGACAAAGAGTTAAACTTTAGCGTAAAGAGTGAGGTGTTTAGGAGGGGACAACCCCTTTACTATACGGAATAATTTGCGTTCGTTTTAAGTTTTAATGTCGCTCCTTACTTTCAGTTAAAAAAAACTTGTTTTTTTTTATGTTTAATTTCTGAACGTTTTTGAATTAATTTATGTTTTGATTTTGACTGTTCGCACATAATAACTTATCTGTAGAATTCTTGAAGCACAAATGACATAAAACGTTATAAAGACTATATAAAGACGTTATAAACGACTATATATAGTCTTCATAACGACGTTATAATCAACCTGTTTGTATAAAGGTTTTTCTCTCTCATTGAAGATAAGACAAATACAATTTCTGTGTAAAACACTACAAATTACAACTGTTTTTGCATCTAAGAATAAGACATAGTACAGGCATAGCAAGAATGAGCGGTACTTAGCCCTTCCACCTAAAAAGTGTCACCACCTTGTAAATCACTCGTAAAACACTGGTAAAAAGGCCATTTGTCTTAAAAGTAAGACAATAATTTTACTTTTCATAAATTGGCCTAAAGAATACATCTAGAAAAACCAGAAGCTCGAATTACGATAACAGTACTACCTATTTTTGTTGTTATGTATTACCGTTACCTGAATATTCATCGTAAAAACCCCGGTTGTGCAAGTATGTTTACATGACACCTTTCGGAATAGCTTTTATATAGCTACGACTTGCACTAATACACCAGTACGGATATATGGAGCAGAAATAGAAATACAACTTGTCCCGCATTGTAAGAAATAAAAAAAAAAAAAAAAATAAATAAATTCCAGAAAACCTGAGCATGAGAATGACGAGAATTATCCCAGTTGCTATAAACCCCAGTAGTGCAAGAATTTTTACACGATACCTTTTGGAATAGACTTTGAATATAGCTAAGACTTGCACTAATACACCAGTACGGATATATGGAGCAGAAATGGATATACAACGTGTCCCGCATTGTAAGAAATCAATTTAAACAGTAACATTTTTTAATCATTTCACAGAACAGAAGTTTTAGTTTTGACTTGGGAAGATTTACAATGCAAAGATCTACGTTTTCTACTTTATGGGCATTAAAATTGGAAACCTCATTACCATTTAAAAGCCTTTTTAATTGTCTTTACAATTTAAAGTGTTACGAAAATTTCTAACTTTAACACAAATTAAAAGGACTTTGTAAAACAGTAATCAAAATAAATTAACTAATAAAGCAATAAATGTTGAAAAGTTCAACGAGCAAATGAAAGAAAGTAAAAAAAAGTCACTAGGTATAAAGAAATTATTAACAGTTATCATAAACTGAAGAATTCAAAAAATTTAAGATAGAAGATATGGAATGCAAAAAATTGAAAATTACAAGATTTTTGTATATGTAACAATTTTTGGATTTATAAGATAACCATCCCTTTATATTTTTATAAAGTGGACACTCATCTACAAGCACAAATGTATTTTATTTTCCATTCAATCCTTATGTATTACAATAATTTTTGTCTTAAAGTCAGAATTGGGTTAATGCCAGAATTTCCTCTCACTCAATTGGACTATCTTTCATGGCTTTTTCTACAATGAGCCATGACTTGATGCCCACAATTATTTGATTTTAACTCAAACTATTTGATTTGAATTAAAATCAAATAGTTGTTGGCATCAAGTCAAAATATGCAAAATCAAGTGACCTATTTAGTTCTCAGGAAAGTACCAATGTCGCTCTAGCTTTTTGGCGATTTGAAGGTTGGGGACATCATTATTGTTTCTCGTAATTCCTGTTCCTTTTAAAGTTGGCTTCAATTCTCATTGTAATTTCTTTTTGTTATAGATTTCTTTTTCACTCATAGTAATTTCTCATCATATTTTGTTGGCCGTCTTATATCTCCTTGTTTTTAGTTTTAATTTCGCTCTTTGCTTTTCAGGGAAAAACTTTTTGTTCAGTTTAATGCATCTAATACCTGATGAGATATAAAAATAAGATTTTCATTTCCAGGTTATAAATATAAAGATGTACGTTTGATAAGATCGACTAATAATGTAGTGCGTTTTTCCTGACACCTAGTCTAAGTTGTTACTTTTAAAATGAGCTGTTGTACAAGCTGATGGTTTATTACTTTGCCCCAGAAGATAAAACTAAACACTCCCACGTTGTTATTTTTAAAACTGCTGCACGTGCTAGCTAAGGCTAGGTTAATTGGGCCTCAAAACAAAACACATTAATGGTTTCCTATGTATTTGATGGTCAAAACAACTTGATTCTATGCCTATCATTACATGATTGTCATAGAAACAATTTACAAATAATTTTTAAACAATGCCATTGCGTTGCATTGTTATTTATAGCTGATGCGGAGCTTTTTGCTTAAATAATATTCAACTTTGAGTGGTTCCAAAACCATATGCCTACACTTCTCCAACCACTAAGTGGCAAGGGATTGGGGTCAGGGGTGTAATTTTCTATGGGGCAAAGGGGGCAACTGCCCCTCCCAGACCTCATTTTCCCCTCAGACTCCAGTTTGCCCCCCCCCTGCTGAAATTTAGTTTCTCCAAAAACGTTGTCAAAACTAAGATAAGCCTGCATAATTCAAACCATAAGCCTGCTTCCTTTAGTACATTTTTATCCTTTTTTTTGCTATATGGTTCGTTCTTCAGTTTTCTCTGTTGTTTTCATTTGATTTGAGAAAATTAGCTCCAGCTTTGATCCGTAATCCCCTCCCGTCGAGAAGATTTTATCTCCATGCTCCAAGAGAGCTTATGCAAGACTCAAAAGTGTTAGAGCCGTGTCACATTGACTCTTTCCATCAGGTGAACTGGTGAGGATACTTAGTCTTTCGCTGGAGCAGCTAGAGATAGCAGATGCTATATTAGTGTTCAGAGAATAATCTAATAGAAGTTGGATAGCAAGTAAGTCTGCGGATTGCGGTTTGTCTTGGCATATAAGGCATCAATTTAGTTCTCACTTTATGGGTCACTGAACGCTAGTGATTTATCTGGTTTTATTTTATGCTACAAAGATTTATGTCGGTTATCAAATATGAATAAATGATTTGAGTTTATGCACCACTAATAATTTTTTTTTATTTGTTTTATTATTGATTATTGATTATCGATATGGATTATGAATTATTTATTGTTTATAATTGATTAGCAATTAATAATTATCCATTTATCATTATTGATTATTGGGTTGCAGATGATAATTAATTTAGTTTTGACTATAGCTTCGTTCTCCCACGTATCTCTGATACGTATCCTAGCTTTAAAATAAAGCAGGAGGTTTCACTGGAAATCTTTCCAACATCAACTCTGTGAACAAAAGGAAAATTTTAAAAGTATTTTTTATGTTTATCTATCGGCACATGGCCCTCTTCCCAGTTTCCAGCCACGCCTGCTCAAAAAATCGCAACAAACCTGGAAAAAACGAAAAAAAAATAGAATGAGAGTGCCGGAAAAATCTTGAGGGGAGGGGACGGCTCCCCTTGGCTCCGCCGCTAAATTAGGTTAAATTAGGTTACAATTCTCAGGAATGGGTTAAAAACCTCGCCTAACCTGTCACCATCAAACCTTGCATAAAACTGAAAAAGTTGACTGGCAACATTGGCTAAATCCAATGAGAAAAAGGGTATTCTGGACATTCACCGGCGAATGTCGACATTCACCAATTTCGGACATTCACAGTAACATATGCATCAAATTAATCTACCTTTAAGACTGGTTCCGAAAATTCAAGAAGTGTTACATTTAAGTTGCCTATCGAAAACGGGCTGAGACTGCTCCTTTGCTTAGGGAGTTCCAGAGCCCCACAACTCTATTTGGGAAGAAATTGTTCCATATTCATGTGTTGGCTCGTTTGCAGTACACCTTCATGGTGTGTCCTTAAGCTCTTGTTGACTGGTCAAGTTCAAGCATATTTTGTTGCAAGGCCTGAGTGTGCAGCATTTTGTATGCCATGATGACATCCCCATGCTTCCATCAATAGGAGAGGGCAAGAATCTGCAAGTTCTCCAGGCGAGATGGGTAGCGCAGGCTTTTACAACCCTCTATTGATTTAGTTTCTTGCCTTTTGACGCTCTCTTGTTTTTCTTGTTGCCTTTATTTAATAGGGTTGCGACCTAATCTTACAGCAAAGCAGACGAACTTAAAGGGAAAAAAAGCATTAAAAGTACATAAGAGAAAAAGAAAGTTTCCATATTTGTTCAGAAATGAAGGCATTGACATACATCATAAGCCTTATAGGAGGGAAATTTAAACAATAGGAATCCACGGACAGCAATGCATTCAGTCATGTTTTCTTCTGTTTTTTTTTTTATTTTTTATTTATTCATTCATAGTAACTTGGTCGTTTTGAGCTTACGATGTTATAGTAAACTAATTTTTACTTGGTTTAAGCTTTAGAACATTTCCTTCCTTTTTATGGAAAAACTGTTTTTCTTAGTAAAATTACTTTGAAAAGATGGCCATACATGGCCCCGGGCCCTAGGGGGTTTTATTGACATCGGAGTTTTACTATATGACCTTGGAACTAGTTTTAATAAAACGACTATCTCAAAACTTTTATCAGATTCATTTGGGAAAAAGGGCGTAGAAATGGGGGGGGGGGTAGTTTACCTCCGATCCCTCTTGACTCTGAAAAAGTGAACTAGAACTTTTAATTTATCTGAGTATCCCTTCTGCAAGAACCATATTGGAACCCAGGGCATAACATACAACGCCTGCCCACGGGTCCTTGGAGTGTGTCGTCCCCGGAGTTATGTTTTATGATCTTTGAACTACTCTTAACAAAATGGTTACCACGAAATTTTATCGTAAAATGCTGAAAATAATTAGTATAATTTTCGATAAAGGCGAAGTGACCTACTGCTAAGCCCTCTTTAAGAAAGCTTAATTTTGAGATCTGGACTCTGTTTGTGTGCCTGCCCCTTGGTCCTTAGATCTATATAATACAAGAGACTAGATTATAAAGAGAGTGAAAGTTTAATTATATAGGCATCAACTTGATTTCAAAAGGAAACAAATTTCTCAGCCTGCTGATACTTATTTGATCAAGAGATGATGAGGTATGGAATGGTTTAGTTTTGCATTGGCTAACCTTTCACAATCTGATTAACAATCGTGGAGAGCTTCATTTACCAAACTCCTCAGAAAAGCTTCAGGTTTATGGGGAGCGGGGCTAAAAACGAAACAAATGACTTTTTCAGCCCAATTTGTTTTTATGTCAAATTTTCTTGGTACCAATATGAAAGGGGGTATTCCTTAATCCCTCTTCATGCACTTATGATCATAGCCTAATGCAGAGAATACCTTACAGGTGGTTAGGGGCCAAACAATTTGTCTTGAAGGATGCGAAGGCCTACTGCTTTGAAGCGGTACTTATTTTAGACTCAATGTTTGAAATTTCACTTCTTTAGAAGAATTTTGCAGAAAAAAACAAACATCGAGAAAAATTAAAAGAACAACAAAATTTTGTTGGCAAAATCGTAATAACGAAGAAGTACCAGGAGGGTACAATCCCAGAGAACCCTGATCCCATCTATATGACAGAACCAATTATTTTTTAGCCCCTGCAAAACATATATGATGCTTTTGGAGTCACAAACTCAGACAATGGCTTACTTCTCTTTCGAGAGGGATTAGTATGTTTCTAAGAAAATTGCTTGACCCTATCTTAAGTATTTGTTATACCCTACTTTTGACGGGATAGAGAAATCTGTGTAGCTCTTATGGTAGGTTTTTTTTATTCATAGCAGAGTCATTGCATATTCAAGGTAATGCAACTGGCAACGATTAAAATATTTTGCGCACACAAAAAAAAAGGAATTGGTAAATTTTATGCCAACTATAGAGCCACAGATTCAAGACGGTGGCTCCGATTGGCGCACCTGGAAAATCATGGATGTCGATTCCAAGAAGGTCCTGGAAGACAAATTGAGCTGGGTCAAGTTCAGTGGCGTTTCCTGGACCGCCGACAACAAAGGGTTCTTTTATGGCCGCTATGATGAGCCGGAAAAAGGTGAGAATTTTCAAAGCCTGAACAAGAACATGAAAGTCTTCTACCACAAGGTAGGTGATGCGCAATCCGATGACCAACTCGTGTTGGCAACTCCTGATCACCCAGACTGGGGATTCCAGTCCACTGCCACGGAAGATGGAAAATACCTGGTTGTGACCGTTTGGAAAGGCACTGCCGACAAGTATCGCTTCCTTTCCGATTAAATCTAGACAAACAATCGGAACTGAAGGAAAGTTAACTAAGGAAAGTTTTCTCCTTAGTTAAAAGAATTCAAAAATTCGACATTTTTTACAGCAAAACCTCTTACCACCAGATTTTCAACAGATTGATAAAATAGCTCAAAGTTCTTTCCGTCACGACTTTTTTATGGCTAGAACTCGTTTATTAGAAAAATTTGTAAAATTAAATTACGAAAAATTTCGAAATTCCAGATGTTGTATTCCTAGATTCTGTCCTGGTCCGACCATTGATAACATATCTTCTAGTCCTTACACAGGAAGAAACCCATATCTTGTCTAAGGGGCCAAAATTTTACTTGAATATATAACTGTCAAAAAAAAGGCATCAATCTATTCATAGATTTTAAAGTAAAAACAAAGTCTGACCATATATCTTTCATGTTTTGCATGTTTCAATCAAAGAAAAATTCAGTAGTTCAAAAATATTTTGGTTTAAATCATTTGATGAAACTAGCCAATAAAGATCTCCAGCTATAAATAAGACATCTCTAATCAACTGAGCATGCATAAATTTGTCACTGAAAAACGTTTCAATGTAATTACCTTCAGGATGAAGCATATATCCTATCAAAATATTTGAAAGTAACCCGTCAAACAATATTGTATGCCCATTCATTAAATATTCTACTTTCGAAGATGGCGTTCGCGGTCAACCCGTTCATCCTCTCCGACGGCACCGGCCTGGACTTCGGGCAGGTGGCGACGGCGACGATCATCGCGGCAGCCTTCGGCTCCATCGCCATGGGCCTGTTCGCCAAGCTCCCTTACGCCCTCGCGCCGGGCATGGGGATCAACGCCTTCTTCGCCGTCGAGCTGATCAAGGAGCGCAAGATCCCCGCCGAGGAGGCGCTGGGCCTGGTCGTCCTCTCGGGGGTCGTGTTCCTGGCCCTCAGCGCGACGCCCCTGCGGCGCCTGATCGCCCGCGCCATCCCCGAGAGCCTGCGCGAGGCGATCGCCGGCGGCATCGGCATCTTCCTCGCGTTCATCGGCCTTATATTATGTTAGACTTCACATATTTCTGCAAAAGGTTAGAGGCGTTATCCCACAGCACCCAGTCTGCAGTCTTAAGCTAAAATATTCCTTGGAATGAAGGGAGGTTTGGGGATAAATTAGCCCCCATCTTCCTTCTATATTTCCCTAAGAATTTCATATGAAAAATCAGAAAAATTTGGCCCAAAATGTATTTTTTACTACTTCAGCCCTCCCCCCCCCATCGGCAGCATCAGTGTAAATAAATCAACGAGTCTTCAAATGAATCAACTCAGTAAAATGAAGCATTAAATAAATTGTTTGTACTACCAGGTTTTTTTTTTTTTTTTGGTTTTTTTTTTTTTTTGCATTTTAATGTTGCTCCTTACTTTCAGTTGAAAAACTTGTGAATTTTTGGTTTCTAGCATGGAACCTATAGTTAGGGATTACAGGCAACGATTTATCGTAATCCGATTATTGGACAGTACAAGAGTAAGTAAAACGTTGGGTTTACGAAGCTCAGTCACAATTGTAATTTTATACGATACCATGCATAATACTCCCTTAGCGCAATGAAGCCGTAATATTCAACAGTTAAACTTCTCATCTGGACGAAAAGTTACCTGTAACTTCATATCTGTCTTATTCGTTGATTTTGCAAAGTTTGAATATGTTGTATGCGTGACCAACAAGTACAAGACCGACTAACTAGGCACTCAGTAGCCTTCTACTGGCTGAATTCCTGTTTGTTTTTTTCGTCGTGAGATTTCTCTCTCTCTTTGTTTTTGTCTCGGCTGGCCAGTTTAGCTTTACATCTTTCATTTGTAGTCTTCAAAAATTCAAGATTTTTTTTTCAAAGGCAATAGCCAACGAACAGTTCCTGCGCAAAATAGCATTTCGAAAAATTATTAAGTGTTGAAATTCAAACATAGCCAATGTCAACTTGAGTGGGATTTTTTAAGTACCGTTTGCCAAATTACCTTAGAGAATGCTCTATAACTATTATCAGAGATGGGCTGATTGAATCATGCTTAACGCATGAAGTACTTCTAAACCCAATTTTAAACGGGGCTGTTACCTATTCAAAGCTCGACTCTTTCTTTCAGCTCTACTTTTTGAAATAGTAGAAAACTTTAGCGTAAAGAGCGGGGCGTTGAGGAGGTAACAGCCTCTTTCATGTACGGAGTAATTTCTGTTTGTTTTAAGTTTTAATGTTGCTCCTTACTTTCAGTTTAAAAAAAAATTGTTTTTTTATATTTAATTTTTGAAAATTTTTAAATTAATGCACGTCTTGACTTTGGCTCCCTGCTTATGAATAATTAAAAGGGAATTTGCATATTAATTATTTTTTTTGGCTAAATGGCTTTCTCATAGTTTTGATTTGACAATTTTGAGAAAAAAAGGAGCGGGGTAGTCTTAGAGCTAAACAAGCAGAAACAAATAAACAAATACCAAAAAAGACGCAGATTTTGGGAATTACATGGGACTGAGCTGTATTATCTTGTTGATCACAAAAATAAGTAAAATAAGTTTTTAATAATTATTTAAAGGGATATTGATTCCCGCGTAGAAGGAAAATTACAGTTTGCTAAAACAGGAAAAATAAATAAATAAAAGACAAAGGTGCAACTACTTGGAAAGTCCCATGGGACTTTGCCGTACTCTTTCCTGAATTAAGCAGGATTCACATGCATGGGATTTTCCAACGAAAAATTAAAGGTAAAGCCCAAGACTTGTTTAAACCAAAAAATTTTACATTCACCAAGCTGAATTTTTGTCATTCAGTCTTAGATATGGGATCGATAACTGGCTAATGAAATCATTTGCGCAATGATGCTTACATAACACCTCACTGACTTCAATATTGAACTTAACCTGTCCTTGTCTAGCTCACGTCAAACAATTAATAACAATGGAGTAACCAGATGCACGTAATAGATCAATAAACAATATATCAATAATAACTGCTGGGTGCTAGGGCACGGTTAGAATTAATTGCCAGGGCCTGGTTAGAACTTGTTGTTATGCCTTTGCATAGGTAAACAATTGGCTACCATATAAAAACCAGGTTTGCCAAATGGACAAATAATCAATAATACTTGTTGGTTGCTGCTGCTATCAGCGCGATCACCGAGAATTAAACCCATGGCATCGACAATAATAGACTTACCTGCGCCGGTTTCACCGGTAAAGACGGTCATGCCGGATTGGAATTCCACATCCAGAGATTCGATCACGGCGAAGTTGCGAATGTTCAGTTCAAGCAGCATAGCTTAAAGTTAACGGCCCCAGTTTAGTTTGGCGCGCAGGATACTAAAATGATCGTGATCCGCTGGATGAATCAAACGGATCTTCTGTTCCGCTTTTTTGACATGGATTTTATCACCGGGCAATAATTCACCGACGATATCGCCGTCGCAAGTCAAGCGGGCCTGATCATTACTGCGCTGACCGACGATAATTTGACAATTTACATATAGGATGCTTTAAACCTCTACTGTAGGGTTCTCTGATATTCTGAATCTCATGGATTTTCATTAACTTTTCTTAATTTCTTTGGGATGCTTCCCCCTTTTTCTAAAAATTACGCAAATTTTCTGAGGTTCATAACTCTTAGATGGGTACCATTAGACTTCACGAATTTTATATATTTTGAATAAGCATGAAAATTAGATCCTTTCAATATATCTGTTAATATCATGTCTCTGTTTCTTACAGTTTCGGTTACTATTGAGTCGCATTGCTCCTTGCTTACAGTTCGTCACCATGAACAGTTTAAAAAAAATTAACAGGTATTCGTGATCTTCATGAGCTACAGAAATTTATCTCACTAATCACAGAATGAGATTTTGCTAATTAAGATCTGAATGTTTTTACAGTGTGTCTGGACGCCTTTATCAACTAGAAAAAAAAGTACAATTTCTCTGAAATTGTGATTAAGATGGGCAAAGTTCTTGAGGATATTTCTTGATCAATCCTGTTGAGTGGGAAAACAAAAAGGTAAATTTGAGTACTGGGCACTTATCAACCAAATTTCGTTCATACTAATTGTATTGCTTTAAAACTAATTCTGTGCGTCAAGATGTTTCATAGAATTTGAGAGACCAAAACGTATTGATTACGAGTTTCTTATATTATATTTTGCAGATGTTTGAGTGCAAGTTCAAGCCATTTGGAGAAAAATATTTTTCGTGTTTTGTAAAGAACTAATACTTTTCCTCCCTCATTTTTATTCTGCACATGTGGTCCTCTTAACCCAAAGGCTTTAGCATACAAGTTTTGAGCCGATCAGAATAATTTTATTGTACATTGGGGTACCGTTTGCGCTGGAACTTACAAGTGTATGTTCAAGGCGCCTGGATAAAAAAATGGCCCTATTTCGAGGGAACTGGTATTTTTCCTGTTTTGAATTGAGATCCTCTTGGCCAAGGACTTATAATATAAGTTTTGAGTCGAAATTTATTTTTTCATTCGTCCCAGGTTTTTTTTTGGGGGGGCTGGGGAATCAACATACAATAAGTTTCACGAAGAAAAATGTCAAGATAAATTAAGTTTCACAAAAAATTTGTTCCACGAACAAAACCGGTTTCACAAGAGGAAAGAATCAATTTAAAGGTCTCACGAAGAGAAAAATCAACATGCCAAAAGTTTCCATGAAGAAAAAATAAAAATATAACAACTTTCTCGAAGACATAAATCAAGATAAATTAAGTTTCTTGAAGAAATAATTCACATGCAACAAGTTTCACAAACAAAAATCAACATGCGTCATGTTTCACCAAGAAAGAAAACAATATGCAACAAGTTTAAAATAAATCAGCATGCAACAAGTTTCACGAAGAAAAAAAAAACCGCATCGCCGGCCCTGGCGGGTCCGGCTTGGTTTTCCCGACCCGATCGGCACGGCGGAGGATATCGCCGCCGCCCTGTCGCGTTTGCTGATCCGGCTCTGCGAGCGTCTGCGGGCCGAGGACCAGGGCTGTCGCCGGTTACGCCTGACGGCCTATCGGACCGATAACACACTGCAGCTTCTGGAGATCGGTACCGCCCGCCCGGAACGGGACCCGGCCCGGCTGAACCGCCTGTTCGAGGAGAAACTGAAGATGATGGAACCGCGTTATGGCATCGATGCTTTTCTGTTGGAGGCGCTGGTGGTGGAAGCTTTCGACAGCACCCAGGCTAGCGTGCCGCTGGATGCGCCTTCGTAAGTTAAAAATACCTCATTTTTTCTAATTTTTCAAAATTAACCCTCCCCCAACCCCAACAAAGAGAGCCAATCCGCTCCGGGTATTTCAATCACGTATCTAGGATTTGTGCTTATTTTTCCCACCAAGTTTCATCCCGATGCCTCCACTCTAAGCGTTTTCCAAGATTTTAGGTTTCCCCCTCCAAATCCCCCCAATATCACTGAATCTGGTTGGAATTTAAAATAAGAGCTCTGAGATCCAATATTCTTCTAAATATCAAATTTCATTAAGATCCAATCACCCGTTCGTAAGTTGAAAATACCTCATTTTTTCAAATTTTTCTGAAAAACCGTCCCCCCTTTTTGCCAGAAGACAGATAACAGATGCGTGTTTATTTTTTTATTTTATTCTTTCCCCAGGGGTGATTGTATCAACTCAATGGTCCTAGAATGTCGCGACATGGCTTATTCTAAAGAAAATTAAAAGTTCTAGTGCCCTTTTTGAGGCACCAAAAAAATTGGAGGGCTCTTAGGCCCCCTCCCATACTCATTTTTCGCCCAAAGTCACCAAATCAAAATTCTGAGATAGCCATTTTATTCACCATAGTAAAAAAACCTGATAACTATGTCTTTGGGGACGGCCTAATCCCCCACAGTCCCCGTGGGAGAGGCTGCAAGTTACAAACTTTGACGAGTGTTTACATATAGTTTTTTTCTTCCGCGTATCTGTGTAATACATATACATATATCTAAATCTAGCTAGCTAGTACTGTATAGACAGATAAGAATCCCCACTCTTCGAGAGTACGTCATCATTTATTTCTTTGCGTTACTCTACCTGCGTTAGATTGCCAGCACACGTCGTTGTAATCATACTATCTTCGGGATTTGCGAGATCTTTGTTTGCTGCTGGTTACTATTAGCTTGGGGATATTTTTGATCGAGTGAGAGACCCAATAGCGCCAACACTGTGTACTTATTACTCGTCACTCTCGTCGTCCTCGTCTGAATCTTCCTCTGCTGCCCCGACGTTCAACGGTATAGAATATTCTTGATCCCTGTCTCCAACCCTCACATTAGACTGAACTAACTAGTAGAAATGGGGGTTGTGGCCAAAAAAGTTCAATTTTTGTGTTTTATTCTCTTCACCCCTCCTCCATCCACCCCCTAAGAGCAGAACCCTGCATTCATCTAGAATAACAAGCATAATAAAATGATGATAAGGAAAGCGGGTCTAATAAAAAAATGTAGTATGGATGACAGTAAAAATCAAATACCAACTCAAAATCTGTAAAAACCAAAAATCTACGCTAACAACAAGATTTTTAAAGCGCCTTTGACATATACTGAATCGTAAATGAAGAAAAACATAAAGGAGACTATGGCATGAAAAATAGTATGAGGATTTAACCCATTTCTGGGATAAAGTTTATAACTCATGGGACGTGTGGAAACGCCGGTGGGCCCTGTTTAGCGTACATTGGAGAGGCCTTCTTTCTCCTCCACCTATATTTACGACCCCGGGCGAGGGTGCCCCAGTTTCTATTATGGACCCCCGGGACAAGGTTCCTACTTGGTCCGTGCCTCCTATTGAGTTTCCCTAAATATCTTTAGGGTGTTCCACTATCACCACCTTGGGACGCGCTGAGTGGCCTGGGGGAGGCCCCTAATGAGCAGCAGACTCATTAAGCTTTTCTCCAAAAGAAAATCATTCATATTTTTCTATCTGTATGAAGCAATTTTTTTTAGTCAGCTGAAAAGGCATAAGCTAAAGCACATTTTGGTTTGTATTTTTTCCAATTATTATTAGTATTACTATTAACTAAAAAAAATCAGATTTGGTTCAAGTTACAGCACATATTTGTCTGGATTTTGTTAGATTATTATTGGCATTACTATGCAAGAACTCACAATCCTGATATGAGGCTCATGCTGCAAAGACACAAGTTGCTGCACATTTGGGTCTGGACTTTGTCAAATTATTATTAGCATCACTATGCAAGAACTCAAAAAGCTGAGATTAGGCTGGAGCTGCAGAGGCATAAGCTAAAGCACTTTTCGGTCTGTATTTTCTCAAATTCTGATTAGTATATCTATAGAAGAAAGTGAAAAATTTGCTCAAATCGGGCAACCCCTCAGCTGCTCCCTAGTCACGGTGCCCGGGGTAGCTTCCCCGACTGCCCCCTCCCCCTTGAACAGCTCTGGGTCACTCACTTTGTGGCTGAGAATGGGCAGCTTTTCGGGTTTATCCTACTTGGAGTGAAATTTTTTTGTCATTACAATTTTTTCGTTTTTGAAATTATGGTTAAACTTTTATAGTAATTACTGATTGCAATTCGCACATGGTAGAATCTAGATAATTTTCCCTGGGAGAGCTCAAACACAACACAATCCTTTTATGGCCACAATTTTAAGGAAGATATGGCCCCTCCCCCTTTCTCATTCCGGTCTAAGGATAGCAATTGCTTATAGAAGAATAATTAAATCCTGAACGAGTAAAAACTGAAATGGATACTCAGAGTCAAACTTAAGACGAACAGAAATTACTTCAAACAGTTACTTCAACTATTTATTTTTATAATTTTTATAAGTTTATTGCCATAAACAGGTAAAAAAGTTGAAAATTTTCGCATGCTGACAAATGGCCCTCCTAGCGCAGGTACTAATTTCCCGATTCTCTGCCTTCGTGAATGCATCCGTGGTTGGGGGAAGTCATCCTACGGAAAAACCCCCCTAGAAAAATAGGTATGTTTGTCAAAACTCTTCCTTCAAGATACTCCTAAAGAGAGATTTATAGTTTACTAGCTCTCGTAGCAGTGCAGACCGGCTGTTTAAAAGACAAATCCCCCACAAACAGACACAAAATAGGTGCCTTATTACCATATCTCCTCTGAAATCTGTACAGTTGAACGATTTCCCCCCAAGAGTTTTAATATTTTCCGATTAACTTGTCAACTTTTGAGCGTTTATTTTATATTATTGCCTCCCTTGCTCTGAATAACCGGCCTTCTTCTGAAGCTTTTGTATATTTGCCTTTCTGCATATACCGCTGTTGACTAACCTCATAATATATGTTTAGCTATGTCGCATATTCGTACAAGAGACAGGGGTGGATCCAAGATTTTCTTTAGGGGGGCGCATAATAGGAAGAATAAGTACAATTTCTAGATACAATATTGACATAATTGGACTGGATCTGCTCTGTTGGGGGGAGGGGATTTCCAGTGCTCTGGCAATTTTGGTGCTTCTGGACGTGCTAGGACAATGCAAATTTGTAGGTATGTCGGGGACCTGGACAAATTGACTGCATAACAGCTGTTTCCCCAATTTGACCATCTAGGGGGCTAAGGTAAGAAGAAAAATTGAAAAAAGAGGTATTTTTAACTTACAAATGGGTGATCAGATCTTAATGAAATTTGATATTTAGAAGGACCTTGTGTCTCAGCTTTTATTTTAAATCCAACTATATCTGGTGATATTGGAGGGAGTGGTAGGTGTAGCAGCGCCAATGAGCATCCTCTAAAAGACCTAACAGTGGTTTATAGGGTGTAGCAGCGCCAATGAGCATCCTCTAAAAGACCTAACAGTGGTTTATAGGGTGTAGCAGCGCCAATGAGTATCCTCTAAAGACCTAACAATGTTATATAGGGTGTAGCAGCGCCAATGAGTTTCCTCTAAAGACCTGAAGACTCTAAAGCTGTTACTTTCATACTTATATTTTCATCGCCATTTTTTTCTCAATGTGATTGGGAGCGGTTTCACTACATTATTTTTGGTTAAAAAAATAATTATTTTGAGCTTGGTATCTTTAAAGTGTTTTTAAGGGAAGTAGGAATGGAAACTGTTGTGGAGTTTTTTTTTTGCTTTCGTAATCAACTTATGAAGAGAATCCAATGCGTTTCTGTTCATTTTTTTGTTGTTTTTTAGTATTGAAAAATTTTAATCGATAGAAATTCAAAAACGATTTTTTATTAATCGAACTCATGAATCTATCAGATTATAACGGCAACGATTATCATATGGTAAGACGATATGTGTTTATCATGGGCAAGTACAAATGTAACTGTAGTTGTCAATATGATCGATATCATGAGTAACGCGGTGATTTTACCTTATTCAATGCGTACATGTGGATGGTGTGTATTGACGAGCGCGATATATCTACAGACACATTCACATGGTCGATGCAAACGAAAAAGAAAGCCTGGCATCTACGTTAATATTTTTAGTTCGTCTCCTTCAGAATAATCGAATTCGTTATGAAAAATTTGCCTGCAGTGGGGCTTGAACCACGATCTTCGGCTAATGAGTAGTGCCCTTCTACTTGGCTATGCTAACATTTTCCTCTATCTCATCAAAGTGAAGCAGCTCAACGTCCCACCGATATAGACTCCTCACTACAAGTTCTTAATCTCAATGCATTACACATGTGACTGCTCTAATAATGTGTTTAATGAACTGTAAGCTAGTGAGTAAAAGCAGGACTGATGAAGAAGAACCTCTTCTTAGAACTTAGGACCTAAAGCACCGCTTGCGTGACAGCCATTTCGTTCACTATAGTAGAACGGTCAAGCAATTATGTCTTTAGGGATATTAGGCATGTCAACCCCCACAATTATGCAATTGGCCCATTATACTTTAAAACTAAATGTCACTCTAAAAATAAATCAAAAGGCATTGTGTTAAATGGTTGCCAATAAGACACCTCAGCAATATATCGAGAACGACAGGCGGTATTACGTTGGAACTTTTGGAGATACTACTGTTACTATTTCTGTTCTTGCCATTTAAATAAATAAAAAGAGTAGAATATCAATTGTTGGCTTAATGAGTCTCTACTTTTTTTTGAAAAACTTGTCTTGTGGAAAAAGTTTGCTAAATTAATCAAGCCAACAACTATAGGCCTATGTTGAAACAGAAAATACAATAAGACATTCAATAGTACTGATTCTATGAGGATATTTCCTACATGAAACATCAATAATGGAATAAAGTTGGGTTGTTGTTAAACACTTACCATAAGCATAAACACCTCTTAGAAGATCTTCTCTTAAACCTAAGCTATCAAAGGTGGGTACAACTTCAACATCTTCACTTGTCTCAAACTCTACATTTGATAAGTCTTCTTCCATTCCTCTTTTGGATTTAGCAGCCATATTACCTCTGTTGGAAATGAAAATGAGAACAAGTTTTATAAGCAAGCAAGCAGGGGACAGTAAAAAATTGAGTAATGGTGGTTGAAATCGTAAAGTACCATACTCTTTAGGTGTCTAATGAACAGGAGATACAAGAAACTGGTCAAGTAACTTCTTTACAATCTTGATCATTGGAATGGCGATTATCAGATGGGATAATAACCGGTTCGTTTGCCTTGACTAGAATTAGAATATAGCAAACTGTGGGAAAATCAGACATAGTAACTACATTTTTGCACATAGGGGCTTGAAATGTCTATCGTTGGGTTATCTGGTATGGTGAATCTGATGGTGTTATTTCTATTAATATTACTGTATGTCTTTGTTGTGCTTCTGACCTTTTCAAAAATTGGGTAAGTTTTTCCAGGCTCGTAACTTGTGATATGATTTCGGTTTCCCCCTTCACCCCCCAATGTCCCTGTATTCGATCCAAATTAAAAATGGAGCATCTGAGACATGACATCTTTCTATATATCATGTTTCATTGAGATCCGATCACCCATTCGTGAGATAAACATAACTCATTTTTCACGATTTCCCCTCCCTCCAGCCCCCCTCAGATGGTCGAATCGGGAAAAAGACAGTTATCAAGTCAATTTGTGCAGGTCCCTGACACGCCTACCATTTTCATCGTCCTAGCACGTCCAGAAGCACTGAACTCACTAAAGCACATGAGCCCCCTAACTCTCCCAAAGAGAGCAGATCCAGTCCGGTTACGTCAATCACATATCTACGTTCCAAATTAAATTAATGGAAAAAATAGATTCCTAGCAATTGAAGAAAATGCATTTTCTGTAACCAAAGTGCATAAAAGTGCTTTTGCATTTTTGTTCCTTGCTAGGTTACAGCAAGAACCTAATACATTCCACTATATATTTTCTAAACCATTTGCGTTACTTATCTACACACGGTAGTCTATCCGAAGCCAAACTGCTCATTCCAGGTGAGGCCAGTATAAACGCCCTTTATCGTCAGAATTTTTATTTTAAAATTTTACTTATTCCCTCCCCCTCCCCAGTTTGAAAGTATCGTTTAATGTCTATGACACTTGCAACATTACAAAAGGAACATAGCTCAGTATAGCCCTCCAAGTTTTTGATTACTTAAGAAAGCAACTAAAACTTTTAATTTTTTACAAACGTTTTCATTAGTAAAAAATATACGTAACTTACCAATTAACTTACGTAACGACTTTCTATATTCCTATGTTTTTATTGCGTATATGGGGGGGGGGTTCGACCCTCGTCGGTACCTCGCTCTTTACAATAAAGCTTAGATTTTGTCCCAATTCCTTTTAGAATGACCTCTGAATCACAAAGGCCGTAGAATAAATAGTTGAAATTACTAAAAATACGTTAACGTAAAGAGTGAGGTATAATGAGGAGGTAAACCCCTCATATGCATAATAATTTTTGTTCGTTTTAAGTTTTAGAAAAAACTTGCAAATACTATCAATAAGAAAGTGGTAATATAGATAAAATCTTAAAAACATAGTACATTATAGCTATTGTGATCAATCATTTATTCTTTAGACTTCAAGCCAAACGTGAAATGGTTAGATAGGTACCTTTTCCAATTCGTTTCTTTTGTCTTCTTATTTCAGTGGGATATTTTTTAAGTATTTGCTAATTTTCTTACATGGTTGAATCTGTTAATAAATCCCCTGTCAATATAGGCGAGTAAAAAGTGGTATACACGTCAAACTGACTTATGCACTTCAGTAAATATGTGAAAGTTTCCTTATCCTTATTCCTTATTCTAGGGGTGGAATGGGTCATGCTGCCATGTTGGTTCAGTAACTGGTTCGTAATACACAGAGGTATATATGCGTAAAAAACGCCAAAGAAAATATGACGATCCGCTGTGCCATGCGGACCACCCACGACCACGCACTCGGCGTGAGTTCTTAAGCCAAGGATTCATTATGGGAAGTGGTGCGGTGTTAGGCAGCGCCATGGTCACCTTGCCGGGTGGCGTGCAAGCTGCTTTATCTCCAGACCTAGCACCCCTGGTTTCTAGTTGCGGCATTGCAACCCAAGGCGCAGGTAAAATACCTTTTATCGCCTTCGACCTTGCCGGTGGATCAAACCAAGCGGGTTCAAATGTGTTGGTTGGCCGCCAAGGTGAATTATCAAACCCACAACCATTGTCTCAGTATCCGCAAAACCTGAAGAAATCTGCAATAGACGAATGAGTGATGATACTCGAAATAGAGACAAAATCACTTTGGCTAATATTAAAAAAGAATTAGATGCCCAATCAGGTATGATTTCTGCTTGTGTAGTAATTTCAGGCTCACCGGTCAAACACATTCTCAATCGTGAGGGAAAGGTTGATGAAGCAGCAGATAAAATCATTAATGCAATAGGACTGTAACCATGGATTTCACATTTATTCTACTTTTCATCGAATCAATACCTCTCCAATTTGATATCTTTGGAGGAGAGAGAATGGCATTGGGAAGTGATGATCCTGTGTTGGCCTTCCTGGGCTCGGCTCCGGCCGGCTCGGTCAAGGCCTCGGCCCTCTCGGTGACCGTGGTCAGCCTGTCGAGCCTGTCGGTCTATCTGCTGCCGCTGATCGCCTTGATGCTGTCCTACGATGCCGTCGTCGGCGAGGCGGAGCGCGGCACCTTGAACCTGCTGCTGAGCTATCCCCTGGCCCGCTGGCAGGTCCTGCTGGGCAAGTTCCTGGGGCACTTGGCGATCCTCGCCACCGCCGTGCTGCTGGGATTCGGTGGGACCGCCGCTGCGGTGGGCCTGATCGGCGGCGCGGAGGCCCTGGCCTGGTTGGCGCTGGCCGGGCTCTGCGGCGGCGCGATCCTACCCTCAGTTCTAATCTGTTGCCCAAGAAAATCTCTCAAGGTATTATACCTCCCGTTTTTACTGACAATGTCAAAAGAAGTGTGCAGAGACTTAAAATCGAAATCTTATGATATTCTCGGCATCGGTGCTTTTTACTTCAATACCGATTCGGAGGAATTAGTTTATCTTTTGTCACTATTTTTCCACATATGTTTATGCTCTTCTTTAGTCCCTGATTTTTTTTTTTATTTTGTAATATTACGTCAATTTTGAAACCTGGTAAGGATCTAACTACTTGCGCTTTGTATAGCCCTATCACGGATGCTTGTACTCTAAGTAAAGTATTTGAATATGTTTTGCTCCCTGTATTTGTGGAAAATTTGCGGAGCTTGTTTGATAATGATAAGGATTTTTCACGTTTATATTCAATCTAGCTCTTTACCTGTGAGTCTGATCATTGGTGATGAAGCTGTAGAAGGTGAACTTCATTTCCAAGAGGCATTCACTTAATTTTTCGCTAGCATTTGTCATAATATTGCTTCTACAGTTACTTTGTCTTGGCCTAAGCCAGTCTTCAGGTCACATCTCGGGTCGTCTTGTGTTAAGTCTATGTTTCTAGAGCAGGTAACAGTAAGTGAAAATACTAAAATTGTTAATGGCTTGAAATGCTCGTCCTCATCTGGGTCAGATTCTATTACTACTAAGATTGTTAAAGCTTTTGTCTCCCCGTCGCGCGCGTCCCCCGCCGCGCGCGTGTCCGCGGTCTCGGTGTTTCCGCCGGTATCGGGAATGACCCGGGCTGACAGCATCGAGTACTTGGCCGGCGTCGGTTTGAAGGAGCTGTCCGAATGCCACAGCCGGTTGCCCAAGCTGAAGTGCCGCCGCCGGTCGTCGACAGAGAGTAACTGTCCCTTTTCGTCGAGGTTGGAGATGTCGTTGACGTCCAGCGACAGGCGCCGCTGCGCGCCCTGCGAGATGTCGCCGGTCGCCCGCTCCATCGGCCCGAATTTGCTCGAAAAAGCGTACTGCTGCCCGTCGTCGATCACCTGGTCGTGCGCGACCGGAGTTTCCAACTAACCGGTTATCAACCGGATGAAATACTCAATAGTAAAAAAATTTCCTATAACCAATTAATTCATCCGGGTTATCGAGAAAAACTCCGGAATGACGTTCAAACTGCATTAAAAACCAGGCGTTCCTTTCAAGCTCAATACCCGATAATTGACGCCACCAATGCTGAAAAATGGGTGTGGGAGCAGTGTTGCGGTATTTATTCGGATAATGATGAATTACTTGGCATAGAAGGGTTTATCGCTGACATTACCGAACTTAAAAAAGCTGAAGTGGATCGTATAAATTTAGCCGCCATCGTCGAATCTTCCGATGACGCTATCATCGCTAAATCGCTTGTGTTATTTTTTCCTCAGAGGTGATTTTATAAAATCCATGGTCGCAAATTATTTCAAAAAAGCTCATTCGAACCGGAATTTAAGAATTACTCTTTAAATTAGCAAAAGGCCGAAAGATTATCGACCAAAAAACCAGTGAACTAATGAAAGGTTATTATTATAGAGTACCAGTGTTAAAGCAACATAGATGCACAGGAGAACACCCTTCCCTAAACATAAATTTAGTCCATAAAAATAAACCGTGAATATAAACTGTTTGTTTAATAACGGTTATAGAATATTGCATAGTTGCACCCCAGCTATTAAATTAAAGGCTATCAGATTCCATCCAGTATTTGGGATTTAACTTATCCAAACATTCTCTCACAGAAAAAAACCGGTAAAATTCTTCTTATCGGAGCACGAAGTAACAAAAATAAGTCACCAATTAAATACTTCTGAAAAGATTGATGAAAATACTGTAACTGCTTTACTGAGACTCAACATGTTCAAAAAATTCATCAGTAAGATCTGGGTTGCATTAGTTTTAACTAATTACCATCAGATGTTGATAGATAAAACTTATTTCTTAAACAGACAGTCTAAGGAGGATTTACGTGGAAACCTGATCCAGTAAACTGTTTACCCATCTCTCTCAACCGACCATATTCAGTGAAATGCCTGTTCTCAGCCACTACACGGAACTACAGACCATTACTTTTTTTTTTTTTTTTTTGTAAAAAAAAAAAAAAAAAAAGGAAAACAGACAACAAAATGCAAACATGAAAAAAGTAAATTAGACATACATAGATACAGTGCAGTCAGCCATACATTTTTATTATCATTACAAAAATTTCACAGGACTAATAACTTTCGGTAGGTAACCCACAAGTTTCATAAATGCTATGAACTTGCATTTTTGTGTATTTTTTTCCTTTTAAATTTAAGCTAATAGCTTTCAGTGAATAACTTGAATTTTCATAAGATATTATATACTTGTATTTATTTATTTTTATGCATTTTACTTTTCTTGAAATCACAATATTTTCATTAGACTAATAGCTATTAGTCCAAATTTATATCTAAAGTATTATATTTCTATCATACTTTGGTGTATTTCATTAGAACTAACCTAACTTCATTTTTATAATGGTCGGCACTATAACATACAAGTACCCAAAAAATTATTTGCTAATTTGAATAAGAAGTGTTCAAGAAATTTGGAAGATTTAGGAGATCAAGGGGGGGCTAGGTCTACTCTGCACGCTTTCCCTAAAGTGTCGTTCAATCTACGTGACGATATTGTCCTGGATATTGTGTATATTCCCTCTCTAATGCAGGAATTGAAACCTTACCGTAGAAGAAGGACGAGTGTTTGCGAAATCATTAGCGTCAATTTACAAAAATTTTCTGTATATGGCACTTATGACGAGGCCGGAAGAGCCAAGAGCTCATATAGCATGAGCTCTAGCATCATATAGCTCTAGCAAAATTGTAAGAATCAATAAATTGATTTAAAAGGAAAATCAGATGCTTAATGCCGGTTGGGATTTAAAATAAGAGCTCTGAGACGCGAGGTCCTACTAAATATCAAAATTCATTAAGATCTGATCACCCACTCGTAAGTTAAAAATATCTCATTTTTTTAATTTTTCCGAATTAAACGTTCCCCCACTCCTCCCCAGGTGGTAAAATCGGGGAAATGACTATTTCTAATTTAATCTGGTCCCTGACACGCCTGCCAAATTTCATCGTCCTAGCTAGGGCTTCTACCTTGGTGCGCAGGTAGATTTCGGCGCCGGCCATGCGCGCCGCCTTGGCGTACGCGTGGGTCGTGCCGGAAGGGTCCAGATGCCCATCAAGCGGGTCATAGAGCGCGCCCAACAGGCCGTCGGTATTGGTGATCGGCGACAGCGCCGCAATTTCCTCGGGCCCGACGATTTCCGTCTCCAGCCCCATGTAGCGATGTTTGGCCCGTTCGGCCTTCAGGAAGTCCATGCGGTCACGGTCACCGGCGATGGTCAGGCCGCCGACATGATGCAGGCCGCAGCTCTGGCCGGTGATTTCCTCAAGCTCGCGGTAGAGCTGGATCGTATAACCCTGCAGGGCCCCTACAAGATGAGAATACCAATACTGAGCACTTGAAGAAGAATTTTGTGAAACGCTGTACTTTTAGTTGGAATAGTTTACCGAAAGGGTAGCCCTAAAATCCTGTCAGCTGGCAAAAAAAAACCCGTCATAACTCGTGGTTGACGGTCTATTAGTCTATTACGTCGTATATTCTTTTTTTTGAAGGCGAGGGGAGTTCAAACACTATACAAATTGCTGCAAAAAAAGTCACTGCCATACATAGAGGTGGTTTATCAACAGCAAATGTGAAAACGTGAAATAGGGGATCCACAAGGCTCTACTATAGGACCTATAGTGTAAATTACATAGCGAGGTAAACATTACAACATCTTTTATCGATTTTTCACCAATTTTTAAGGTATTTTTCAATTGAAATAATGTAAAGCAAACTTCAAAAATTTAGTTTGCCAATTGAAGATCTTTTCCATAGAGATGGAACAAAACTTTATTAGAAAAGAGGAAAATGCTTCCTTTTCCAAATGTTTTCAACCAATCTTCAACTTATTTTTCAATCTGTAAAATTTAGAGCAAATAAAAAAAAAAAAAAACTAGGTATATGGTAGATCTTTTCTTAGAGAATTCACTAGGAATTACAGAAATACGCGCTTTTCAAGGAAAATGCTTTTTTTGCGATTTTCCACCAATTTTTAAGGTGTTTTTCAATTTAAGTAATGTATATTTTTCCCGCCAAGTTTCATCCCGATCCCTCCACTCTAAGTGTTTTCCAAGTTTTAGGTTTCCCCTCCCAAATCCACTCCCCCCAGTGTCACCAGATCCGGTCGGTATTTAAAATAAGAGCTCTAAGACACGATATCCTTCTAAACATTAAATTTCATTGAAATCCGATCACCCGTTCGTAAGTTAAAAATACCTCATTTTTTCTAATTTTTCAGAATTACCTCCCTCCCTAGTTACCCCAAAGAGAGCCGATCCGTTCCGATTATGTCAATCATGTATCGGGGACTTGTGCTTATATTTCCCATCAAGTTTCATCCCGATCCCTCCACTCTAAGTGTTTTCCAAGCCAGGAAAAATCTGAGCCGAATTGAATAACCAAAAGACGAAGTTTGTCAACTCTCTTAATTGAATCAACATTGAATTCTGTATTTCGTCTTTCTCTCTGTATTCTGGGTATGTTCAGATTTTTAATATCTTGTATTACAAAAAAAAGCTATAAGTTATAATATTACCTTGCAGATTTTTGAACTATAAATAGAGTGTTCACCTCTCACTACCTGCTTCTTGATTCGTCTACATTTTCCATTCCAGTATTTCAAATAGGAGGCAAACAACGAAACCTAATTGCCTGATCTGCTAATTTGTGCTTGTCTTGTAACTTGAGAATGAATAAGTTGGGAGTTTGACTTTTACTCCACTGGGTCAATAAGATCACCCCTGGGAAAAAAATGAACAAATAAACACACATCCGTGATCTGTCTTCTGGCAAAAAACACAAAATTCCACATTTTTGTAGATAGGAGCTTGAAACTTCTACAGTAGTGTTTTCCAATACGCTGAATCTGATGGTGCGATTTTCGTTAAGATTTTATGATAATTAGAGGTTGTTTCTCCCTACTTTCTAAAATGAGGCAAATATTCTCAGGCTCTTAACTTTTGATGGGTAAGACGAAACTTGATGGAACTTATATACTTAAAATCAGAATTAAAGTGCAATTCTTTTGATGTAACTATTGGTATTCAAATTCTTGACGTCTTTTTCCCGGCTCGGCGACGAGGTGTCGGCGGTCGACAGGGCCGGCGCCGACTATATCCATCTCGACATTATGGACGGTCATTTCGTCCCCAACATCTCTTTTGGCCCCAGCGTTATCAAATCCTTAAGGCCATGCACCGATAAGATATTCGACGTGCATTTGATGATCGCCCCGGTCGACCCTTACATCGAGGCGTTTGCGCAGGCTGGAGCCGACATCATCACCTTTCATCCCGAAGCCGGGCCGCATGCACACCGAACCGTGCAGGCCATCAAGGCGGCAGGATGCAAGGCCGGATTGTCGCTCAACCCGGGAACGCCGGCGGAAGCCGTCGACCCGTTGCTCCAGGATCTAATACGTAAAACTTGCATATATACCTGGTTTTGCGTTGCTCTGGTGTTTCCTCCTGGTGTTTCCCCTTTGGTAAACTAAAAACTAAAGACGAAAAAAACTAAAAAAATAAAAAATTAAAAAGATAAAAACTAAAAACAAACTAAAATGAAAAAAAGAAGAAAAAACTAAAAAAGGTAAATAAAAAATAGAAAAACTAAAAAAAAAATAAAAAAAAGTAAAAAAGATAAAAATCTATTAATGACGTCATTTTCGCGACGCGAAACCATGCTTGCGGCTGATAGAAATGGTCAAAAAAGAAGGCATTTCGTTGTATTAGAAAAGCAATGCGTGTATGGCAATTGGATACCAATAAAGTGTTGGTGGCTGTGAAATTCTAAGAATCAAGATTGGATTTCAGAAATAAGCATGAACAGATTATTCTGAGTTTTTCTATATATTGGCAAAGAAATTGTGATTTTCCTTTTTTAACATAATACTTTTTTGGTCTTTTTTTGTTTAGAATTGAGTTATTAGTTAAACCTTTCATGTTGTTATTATTTTGTTATCGTATTGTTTTGGTTGCATATCAGAAAACTTTCATCAATGAAGAAAAAACATAAAATAAACTAGACGAGAAAAAGAAAAGAAAAACAGTTTTTTTAGTTTTAATTTTCCTTTTCTTTTCCAGTTTTTAATGTATTTTATTCGCTGCCTATTACACAGGAAAGGGTCACTTGAACATCGGCACCTGCAGCCTGTATGTCGTGAATAATACATATTACAAAGCCCTACAGGTTCTCGGTGATGATATTGCAGGCCTAATCATTCAACTGTATTACTTTTTCCCCGGATGGCCCTTAAGATATGAAGACTTTGAGTCTGTTCAAAAACATGAGTTACTACTGCGGCACAAGTTCGCGAAGCACGTTTTAAGCATGATTGAACAATGGAAAGCCGTACGGATCTATTTTCTTGATTTTGTCCCAAGGAAAACATCATCTTTAGCAAGTAGCTCTCAGTATAAAAAGATTGTCTCGTCAGAGCTGGTCCCTGCTAAGCTGCACAAAAGGTGGAGTTATGTATCTCTCCAGAAAGTAGCCACCACTTTCAGTTTAGATTTGTTGCTTAGAATTGGTATTTGTTAAGAGTACAGTATCGAAAAGCAGGGGAGACTGTTTTATTTCTGACATACACTTAAGGAGCATTGCATTTATCTTGCGAAAATTTGTAATAGAAATAAACCCATAGGATAAAAGCAAATTTTTTTTTACGCAAAGGCATTGCTTTCTCGCTTTCAGTAGGCCTAAAATAATAAGAATATCAAGCATTCATAAAATTCTTGAAAAAAGAAAGGATTATAGATATATCTGTTTTTTCAGAATGATGGTAAACTTATTTTAATCTTAGCTATCGGCAAAAAATCTAACAGGATCACAGTCCATTCCTCCCTCCCCATTGATGCCATTGTATTAATTAGATTCGGGTGGAAAACATGAAGCAAGCGTAAGCAATGTTGGGCACTCTGATTAGGGATAACTATCGACAAGTTGGTGTTGAAGGTTAGCCGCTCTTTGTATCTAATTCTATATGAGGATGCAATGAAAAGGTGCTATGCGGTGCGATTGGTAACTCATTGGATACAAAAGGAACCAATGAGATATTTTGTACAAGTACGACAACTCCCCAATGAAAGTTGTGGGCAGTAAACCAATGCAAAGCCAGGTTGTTTTGTTCACTTTTGGGTTTCATCAGGATAGGGTCAAAGTGTCATAAAAAGATAAAAGGGGAGAAACTAGTGGGATATTTTATTCATTTTTCTTGTATTGAGGGGGGACAAAAGCTTCTTCATATCTGGAAGTATTGCAGTGCATGGGGGAGAATATAGGGATGGGTTCAGAAGCAGCTTGAGGCAGCTGTAATCTGAATGAGGAGTGGTATTTGGGGAAAATACTTGCCATCCAAGGGCTTATTATAGCTGTTTTGCAAAATGGCAGCACAACAAGACCCTCCTGCACTCAAAAGATTCCAGACTAGCTTTTTTAGGAGCAGAGAGTATGGCACCTTGCCTTCTTAAAAAAATATTAGCAAGGCTTTTTTGGATTGATTCAAAAAGAAGGATAGACCTAACCTTCCTAGATTCCCCAATAAACCTGTGGTCACCCACAGGTTGATCTGTGTTTCTGTGTCTCTGTCTGTGTCATCTGTGTTTCAACCAGGAAGTGCAATGGAGGGGGCTAGGGCAAGCCATCCTGTGGTTTCACCCCCCCCCGCTTCCTGTTTACCTCCCCAGATTTCTCCAGGTACTCATTTAGACCTCTGTAACTCTGACTGAGCTTACAGTCACGCCACTGACCCCCGTTTCAAACCAAATAGCCAGCGACACTAGCACTCGGACCCCTTTCATCATGGACAAAGGATTTCGATTCTAGCGTGCTAACCATTCGGCTATAAGTGACAACTCCAGATTTAATCACCATAAAACGGGATGCCATCTAATATTTTTGGTAAAAGTGTTAGTCAAGGCCAGACATTTAAAAAAAAAGTTTTGAAATTAAACTAAAACTTAACACTAAAAATGGCAGAGCAAGAGAGAAAACTTATAAAAATTGTTTCTATGAGGAATTGAACCAACAACCTTCGGAGTACAAAACCAACACCGTATCCACTACGCTATGCAGGCTTGCAAGGAGACATTTTTTAAACAACTTTTCAGAATTAACCGTCCCTCCACTCCCCCCCAGATGGTCGGATCGGGGAAGTGACTATTTCTAATTTAGTTTGGTCCGGTCCCTAATATGCCCGCCACATAAACTATCACAGAAAAATCTCGGATTTGTCATTTTGCATTTGGATACATTAAATAGTTTGTGGCAATGTAATGTAAGTAAGGAGCGACCCGGCTCTATAGTAACCGAAACTTTCAAAAATAGAATTTTGATGCCAATAAATACACAAAAAATTGGATTTTTATGCTGATTTCAAATATATAAGGTTCGTCAAGTTTAGTCTTACCCATCGGAAGTTACGAGCCGGAGAAAATTTGCCTTATTTTCGAAAAAAAGAGGGAAACACCGCTAGAAGCCATATATTTCTAATGAAAATCACCATCAGATTCAGCGTATCAGAGAACCCTATTGTAGATTTTTCAAGCTGGCGGTAATGATGGATAACAAATTCGGCTACATCAACAAAAGCGGGGACTGGCAGATTAAACCGCAATTTGATTCCGCCTTACCATTTTCGAACCGCTTAGCTAAGGTGAAAATCGGCAAACAATGCGCTTATATTGATCGAAATGGCAGGTTTGTGTGGGGGCCGGTGGAATGTTATTAAACATATCGATCATTCAATAGAAGCGAATTATGAGCAAATTGCCAAAGAAAGTTGCTATTGTTACCGGAGGCGGGCAGGGCATTGGTAAAGCGATTACAATGCGGCTGTTGAGAGATGGTTTTAGCGTTGTAATCGCAGAAATCGATCCCGAAGCCGGGGAAGAATGCCAAAGAAAGGTAACACTTGTTCATCCATGGTTGTGTTTTTTGTTGTTTTTTTTTTTTTTTTTTTTTTTGACAGAACGTCCCATAGTGCTGAAGTATAGTGTAATGGCATCTACAAGGGGCTTCACTTTAGCTATTCTGTCACTATCCTAGAGCTCATTATTGTTTCCAAAGTGTAGTAACAGGTCGTCCGAACAGGACCATCTCATTCTCTCACAGGAAGGAGATGATATCCTTATTGTAGCAAAGTTCCCTAAAAACTGTCAAGTTCTCCAAAGTTTAATGTAAAGCTGTTATAACGATTCTCAGAAGATCAACATATCATGTTTTCTCCCATATGATCACAGCCTGAGTAGCTAGAAGTAAAACATTTCATGTGTAGCTGGTAAAAGAATTATAATTATGATCTCGATTAGTTTTAATAGTAAAATGCTATTTTGAAAACAGATATATGTGAATTTCGAAAAATAGCCTGAGATCTCTAAAAATGGTGTTGGATCGAACAAAAAGTAAACCAATACATTTGCCATGCCCAAAAAACTGATACAGATGACTGTCAGTTTACAGGCTTGAACAGAAAAGAAAATCACTTTTGGTATTGGTATTACCGATGGGTCCTCTTTTTTTGCGCCACCGCTGTCGCGGGATTGGAACATCATAGAGAGCTGTTTATAGTCCATTTTAGGAAATTGCTACTTCAAATAGAGTTATCAGAAAGGGATTTAGAAAGCTAGAAAAAGACAGTATTAATTGAGACTCATTTTAAATATGACTGAAAATTTTTTAGACAAGCTATGGGTGTTTTAGCCTGAAAAAGGCTATTTTATTTTCCAAAAAATTCTATTTTATAGAGACTGAATAAGCTATGTCACAAATCATGACAGCTAATAGCTAGTCAACAGCAACAATAACGCTCAAAATAGATAAGATGTAAAAAAAATTAATAAATAGCACACCCCAAATAAATATTTTATATCAAAGTTTTTGCATTTGATTAAATATTTATGTATTTCGTATTTTTTCAAGAGCACAAGTTCTTTTAATTTTATTAATTAAAACATGTCAAAAAAAGGAAGAAAAAAAGTTTGTCATACGGTTTCCTGTGCTTTTAGTCCAATTCCTTTGAACCCAGTGGATCAAAACACGGTCAGATCTTCAATTGATGAATGTGATGCTGGCGATATTACTTATCAAGATGGCACCCTTCAGAAGTCAGTACGTGAGGACAACTATGTTGAACAGTATCCTGCTGATTCAGGTAATTTGCCATGCTAATGCAAATTATGAAAATAGGTACTGATTTATTATTACTTTTCATAGATAGAAGGGGTGAAAGCCTATATTTTATGTGATATTTATATCCCTGCATATAAATGAGGGCAAGGTTTTCTCTCCGGGACATTTTCTTTGAATTTTACTTAACAATTCGTTTCCAGTCTCGAACCTTTATAGAACAGCCGGCAAGGAGTGCAAATCAACTAACTCAATTCCTAGAAAACATATTTTTTCTCCTGTTTATGCCATTAACTATTAATGTATAGAGTTTGGGTAGAAATGTAAAAGAAATTTTTTCCCGTTTATGGCGTACCCAAGAATAGCACCTGAATGGGGAAATAGAAGAATAGCTTAACTAGAATTCCAAAACGAGAGAAGAAAAAGTTAGGTCCAAAACGTTGAGAAACCGTCCGGGTACGACCAATTAATACTTAAGGCCTCAAAAGTCTTTACAGGTTTGACCGATATTTGAAAAATAATCTGAAATTAAATCTAAAAATTTTTTTTACTGAAAGTAAGGAACAACATTAAAATTTAAAAGGAACAGAAATTATTCCGTATGTAAAAGAGGCTGCCCCTTCTTCAACAGTTCGCTTTTTCCGCTAAAGTACTGTATTTCTTTAAAAGAAGAGTTGTGACAGAGTCAAACTTTAGTGTAAGGAGCGAGAAGATAAGGAGGGGGCAGTCTCACTTTTAGTGTGGCGCCTGCTACTCAAACTGCTAGTAGAGGGGTCCTTTTATTATATAAAAAAACTTTTCAAAGTTTTCAATTTTGAAGACACATATAGTTATTAAAGTTACTCCTTAACCAATTACATATTGGCAACTCTTGCTGATGCCATTTTCTTTTAATGGTCAAATTAAATGTCAAATAACACATTTCAAAAATACTACAAAAACAGCACAATTTGATTAATTCAATTCAGAACACTGGAATGGATTTTTTTTAAAATAAAAACTGATTCAGAAACATGGACAAAAATAGGAAGAATAAGGAAGTACAATTAACTGATACTAGCTGAGTATCACAAAGTATGAATTGCATCATTTTTAATTTTATTCATTTATTAGTATATCAAATGGTAAGCAATAATGCTTGTTACCATAAACACAAAATAAGCTAATTAGCAACACTTATGAATATTAGAAGAAGATATATTAGAGGTTATAAGTCATTATATGTAGAAACTTGAGTCGCATTCTTAACTTAATGGTCTGAAGAGAGCGAGCTAAACGGAACCAAACAGTTTGTCGTAACGATCTGTAAGCAAGGTGGACTCACTCCAATAGTAACCGAAACTCAGAAAATAGTAATTTTAATAATAATTAATACATCAAAAGAATTGCCTTTTATGCTGATTACAAAAATATAAAATTCGTTAAGTTTAATGTTCCACCGAAAGCTTCGAGCCGGAAAAATTTCGCCCGATTTTCGAAAAAAAAGAAAACACCCAAGAAGAGTCAAGCAATCTCAATTAAAATCACACCATCAGATTCTGAATATAACCCCTTGACTTGTGGTGTAAAAGTGTTTTTTTTTAATTGGAGAGAATTTTTATCCCCTCCTTATCCCCTTTTCCAAGTCAAAGCTAGAGGTCCACTCGGACAATCCAATACTTACAGCATACTTCTGCGTAAAAACTTAAGAGACTTCACAACTATTGGGTTGATTAGTGTCAGACATTCCCCCTCCCTACAAAAATTTGAGAACAATAAAAAAGCTGAAAAAACTGTTTATTAAAAATGTATTCATTTCAATTGAAATAATTTCAATTTTCATTATTTCTTTTGTTTCTTTTTTTTATTGGCTACTTTGATCTTGTTTTTCTTTAATGAAATTTTTTTCCTGGTTTTGATCCTACCAACCCTTCAAGATTCTTTCAACTGGCAAATAAACAGTTTTGAGAGAATTTGGCTATTTGTACAAGATTTGGACAAATAGTCACTTTCAGTTGAAGAGAAGTAGAGCAAGTAAAAACTTTTCCAAAGGAGGACAAAGGATAACAACGACTTAAAAGTAAATTTTCAAATAGCAACATTGGAACTCAGTGAGCTTTTAGTTTGAACAAGTTTTAAAAATCAGTAGCATGAGAAGAAATCGTTCTTGCAGAAGAGAAGAGTACATACATCTCATGAGAAGAGAAATTTCAGACGAGATATATCCCTTGATAAAAAAAAGAAAAAAAAACGAAAACAGCTCTTTTTGTTCCAGCTACCTTTTATTTTTAACTTAGCCTGGTTAGTTTTTTTTCGTTTACTTAGGGTAGTTTCAAAATCGGATCCATCCCTCATCGGAGGTATTAGATGGAGAGACTTATTTGAGGGAGTCACTAATCAGCGTTAGTAATGTATTATCTTCGTCTGATCAAGACAAAATCGGCTAGGGGGCTTTAAAGGCTCCTCTGTTCGTCAAGGGGCAATTGAATTTAAAACCTTGCTTACTACCTACACATTCATAGTTTTTTTAATCTTTACTATTAAATGTAATATTTTTCTTTTAAGTCAAGTCCATAACAAACTGAGTAATCTGAGCCAATGTCCTCTAAATTATATTTTGAGCCTGAAAATCCAATGTACGGAATGGTTCAACACGGCCAAGAGAATCAAGCTGATTTCCCACCAGACAAGGAGAGCCATTTGTATGAAACCATTGAACAATCCCAAGAGAATCACTTTATGAAGAATCAGGTAGATGTGATCTCATACGATGTTGATGGTCTGGTTGATCGCTACAGCCCAATTGTGCACGATCACTATACAGAAAAACTTCCAACAAGCAATGAACAACTCTCATCACACCAACATTACCAAGTTAATTTAAGAAACAACAGTTCATTTTCTGACAGTTCTGTCAGTAGAAGTGAGTTCTCTGAAGATAGTGTAACACCACCACCAGTCTGCACAGCTCCCCTTATTGCATCAAGTAAGCCGTGGGTAGGCCTTAATCAATTTTGTGGAGGGTAAAGCAGATGTTTCTGGTACATGCTATATGCTTCTCTTTTTGTTTAAGCAGCAGAATATAAACCTTAAAGGTACTAAAGGGATATAATAACTTAAGGTGTCTAAAAAAATTCAAGAGATTCAAAGAAATTTTTTCCTTATCAATTTAGATATATAGTTACAAAGATTGAGGTCCTCAAAGTTTATTAGTTTTGAGTAAAGTTAATGTTAGGCTACTGCAAAGAAAAATATTTCAATCGACGAAACTAGAACTAAAATCTTTTTTTTATATTTTTCATTTTTGAGTATGATCCCTCGGATTTCGAAAAATATCTCATTTTGGAATTTTCTTTCAGAAAAAGCAAAAATGACTTCCATAAATCTTGAACAATATATCCCCCCCACTTTTCATGAATTGGCACCAATGGTTGGGATGGAGAAGTTTTGGGGTCTCAAGTGGCTAAATGCTGCGGAAAATTTGTAATCTTAGCAGGTCATTGTAAATCATGAGCGCCGCCAGGAAATTTCTCAGGGTGTGCAAGTACTACCGCGAGCAGGGATATGCGCAATGAGGACTTAGAGCTCCCAAGGATCGAGTTTTGGGGGACTTGTTACTCAAATTATGAAGTTAAATTAGTTTTTTTAATATAGTGGTTTTGGGGTAAAATGTTGTTTTGTCAAAATTTCAATAGATAGACCTGTCATGTAGGCAAACTTCAGGGCCTCTAGAGGGAGAAGGAGTGGAGGTGGGTATTTTAAAATACCTTCCCGGGACATACTTTAGCCTGTAGACCCATCCCTGCAAGTTTCATTTTCCTAACCTAAACCCTTTCCGAGATAGCAAGAAGACAATTAACTAGAATTTTACCAAAGATACAGTAGGGAAAAAGTCAAAATTTCCCAAAGGCTGCTAAACTGCAATACTACTCACAACTCCAAGCAACATACCACGATAAATTTGATGAAAAGCCCTCTGTTCTTGAAATAACAATAAGAATAGAAGATAGAAGCGGCTTCAGGTGCCGCCCAGCTTTGCCGCATCTGCGCCACCTGCCCAAACCAGAACCGCCACATCAGCAGAACGGCTGCAACCGCAAGCCCCATGCCCAGACCGATCCAGACTCCAATGCCGCCCCAGCCCAGCACAAAGCCGGCAAAATAGCTGGCGGGCACACCCACCACCCAGTAACTGATCGCCGCCATGATCATCGGCACGCGGGTATCCAGGATTCCACGCAACACCCCCAGCGCCAGTGCCTGTGCCCCGTCCACCAGTTGAAAGAACGCCGCCGCCAACAGCAGCACCGCTCCGGTTTGGATGATCTCGTTGTAATCTGGATCATCGGCATCTAGGAATAATTCACTTCTGCCCGCTAGATTAACGCAATCACATATCCCTATTATTACAATTACAGTCATCCAACAGGCTTTAATGAAGTCGAAGCCCTTGTCCTCATCCGACAGGGAAGGTCTCTGCTCAGGAACACCTTGTTAGAGCACTGAATGAACCTTATTCTCAGGTACTGTTGAGTTTTCAAATGATTTTACGTAATTGAATCTTGCCAAATAGTTTTCTAGGTGGACATATAATATCTTTGCTGAAGAGAGGTAAATCCGCAGATTATTGTGAATCTTATAGGCCAATCATAGTTGCTTGTAATGTGTGCAAAGTGTTCTAGTATGTAATATTGTCCATTACCACTGGGTAATAAAACCTAATCTATCTTGGAAGCCCACTAGACTCAATCTTCCCTTTCACCTTCCAAGGAAATCCGATTTTCTTCAGTAAATATACGTGGGTTAATATTTTACGGCAGAAGTCGGCATCTGCCACTGCAAATACTTGTGACTGTGACTACCTGCAACTGCGATTACGCGAAACTACGACTAATTGTGAATGGGACAATTTGCGACTACAACTCTGGCTACTTGTCACTATGACTATGAATGTGATTACTTGCTACTACGACTACTTGCGAATGCGCCTATATATGACTCTGACTACTTTTAACTACTTGCGACTGCGACTTCTTGAAAGCAGGACTAATTGTGAATAACCATTACTATATGTAAACACTGGTCAAAGTTTGTAACTTGCAGCCCCTCCCATGGGAACTGTGGGAGAGTAAATCGTCCCCAAAGACATAGTTATTAGATTTATCGACTATGGTGAATAAAATGGCTATCTCAGAATTTTAATCCGGTGACTTTGGGGAAAACAAGAGCGTGGTAGGGCCTTAGGTTCCCTCCAATTTTTTTGGTCACTTAAAAATGGCATTAGAACTTTTAATTCCCGTTAAAATGAGCCCTCTTACAACATTCTAGGACCACTGGGTCGATACGATCACCCCTGGGAAAAAGAAAAAAACAAGACAAATAAGTAAGCACGCACATTTGATCCATGGTATTGAGGAGGGGGTAGCAACTTCCATACACGGAATAATTTATGTTCCTTTTAACGTTGCTCCTTGCTTTCAGTTGAAAAAACTTGTTTTGTTTTTTTTATCTAATAGACACAAGGATTTGCCGAAGCACAACAATCATCTTACGTCAAAAATTTGGCATAGATTAAAGGAACCCAAATGCAGGTAGCACTTGTAACAACCTAAACCGTTGTAAAAACTGAGCACTGTTTCTAATATACTGTTACTAAGCGACTTGCAGTGCAAAATATTGTTTCTTCTAATATTGTGTCTTCTTCTGTTACAATGACGATATGACAGACTCTCAAACGTCGACTAGACCTCGGGCAATAAAATCTAAACTTTGGAGCATCTGGCCCCGTCCCACTGACAAAATGATCCACCAGCCTTCCTTCATAAAAGTTTATGCGCAATTATATATCATTGCATTACATTTTATGAAACAGGAAATAAATTAGTTTAGTTCAATGAAGCTTTAAAATAAACGTTGGAAGCCTTTTCTGCAATAAGAAGGAAGGTATTCCCATGCATCACTTTTATTCAGGCTTAGTCTAAATGAAGGGAGATGAAGAGATTATTTCCAGCCCCTTCCTGTTTCTATATTTGTCTGAAGGCCCATGAAGATTTAGCCAGTTTTGGCATGTGCTGTTTTAGGCAGCTGGCACACCCCATCATAATAGGCGCAAATTTTATACGTATTGATAGATAAGGACAGAGCCCCCCCCCCCCCAATATTTGATTGTTTTCAGAATTGAGCGGAGGATTACGATAATGTTCTGACCTTAAAATAGGTATTTCAGTTTTACCAACTACAACAATTTTTTAAACTAAGATGAATCACCGATAAAAATACTCAAATGAATGTAGTTCTGTAGATTTGGATAAATCCTTGGTAAATAATAAAATTGAATTAAAGAACCATTAAATTATTAACTACTAATTTAATTTAAATTCTGGGATGGATGCTCCACATTTCATTTTATTTATTTTTATTTGGTTATTTCAAATTTATTAGGGGTTTGTCTCACGGTGGGGAGGGGGGGGGGCTAGATAGAATTAACAAATTTTATTTTAAAGTTAAATGTAATCGTTTGATAATTAAAATTTTTGATGAAAATGCCCTCCTGACTTTAGTGAAATATACAATGTTTGATGAAACGTGACTTGACGCTGGTGTTTTTTCCAACACTAGTGGCAGTTACCACTCTCTTATAAGTTATTCACACTCTTTGAAAATTGCCCGTTCTGAAGAACACTGGCAAACGGTGAAATGTCTCAGCACCAGATCCATCTGATTTTCGGTGCATCAAAATAAAAAACTTCAATGAAACTTATCAAAAAAATTCATTGTTTTTTTTTTCTTGACATAGACAAATACAAGAAAATTTTAAAATTAGTTTTGTTTTTGTTAGGTTCTAAAAACTCGACGCATGACTTTATGGGTATAACTTTAAACACTGAAAATATATTATATGCTATTTTCATCGGATGAAACATATTAAAGGACAAACCACGGCACTTAGTAACTAAAAGTTAAGATAATTAATTCATATTTTGAATAGAAGTTAGCTGCCTTATTCTTTAAGTTTTGTCTCATACTATTCTAAATAAGAAAAGGCCATAGGCTTTTTCCTGTTTTTAACTTTCATTGAATCCGGGATGCAGCAATAGTTTTTCATAGTATCAACAACAAAAAATCGAAATAAAGCCACCATAATATATTTCTTCCTTTGTTTCTATGTACTGGAAAAACTGCTAAGCTATTCAAGCTAGGATTCTGAAATCTCCTCGGAATGATTCTAGAAAAACGCCCGCTATTCGGACTTTTTGTCGCTTCCCTCTGCTGAATTCTCTCTTGAACGGTCCTCGTAGGAAGAATCCAAGGAACTTTTGGATTTTTATTTCGATTTTAGGTGGAGTTTTTAGGATTTCTATGCGGAAAAATTAGATAAAATGAAGTATTTTTAACTTACGAACGGGTGATGGGATCTTAATGAAATTTTATAATTAGAAGGATATTGTTTCTGAGAGCTCTTATTTTAAATCCCGACTGGATCCGGTGACAAGCCCAAATTAGGGCCTTTGAAGTTTAAAAAAAATTGGTGACCGACGAAATTTCGTAACAAACTTTCAGAGATGGCTCTACTGTTCAACGAAGAGGCCAGGGAGGTGATCTTGCAAGCACTCTTTCTACTTCTAACGCATAGACTATTCAATGAAGGTTGGACCTGTCTTAGAAAGAAAATTCAAATTTTGCTTATTATTCAACTCAGACCATTGGAACTACATTATCGGAACCAACTGTCTAAGAACATCATACTTTAAGACAAACTTTAACAGAAATTTTATTATCGAAGCTAACACTTTTAGAGTTTAATTTATTAGAGAAAATAGTTGCAAAGTCTTCACAGACGGCTGAGGCGTTAAAGCTACAAGTGCAGAATATCATACGTCGTCAGTATCGGCTACGTGAGCGGCTGGAAGGGGCACCAGGAGCTGTCGTAAACATGGAGCAGGCGTCTGTGCCGCGTTCGCCTTTTGAGGAACAAGTGCGTGCCGTGATCGCTGAGCGACTCGCCGACCCTGCGTTATCTGTTGAGGATGTAGCCGAGGCCGTAGGGGTAACCCGCTTTCGGTTGCTGCGCCAGTTGCAACAGGTCGCTGGGGTGAAACCCCGGGAGCTAATTATAACGATGTGACTTTCTCTAGCTTTCTGAATGCGGATTTTGCATTTGCTAATCTACGTAATACAACAAAAGAGGAATGGGAGAACACGGAATCAATTGGGGAAGTAAAACTTTCCAAGGCTTAGATTATACTAATTATCTAAGAATCTTAGGTGAAAATATTAGCAAAATGAATAAATTTTAAGAGGTTGTACAAGTTCAGGGTGCAGAAATACATTTGAGAATTTGTATTATGAAGACTAAGAGTCGCTAAGACTAGAAATAAGTGAAGGTGAAGATTTGATGTTGGGTAACAGGAAGATCGACCAAGTGGACAGCTTCACTTATATAGCTAGTATTATTAGTGAAGACGGTGGGTGCAGTGAAGATGTTAAAGGTGGACTAACCAAGACCCAGGTTTTTTTCTGAGTTGAAAAAAGTTGTCCTATATAGTCCTATTTTTACATTAGGGCAAATGGCATAAGAAACTGCGTTTAATTCTTAATATATTTTGACTTATGTATAATTATAATAAACGATTTAATACCTCTTCCTTCTCTGCAAATTAATCTTAAATGATATAGACTTTAGTCAATAATTTATACCCACTGAAAGGGTTGGAGGTAAAGTGACTTACTACCGTAAAGTGACAGAAATTGGTACCGTCTGCATCAAAGATTTGGAAACGTCATATGTACATGTAACTACTATTTTAGTAGTTTTGTCCCATTGTCTACCCATAATCCACGAAAAAATTACTTCGTCAGGACTTCGGGGATTCATCTAAATCCGGGGGTGTTTCCCCTAGGTTTGAAAATCAGGCAAATTTTCTCAGGTTCGTAACCATTAATGAGTAAGACGTAACTTAATGAAACTTATATATTAAAAATCAGCATTAAAATGCGATTCTTTTGATATACCTATTGGTATATTTTTTTTTTTTTTAGCGTTTCGGCTACTATTGAGCCGGGTCGCTCCTTACTTACAGCTCGCCACAACGAACTGTTTGATCTTCCATGGCGATTCTCAGCTTCAGTCAGAGTCTCGGCCATTACCTTCCGTCAATACCTTCCATTACTAGTTGATACCATTATTAAGTAAACCTTCCCTCCAACCTTCTGCTCAAATTCTCTCCTCCCACACGCACCCGCGATCTGTCTTCTGGCAAAAAATACGAAATTCCACATTTTTGTAGATAGGAGCTTGAATTTTTTTTTTTGCTATAGGAGCTTGAAAATTTTTGCTATAGGGTTCTCTGATACGCTGAATGTGATGGTGTGATTTTCGTTAAGATTCTATGACTTTAGGGGGTGTTTCTCCCTATTTTCCAAAATAACGTAAATTTTCTCAGGCTCGTAACTTTTGATGATAAAGACTAAATTTGATGAAACTTATATATTTGAAATCAAAATAAAAATGCCATTCTTTTGATGTATCTTTTAGCATAACAATTCCGATTTTTAGAGTTTCGTTTACTATTGAGCCGGTCTGTTTGAACTATTCGTCTGTTGTTTTTCCTGAATTCTTAGTTAGTTTCAATAAAACTTGAGGAGGGGGAGCTGGAGTAGAAGCCGCGTGCAGGCTCAAGGTTAGTCAGTGAATGGTAAACAGTGCTAGAAATTTGAGTTCATAACTGCGGTATGTCTTATTCTCAGTTTTTGAAACAATGCTCTAAAATATACAGGAGAAAAAAATATGAATGACCTAAAGAGTATCAAACTTTTAGCTATTAACCACAAATAGAAATATTTAAATATTATCGGTGTTAGCCAAATCTGTATTCTGATTATTGACTAGTTTTTTTTTTAAAGCAATACTGAAATTCATAGGGAATCCTTCGGGTTCAACTTTTCTGAGAACCCCACCGCGACCTTTTAGCTTTCTATTCAGTGAAATAATGGAATTAATGCATGATGTGTTATATCTGAGATGACCATCTCTTAGATAGACATGTGTGCATGGCATTAGATAGGCATATGAAATTTTTTTCGACATGATTAGTTCGAATCAACGGTTTTCGAATATAAGAACAGTGGTTTATTGAATGAATGTACATGTTCTGTTTGCTCTTTTTACTTTAGTACATAGATAAAACCAAAGAAAATGACAATTTCCTCTAATTGAGTTCGCAGAAAAACAATACAAGTCCAATAGGACCAGCATTTTACCAAGTGAAGATCATGGCCATATAGCAGCAAATCAGCTTCACTGACATAGGCTTCCGCTTGCGGTCCGGGTTGAGGAATCCAGGCAGCTTCTGATTGCAAGCCGACATATTTCTCAAGATCCTTTCGATCTTCATCTTCCAATTGCTCAATGGAACGAACCAGCTTTTGAAAGTCACTCATTGGTGATCTTGCTCACCGCAATCTGTTTCTTCAGAATTAGGAATAATGAAGCACTCGCCATCATCCTCATCTACAGACACATAGGAAGAACCGTGCCTGCCATCCTGATTTTCAGCATAGTAATTCGATATGTCATTTGTTTCTGAATCTACCCTGGCTTGTTCTTTCTGACCTTCCCTGACCACGTCAATCCCTCGCTCTTTACACTAAAGCTTGAATTTTGTCCCAAATCTTTAAGAATGATCCCTGGATCATAGAGGCCGTAGAGTAAATAGTTGAAATTATTAAGAATGGGAAAAGGGAAGAAGAAAAGGGTGGTATTGTGGAGGGGACGGACGCCCTTATATACGTAATAATTTTGTTTGTTTTATGCTACTCCTTACTTCGGGCTGAAAAAACTTTTTTTTTAATTATTTTCTCGTTATTTTTTTAAATAATGCTAGAAAATCCTGCGCCCTCTTCATGGAAATTATTTTCCCTCAAGATTAATTCCTCCATGGAAAGAACCTCCCGCGTAACCCCTTCCCACCGAAAAAATTCTCTTCTTCAAAAAAGCATAATTTACGTAGCAATCATGGAACTAAATATATGTTTCAAATGATGCTGCGATGTAACAGATTCGCCTTTTTTTTTCCTTCTTTTTTTATTCCTAAATTCGTGGTGCCAGGTACGACTAAATATCTGATTTGTCGCTAGTCTTTTATCGAGGCTTTAATATCACTATTGAATATATTTTTTTTTGAAAGAGTCACAGAGAAACTTTTGGGGATAACTTCCTCAGGGAGATCATTCCAGATTGAAGTGTAACATCCGATGAAGCTGCTCTTCAATACTATTTTCTTTGCTTGCCAGCCTCAAAATAAGTGGACCGAGCTGTTTTAGTGAAGTAAGCTCAGAGGATAGATTAACAATGATAAGATTAAAAATTCAGTCAATTCTTCTGAACCACCTCGTAGACAGTTTGAATAGATGGACCTAAAACACTTTTTGAGGGAATAAATAGCCCCCCCCTTCCGATAAGAAAATTCATTGGCCAGCACCCAAAAAAAATAAGTGAAAATATGCCATACTCTATAGCCATCAACTTTATCGGATTGGCCTATAATAACGTCTCGATGGATTGGCCTATAATAACTTCTCAAATGGACTGCATTTATATTAAAAGAGTTATCAGAATTTCTTTTCCATAACATGTTCGCCCTGTTCAAACTCAAATTATTGTTTTAGGACGTCGCCGATCACCGGCACGTCGACGGCGACGTTCTTGTTGATCGACGAGGGGTCGATGTCGATGTGGATCTTCTTCGAGCCCGGCGCGAACGCGTCCAGCCGGCCGGTCACCCGGTCGTCGAAGCGCGAGCCGACCGCCACCATCACGTCGCAATGGTGCATGGCCAGATTGGCCTCGTAGGTGCCGTGCATGCCCAGCATGCCCAGCCACTGCTTGTCGGAGGCCGGATAGGCGCCAAGGCCCATCAATGTGGACGTGATCGGAATGCCGGTCTGGCGAACGAATTCGCGCAGGAGCTGACAGGCTTCCGTGCCCGAATTGATGACGCCGCCACCGGTATAGAAAACTTATTTTTTTATTTAATTTCTGAACGTTTTTGAATCAATGCATGTTTTGATTTTGGCCTTCTAGAAAAAAGATGGATAAGGTAATGAAAACACCCTAGCCTATAAGGCGCTTCAATAGCTAGCTTGGCACATAAATATATACCCCTTCCAAGCTCTTACTCCGGAGTTTTCCGGGAATGAAAAAACCTAATATTTGAATAATAAGTGCCTCGCAGTTCTGGAATGATTTAGGATTTAGGTGTCCCCCAGCCCCTCTCCTTGGTAATTCCCTTGCCCCTATCCCTTCAAATTTACTAGTAAGGGTGCCTTTGTCTTGATACTACTATTGTATCTTAGGTGTCACAGACTGCTAGTTGTTGTAAGCTTCTTTTGTTCTTCAATGAATGGTTTTCATTTATATTTTTAATTTATTTATGATTCTTCTCTGAGGGGATTGATCGAAACATTTTTAGAAGTTTTTTGTTTTGTCTTCAAGAATCTTGGTATGACTAAAAAAGTTTTGGAGTGCAACTCTGTTTCAACAATTTCATATTGCGCTGATTTTTTTTCTGCTTTATTTACTATGGTTTGGGACACCTGGAAATCAATGTTTTGTTGTATAATTACTTTTTGTATTGGTGGAAATCTATAAAATGCTGGGAATTTCTTGCCAGTTGTTTCTTTGAAGTCTAGGCACTGGCGAGAAACAAGTCCCTATGTCTTTGAACTATATTATTAAATAAAAAGAAAAAGTTTTTTCTACTGAGAGTAAGGAACAATATTGAAACTTCAAATGAACGGAAAATTATTCCGTGTATAAAGAGGGCTACATCCTCCTCAACACCCCTCTCTCCACGCTAAAGTTTTTTAAGCATTTTCAAAAAATAGTTCTGATTCTGATTACACGGCCATTGTGTTTCAGGAATCGTTCTTAAAAGATTGAGACGACATGTCAAACTTATATGTAAAGAGCGGGTTCTAGAGGAGTGGACAGTCCCCCTCATATACGGAATAATTTCTGTTGGTTTCAATGCTGCTCCTTATTTTTAGTAGAAAAACTTTAAAAATGCAAAATTCCACATTTTTGTAGATAGGAGCTTGAAACTTCTACCGTAGGGTTTTCTGATATGCTGAATCTGATGGTGTGATTTTCGTTAAGATTCTATTACCTTTAGGAGGTGTTTAACCCTATTTTTTTAAATAAGGCAAATTTTCTCAGGCTCGTAACTTTTGATGGGTAAGTCTAAACTTAATGAAACCTATATATTTAAAATCAGCATTAAAATGCAATTCTTTTGATGTAACAAATTGTTATGAAAATTTTGTTTTTTAGAGTTTCGGTTGCTATTGAGCCGGGTCGCTCCTTACTAGAGTTCGTTACCATGAACTGTTTGAAAAGAGCATGAATCTTAGAAGAGTTTCACCTTCCAGTTCAAAAAGATACACGGCTTTTGTAAGGTCCAGTGCCAACTCAATTTCCGGGTGCAGCCGACCAATCCGGCCGACCGGCCGGCCGTGCACGTGAACCGCCGCCGCCTGGCCCGGATGCAGCACTGGGTCGTCTGCCGGCAGGTATTCGACGCAGGCCAGGCCCGCCCAGTCGAGCAGCCGCTCCACCACCCCCTTGAGATCGAAGAAGTCCACCGGCTCGGCAGCCTGGGACCAGTTCACCGGGCTGCGCGGACCGCAGCAGACAGCGCCCACTCGCAGCGATTGCACCAGCGTGTCGCCGGGCTGGAAACACAGGCCAGACTCGAACCCTACAGAATATAACACACCTTCGTCCCCCAGAGACATTTACAAAAAATGGTAGATAATTTGACTGAGTCAAACCTATGATCACACATTTATGTATTTACTAAAAAGACTCAATTTAAAATAAATTTCATTGCCAATGACGGATTTGTTTCGATCATTAGGCCACTTTCAGTTTGAGTTCGTCTTCTAGACGCAAATTAAGCGAGCCAAGAAACTCTTCATTGTTGTCACTAAGACCAGAGCCTTCAGTCCACATATATGAAAAGCCCAAGAACACAGTTGGCCTTAGACTTACAGGAAGTCTTTTCCCTCTAGGATAGCGATTGTAAGTATTAATTTTATTTCAAGCCTGAGGATTAAATATTAGATTCTTATTTATTAGTTCTGATTCGTGTCTTTGGATTTATTGCAATATTCCCCTAAAGCTTCAATTAAATGCCATTAGCCGCTCTTCAAATATTGCAGGTACGCTCTTTTGAAAACAAGGGCTCACATATTGTCCTTTGATTGAGTGCAATACCCCCCAACATTCTCTGGAAGTTTCAACTTAATACCCTTAACTGACCCGAGATATTTCACCTATTGCACGCACCACATTTGACACATCTATGCTCTTTTGACAACCGGGATGCGCATAGCTTTATGTTGGTAAAGTTCAATATTTCTCTCAACATTCTCTGAAAGTTTCCATCGAATCTTTCATTTTCCCTAGAAAATGTCTCGTTTTCAGTTTGCAATCTAGTAATTGTTGCTTTCAATATTGACAGTTCAATTAAAGCAGCAGCAAGTTGAGTTTTAGCTATATCATGATCAGTTAAAGATGCAATGTCGGAAGTCAGTTGCTTCTTTTTGCTTAAAATTTTTTCAAGATCAACATATGACTTGTCCATTTCCTTCAACTTCTTGAGAAGAACATTTTGTTCTTTACCCATTGCCAATAACTGACTCTTTAGATCTGAATCCACAATTTCGAGTTTTCCCATCAGATGGTCATGTTTTTTGTGACTTAATGGAATTGCCTTCTAATAGTTTGTCTTTGTCCCGTATTTTCCAAGCTATTTAAGTCCTGAGTCTGGGATCTTGGAAAAATATGCATATTAAATATAATCTCTTGAAGATACATAAAGTTCTTAAGTTATTTAATGCCCGGGATCTTTTGTCATTAAATTGTGGTTTTTTTTTTATACTCGCAGTGACAATTACGCTTTGGAATATGCATTACTTGTTGAATGATTTTTTTTTCAGGTTTTACAAGACAAATGTTTGACAAGGAAGCCAGAAGAAATCAGTAAATTATTTTTAGAAGAGTTTGGAGCATTACCAAAGGAACTGTTCGAATCTTTTGATGAAGAACCTATTGCTGCGGCTAGTTTAGCTCAGGTGAAATCTTTTGCTGACTAAAGAGTTAAAGCTTTAAGAAAGGAAAATACCTATGTCAGGATGAAAAAAAAAAACAGTTATGACAACAAATTTTGCTTATCATAACAAACAACAACAAGTGTGCATAAATATTTCTGATTAAACAAGAAAACATTTGTGAATTGTTATAAATAATTATAATTTATTTATTTTTTTTATACATTTCTCATCCAACTGCCAAGAAACTCCAAGAAGTTGTCGAGTACGCACTTGTGAAGCTTTTGTATTTGATTCCCCACCTCCTAGGCCCCCTTAATGCTTTTTGCGATGAATTAGAAACCCCCTCAACACAAGTACTTGGCACTTGCTTTTGCTCATTTTCTGGTCCGGTCCCGGATACGCCTGCCAAATTTCAACGTCCTTGCTTACCTGGAAGTGCCTAAAATAGCAAAACCGGGACCGACAGAATTTGAGATTGCTATGTGTCACTTGGTTAATACCAAGTGCCATGAAAATACATATTTAGGATCATCATAAAAAGGTAATTCTTTGATTGAATGTTAGCAATAGGTTGACTCTAATACTTTCGTAATTAACAAGGATCGGTGTTCACTTACCTTTTACTACTATGAAGAATTTGAATTTTTGTTGTTGCTCCTGTGCTTCTACTAAATCATATAGTAAAATTTTTGTGCAAAAATTGAAAAGGGATCATTCAGTCACAAATTTATAGTGGCCGTTGGTTTTGTCCCATCTTTTCAAAAGTTTAAGGTATTTGTGTGCTGGAATTGAGATGCTGTAATTAACTGACCTTAAGCAAGAAAATTCAATCTCCACGGAAGAAAAAAAAATATAAGCCTTCAGTTGAAATCAGCAAGCTTAGTTCTTTTGCTTCACTTGATTTGCAATTCCAGGACGTCTTTAGATATGTGTTTTTCTTCTCTAACCTTTCGCACCTCTCTCTCTCTCTATTTTCTCTCTCTCTCTCTGACACTCTTGTCGCTCGTTCTCTCTCTCTCTCTCTCTCTCTCTCTCTCTCTCTCTCTCTCTCCCTCTCCCCCTCCCCCCCCTCCCCTCCTAAAGGAATTATGTAAATAAAATGGATATACTAGCTTGCTACTTATTCAGTAAAATTATAAAATAGAGGCTTTCCATACTGAATGAGATAGTCTATGCTGGACTAGAATGGTCAAAAATTAACTATAGGCAGAGAAAAAGCAACTGGTAACTGAAAATTCAGGTAAAATATTGTTTTGTCAAAATTTCAATAGATGTTCAAAATTTCAAAATTTCAATAGTCACAATTTCAATCAGATTTGTTTGGTGAAAAGAGGGGTAGTCGGGGGGGGGGGGGCTAGCTGACTCCATCACTGTTGACTTTTCAATCGGAAATAGAACTTCCAGTTTTCAACCAAATGAGCCTCCATTCTGCATGCTGATTTCAAGGAGATCGACTCCCCGGGGTCTGTGAACTTCCCAAACAGCCCGTCATACCAATCTGCAACAATGAGGACTTCAGAAATCTTCACTGGAAGATGACTCAGCACCGACAGAAGAAATATTTTCGTAAAGGATTTGACTGTACCTTGCCTGCCAGGCCGATATGACCTTATCTTGGACATTAGGTCAATGGTGTGTACTATCGCTGATGTTGTTCGCTGGCCAAGCTGCATGTCCTTCTTTTTTTAGTCAGTTTAACATCACAACTTTGTCCCCCTTCCTCATTTTTCAACCAGATGTCTTGGTTGATTGTTGCGGAAGAAATTCAAAAATTTCCTGGGGCAAATTTTCTTGTCAACTAGTTGACAATTTTGATTATTGCTATCAGGATTGACCAAATTATCCAACTAGATGGCAAAAATTGTTGTATTTATCAGGTGAATGGATAGTACCTTTTTATATAAGCCCATATGCTATTTTTTCTCCATTTGCCAAAGGGTGGTATCCTATAGGAAGGTTAATATATCTTCTATAATCACACCCAGTGCAGAAATAAAAACATAACTCTTCAGCTTAGTGAACATAAAAGGGTCAAGGTTTTATACTGCACTCAACAAGTTCACAGGCAGAATAATAGATTAGCCAAATCTTGCTTCAGCCCAAGTTAAATATAAGTCATATCCCCTCCCTCCCCATCACCAAGCCCTTTTTAACCAAATGTATCCGAACAAAACTTTCATATAGCCATTTTGTTCAAAATAGGCCAGCAGTTAAATGATCATAGCTCAGGAGTTGGCAAAGCTCCCTCAGCCCCGGGGCAACGGCTGTAAACTATGCAAGTTATCCACTGTTAACATAAAGGTTTTTATGCAAGGGGTGATCATATAAACTTCGAAGGAGGCTCGTTCAACTGAAAATTCAAAGTTATAATACCCTTTGTAAGAGTCAAAAGTGATCGGAGAGTAACTAGTCCTTCCCCCTCCCACGCCGTCTCTTCCCCAGTTGCATCCGATCAAAGTTTTGATATAGGTTATCGTATTGACGCACTGGTCCTAGAATGTCGTGTGAGGGTTCATTATAGAGGAAATTCAAAGTTCTAGTGTCCTTTTTAAGTGACTGAAAAAATTGGAGGGTGCCTAGGCCCCCTCCCACGCTCAAGTTTTCCCAAGTCACCGGATAAAAATTCTGAGATAGCCATTTTATTCAGCATAGTCGAAAAACCTAACAACTATGTCTTTGGGACGATTTACTCCCCCACAGTCCCCGTGGGAGATGCTGCAAGTTACAAACTTTGACCAGTGTTTACACATAGTAATGGTTATTGGGAAGTGTAAAGACTCTTTCAGGGGGATTTTTTGGTTGGGAGGAGGGGTTGACCTACAGTTCGTTACCACGAACTGTTTGATTAAATAAAAAAAACAAGTTTTTTTAACTGAAAGTAATGAGTAACATTAAAACTTAAAACGAACAGAAATTACTCCTTATATGAAAGGGGCTTTTCCCTCCTCAACGGCCCGTGCTTTACGCTGAAGTTTGACTCTTTCTCTTAACTCTACTTTTTAAAACTGTTGAAAACTTCAGTGTAAATAGAGGGGCGTTGAGGAGGGAACAGCCCCTTTTATATACGGAGTAATTTCTGTTCGCTTTAAGTTTTAATGTCGCTCCTTTCTTTCAGTTAAAAAAAATTGTTTTTTATTTAATTTCTGAACGTTTTTGAATTAATGCTAAACAAAAAGAGAAAAATCATGGGCACTCTAAATTTTTTCAAGCAAAAAGAAGTTCAAGGGTTCATAATTTTTACCCCTCCCCCTCCAAAACAAAGAAATAATAATTTGGTTAGAAAAGTAGATTAATTAAAAAGCTAGAGAAATCAGTATTTGGTTCAAAACACTTCAGAGTCTTATGAATTTTCTGTGGGGTTACTATTGGAAGAGAGTCGTAGTTAAACGGAAAACAAAAAATATGGCCGGTCAGAATTTACTTCAAGCAAAAACAAAGTTCAAACATTTCAGGAAAAAAGTTTTAGCAGGAAATGTTTTACACAAAATATCTTTTTTTTATATTTGTTCCCACCAATATTGGCTACAAAAAGCTTTATTTTCTAAGTATGTTTGTAAGATCTTTAAAAACCTTTCTGACAAAATTCTTAGAGTAGAAAATGAGGTGAGGTGCAGATGAACCATGACATATTTCTATTGAAAAGAACACCATTTCCACATGCTCATTACTTCCTCATAATCTTTACAATTTTTCGTTTAGATTTTTCGTATCTAATAAATCATCGTTGTGGTTTTAAACACCCCTGCCACAAATAGTTGGTTTTGCTTCTTCTTTTTCATTATTTTCATATGTTTCATTTCTAATCCATTCATAATTTTCTGCACATTTTATGTTATAAATTACGTAAATGTCCGTAACACCATCTTTGTAAGTGAGAAAAGGGGATAAAAACCTATATTGAGCAAACTAAAACTTATAAGAATCATGGAGAATCGAATAAGCACTTGAAATACCGCAGATGATGTTGCGCTAAGTTAAAACTAAACGTTTCCTTTTTTTGAGTCTTTATTTTTGAGAGTACATGAGAGAAAAAAAGATATAAAGAGAGAAACAGAGGGGATGGGATAAAGGCATACAGAGAGAGATAGGGGACATGAGTGAAGTTCCCCCTTCTCTAACCTATCTGTTCATTTTATGATAGTTATTCGTTATTATGAATCAAAAGTTATTTTTCTTTTAATTCCTAAGTTCGCGGCAAAGCTTGTTTTGAAATTTTATAAGCGCTATGCCAATACTTTAACTTTCCCACTAAATCTCTAGTTAGTGTAAAAACAACTATTGTAGTTAACCCAGAGGGAGTGACATCAAAGTACTGTCGCTTTTGATGAATGATATGCTTGAAATGCCAGACCTTTGTTTGTTATTTTCAGTGAATGGCAGTAGACTTATTGTAAAGACGCGTGCAGATATTAGCAGCAGATATAAGCTGCACGCACTCTAATTACTTGTGACAAATTTTGTGGCGGAGGTTCTTAAACATATTTGTGCTGTGATATTGTTTCTAAAATCTACTAATATGTTTTGTTACTAACTTAAGATGTAAAGCTGTGAGCCAACGTTGAGTACCAAAGGTTTCTCGACTACGAATGTCGTTGTATCAGGCCTCCAGCAACTGGAATCCTATACATGGCTACACATCTCCAATTCTAGTTTAGTGTTTTCTAACCGAATAATTTTTTTGGTTTTGTTTAGTTTTGACCCAAAAACGACCATAACTTGGTCCTTGACATATTTGAGGTAGAAGACCAATCCCTAAAAAAGAAAATAAGAAATTTTGACTTTACCATTACCCAAAGATTTATTTTTGTATCTCGTTCCTTATTTTCTTCTCTTGTACTCCGTCATAGTACAAATGTACATTAGATAGCTCCTCAAGTCTAGTATGTCATTATCGCTGCATTCCTTAGTGCAGAAAAAAAATGAAAAAAAAAAAACAACAACAAAAAAACATTTGAACAAAGCAAAACAACTTTTATCAGTTTTATTCTGCAATGAGGACGGTCAAGCGGAGGTCCTAACCACAATATTTGTATAATATTTTAATTTTTTCACTGGCTTTTATTGTCCTAGTTTTTTCTCCATTTCGCTAATCTGTGTTTTTTCATGAAGAGCCAGTGTGGTCTCAGAAATTATTTAAAGTAATTTTTCGTTATTCTCCCTTCGTAAATTTAGCAAAACAGAAATAAAAGTAGTTCCAACTTGAAATTATGGTATGCGGTAATCCAAGGAATATGGTAGCTAAACATTCTTGTACGTTACTAAAACTAAGAAGCTGTCTAACGTGCGTTCAGCTGGAGCTGATGATAAGGCTAAAATTGTACCTGCAATCAAATTTAGTTTGGAAGAAGCTTTAGAATATATTCAAAAAGATGAATATGTTGAGGTAACTCCTAATCATTTACGTTTACGTAAGATCTTGTTGAAAGAAGTAGACAGAAAAAGAAGTAAGAATATATAAATACATAAACTAGTTAATGTTTGTATTAAAGAGAACCTAATTTAGGTTCTCTTTTTTTTATTAATAAAATTTTTAAGAATACTTACTACAGAATGGATTGGATATGCTGCAATGGCAACAGTATTGGTGTTTTTTTAATGAGAGCCAGGCTTTTCGTTCAATAGGTCGAACGCCTTCAAATCTAGGCTTCCACAGCCCCTCCCCTGGGGACTGTGGGTGAGTTAGTCAGCCCCAAAGACATGGTTATTATGTTTTTCGACTATGCTGAGGAAAATGGCTATCTCAAAATTTTGATCCGTTGACTTTGGGAAAAAATGACTGTGGGAGGGGGCCTAGGTGCCCTCCAATTTTTTAGGTCACTTAAAAGGGCACTAGAAAACTTAATTTCTGTTAGAATGAGCCCTCCTGCGACATTCTAAGACCACTTGGTCGATACGATCACCCCTGGAAAAAAAACAAACAAATAAACACGCACCCGTCATTGGTTTTCTGTCCTACTCATCAAAAGTTACGAACCTGAGAAAATTTGCCTTATTTTCAAAAAAGGGGTAAACCCCCCTAAAAATCATAGAATCTTAATGAAAATCACACCATCACATTCAGCGTATCAAACAAACACTACTGTAGAGGTTCCAAGCTCCTATCTGTATAAATGTGGAATTTGTGTTTTTTTGCCAGAAGAAAGATCACGGATGCGTGTTTATTTTTTCTTTATTTTTTCTCAGGGGTGATCGTATGGACCCAGTGGTCTAAGAATTTTGCAAGAGTGCTCAGTAAAACGGAAATTAAAAGTTCTAGTGCCGTATTTAACTTATCCCAAAAATTGGAAGGCAACTAGGGTCGGTTTTTTTCTTTTCTTTTCAACAAAAATCGGTTGGTTTGAAAGGTTATGTTCATCCACGCCATCTACATTATATAGCACCGGTCTTTTAGCTGGTCTCCTGCTTGGAATCACACTGTCAGTGGCATCCTCTGGTCTCAATTGCTCTAATCGCTTCATGGTTAGCTTTGCTTGGCTAATTTTTGCTGTTCCATTTAACAGGCTTAAAAAAGACAAATCACTGGCGGATCTCTTCGTCTGTCGCCGTTTTCTTTTCTTCTCACTGAAACTTCTCGAAATATCCGCAATTTTCACAGGCTTTATGGTACTTAATTCCTCTGTTTCTTCTGATAGAAGCTGCGCTGCTTCTCCAGAGACATCTGATAAACATGTTGCTAGCCATATGGTTCAACATAGTTGGAAGGTTCAATTACTATAGCTCTTGGGATGAAATGATGCCCACAGCTGCCCATTACTTATATATAGTGCTTGTTCTTAGGAACTATATAGAATTTGGAAGGGGATTACTGTGGAAAGATTTTTCACGGAAAGAATTTTCCTTGGGAAGGGGAGTCCCCAAGGAAAGTTCCGGATTCATGTACGGAATTGTTTTTATTTGGCTTACTTTCTCTTGGGACGGTAAATTTTACAGGCGAAGGGTATGTTCCAGGGGAATTGTCCGGGAGAATTTTTCAGCGGAGATAGAACTGTCTGGGCTATAGCCAAGAATTATCTAGTTTTTTAAAAAAAAATACCCAAATAAACCCCCATTACTCACTTAGACAGACGAATTTTCAAATATTTTTCTTTCCTTTGAACTATTTGGGAAAAAAACTGTTCCAGCGTAAAGCCTAATCTGTCCTTCTTCAAAATCGTGAAAATTTTAGATACTTCGATTTATTTAGGACATAACAATTTATGACGGAATTAAGGCAAACGTTTTTTCAGCATGTTTGTGCTTCAGCGTCCGAAAACTATTCTTTTTCTGATTAAATAAAAAAACGTTTTTTTTAACCGAAAGTAAGGAGCAGCATTAAAACTTGAAACGAACAAAAATTACTCCACCGGAAATCTTGGAAAATGGTTAGAGTGGAGAGATCAGGATGAATCTTTGTGGGAAGAATAAGCACAAGTCTTAGATACTTGATTGACATAACCGGGCTGAATCTCCTCTCTTTGGGGGAGTTGGAGGGGATGTTAATCCGGAAAAAAATTAGGTATATTTGACTTACGAACGGGTGACTGTTCGTGAGGTATTTTTAAATTTGATATTTAGAAGGAACTCATGTCTCAGAGATCTTATATTAAATCCCGACCAGATATGGTGACATTGGGGGGAGTTGGAGGGGGAAATCCGAAATCTTGGAAAAGGCTTAGAGTGGAGAGATCAAGAGGAAACTTGGTGGGTGGGGGGCTTCTGCTTATTTTTTCCACCAAGTTTCATCCCGATCCCTCCACTCTCAGCGTTTTCCAAGAGTTTAGGTCCCCCCCTTCAAACTCCCCTCAATGTCACCAGATCTGATCGAGATTTAAAATGAGAGCTTTGAGACACGATAAAATTCTAAATATCAATTTTCATTGAGATCCGATCACCAGTTCGTAAGTTAAAATACCTTATTTTTTCTAATTTTTTAGAATTAGCCCCCACCCCCAACTACCCCAAAGAGAGCGGATCCGTTTCTGTTATTTCAATCACGTATCTAGGACTTGTCTTATTTTTCCCACCAAGTTCCGTCCCGATCCTTCCACTCCATGCGTTTGGCAAAAAATGCATATTCAATATTTTTTAAGATAAGAGCTTGAAATCTCTACATTAGGGTTCTCTGATACGCTGAATAGGATGATGTGATTTTCATTAAGAATCTATAGCTTTTGAATTATGATTCAATGACTTTAATCAGTTTCCTTCTTTTTTTTTGAAAATGAGGAATATTTTCAAAGGCTCGTGACTCATGATATGTAAAATTAACATTAATAAATTTATATATTTTCAGTTAGTATAATAAGCGAATTCTTTTAATATATATATTAGTGTCAAACTTCCGTGTTTTTAGAGTTTCGTTCACTGTTGAGCCGGGTTGCTCCTCACTCATAATTCGAATGGCATGAAAAGATTGCATTCATGTTGCCTCAGACTAAGACTATATAGAAGGAGGGAGTTCAAAAGTATTTCCTTTAGGTTGCTAAATTAACCGTTGGGGTACATGAGCACTGCGAGGAGGGGAATGGTCATGGATGGAGCAATTTCAGAAGTCAGTATGACTCTCTTCTATGCTGAATACCTCTCGGCAGGCATCGTAAGGTCTTAAAATTGGAATCAGCAGTAATTCTATTCCGGGAGCAACCAGGGGCGTATCCGGGATTTTTGTTCGGTGGGGCGGGCAAAAGAACTGCTCGGACTATAAATTTTGGAATGAACTCTACCCAAACCTGGAATCAACCAGGGTATGGCCTTTTTGCAGTTGGCTGGCGCGACGCATCCGACACGGTCAGGGTTGCAGCCAATCGCGGCAGCGGCTGGTTCATCCTCCCCGACGTCCCCGCGAGCGCTGGCGGAATCGGTCTCACGATCAATGGCTCGTCCAGCCAGCTGATCGCATCGTGGGCGCAAGGCGACGCGATCATGGTCAGTCGCTACCTCGGGGCCGCGTGGACCACACCTGTGACCGTGGTCGGGAGGCCGCGCTTCTTCCGCTGGGACCTCCATGTCCGAGGTCCGGACGCCACGCTGTCTTGGATCACACCCTCGGGCGAAGCCTGGATCAGCGAGCTCGTAGGTGGCGTCTGGCAACAACCCGCATCCAAAATTCGAACTTCAGCGTAAGTAATGAGGTCTTGACGGGGAAGAGACACTACCCATATGCTTAATAATTTTTGTTCGTTTGAAGTTTTAATTTTGCTCCTTACTTTCAATTGAAAAAAAAGCCTTTTTTTTATTTATTTCTAAAAAAGCTGCAATTTGAGTTTGAAACTTTAAATTTTCAAAAGTTACTTTCGAGATTAGAAAATTCTTGAAGTCAATTCAAAATGAATTCTCTTTTGTACAATTTATTTTCACAATCAATGGACTAGTTTTTGCAAAAGAATACTATTGCAAAATTACAAAAATGCTGTCGAATTCTTTGTTATGACGAGTCTAATCATACCTAAGACAAAGGATCCCGAATCCAGCACACCAACCAACTCGGCCAATCTCAGCTGTGTTTGACCAAAGATCTGATCTAAAGCCTACATTGTTTTATCAGTTGCGCAATTGATCTGATGTATTGATAATAAGATATCATAAATAGAAAATGATTTATTAAATTTATAATTTAATAATTATAATTTATAATTCAAATTTATGATTTATAAATTTTATTAAATTATAAATTTATAAATATGATAAACATCATGATATGAGTGTGAAGGATTGAAAGAGAGAATATTTTAGGACAGAGACAGACAATGCTAAAATATTTCCGTGAAAAAGATAGTTAAATCAAAAAAGAGTTTTAACTCTGTTTGCTTTTAATTGACATTGTTTTCTTTTTTTTTATTGGTTAGTCAAAATAATATTTGAAAAAAAGACAGAAAAAAATCAGTTTATCACCTTATTTATGTTTTTAAACAAATTTTAATAATTTGTTTACCATAGAACTTTGGATTGATGGGTAAGGGGAATTTTATTCTAAATAATGAGTTTGAAAATCTGCATTGTTTTTGGCCTTCTGTAGGGTTGTTTTAGGGCTATATTTTGTTTTAACTGCTTGCCTATTTCAACAAATAAATTTTGAGTCTTTTGATTTAGTCCAACGTCCTGCTCAAAATTTTCCTCAACATTGCCTGAAAGTCTTGACTCAGTACCACTTAAAAAAAAAGGGTAAATTTTAAATATTTGAAAAAAACTAGGAGTGATGGTTTTTTTCGTATTTGGTTGAACTCCTTTACTTATTCCAAAAAATAAGTATAAATAACTCCTAAATATTAATTTTAAAAAAGATATTCAAAAGTGTATTATTCTACTTCTTTGCAAGAAAAAAAAACTGTGCTTTTAGGTTAAAGATATTAGTCTGTTTTACTTTAATTGTATCTTGCATATTTTTGCACTTGAAATAGTTATTCTCGATCAATTTGTCGTTACCATAATCATCTATTGGTATTATTATAAGACTAAGCTTACTCTTACTAATTTGTTTTAAAAAATCGAATATTTCAAGGAAATACGGATATCCGTTTGACGTCCACTCCTATGGCTGTTTTCTTGGGCATCTTAACTTAGTAAGTTTAAGCACTATAGCCATATTCTGAGTTGACCTAAAACACCTAAGAATTTAAATTTAATTACTTTGATAAATTTAATATATTGTCATCAATATCTGCCATATTATTCAGATATTTGTTATTCCCTTCCTAGTTTCTTCAATTTTTCGCGAAATGCGCCTTTTCGCTTCGTAATTAATCTGACTGCCTACGGGTCAACCTCCACAAGTCTCGAGTTCTTAGTTTTCCCTATTAATTACCTTCCTTTTTCGTGGTTTCGACTTTGTAAATTGTGTCCCCCGAGACCTTCGTAAACCCTTCCAACGTCCGGACTCGCGCGGGTCCGCGGGGAATCAGGACCCGCTCCAGCAGACGGACGATCGGGAGGGGCTTGCCCGCCAGCGGGCCCGACTCGACGTCTTTGCCCGCCTTGAGCGCCTTGTAGGCGGAGCCCACGACGTCGAGGGTCCCGGTCTGAAACGGCTTGCCCGTGAGGAGCTGGAACAGGATGCGCCCGACCGAGTAGACCTCGGCGAACTCGGAGGCGAGCCGCGACAGCCGCGCCTCGGTCTCGTCGGGGGGCTCGAGGTCGGTCGTCGCCAGCTCGTCGGGGTCCATGCCCGAGCGCTCAGCGAGGTCGCGAAAGGCGAGGGGGATGTGGGGTTAAATTAACCTAACCTTACCCTCATCCCTTCTAGCTTGCAAATATATAGCCCAAAGCGTACTTATGGGTTATATAATAAATACTATAGAATTTCGATCGCGGATGATGCGAACATGACACAAGAAACTGATCAAGCAACTTCTTTATACCACAAAATTAGCTTTGGCTTGGTTGGAAAATAAATTGTAGCTATGTCTTATTTAAGTATTTAGTTGGTATTTTGGTTTGGTTAGGTCAGGTCACGAACTTAATATATGATATGCCCCCCTCCTAATCAAACATTTAGCCCAAATTTGTTTCTAAACTATTATAGTTTCATCATATTTTGTTTGAGGGGGACAAGATCTTGTTGGTTGTCAAACAAGATCATTGCCCAATATAAAACTAATGGTTGATGGTCATCTTGGATGCTGCAATGCCCACAACAGATTGATGCCCCGCTTGGCAATACAGAACCTAAGGATCAATCCTGCTGCTACAAGGGTGGGGGACAAGGCTGCTCCTTGTCCCTATAAGAAAGACCCAGGAACAAAAACATTGGTGTGGTGCCAATTGTGTAAGCAATGGCTCTGGAGGATCTTTATCTTTTTTTGTTGATGGTCTGCTACTAGGAATAAAACCCAATTTCACATACTAAAATAGCTGACATAATTGTATAAAAAAATGCAAAAAATTTCTACCGTAAAAATCTCCCTGAAAAGTTCAGCCCGTGGAAACTTCCCTCTCCATGAAAAATTATCCCCGTGCAAAGTTTGCCCCGCAGAAAATTCGTCCTCTCCTCCTTACCTGAAAATGTATGCATACTTCCCAATTGCAAATAAAACAATGGGTAAATTTTATAGCTTAACAACTTTCCCCAGGAGATGTAAGGGCTGATTTTATCTCTAAGGACATAGTTATTGGGCCTTTCAATTATTCTTAAGGAAAAATCTATCTCAAATTTTTTTAAAATAATTTTTGAAAAAAAAAAACCTGAAAAAAAATAAAAAAAAAAGAAACAGATAAACGCGCAATCGTGCTCTTTCTTCTTGCCCGCCAGGCCCCGCCGCGGCGGGTTTTTTTATGGGAGAAACGCATGCCATCGACTCGAAGGGGCCCGGACGGGCTGACGGATTTTGAACGGGACATCTGCCACGCCGTGGATCGCGGTCTTGTCGATCATGAAGCCTACCGCGCCGTCCGGCCGCAATCGCAGGTCGCCGACGAGGCCGCGCGCCACTATGCGTGCAAGATACGCCACCGGCCGCACTGCCGCGCCTACCTAAAGGAGCTGCAGGCAAAGACGCTGGCCCGCCATGCGCACCGCAAGGACAAAGTCATTGAGGAACTGGTGCTTCTTGCCTTCTCCGACGTCTGCGACTTCATGACCTCGGGGCCTAAACTGTCTAGTTCCGTGCGGTTTTAGCTGCTTTTTCCCTCCCGTTTCTTTTTTTTTTAATTTGTCGCCAGCTGCTGCGAAAAATTTTATAACCGCCTAAGGAGGTCTTTTTCATAAAAAATAGAATTCCCAACTTGTTCTAAACTTTTAAAATGTCTGTGGTTGTGTTCCACTTTAACTAATTCAAACAATCATATTTTGTTTTCAATGTCCTTGGTACTTCAGGTTTAATAAGGAAAAGTAATCATCACGGGACATAGATTAAGATCTTCCCTATGAATTCAATTGATCATCTTGGGAGCATGATTCTTTACATTTTTCTAAAAGTTAGTTTACAATTGTTTTTCACTAAATTTGGACAAGTTTTTAAATTTCCAGCCATGTTCATGCCACCATGCCTCTCAAATTGAGCTAGATCTACTTTCGCTGTATGTCGCATCTGCAGCGCACAAGCCTCTTATAATAGAAAACCAAATTGTTCAAGGGATAATAAAATACTTTACAATAGAAATAAAATTGTAGTTATTATTTAGACACAAAATCAGTTCCAGTAGCGAAATCAAACCATAAATAGTTGAAGTATATTAGCCGTAAAGTTGCTGGACAAATTTATCACAAAATCAATTTAGCGGCACATCCGTCACGGACTACTGAAGTTGAAATTGAGCCGGCTTCATATGAGCAAATGTACTTTTAAGTTGTTTAAAAGACACCTCGGTCCCCCCCCCCCCCCCAAAAAAAAAAAAAAATATTTCGAACTAAATCAAACTAAAATTGTAGTTGTGTGTACCTATGTTCATTGACTGTTGTAATTTACAAGATAGTCACGTTCTTATATGTCTTTTCTGTTTAAATTTTTGTTGGCAACCTTTAATTTTGAAAGGGATTGAGAAGTCTATGAAGAATTTTTAGAATATAGAAAATAAATTGGCCAATATAATTCGTTTCAAGCCCAACTACAGTTTGAAATATTCTTTTTAACGACATGTATCATTATCAGTCACGGGTTCTAGCATTGTTGGAAAAGTTACGCAATTAGAATCGTGTCTACTTCAATGTTTGCTGACAATGTTGTCATTTTTGATTGATTTTAATACTCACAATGGAGTTTTTGACTTATAAAAAGTTTGAAATTAATATGATAATGTCAAATATGTTAATTTTCTTTTTTAATGATGTAGGTGTGCTTGACAAAAATTTCTATATCGAACTCACTTTCCTATAATTTCTATTGTTTGCATCTTACTCATTTAGTTATTGTCCTTTTTCCTCTTCCTCAAAATCAGGAATGCATATAGTAAGCCCAATTACAAAAATACTTCAATAAATGCAAAAAAGCAAAGTAGCGAATAGGGATTACGTCCTATTATTTAGAAATATTCTTTAATTTTTTTCTGTTAGAAACAGCCCTCTCGCGACATTGTAGGATCCTTTTTATACAATCCTAATAAGGGGGGAATCAATGCCAGGTTTGCTTCTCACTCAATTGGACTATCTGTCTTGGATTTTTCTACAATTAGCCATGGCATGATGCCCACAACTATTCCATTTTAGTTTTTCCATTTTTAGTTCCAAAACTAGTTTTTTTTTAAACTGAAAGTAAGGAGCGACATCAAAACTTAAAACGAACAGAAATTACTCCGTGTATAAAAGGGGCTGTTCCCTTCTCAACGCCCCACTCTTTACGCTAAAGTCCTTACTTTCATTAAAAAAAAATTGTTTTTTAATTTAATTTCTGATCTCACTCCGACCAATTTTTCCCAAACTCCTCAATAGCTAGCGTAGAGCGTTTAAGTTCCCATATGCTCCGTTTTCGGCGGCTGTGCGAGATTTGTGCGAGTTTTGATCCTGAGCACACATGCTCGCGTCGTTCGCATATCTTTTCGGCCTCAGCGATGAGTTTGGCAATGTCGGGAGCCGAATCGTGGATCGTGATCCATTCAGACTTATGGCTCTGTAGTTCCTGACGGTCTTCAAAACCCACGCCTGCCGCTCGTAGCCGGTGGCCAAAGGTAATTCGAAGATCATGGACCCTTACATTCGGTAATCCAGCTCTGACTCTGGCGCATTTCCAGGCTGACTTGAGTTTTGGCACCTTCAGGATAATAGACAGATGCATTTGCCAGGCACGAAAACTTCTTTGGCAGTTGGAAAGGCTTAAATTCAGCCCATACTACTTAATGGCAAGAGTCACTGGGGGCTCTTAGTAGTTTGGACAGGAGGTCGTTATGAAAATACAGTCCAACACCACCACCTTTGCGGCTTAGGCCTGTGTCACAGTGGTTGTAAACCCGTTAAAATACTCTATCGTAAAATGGCGGGAATAACAATTCTGGAACCTTATTGAACCGTAATGGATTAAAAGGTTCTAACGAATTTTCCAGCAATTCACTATTGTGCTTAAGCATGATTTTCTGTTTCTTGTCCAACCTTCTGTTAGCATTCCTGAATCACCTTAAAATCTAGAATTTTGTTCTCAAGAGACGGCTTTTTTTTAAATGTCTATATAAGATTTAGACTACTAATGGATGCTTTCTACTGCTTTGCTTTCTACTGCTTTGCTTTCTTTGCTTTCTACTGGGTTGCTACTATCGCTGCAAACATGATTTTTTAATGTGCACGCAGCTGCAGATATGCAGCTGCATATCTGCAGTTCCGTTTTCAGTTCCTTGACTCCTTGGCATTTTAACATTGAAAGTGAAGTGTTGACCTTCATAAATAAGGATTGTCCCTATCGTTGAATGCAGGGGAAAAAAATATCCACAGGGAAAAACAAACAGATACAGGGGACGGTAAAGAGCAATATCAAAATTAAAAAGCGCATTAACACTGCCTCTGGGTGGTTTAAGAGCCTAGCCTTTGAGGCAAATCCTATTTAATTTTTGATTCTGAACATTTTTTGGGGACTTAGAACTTTTTTCCAATTCTATTTTAGAATTATTTTAGGACATAGATCTTTAAATGTCACTGCAACTACTTATAACGAAAAAATCCGGTTGATATTTTTTTTGTACATGAAATGATAGTAAATTTGTGTATGGTCTATTAAAATCTTATGAAGCATTTCAACAGTACCTTTAACCACAGGAGTGTTCTATGAAATATTCATCTAGTGAAATTGTTTGCAAAACTCATAAAATTTAAATCAAAGGAACTTTGAAATACTGAATAAAAGATATGGTTTATAACTTAATTATGTTGCACAGCAACTCAACTACATTAGTAGCTCTTCTTTAACACGATCATAATTTGTACCACAGTAGTATTAAGAATAGAAATTCAAGATACGTGTCTTCTATAAACTATATTCTTCAATAAAATAATCTGCAGAGGTTTATAATTAAAAAAGACGTACATTTTTGTTCACAACGTTCAAATATTCTGATTGTGACTGCAACGTCTTCTTTTATATGGCAAAATAATTCAAGAAACTTGCCTTCTATAAACTTAAATGAAGGAGGATAAAATAATCTGCTGAGCTTAGCCATAGAGGAGGAATTAAATATGATACTATTAGAGCAGTTGAGTACGCAGAAACTTTTTTGGGGAGAAGGGGGTAAACACTAAAACGGTTATTTGATAGTTTAAATGAGAAGTGCCATTTTCAAGAAAATGTAGGATGAGAAGGGGGCTTTAGGCCTCTCCTTACGTGTGTTTTGCGCTGGAAATAAATTACTGATATTGAAAAAGCAACCAACACAAGTACCTTACTGGTAGTTAGTGTTTGAAAAGCTATCATAAGAGTACTAACTAGTACCAGAAATAATTAAGTTTATCTGATATTCGTTCAATTACTAAATTATGAAAATAATATTGGGTTCCAAAATTGTTTGAAAAAAGGCGAAAAATATTTAAGAAGGTATTGGTTTTATCGATTAAGATTTATTGCAATAAATTATCAAACGAATAATGAATTTACGTTTTCTTGTAACAAAAGGATGGCAGGTGGCAATTTATTTTTTGGGATTTTCAAATTTCTGTAAGAGGTATACTAAAGAAGAGTCGCAAGAACTTGTAGACGAGAAATACAAAAGACATGCGAGATTTTACGGTCGTTTATTGTATTTTATCAAATAAAAAAAAAATAATTCAAATGAAAATAAAGGAGCTGGTAATTAAAAAAAAAAATGCCCAGATATTATATATACGAGAATTTAAGAAAACAAAACATGAGTTTTTTTACTTAATTTTAAGAAACTAATAAGCTGAAATTTAAACAAGGCAATCTTAATTGTACACTGAGAAACAAAATAAAAACTTTTTTTTGGCAAAGGGATAATGACACCATGTTCTTTTAAGCGCTCTCATGTCCACTCTTAATTCGGTCTTAAATTTAACGTTAAAACGCTAAACTTAAAAACGTAAAACGTTAACGTTAAAACTCAAATTTAAACGGCTTTTTCAGGTTAGAAAAGAGATAAAATTGCTGGATAAGATATTCTCAAACATTAGCCCGAATATTTTTTGTATTTTCAAATCTTAAGCAAACTCTGTGGATCGTGTAAGATCATTTCAAGATTTTCAAGATAGAAGACAATAATCCAATAACTGCTAGACCAATACCCAGATAGAACGGATAAGGAGTGATACCAAAATTATCGGCAATGTATCCTGTTAAGAATGCCACAATACCCACAGCAAAATAGCCGGCGAATTCGTTGAGTCCCATAGCGAGACCACGATTCTTTTCACCTACGAGGTCAATTTTCATTACAATGGTACTACTCCATGTAAACCCTTGACTTATTCCAAGTAAAATATTAGCAAATATGACCCAGTTCCAATGAGAGGCATAGATTAATATGAACGGAATTGGAAGCGCAATAATCCATCCAAAAATGAGCAGATTTTTGCGTCCGTATTTATTGGCGAGCTTTTTGAAAAGCTGATCTTCCAAGAAATAAATAGAGAGCAACCATGGGGACAACCAGTTTGGATTTCACGAAGGTTTAGGTTTTGCAAAACGCACACGCAACTTTTTGGGCTATTTTAAACCGCTTTAGGATGCTGAAAAAGAACCTGTATGTGTGTGCAATCGACATTGCAAAGGCGTTCGATTCCATTATCCGTTCACACGCTCTTCTTTCGCTATTGAGAAGTGGAATAAATCCTTTTCTCTGCCATCTATTGGAATTGGTACGCTAATGCGTTCATACGGGTGCGGCTAGGTAGCCATCTTAGCAAATCTATCACGCACATGTGGGAAACCAGGCTCTGTGATAGAGTAAAATGAAAGACTTTGATCTTACTATACTTTATTTGAAAAAAAAAAACGACTCGGAGACTCTAGCATTGGCCTTAGTAAAGAGCCATGAGGCTCCGATATATTTTTTTACAGATCCACTGCATATGAAAAGGCTGGTTGTAGAAACTTCGGATGGGACTCAGCTGATTGGAAATTGAAAGTTCTAGTGTTCTTTTTAATATTCAAAAGTGATCGGAGAACAACCAGCTCCCCTCCCTGGTACTTTTTAGTCCTCCTTCCAAAGGCATCAGATCAAAATTTTGAGACAGCCATTTTGCTCAATATAGGCTGAATGAAACAATTGGAAACAGAGCATCTGGGGAAATCATGGGAGGATAAATAATTTGTTAAGTTTGATTTCCTTGGCACTTCACTTTCAATTTGGCCGCTTTAATTCAGTAAAATTCATTTTCAACTATAAAATTTAGTTTTCTGGTAATAATAGCAGGTATCGACTTCCTTTATTTATTTCTAAGAGATTAAGATTGTTTTTAAGGTACCAGATTTTCATAACTGCTAATGAATTTAGGCTTCGCGAGTTAAAGCTTGATCGTATTTCTAAAAGAAGGCTGCAGAGAATTTTATTGGGTTGCCAGAGCAACACTTTGGTTTGTCGTTTTTTTTTTTTTTATTTTTTTTTTTTTTTCATTGCCCTTCCCCCCCATTTCATTCATTAACCATTCACATCATCCCTGAATATGAGGCGGGTTTCCAAGCGAACCATTCGACGATAGACCAAGTTTTGTCATCCGTCAAGCAATGGAGAATGCCTTGAATACAGTCAGGACCTCTATCAACTCTTTATTGGCTTCAAACAAGCTTTCGAATTAATTTGGAGGGCCTTTGGCATATACTACTGCATCACGGCGTCTCGTCAAATATCGTATCACTCATTCGCAACATGTATGAGCGGTTCAGAAGGCAAGTACAAACGGTTGAGGGAGCGACCAAAGAATTCCAAACTTCTGTTAGTGTTTTGCAAGGATGTATCCTCCCACCTCACATGTTTAATCTTTTCTCCATTTGTAGCCTTTTCATATCCTTTTGTACAGATTTTTTGGATCTATTTGTGCAGTTTTGTCATATTGAATTTTATAGTCTTGTCATTTCCATTTGTATAGTCTTTTCACATACATTTGTATAGTCCTATTACGTCTATTTGAATAGTCTTGTCACATCTTTTTCTATAGTCTTGTCATATCCATGTCTATAGATTTGTCAAATCCATTTGCTTAGTTTTGTCAAATCTATTTGTATAGTTTTGTCACATCCATTTGTATAGTTTTGCCATATCCAATTGCTCTCTATTCATTTGTATAGTTTTGTCTCATTCATTTGTATAGTTGTGTCACATCCATTTATATAGCTAATATGGCGCGTAACGACTTGCGCGCGCGGGGGGGCTTGGGGGCTTCGCGAAGCGCCGCCACCAACTAGGTGTTGGGGTGGCGCGAAGCGCCACCCCAACAGCTAGTAGATTTATATACGTAAGCATATAGTCTAAATTTTTCCTTACTTTTTTATTTGCTTTTTCTTTTTTCCCATTTATCACCTGTGGCATGTCGTCGTTACATACTGATGGCGCTAACGTTATTATGATCATAATGTAGGTTTTATTTTTTACGGTATCTATTGTAATGACCTATGGTTATGATGTCATTCATTATCTTGTATATGAAAATGCAGTTTTTCACAAGAAATTGTTTTTATTTTTTTATTATCTTTCTTTCCAGGAGTAATTGTATTCATCTAGTTATCACTTTGAAAAAGACTAATTTTTTACAGTTATGAAGCAAAAAAAATGTCAAATATATTGGTTTTGGTATTAAAAATTAAATTGAACATGTTGAATTAAAAAAACTTTGTTTAGAGAGAAATTGTTACGAGTATGAGGGGATTCCCCCCCCCTCAATGCCTCGCTCTTCACGCTGAAGTGTTTCAGCTCTTTGAAAAAAGTTACTTATTGTTCTAATAAAACAAACTTTGTGTTTCAGGAGTTATATTTAAAGAATTGGGACAAATTTAAACTTAAGCGTAAACAGCAAGGTGTTGAGGAAGTGGCTCTCACAGCCAATATCTCTACTTTGAGTGATAAATAGAGATATTTACAGAAAAAAAGTGGGGACCGAAAGTGCTGCCATCTGTTGTTTCTACCCATTTCTGTTCGTGATTTCAACTGAGTTTATCATTCGGTTTTTCGCACTTGGGATTGCGATAGAGAAATGGTATCAGATGTGCCGCTTAAACTTTAAAAGTTCTCTCATTGCTAAAGAAATTAGAGTTTATCCTTTGCTCCTCTAAGTGATGACGTTGGAAATTTGACTTACGGCAAAAAAGTCAACTAAAAAAAATTCTATCAACTTTTGAACTAAGATAGATAGAATTTTTTGACGACGGTCGATAGCTCTTGGTGATTTTGTCTCTCTCTCTCTCTCACTATGCCTCTGTGTCTGAGGGGCTATTTACTTGTCTCTCTCAGTATGCCCGTGTTTCTGAGTGGACGTTTTCATGTTTTCTTGTCTGTCTTTGCGTATTTGTGTTTCTGACACTGTGTATTTGTAGGTGTTTGACTCTGTGTGTTTGTAGGTATTTTTGTCTCTCTCTCTCTCTCCCTATACCTATGTCTTTGAGAGACTTTTTGCTTGTCTCTCTCACTATGCCTGTGTGTCTGAGTGGTTTGTTTGCATGTTTCCATGTCCGTCTTTGTGTGTTTGTGTATCTGATTCTGTGGGTTTGTAGATGTGGCCGCGTTTCTCTCGGCAGTTTTCTAAATTCTTAAAAAGTAGAAAATTATGGCAATTTAAAGTGTCAAGTATATAGCATTACTTACTCTTGTGTCAAGTCTAAATTGGCTCAACTCGTCAGGAATTTGTGGAGCGATTTATTGAGCAATATATTTCCATAGATAAAGCTGTCATATCTAGATATCATCCCTAAATATTTGTTTCTGATTTGGTAGAGAATATTTTTGTTTAAACCTTTCGTTTTATGTAACTTGATGAAGCCATACCTATTTCTATTGATAAAGGTTTAATGTAATGGGCAGCAGAAGCCATAGAAATAGTAATAATAATCAAAGATCTGCATTTTTTAGGTTTAGCAATTATCAGTAGCATGAGCCCTCTTTCGACGTTCTAGGCCCATTGGGTCAATAAAATCACCCCTGGAGAAAAACACAAAAAAAAAACACGCACCCGTGATCTTTCTTCTGGCAAAAATTACAAAATTCCACATTTTTTCCAGGTAGAAGATCTACAGTAGGGTTCGTTGATACGCTGGATCTGATAGTGTAACTTTCATTAATATTCTATGACTTCTAGGGGTTCTTTCCTCCTTTTTTGAAAATCTGACAAATTTTCTCAGGCTCGTAACTTTTGATGGGTAAGACTAAATGAAACTTATGTATTTGGAATCAGTACATATAAGCCTACTCTTTTGATATATCTATTGGTTTACTGATCCAGAGACTTCCTAAATTAAAAATTTTGGACCCTTCTTGAATTCCTCAAAATGAAAAATGTGTTCTCTGAAGTCTCCCCGAAAATAACGTTCAAAAATACTTAAATGTTGGCAGGGAATACGGCTCTTTAATATTCGTAAACGTTAATTTTGGGAAGAACCCAAGTTCCTTTTGATAAAATTCGGGAAAACCCTGAAAAATTTGAAAAAAAACGTTTAAGAAAATAAAGAGTTCTAGTTTCCTTTTTAAGTAACCAAAAATTGAAAACTAACCCTCCTCCCCCATCCCTTTTTTATCATAATCATCCAATCAAAACTATGAGAAATCCATTTAGCCAAAGAATTCCGGATGGGGGAGTGCACCCTCATCATTTTTTAAAATTCCCTTCGCCAAACGGAGCTCGGTCTCCCAGTGTTGCATGTAAAACTGATATCAATAGATAAAGATTATTGGCTGGTACTGCTTATTTGTGAGAGTAAAATTTCCAATCTGTGAGGGAAATATACACATATACTATTTTCTCTAAATATCCTTCGCCAGGCGAAGCTCGTTCTCCTAGTGCTGCATTTTAAAACTGATATCAGTAGATAAGAAGTATGGACTGGTACTGCTTATTTGTGAGCATAAAATTTCCGATTTGTGAGGAAAATGTGCATATATTGTTCAGATTCATTTTATTCCACTTGCAGCCGGGATGGGTCTACAGGCTAAAGTATGTCCCAAGAAGGTGTTTTGAAGTATCTACCTACTCCCTTTCCTTCTAGAGGGTCCTGACCTTTAAAATATATGTGTAATAAAAGTGAAACCTTGCAAAAAAGATCTTTTGCTTGAATGAAGTACAACAAAATTGTTTCCAGCTTCACAACTTTGCTCAATCCCTATTTATAAGGTTTTAAAGATATACAAATACATTTCCTAAATTTTGATAAAAAAAAAACAAAAAAAAAACATTGATTATGGCTGAGAATTCTATTCAAATAACAAGAATCGCATTTTCAGAACTAAAGGCAGAGAAAAATCAACTGGTAACTGAAAATTCTCACGCTCGGGTATGGTTTCCAAATGACATCTTAAGAAGGTCACTCTAGAGAGTGATTTCCCAATGTGGGGTGCCGGTCCCACCAGTGGGTCATTGTAATGTTTTGTGGGTCGTGGGTAGGACGTCAAATCTTTTTCTGACCATACTATAAAAGCTTAGTTTTGAAAAAAAAGTCGTGTGAATGACGTCACATTCAAATGCATTTAAAGAGGTAAAAATATCTGTGATAGTATTGCAATTACATTATGCATTGTATAAAAGGTATTGTGTTCAGATAATATTTTTCATTTCTATAGTATAAAATATTCCTACAGGACAACCCAAAAAAGATACCAAGCTAATGGCCAACTTTGAGCTTCAAAATTGAAGTTAGGGTAGCCTTCTGTCTCTCAATTCTCTAGAGACCGTCGATTGTCAGAAACCTCTCAAATTGCACTTATTCATTGGCGGAAATAGCAGGTTAATTATACCAGCTTGTCAATTTGGTCTTTAGGGGGATCTGAAACGATTCTTTCTGGCAAAAAACTTATAAAAATTTCAGGTAGCTGAAAACATTCTATGGGACTGTTCGAAAACAGGAAAATATATCGAAAAATGGTTGCAATCACCTTACAGGTTATTGTCTTCTGCTCATGATAGTACCGATTTTATTGTAAAAGCAATTTCCTTGATTAAAGGCGCTTTTCCTATGTCAATTAGTACGATAACGTAGTAGTTCTTGGAAGTTTCCTTCATTAGAAAGCGGCATGTCATCAAAGTTTAACCTGCCATCATGCTGCCAAAGTTGCCAAAGTTTAAGCTGCCAAGTGGAATATTCTGCCTTCCTAGAAATATTCTGCCTTCCGGGTGAGATGCATTTTATTTTGTATTTTACTTGTATTTTAAGTGATTGTATCCACTCCTCATCCTCGCCATTCACTGACCAATCGTCTGGTTTTACTTTTAAATCGTATGTACGATCTTTTCTTAGGATATCCAAACTATATTTCAGATTACAATCACAAATAGTAACTTCATACTTTCCCTCAAATTTGATAGCTGAGTAGCTTCTTTGGAATTGACCGATAATTCAGATCCCAATACTTATGTTAATGAGATTTTATCCTTTAACTCAGGCGACAAATCAGTCGTCGGTATATTATTTACCAATACCGGTTAGGGGTGTTAAGAAAAATTAATCACTCCCTTTTTACGTGTTTTTTTAAATTATTTTTGAACCATTCGAGGCCATTTGGGTCTTCTATAGCTTCAAGAATAATCGTGTAAAGCAGTTCTTTGAAAAATTGGATTTTAGCCTTTTTATAAGCAGTAATGCGATTACCTTTTTTGTAAATTAAAATCAACATGGAAGTAATCATGGTGCAATACAACATTACTTTGATAGCGTTGAGATCTGGCAAAAATAGCAAAATTCCACGTTTTTACAGATAGGAGCTTGAAACTTCTGCGGTAGGGTTCTCTAGTACGCTGACTGTGATGATACGATTTTTTTTCAGATTCGTTGAATTTTATGGGGTATTCCCCCCTCATATTTCAAAAATCAGATAAATTTGATCGGGCCTGTAACTTTTGATGGGCAACACTTTACTTTATTAATCTTATATATCTGAAAGCATCGTAATAATTTGATTCTCTTGATGTATCTATTGATATTGAAAATCCGTTCTTTTAGAATTTTGGTTACTATTGAGCTGAAACGCTCCGCACTTTCAGTTCGTTACCACAAACTGTTTGACTGGCAAATTGCGGGTCCTGTCCGAGTGGCTGCCCCAGCCGAACGCCATCGGCCCGCCGGCATAGGTCGGCACGGTGGCCAGATAGCAAGACGCATCGGCAAACAGCGCCTGGAACGCCCGCAGGGTGCCGGTCAGCTCATCGCCCTGCATGAACGGCACCCCGTTCTGGGTGACGATGATGCCGTCCTCGGTCAGCGACCGCGCGGCATGGCCATAGAAGGTGTCGGTGAACAACACTTCGCCCGGCCCGATCGGGTCGGTCGAATCGACGATGATCACGTCGAACCGGTCTTCCGTTTCGGCCATGAAGCGTGCGCCGTCGGCGATCACCAGGTTGGTGCGTGGGTCGTCCTTGACAAAATTCAATTATTTTTCTTATTTTCTCCATAGACTACACTATGAGTGGGTCGTTTTCAGTCGTACGGCCAGTTACGGTGCTTAAACACTTAAAAGGAAGCCACAAAAGTTCGTGGACTATCGCTTTAAAGGCTTTGGCGCATTCCCGAAATTGTTTCTCTGTTATCCCTGTCAACGCCTTCAACATTGATTTTTTAATGACCTCCAAATTTTGAAAATCAAGTCCCGTCAATTTTACTTCTGTTTTTGGTAACCAAAAAAGAATACAGGGGGTATAAATTCAGTGAGTAATTTAGAGGAGGGGTGACAAGAACCGTTGTGGAGTGGTAGTTTTGGTTAAATTTCTTCATTGAATTTAACCAGTGTTGCCAGTTTTTTTTTTTTTTTCAATATAGTGCAAGGTTTGATGATGACAGCTTAGTTTAGAATAGATTAGATTTGGTTAGGTTAGCTTAGGTTCCCACCCATTTCTGATATTTAGAACCAAATTTAACATAATCTAACCTAACCTAAACTAGCATAATCTAACCCAACCTAACTTTAACTTTTACCAACATAGCATAGACTCACCAAGCTGATTGAATTCAAACAGAGAAAAAGGAATTTCGAACATTCACCGGTTAACGTCGACATAAACCAGATTTCGGACATTCCCGGTAACGTGTACACGATATATGTCTGTTTATATAAAGCTCAATAGTAACTGAAACTCTAAAAAACAAAGTTTTGCTCAATAGTAACCGAAACTCTAAAAAACAAAGTTTTACACCAATAGATACACGAAAAATGTTAGATTTGTATGCTGATTTCAAATATATAAGTTTCATCAATTTTAGTTTTACCACTCAAAAGTTACGAGCCTGAGAAGATTTACCCTATTTAAAAAAAAGGGAGAAACATCCCCTAAAAGTTGAAGAATCTTAATAAAAATTACACTAGCAGATTCAGCTAAAACAGAAAACCCTACTGTAGAGGTTTCAAGCTCCTTTCTGTAAAAATGTGGGATTTTGTATTTTTTGCAAGAAGAAAGATTACGGCATATCGACCTAGAAATCGTAGAAAATCTGGAGAGGGCTTGTTTGATCGGAAATTCAAAGTTCTAGTGCCCCTTTTCTGTGAATAAAAATATTGGAGGGCAGCTAGCCTCCCTCTCACGCTGATTTTTTCCCAAAGTCACCCAATCAAAATTTCTAGAAAGCCATTTTATTCAGCATAGTCAAAAAATGTAATAGCTATATCTTTGAGGATGACTTAACCCCTACAGCCAATGGGGGAACGGCTGCAAGTTATGAGCGTTGCCCATTGTTTACGTATAGTATTGGTCATTGTTAAGCATACAGATATTTTCAGGGGGATTTTTTCTGGTGGTGGGGGGGCCTGGAGGATTTGGCACTAACTAGCTTCAGTCGTGCATACATAAGCCGAATTTGCTTTACCTAGAACGAAAGTAATAACTAACGTCAAAACTTATAACGAGCCAAAATTAGATAAGCAATTATCGATTAGCGCCATCGATCGACAAATATGATAAGAAGGAGTCAAATATAGGGCAAAACGTCAATAGTAATGCCTTATCGACTTCAAACACGCCCATAGTCACTAATCTTTTCTTCCTTAGGGGTTTAATATCACGAAGAAGGTTTAACGGCGGTCCCCACTGTGTACTTTCTAAGACGCTGGTCTGTTGCTTACATATGGAAATTCAAACGATCTTGTCAATGAAATGGGTTTAAGCCTTTTTACATGACAGCATTTAATAAGTTATAGAGTCGTGTTTTTCTTTTTTCTTGTTGTCATTGTAAGTAAAGGCGCCATTTGGTTGGAAATTTTAGTCTAAGCTATGAGTGCAAGTGTAAATAATTCTATTCTAAAAACAAGAGTACGTCTACTCCTTGGCCATCAAACATCTGAAAAGTTGAATATTTATGGGTTTATTTTTACAGTAAACTCAATAAGCAAAATGTTCTGATCCAAAAGTCTGTACTTTTCAGTTCGTGTGAAGTACCTGCCAGCGGCGAGTCCGTTCATGCCATAGTAGTTTCGATAGTAAATGAACTTTCGAGAAAATTAGATGGACTTATGATAGCTTGAAAAAAAAATCTTTCATCAAGAATGATTATTATTGTTATTTACAATGAAGTGTAGATCCTGCTATTTGGGATTAACCGGAAATTGCTGTTGTGTTGATATTTTTACAGGAACACAGAAAAACTGGATAATATATTTGGGTATTTTTTTCTTACTTTTAACGATTGGTTGTTTATGTAAAGTCGATTTTTAGATTTCTTGGAATACGATGGAAAGGGACATTCACGAGAAATCAGCTTTAAGCTCCAATGGTCATTGTAGATGTCGCTATTCTGCCTAAAAGTCGCATCCAACATTTTCCCATTTCTGAGGTAATTCCCAAGACCGTTCGTTAAGCTGTTCGAAAGCTCCCCCCACAAAACCCCCTCTTCTTGACCCCTCCCCCAACCTAGATATCGTCCAAGCGTCTGTACACTTCCCAATAACCTTTACTATATGTAAACACCGGTCAGAGTTTGTAACTTGCACCCCTTCCTACGGGGACTGTGGGGGATTAAGTTATCCCCAAAGACATGGCTATCGCAGAATTTTAATATGGTGAATGGGAAAAAATTAGCGTGGGAGGGGGCCTAGGTGCCCTCCAGTTTTTCGGGTCGCTTAAGAAGGGCACTAGAACTTTTAATTTTCCTTAGAATGAGCCATCTCGTGATATTCTAGGACCACTGGGTCGTTCTGATCATCCCTGGAGAAATAAGGTCAGACAAACTTTCAGACTAATAGGCATGGGCGAAGACACAGAACACACACAAGGAAAAAACAAACAAACACACAATCCCGCATACACACAAAAATACATACATAAGCACACACAAGATCCCACAAAAAGTCAGACACGCAAGCACTCACAAAGTCCGACACACAGGCAAGGACAAGAGACAATACACAGAGGGAAAAACAAACACACATACAAACACAAATACAGCCAAAAACTCAAACAAACAGGACAAAAAACACTCAGACACGCAGGAATGGAAAAAAAGACAAAAAGACATAGAAGGAGAAAAACACACAAAAACACACACACACATAAACACACATCGTTTCGATAGCATAAAGAAGTTAGGATTTTAAATTTCCCCTCACTGTTATTACGAAATAAAGATTTTCGCCTCCCAGTTGGCTTTTGTGGTAATACCCACAAATTCCCTTGATAAACCTAAATTAAATTAAATACTTTTTGGCCGTATGCGTCATTAGTAGAATCTAACAGAAACCGGATAAAGCAACTAAAACCTTGTTTCAAACTTATTCAAACGAGGAAACAGCCTCAATAATTAAGAACTTATTAAAAACCAATAACAAAAAGAGAACTTTCATCCAAACCCAAACCAGAGCAAGCGGTCCCAACCACAAATCCACCACTACATCAGGGGGGCAACCCTCACGTTGAATATAAGTCACGATCCACTGTGGAAGAAGAAACCCAAGCGCAATCAAAATAGGGATGCATATGAGTAGAGTTATTTCAGTTCGATCAAAAGACTTCATCATATTTTTCTCCCCTCAGATAAGGCAAACAAGCCATAAGGTTTAATGGCCAAAACAAGAGCCATCACAATGTAGATTGAAAAGAGTTCTGCTGGAGGGTAGAGGTGAACAGAAAGTGCCCGTGCAAATCCAACAATGAGCGCGCCAATCATCGCCCCGCCAATGCTGCCCATACCGCCAATAACAATCACAGCAAAAGCCATGACGATAATCTCTGCCCCAATACCAGGCACAACAGAAATTTCACCGATTACGAGGCGCTGGACGTGCATCCCGTGGTCGCCGATTTCACCCGGACCTTCGCGCTGCCGAAGGCCTATCGGGCGATGCCCAAACTGCTGTTCTTTCCGGGTTCCACCATCGGCAATTTCGAGGTCGAGGCGGGTATTGCCCTGATGAAGCGGCTACGCAGAATTGAAAGTGTCAGCGCCTTCGTCATCGGCTTCGATCTCGTCAAGCCGCGCGAATTGCTGCTCAAGGCCTATGATGACGGCGAGGGCGTGACGGCGGCCTTCAATCTCAATCTCCTGACCCGCATCAACCGCGAGCTGGCGGCCGATTTCGATCTCGACGGCTTCCGCCACAAGGTCCGCTTCTACGTCAATAAGCGCACACATTTTCTCTTTAATCACGCCCGCAAGCCACGGGCGCTTTCCGCATGCTGTTCGCCATTTAACGTCGTCAGCAGTCAGTGTGATATTGTTCACTAATTTTTCAGCTAGTAAGCCCCAAGGGCTGTCTCCCAGCATTATCAAATACTGATAGTTAAGCTGTTCCTCAAGCTCAGGTGTATACTTTTCTGGCATCACCCAACGAGCTGTGTCCACCACATTCAGCTTTTCTTCTCTATTAAGCATAACCCCTTTAAACCACTTTGGTTTACCAAATAGTTGGTTAACCTCCGTCAATTGGTGAATACCACCTAATGACTGTAAAGGGACCGCCACCTCCTGCGATGGCACCCTGGCTACCACCGCCACGCCAACTACCGTGCGGGTGGTATGCAACAACACGCTGACCATCGCCCTGGACGGCACCAGTCGCGCGATCAAGGTGCCGCACAACACCCGCTTCGATTCCCAGGCGGTGAAGAAGCAACTCGGTATCGCCGTCTCGCAATGGGACGACTTCATGTACCGCATGCGTGCGCTGGCCGAGCGTAAAGTGCAATGGCATGAGGCACTGGGCTTCTTCATGAACGTCATGTGCGAAACCAGCCCGACCGGTGCGCTACCCGAACATCTGCCCAACGAACGCGCTCTGCGCAAGGTACAGGAACTGTATGAAGGTCTTGTTCACCATCTGAATACGAATGCCACTTAAGTTACAGTTCTCGTGAAAGATAATTTGATGAGACTATTTACCTGTTCAGCATCTGAACACGAATGCCACTTAAGTTACAGTTATCGTGAAAGATAATGTGATGAGAGTATTTACCTGTTCACCATCTGAAACAGTCCACCTTCCTAGTCGTGTAGAAAAGGGATGACCAAGAGCAACCCATTCCTTTTGAACTAAACTGTGGAATCCTTGAATGGTGCGACAATGAGAATCCAACAGGATTTGAGCCAGTGACGAGATGATTGCGCTCCAATCACGACCAGAACTCTCTAAAATAGACAAAAGTTACCTTGAATTACAAAACCTTCTGTAGAATTTTTTTTTTTCAAATTCAATGTAGGTAGTTGCTGATTACTTGGAGTTCTGCTTCATTCTGTATGGTCTGATGGTTTTTTTTTGGGGGGCGGGGAAGGATATTTTTGCTGAAGTGATTTAATGGATTTTAATGGTCCGAGCCTTTGAAAGCTTTTACAACAAAATGAACATACAGTTGTTTTCATTGTATATACCTCTTTGCTTCAACCTCTTCAAATAAATCATGTAGCCCAAAATATCTAGCGTAAGCTTGGTTTATAATGCTTTATCTTATTTTAATATTAAACAAATAAAAAATTATTTGGTCATCTGTATAAATAATGATGACTTGTTCGATCGGCGCTCGAACGCGTCAAGCAGATCGAAACGCACTTCAATGGAATCGCCGGCCGATGGAACTCGACGGTCGGTTCGGTGATTTCGTCGGCTCGACAAGGGAAACAGAAACTTTCGATCCAAAAGCTGAACGAAGTCAAAAACGCCCAAACCAAGATGCAGCAGTTGACCGGTCCGGCAAGCAAGGCGTTTCAGGATCTCGTGACGGCGCTGGAACACGCGGTGACCATGGAAGGACGCACCACCACCGAATCGGCACCGGATTCGTCCGGCGATGAAGCACCAGTCGATGCGTCGGTCAAAGATTCAGGTGCTGAAAAAGAAGTCGAAACGCTCACCCCTCTTGGCTGCGTGATTGCTCCGGCGCTGGTCTGTTTTGCCTGGATGACCATACTCGGGGGCACGGCAATCGATCTGGAACTCTCCAACGTCGCCAATGGCACGATCATTGGTGCAACGAATACCGCCAAACTGTTTGTCACGCTGGGGCAGATGATCTCGGGTCCTCTGCTGGCAGCGATAACGTTCATGTGCGTCGTGCTGATCATGACCTTTCTGGTGACATCGGCGGATTCCGGTATTCTCGTCATGAATACGATCATGTCGGGTGGTGAACACGAAACCGGCATCAAACATCGCAGCGCGTGCGGTGGCATCCTGACTTTGGTCGTCGGCACGCTGCTGATTGCGGTCCCCTCGATGTACCACTCGAGATGGAAGCGTTTCTGGAGTAGGAACCCGACGTACTCGCGGAGCACCCAGCGATAGACCGGGTCGTCCTTCGTCGAGCGCCGGATGAAGATGCGACCGGCCCGCCGCAGGATCCGCGCGAAGGGCCCGAAGGACATGTTGATCCCGGCGAAGATGTGGCTCGGCGGAAGCCCGTTCTCGACCAAAGCGCGCGCCATCACGACTCCGTCCAGCTGGGACTTGTGGGACGGCAGCACCATGACGGGGTAGCGCTTGAAGAGTTCGCGCACAGCGGCGACCTGCTCGTCGACGTAGTCGATCTCGTCCCCGTATCCGGGGCGGCACATGAGTGTTTTCATTTCCTGGAATTCAGTGCTAGCGTCACGCTCGAGTTGCCAAATGAGGACGCAGCACATGGCGGCGATCAAGAGCCGTCGGGCGAAGGCAGCACCGGTCGCCTGGCGCCAATGCTCCAGTTCAAAGCCCGAAGACTTCAACAGCTTAAAGAAGCTTTCGATTCGCCAACGCCAGTAGTACCATTCTGCAATCTGTCCGGCAGCGACGTCATCTGGTGAGTTGGTTAGCAAGAACCACTCCGCCCGCTTTCGGCCGCTTTCGTCGTATATCCGGCTAACAACCAAGCGAAGAGGCAGAGGCGGGCCAGGAACGTCAATTTGCTTTCCGTTGCGGCGAGTTGTTTATATATATTCACTTCTACAGAATACCACCTGGTGGTGAAGGCACTGCCACAGTCCGATTAACTCCCAAACATAAAGGCGTAAAAACTATTGCTGTGAAGTTTTGGGCCAGAGACCTACAGGATGTCAATGGATACACTAGTGTTAAAGTGAGTAGCCCTTCACAAAGTATTATAGAACAGTTTACCGTTTACGTAGATAAGAAAAGATCAGTAAGCTATGGTATCGTTTGGCGACAACCTTAGGATAAACTAAGCTTGTCGCAGTAACATAATTATGATTTTGAATGGATTGTGGGAAAAATATTTTATGTCAAAACAAAGACAAAAAATAGTTTAATTGATTTTGCCCTTTTTGTTGTTGCATGGATACCCGGGTAATAGATTCCCGTCTCGTCGGAGAGGGTGACCAGATTCGTCGTCGCCGCGAATGTACCGAGTGCACGGAGCGTTTTACCTCCTATGAATCTGCCGAGCTCAACTACCCGCGTATTATCAAGTCGGACAGTCGCCGTGAGCAGTTTAGTGAGACCAAGTTGCGAGCCGGGATAATGCGTGCCCTGGAAAAAAGGCCGGTGGAGATGGACCGGGTGGAACTGGCAGTTTCCCACATCGAACACAAGTTGCGGGCCATCGGCGAACGCGAGGTCAAGGCGAGAAAAGTCGGCGACTGGGTTATGGAGGAACTGCGGGCGATCAAATATTTAGTTTAATTTTATTAGTTCTTTCCAAGACTGATCAAGACAAATATAGCTTCACAACAAACAAGAGTTTAGATACTGCCCCCTTCCCTAACTGTAAAGGTCTAAAGCCTATTGTGGGTCATTGGCGCTTTACTGAAAACGAATCATAATACAAATATTTAATTTTGTACTTATTATAAAATAAATAATAAATATGAAGCTTACAGTAAAATTATACTTTGAGCTCATGATTTTTATTATACATCAAACATTCAGTTTGATTTTAAATGTACTTTTCAAGACTATTCAAGACTATTCAAGACATATATAGTTTTCCATTAAGCACCAATGACGTCGTAGTCTTTTAGCCAAAATGCCACCAATCAAATTTTAAATATCTTGAACAAAATAGTCCAAAATTTAAATAACTATATTTTAGGGGTTGGAAAATCCCCCATAGCCCCCAGGGTAGGGACTATAACTTTTACAAGCTGCCCATTTTTAATATTTAAGGTTTTTGTGGAAGGGGTGGTCATAGTAACTTTGAAGGGGTCTCAATTGAATGGAAATTGAAACTTCTAGTTTTTTTTAGTCAAAGGGGAAACGAGCCCCCCTCACACTCCCTTTCCACAAAGGCATCGGATCAAAATTTTGAGATAGTTATTCGATTCAAAATAGTCCATAGGCCAAATAACTATGCTTCCACGGGGACAAGACGGAATCAACCAGGCGATATCGCAGGCACCCGATATCATTATCCTTGACGTGATGTTGCCGGTCGTCGACGGTACCGAAGTATGCAAACAACTTCGCAAAGCGCCGCAAACCAAAGACACTATTATTCTCATGCTTACTGCGAAGTCTGAAGAGTCGGACGAGCTGGTTGGCTTTTCTGTCGGTGCCGACGATTACGTCTGCAAGCCATTCTCGGTCAAAGTCTTGATTGAGCGTGTCAACGCTCTACTACGCAGACAGCGGGGTTCAGCTGAAGAAGGAGAAAACGTAATCTATTGCCAGGGCATTTCACTTGACCGAGAAAAATACAAAGTTTCCATCAATCCTTTTCCTATACCACGCTCCAAGGTGTTGCCGATTAAGCTTGATGCTGGTGTAGAACCTGTGCCAGCGATTGAAAATTCAGCGCCTTGTTCTTTGAGAAATTGATATACCTGTTCAAATGTGACGCCAGGTTGAACTGTGAGGGTGCCATGTGTTTTATCAAAGCGAATGATTTGGTTTAAGGCTGACAAGTCAATGACAACAGCCCCATTGCATGTTGGAACACTAGAACCATATCCATAATTTTTCCCTGCACTGATTGGATATACTGGAACAGACTCTTCGTTCGCAATAATCAAGGCCTGCTGCAAGAGCGGTTTTGATTTAACCCTGAGTACACCACTTTGGTAAAGACAATGCATTGACGAAACGAAGGTTTGTCCCCAGTTTTCTTTCACCCGATACATTCTGGGGGAAGCAAGGGAACAAATAAGCAATAACAGTTATGTTAGTTTCATTTATTAGACATTTGCATTAGGCTTGGTTAGTTTAAAGGTGACATCTCTACTTTGACCAAAATAAATGTAAATAGTATTGGCTCAACTGCAGCAACTGCAACAGGCTCCAAACTCTTCAGAAGGTTTGTATCGCTTTTGTTCAAGATTGAATGAAAATGTATTTTTTTTTTCTAAAACAGAAATTATTCCTGAACTATTGTAATCCAAACTTTGCCTGTAGAATTATGGTTTCTGTGCAGTGAACCAGGTTCTTGCACAAGGTCCTCCGTCTGCCGCCGCTCTTCAGAAGTCAGCTACTTCGCTGGCACAATCGCTGTCCAATCGCTCGTCGATGGGCGGAGGTGCTCGGGGCTCTATCCTGGCTCGACGTTCGGTCGCTGCACGTCCGCGGCCATCCGTGCTCGCCGATTCTCTCAGACCATCGAGCACGGCAGCCAGCCGGAGAAAGGTTGGACTTCCTCTCCGCCACCAGAAAACACCTCCAACACTCTCTTTCGTTCGTTCCAGTCACGCATTGCAGCCAGCAAGCACCTGCGCACCTACGTTCCAGTCCAAGCCACGTTCAGCGCCCGCACAACAGCCCGGAGATTAGGTTGACCGAGCCTGGATGTTGGATCGACAGATCACAGGGGCCCTCGATCGTCAATTCGACGCCCTGATCAAATTGCAGTTGTGCGATTCCAGATTCAATCGCAAACGGACCACGTTTGATCCTGCTGCCGACCGACAGGGCGGTTTGAGTGTTTTTCCACACCACCGCCTTGGTGCTCACAAGCGTTGCTACATGTTGTGACTGAGCAAGATCGTCGGGGGCGTCTTGATCTTTGCGAAGGGACCAGAAAACGGCTCCGACCCCAATGCACAGAGACGCTGCAACGGCCAGAGCGTGCTTCCAGCCGAATCGGTGCTGTGTGGTGGTCGGCGACTTTGTGATACCACTCAATACATATATATAGCATGTTGTGCTTTCACTTGAACCTATATCTTCCAAGACTTTTGTAATTTATATCTATAGAGATTTAGATACATATGTATATATCTACATATTTTTACTTATTCAAACATTGAGAATAAAGACAAAGAGAACAAGATGGATTTCACTACCTTACATTTCATGTATTCGTAACATTTATATATAAATTGTGACTCTTAAGATCCATCTAGCTAACTAAGTAATTAAAGATCCTACAACAACCCATCTATAGGTACTGGTCCTGGTTATCTATTTTAAAGAGTCCTGTCGTATTTCTTGAAAGATCAAGGTCTCTCTCTTGAATAAAGTCTTTACGCTAAAACATTTTTAGTAATTTCTACGAGTATTTTTAGTAATACTCTTTTAGTAATCTCAACTGTTTATTCTACGGCCTTTGTGATTCAGGGGACAAAATTGAAGCTTTAGTGTAAAGAGCGAAGTATTGACGAGTGAGTGAACCCTCTCATATACATAATAAAAACGTACGAATATAGAAGTTTGTTACGTAAGCGAATTCGTAAGTTACATATATCTTTTACCAATGAAAACATTCGTAAAAAACTAAAAGTTCTAGTTGCCTTTTTAAGTACCCAAAATATTAGAGGGCAGCTGTGCCTCCTCCCCCTCCTTTTTCTCAAAATCATTCGATCAAAATCAAAAGTTATTGGAGGGCGGGTAGCCCCCCCCTCTCGAGCTTGTTTCCCATATGAATTAGGTAGACATTTTTGATAGACATTTTGTTCAAAATAGTTCATATATTGTATAATAATGCATTTGGGGTTGGCACAGTCCTGCAAGGCCCGGGGTCAAGGGCTGTAATGTATTCTCCGGAGGAGAAAAAAGGTTTTTAGCAAGGAAATGGTTGTATAAACTTCGGAGAAGATCCATTTGATTTGATATCGTAAATTCTTGTTCCCCATTTTAAGAGCCAAAAGTGATTATAGGGTAAAAGCCCCCCACGTCCCTTAATTCTCAAATACATCCAATCAAACATTTGAGATATAAATTACGCTATTGCAGTACTATCTAGACGACGTTCTTATTATTTATAATTCAAAGTTAATATGAAGAGGTACTCTGAACGGCCACAGAAGAAAGAATGAATTGTATCAGACTTTTATGATAAGTTAAGACACAATGGAGTAGCGGTTTCTGAGCCAGTAAAAAGCCGTACATTGGCCTAGGAACTGTTGACCGCTCTTCCGAAGAAAAGTTTATCGCTTTTCTGTCCTGTAAACCATTCCTTATTATCATAATAGTCTGTCCATTATTTAATTTTGTTCATCATTACATTCTAACTTTAAATATTCTATTGCTACACTGTGAATGCTATGCCTTTTTTTCTTCATCACTATCGAGAAACTAAATTCGAAAGTTTTAAGAAAAAAAGTCATTCGTTTTAAAACTGTATAAGTTTAACTTACCACAAGGTATTTCGATCATGTGTACTATCGTGAAACTAAACTTGACAGTTTTATCGGAAAAAAGTCATTCGTTTTAAAACTGTACAGCTTCAACTCGCCAGAAGGTATTTCAATCATGTGTACTATCGAGAAACTTAATTCGAAAGTTTTATAAGAAAAAGTCTTTTATTTTAAAACTGTATAACTTTAACTCACCACAAGATAAAGATATTTCAATCATATGTACTATTGAGAAACTAAATTCGAAAGTTTTATCGAACAAAAGTCATTCGTTTGTTGCCGAAATCGTATCGATCGCCAGCGACGACATTCAACCAACTCCGGACGTGAAATCGCACGAAACGCGCGAATGCATCAGCGGGGTAATCTCCATCAATGATGAAATGGTCAGAGTCATTAACCTTGACGCGATCACCGAGCAATTTGCTTTGAGTCAAGAATGACACCCGAAACTCGATCCAACCCACCACATTGGGGTGCAGAATTTCCGTTTCTGCAGGCTGATTTTGAGGCCTTGGCCGCGTATTCGCGCCGAGAATTTGGCATTGATCTGCCGAACAGCAAAAAATCCCTGGTCTATTCCCGTCTCGTGCGGCGCTTACGCGCACGGAAGACACCAGACTCGCATCGGCGCGTCCTGCGGGATTTGGTACGGCTGCATCATTCGCGGCGACGTGAATGAAATCCGCGTCGGTAATCGCGTCAACATCCAGGACGGCACCGTGATCCATGTCGCCACCGAAGGTCAGGGCACCTACATCGGCGACGATGTGTCGATCGGGCACATGGCTCTGTTGCATGCCTGCACATTGGAGGACGGCGCCTTTGTCGGCATGAAAGCGACGGTCATGGATGGCGCCTGTGTCGAGGCCGGCGGGATGGTTGCCGCGGGTGCCGTGGTCACGCCGGGAAAGGTCGTCAAGGCCGGCGAACTGTGGACCGGCACCCCGGCACGCATGCATCGTGCATTATTCCTCAAATTCCCAAGGTTTCAACAGATCTGCCTTTTCAATTTAAAAGATTGTAATTCCCAATTCGACTAGCATTTGCAATCACCATCAACAAAGCTCAGGGGCAATCATTAGAAAAATGCAGTATAAATCTTAATACAAATTGTTTTTTGCATGGACAATTTTATGTTACATTCTCAAGAATTGGTAAACTGGACAATCTATTTATATGCACAGACAATGGAACAGCAAAGAATGTTGTATATCCACAAGTTTTATGCAGTTAAAAATAACCACATATTTGTTGTATATACATACGTTGTATATCCATAAGTTTTATGCAGTTGAAAATTATAACCTGGCATACACGCCTAACTGCAATTGATAATGTTCTATATAACATGGATGATAGTCTGGGAAAGGGGCGTTACGCCTGTTAGACAGTAATACAAACAAGTACTCTGTTTACATAAACACAGTTAACTTTGTGTGGCTAAATATTTTATATAAACCTCTCATGTGCCGAATTTAGTTCACTTTTTTGATTTTAGGAGGTTTTAGTGTCTTAAAAAGCAAAATTTATAATGTACCTTAACATATTAAAAAATAAAATATAAACTTTTCTTAAAAATAAGGATTAGTGTCCAAAACGTAAAGTGAATCTTTAATTTCTTACCAACTTCTCAAAAAACTACCTAGCCATAACCATGATAGATGGGAGCGGACATTCGGTCCCATCAATTTTACTACGTGCGGCGAGTGGCTGGGGTTTGGCGACAGACCGCCATTTGCCCTTCAAACCATCAGTGGAATAGCGGGCACTTGCGGCATGCAGCGAACGGGGATATTCACGCCTACGTGGTCTCGGGAGAAGGCTATCTTGCGGGAGGCTACATGGATGGCCACGGTGGCGGGCGGATCGAGGAGTGGGTATCGACTGATGCCGGTGAGACCTGGCATCGGCGACGCGTGCTTTCGCCTCAAGGCGAGACGTATGCGGGCTGGCGATTCAACAATGTTCAACCCGTCCTCCATCCGGATGGAACGGAGGTCCCGGGGATGCTTTTGTAATGCAGATCGAAAACCGGATCGTCGAACGGCACCGGCTTCAACCGACGCTTGCTAAAAAAACTGGTGATGCGGGCCGGCGCAGCGCCGTCGCCCCGCGCCGTCACGATCGTCGTACCGTCAAACGGCATCGGCACGGAAAGGCGGATCAACAGCCCTCGGAAAAACCGGCGCGTCGGGTCGTCGCGGCGGTTGCTGGCGCGATACACCGCCTCCATCATGTCGAAGTTGGTGTTTCGATAGGTGCCGGTGAACCGATCTTCGAGGTGGCGTAGTTTGAGTCGTCTGTCGATCAGGCCCAAGCGATTGAAGGTCGAAAACTTGAAACCGCGTCGTTTGCCGCCTTTTCCGATTGCGAGATAGCGGGCTGCACAATGCGTACCGCCAGCCGGTCGCCCTCAGCCGCAGCACCACCATCATGTCTGAGCAGGCCAAAGCCGGCGTGGGCCAGAACCACAATCGCCGCAAGTGAAAATCCGATGGCGGACCGTCCCCGCGTACCGAGAAGCGCGGGCATTGCGAATACAAAAACCGCTGCGGCATTGACACCGTAGAGACCGATGACCGAAGCCGATTGCATCAACAAAGGCGTCGGCATCGCGGCATAGCCGATAGCGTTCCACGGAAAACCGGTCAGGGTCACAGCGCGCAGCCACTCGGCAATGCCAAAACCCAGTGCCAGCGCGGCTATGTGGGTTGTACTAAAAAAGAGCTCGTAAATATCTCTATGATGTTTCAGCACCCCTTAGCGGTGACGAAAAATAAAGAAAACTTCATTAATTCCCGTGCAGAAGAAAGATTTTCCTTGTTGCTCAAGATGGGAAATTCCAATGGTGCAGTTTTCATTTCGATCCAACAACCTTTTTGAGGGGCTTATAGCTATTTTCTTATGTTTCAATAAATTTGTTTTCGCAATAAGCTTTCACAAGTTAGATTAATCAAAATTGTAGTTACCAATCCTTTATCAGCTTCGAATCCCAATTCCTCCTCGCTTGACAAAATTTTTTTCAAAACGCGTTTTTAAATTTTTCGTTACTGAGGGAAGAAATTATTGTGCCACTTTGAGGAAAAATTCAAAGATAGATATACAAATATATATAATTAAAAACACATAATTTTTGCTTGTTTAATAATAAAAGATTTATATAGCTGGGAGTAGTAAAAAGTTTGTGGTGTTGGTTTCAATTTTTCCAAAAAAACGTTACGTTTCATTTTTATTTGCAGGGAAATTCGGAAACTGGAGGAAAGTTGGAGCATTTACAGTAACATTTTTTTTTGCCATATTGTTTTGGCCAAGAATGAACTTTCTTACAATAAAACTGGCTCTATGTAACCGTTGAAGCTTAAAAAAGAAGTACTTCAATTTTTAACTCTCTTGTACCATTTGTGAATCGTACCAACAGTGTAGAATATTGGAAGAGGGATCTCCCAGACCGAAATTGAGAGTTCTGGTTCCCTTCTTTCGAATTGAAATACAAGAAATAAACCCTTCAATCGTCAAACGTATATAATTTTTGTACCCCAAGGACTTTCAGTTAACATTCGTTAAAGTTAATCGCAAAGATGAGGGGGCGGAGCTAAGCAGCAACCTCCTTTGTATGCTTGATAATATTGTCTCATTTTTAGTTTTAATGCTACTCTTTCCTTTCTTTTCCAACAAAATGTTTTTATTTTATTTGCGTGCAAAGCCTATATAGCCAAGTAAGAAAAAAAAAAGTTCAACCAGTCATTACATTTTAATGAAAAGAAAAGAAACCAAACATGGTTAATAGTTAATGAAGGGCAGCTGGGGCGTCCTGGGGCAACAAACTTAAATTTAAGCTACCTGGTAGGAAAATAGCCATCAAGCATGCTCAACTGCCAAGTAGGGCCGTCTCTCGTCCATTATGGAATCGACGGCCCCTACCCCTCTCCCTGATTGCTATCAAATCGACATCACTTGCTCCTTATATAAAAAAGTTCACTTGTATTTGTATTTCGAAAACAGCGTTTTATGAACGCTTATGTATAGTCGACTTTTAACCCTTTCGTTAAAATGTTCTGGGAAAAAATATAAACTAGCAGTTACAAACGAAGATGACATTTCTCTTTTTTTTTTAGATCCTTACTTTTTATGAAGCGAGATATAAGAAAGGGGAAAAGATTGATATGCAAATCTGTATTACCACAAAACAGCATCAATCGACTCTTTTTCAGCAGGAAACTACATATTTATTCCGTTGGGAGCCAATAACTAGGGACCACTTGCCCTTATTTGACTCCGGCTTGTTTTTGCAAAAAATTAAGTTCTTTGCTCAATCAACAGTTAAACAGAGCCGTTGTCCATTTTTTTCTGTTCACACCAAGAGAGGAGTTCTTAGTCCCTCGAAATATAAAGATGTTGTATCTAATGAACAATGTATATATAGCAAAAAAACTGATCATATATTTTGTGAGCCAATTCATAATTGTATCAATCATCTTAAGGCGTTCTTCGACAAAGTTGTGATCCGATTCTAACAGGATGTAGTCTTTCTTATCAAGTTTATTTATCCAATGCTCATTTCTTTTAGAATCTTCTATGATAAGCACTTCTTTTTTGCTTAGATGTTCGTTGTAGTTAACAATGTTGAATGCTTCTTTGTTGTCTAATAATTCCTGCAAAAATTCATCAATATTGGTGTTGATCATGACCTGCTTTTTCATGTATGTTTTATAAGAAGTTAATTCATCCAAATGATTGTATTTCCCTATTCTAGTACCGTAATTAGATGAAGACAGCGCAATTATTTTTTTTACCGGCGCAATCACGTACATTACTCCGGGGCCAGGAAGCACCAGAATAATGAAAGAGGCGATCAGGAAGCCAGGGAGCAAGGATTGGTCCAGCATGCTTTCAGTAAAACCCAATGCGCTTGAATTCGCAACTGATGGTGATGGGTTCAACTAATCCCGAACTTATTAGGCAAAAAACTCCAGCACCTTTTGCTTGTAGACCTTGTCTCCTACGGCATTCATATGGTTACGCCGTGGGATAGGTTCGAACCGCCCGTTTGGAATGAGAGCAGCAAGTTTTTCGCCATCGGTGGCAACAGTATCCTCGGTTCCGACGATAACAAGCGTTTCATTCTGGATCGACGAAAACGTATCACCTCGCACCCCTGTTCTCCAAATTCAAGAGTTAGGATGCTTAATATACTAAAGAAACTTAAATCACCGTTGCCCCCTCCCTCTCGCTGGAGTTGACTTAGCTTCTCCCTGCCTCCAACATGAAGTGACGTCCCCCCTCTTGAAGCTGGTTGTCAAACTGAGGGCACTGCCATTTTTACCGTCGACCCATCCTTTACTCTTGAAACCACCAATGGAAAACTAAAAACCTGCTTATATGAGGTATATGTTCAGACCGAACCCTACTCGCGTTCTACCGTGATAATATAACATATCCAAAACCCTGTGTTGAAGATTTTGCTTGCCTGATAGAAATCTGCTCTACTAATGTCTCTGTAGGTAGCAAATTACTGAGTAATATGATACTTTTTAGACAAAGAGGCTGTAGACAAAGTTTTAAGAGAAGACCAATGGGGTTTTAGAAAAGGTAGAGGATGTGTCGACCAAGTTTTCACTCTTAGGTTAATAATTGAGAAGTCTCTTCGTTGTCAAACACCTTTGGTCCTCAGTTTTATCGATTATGAGCAAGTTTTCGATTCTGTTGATAGAAGAGCGTTGACAAAAGTCTTATCGTTATATGGTATACCAGAAAAATACATTAAAGTGATTTGTGTTATGTACGAGAATTACACCGCTGCGGTTAAGGTAGGAAATGAGGTTAGCAACTGGTTTTGTACGTATTCAGTTCCGTCACATCCCCCACGGGCGTGGAGGTTCCATGGGCTTCGATCGCGTCGACTGAGGCTCGGTTGATTTCATAATTGGAGTAGCAACGCTGCAAAGAAAGCAGTTGCCCTCGTGTTTGGGGAACGTTGGCCGATGAGCTGCGCCCATCACTCGACAAACCAAACCCTCGAAGCAGTCCAGTAATCGGACTGTTCAACCGCACAGCATCTTCCAGCCGCCGCAAAGTGACGACGGCGGCGCCTTCCGAAAACACAACTCCATCGGCATTTGCATCAAAGGGACGCAATCCCGTCGAGGTCGTCCCTTGGAATTGCGAAAACAGACAGCTGTTTCCCGGCTGAATAGCTTATTTATTATATTTTGTTTAACCAATATTCTATACTCGCTTTATGATCCATACTCAAACTCATAATTTTGCGAACAGAATTCAACAAAAAGTTCCATCCTATGATTAAAGCTAAAATTAGTAGCTTGTATTGTATGTCAGCTGTCCTTGTTGTATTTTTGTAGATTTCATTAATTTAACAAGAGAAGACCTCATTTCTCGTATCTCTAAACAACTCCCGTGTTTTCAGGTAGTTCGACTCTTGCAAATACCACCTTTTGGACCATTAATATTTGCAAGCTTTAAACCTCTTCTTGATGAGAAAGACAGTGGGATGCTGGTTTTAACTAACATCTATTTAGAGGCTGTGGCCGAGCTCGTGCAGGAACACGACGCCGAACAGGACCAGCAGACCGCTGAGGACCATCACCGGCGGGTAGGGCGACACGGCCAGGGCGACCAGCACCAGGACCACGAACAGCCAATGGATGCGGACCTTGATCCCGAAGACCGTCCCGATGTCGATCGATCCGAACAATGTGCGTCGCTGTTGAGTCGCTTACGTGGAGCTTTCGGCGGGCGTCGGATGCCACGGCCCGTTGGGGCTTGTCCCCGGAGAGTGGAGGGTCGACACTGGAATCCGCGTCAGGGGGGCCTCGGGGCCGAGTTCGGAGGCGTCCGCGACCTGCTCCGGAGCTTCGCGGGTATTGAGAAGAAGTTCTTCTTTGCCAGCAAAGTTATATTATTTTCTTTTACTAACCTCCTTACACGGTTGTCTGTAATTAAACCTGAGTTTTGGGCGTTTATTGAAATTTTCTAGAATGACCCTTTTTTGTTTAAAAATGCAGTCTTTTTTCTAATACTCAAATGGGATAGAGATTTTTGGCACCAAATGGGTAATGATCGTTTAGCAAGAGGCTCCCATTTTTTCATCCACTATCTTATCGGGACCTACCTACCACTGGCTAGCTAAGCACACTTTTGTTCAATGGTATACTTCTTTGTTAAGGTTTTTCTTTGGTTTGAGAATTTGATCAATTTCTTCTCAGGAACGATGGTCGGCCACGTCGCTCTTGAGCATGGCCTTGAGGTCCTTGTCGAGCGGCATACGCCAGAACGACTCGCCGACGTTGCCGGCCGCGGCGGTGTAGCGGGCGGCGAGCTCCTCGTCGTCGGAGTAAAGGCCCGAGGTCCACGGCCCGAGCGCGACCATGCACGCCCCCGTGAGCGTGGCGTGGTCGATGAGGTAATCGCCGCCGAGCTCACGCGCGTAGGCGAGACAATCGGCGAGCACGAGGCGGCCCTCGGCGTCGGTGTTGATGATCTCGACCGACTTGCCGTCCTTGGAGGTGAAGACGTCGCCCGGGCGGTAGGCGTCAGCGCCGAGCATGTTCTCGGTCGAGCCGGGTCTACAACGGAAACAGTTCCTATTACCGTACCAATGCCCGAATCCTCACTAACACTGGTATCGTCGAAACCAGGACTGATTGGCGCCAGATTTGGCGGTTGAACAGAAACGGCAACCTGCCCGGTATCTGAAAGAGATCCATCGGACACGGTGTAGTTGAAACTCGCACTCCCTTCGAAGGCGGCGTCCGGCGTAAACACCACATTGCCCGCACCGTCGAGAGTGACAGTGCCATTTGTAGCCCCGGAAACGCCGGTCACGGACAAGGCGTCACCGTCCGGATCTACGTCGTTTGAAAGGAGGTCCGAGACAGCGATGGTCAACGGTGTGTCTATCACAACTTCGGGGCCCTGAAATTTGTCTACATGACAGGTCTAAACCTATTGAAATTCTGACAAAAAACATTTTACCTTAATTTTCAGTTACTAGTTGCTTTTTCTCTGCCTTTAGTTCTGAAAAATGCTATTCCTGTTATTTGAGTAGAATTTTGAGCCATATCAATTCTTTTTTTTCAAATTTTAGGGAATGTATTTGCTTATCTTTAAAACCTTATAAATTAGAATTGAGCAAAGTTGGGAAGCTGAAAATAATTTTCTTGTACTTTAATTAAGCAGAAGATCGATTTTACAAGGTTTCACTTTTATAAAATAGATATTTTTAAAGGTTGTCAAAGGGCAGGGCATTTTGGTTTTGGCATCAAAATTCCGTTATTTAGAGTTTTGATTACTATTGAGCCGGGTCGCTCCTTACTACAGTTCGTTACCACGAACTGTTTGAAAAACCAGTTTTAAAATTCATGCAGTGCGTAAATCTTATAAACTAAGTAAGAAAAAAATGAAAATTCTATATAAGTTTTAGTCACAATTTAATGCCATACAACAAGAAATATACCAAACTAGTCTTTAGGAATACTATTTTTTGATTTATCAAACATTAATCGTAAAGTGCATACAAAGCCATTGAGGGGTTTCAGGGCATTGGTGTGCAAGTACTTTCTTCACAAAAACTAGTTTTAAACTTCTTGCAGTACGTAAATCTTATTCATTTTTCTTTAATACGTCCTTCAAAACTCGAGGGAGAGTTTGTTTGAAACCGATCTGAAGCGTTTGATTGGCGCGGAAGACCAGCCCAAGTTTGAGTTGTAATTTCCGGCCGTGCGCCGTGGACGGTTCGGCGAAGAAAATAGGGTTGCAAAGCATGAAAATCAGAAACCAAGGGCTGTGTGCGTCAGTATTGGCGCTGTTTGGGGGCCTGGCTCAAGCGGAAGACCTAATGGATGTCTACCGGCTGGCGCTGGAGAGCGATCCGCAACTGCGGGCGGCGGCAGCGCAAGTGCGGAGCACACGCGAGGTAAAGCGTCAGGCTTTTGCCAATTTCCTGCCTAACCTTCTCCAGGAGTTTAACTCGCGTAGCCGTAAGTTTGTTACTACCTGGGTGCCGACGATCCTGGCGGCGTGTTATGCGCGACTGGGTGAAGTTGAGAAAGTATTCGGCTTGAGGGAGTGGCATCCTCCGGAATGGCGAGTTCTTGACGGGCGTAGGGAGGGGCACATCATTCGTGTGTGGGAGTACTATGTGCACCGTTTGCTCTATCGGGAAGCTGCGGAACTGCTAGAAACTAGGTATCGCGACAGGAAGGGGAGCGTTAAGCGCTGGCTGATTGCCGGTCCGGTTCCCCTTGCGGGCGACCTTTGGCCGAGCAGGATGGATGAGGACCAGATACGCGGGGAGGCGAGGCAGCGGCGGGATACGCAGCACCTGGCCCGGGTAGATCTTGTCCGGATGCGTCAGCATCGGCTTGTTGGCCTCGAAGATCACCGTGTATTTCGGACCCTTGCCCTTGCCGTACTGTGCTTCGGCGATCTTCCACAGATTGTCGCCTTTCTTGACCGTGTGAAGCACCGGATCGGCCACGGTCTCGGTGGCGGCCACCGCCAGCTCACCGGTCTCCACCTGTGAGACACCGAGGGTATTGCCGACCGCGATGACGGCTTTTTCGAAGATCGACTGATCGGCCACCTCGCCCTTCAGCACCGCTTTGTCGCCTTCGACGACGACCTCGACTTTTTCGGTTCCCAAATCGTGCGGCAACTCCGACATCTCGCACGACCGGACGGCGCACACTCGGCGCCGCCCAACCGTTGCAACCTTCGAAATTCAACACAATGTTCAGCGATGGGACGCAGAGATTCGGAATTGACATCAGCTGGAGCAGCGTCTCCTAACACCTCCAACAGCGGTTCAGGACGGCGACGGGCCGCACATGCAGGATGGTGCCAATGCGTCATATCACCATCACCAAACGGATTTGGCATACGCTCGCCAAACCGTATATCGCCCTTTGCAATGGCACTACCACAGCCCCGGCACTTTGATCTGCCGCTGGGTGCTGCCTCGAAAATGTGCTCACTCATAGATGTTACCTTTTAAAGGGTCCCTGATACGCCTGCCAAATTTCATCGTCCTAGCTTATATGAAATTGCCCAAATTAGCAAAACCAGGACAGATCGACCGACGGACAGAATTTGCGATCGCTATATGTCAGTTGCTAAATACCAAATGCCATAAAAAATCGTAAGGAAGGAGAACGAGGATAATAACAACCAGAGAAAATAGAAGATAGAACTCTGCAAGTATTTCGTTCGAGATCGTCCTCGATCGTCGCTCGTTGCAGAATAAACTCAGTGCACCTCAATAAACCTCAGTGCAGAATAAACTAATAAAAAATACAAATACAAGTCCCCAAGACAATATAAAAAAGTAAACTTTGAAAGAAACACTGTTAAAGCTTGTGCTTTTGTCTTGTCTCGTGGATTTTGTATACTTTTCCTTTTCTTATTTCGCTGAGGACGGCTGAGCAAAGGTTCCAGCAAGAATAATTACATTTTTCTCCTTTTTTTACTGTCATGAAGTACCTTGTATACTTCATTACTTGCATTTGATGATCCCTTGGAGAGAAATTTACTTCTTTACTGTATGATTGATGGCTGAAACCATTCTTACAATGGGCTGTCTCAAACAAAAGAACTCTTTCAGTACATTCAAAATTCTGTTAGTATATGTTTAACGATGATTGAAGACTGCAGTATTAGTCTATTTAAAGATTGCAATATTTTATTTCAATCGTATCAAGAAAGTTCGTATAATTATAGAAAACACAAGGAAAACAATTTAATAAGGGGCAATTTCGGTGAAAATATGCCGTCCAATTTTACTTGCATTGCAAGAGTACTCACGAGCTAATAGATGATGCCACTATAATTAGATGTGCTAACACTCTAATTTTGTGTTTTATTATCATATTATTTTTTTTCAGGAATGACTGTATTTATCTAGTTATTATTTTGACAAAAGATTTAATTTTCTACAGTTATGAAGTATGAAGGTGTCACATATATTGTTTTTTTGTACTCAAAACTAAGTTAAAGATATTGAATCAAAAAGTTCTTTTATTTTCTTAATTTTAGTTTTAGTGTTTCAGAAGACCCTCATCAACGTCTCAAATGGCCGGGATGGTTACCAGCATCCAATGCCGATGTGGTTCTACCGGGATGATGCTGATGGTGCGTATGTCTGTACCACCTTTCGCAAGAGTCAGAAGGTCATGAATTGGAAGCGAGATCCCAGGGCCACACTATTGATTGAAGCAGGTGAGGAATACGCCGAGCTTCAGGGTGTAGTGGTCTATGCGCGGTGTGAAATTGTGGATGACGAGGAGCAAGTCATCCAGGCACTGCTGAACATCAACACTAAAGGCAAGGATGTCAGCGCCCAGGAAGCAGAAAAGCTGACCGGATCTATGTTGGGGACTGCGCCTAAACGAGTCCCCTCCAACCCCCTTTTCACCGGTAAAATCCCCCCTGAAAACGTCTTTATGCTTCCCAATAGTCAATACTATGTGTAAACAATGGGGTAAGTTCATAACTTGCAGCCCTACTCCCATGGACTTAGGGGTAGAGGGATTAAGTCATCCTCAAATACATAGCTATTAGATTTTTTGACTATGGTGAACAAAATGGCTATCTCAAAATTTTGATTGGGGGACTCTGGGGAAAAAATGAGCTTGAGAGGGGGCTGCCCTCCAATATTTTTGGTCACTAAAAAAGGGTGCTAGAACTTTTGACCGGAGAGGCTCATAAAGGTCAATGCTCAGAGGAGGGAACGCCATCACTTAAGGGTGGCGCCACAGTTAACTCGGGTGAAAACAGTCCAATTAAGGCTTCTTTAGCATATTTGAATGGCATGGCACACACATTAGACAAACTTAATAGTGTCAATAACTATATTATAAATAGTATTCATTCGTTATATTGCGTAAAACAGGCACAATTAAGCTAAACTTAGAATTTTTGCAAAAAAAAAGATGGCGCCACATAACTCAGGTGAAAACAGTCCGATTAAGACCACTTTAACATATTTCAATGGCACGGCACACACATTAGACAAACTTAGGAGTGTCAATGACTATATAACAAACAGTAGCCTTTCGTTATACTACATGAAACAGGCACAATTAAGCTAAGTACCAACAGGTGCGCACTGCATGTTGCGTGCTGCTCTCCGTGGTATTCAAAAACTCACTCCAACCTTTATTTAGGCGCCTATTTGGCTTTGAAACCAAGTGATGCCCGGCAAACCACGTTCGATTTTCAAATTGTCTAAGTCTGCAAAAAATTCACTGCTTTGTGCAACCGAATCTAGTGCAGCTTTATCTGTGCTGGTGGAGTCATTTTTCTAAACCTCCGTTGTTGGAAGTTTTGCAAGTGTGCGCCGGCAAATCGAAAATGTCAATGCAACACTGGGTGATGCCGTGTGTTCCTTTGTCTGTTTCACAGATATGCACATCCTTTCCATCTTTCATCTCAGTTTGATGACGAAAGTCAAAAACATGTTCTGCTACAGCTGATTCAAACGTTTCCGGTTTTTGATTATGTTTTAGCGAGCAATCTATGGCATTTTTGTGTTGTTGTAGCCTATTTTATAAATTCTGCTGTGTTCTTCCTACATAAAAATTACTACAAAAGCGGAATTTTGCATACTCCCATTTGTATCTTTTTTGGAACCTTGTCTTTTCCATTATTTAGCAAAGAGCTTATAATTTGTCCTGATTCAAATGCTGTTTTTATTACATTTTTTTAGTTCTCTTATGAATATGTGTGACAACATTGGGATATAAGGCAAAGTTATGTAATTTGTTTGTTGATTTGACCCATTTTTTACCAAAACTTCAAAACCAGAATCACAGACGCATTCACACCAAGCTGAGAAGCTTGAAAATTATATCCACTAAGCTAAGCAGGCTTTAAATTGAGCCACTTGGATTTTTTTTTTTTTACTTATGATAATTGTAATCAGATAACATAGCCCGCTTCTAACGTCGACCAAAATGAAAACAAAAAGCAAAAGTAACAACAAATAAAACCTAGAGAGCAAAAACGAACTTTAAAAAACTCATTAAAAATGTATTCTCTCATCCGTAAGACTATGATAAACATTTTCATAGTTGCTTTCGCTCAATTTCTTCGCATATTCGGGATTTTAAATTTATTTTAGGAATTGTTCCATTAATCTTTCACCAGTTATGATGTCGATAACTTTTAGCAACCAGTTATAATTGTCTTAAGAAACTCAAGCAAGCTCAGCTTTCAGTAAAACGCTAGTTTCTATCACTTGCGAAGCGCGATAGTTTGGAACTCAAATTTCTTTGCAAAAATTTAAAACTAGAATTCTCCATTTGTTTCAAGTTTTAGTGTCATTTGTAATATGATTAGAAAAGCAGGTATAAGTTTTGATTTATGGCCGACGCAGTAGTGGTGACTTTGTATAGAGCGATTTTTCCTAGCTCATCATATATAACTGATGGTTGTAGAAACTTGGGAAAGGGCTCATTTGTTCGAAAACTAATACTCGTAGTGGAGCAGGCGGGGCTGGTAAAGTTCGACTTTCTGGGGTTGAAAACCCTGACGGTTCTGGAAAAGGCAGTGGGATTTCTGGCGCTGTCGGGCACAGAAATTGATCTTGCTCACATACCGCTGGATGATGCGATTACCTATGAGATGCTGACCAAAGGTGACACGGTTGGCGTGTTTCAGTTGGAAAGCCAGGGCATGCGCAAAGCCCTTGTTGGCATGCGGCCTGACCGATTTGAGGATATTATTGCGCTGGTTGCGCTCTATCGCCCCGGCCCGATGGACAATATTCCGACCTAAAACCGGCGCAAGCATGGTGAAGAGCTGCCCGACTATTATCATGAGAAAATCGGTTAAGTATCAAAACTTATGGATTTAGTTTTATCATTTTCGTGCATTTTGTACAATAGATATTAATATCCTTCCAACATATTTATATTAAATATAATTATCTGGTGGAACATATAACAATATTCTACCAAATTTACTTTGCTGGACACCATGAAGAGCTATAATTGTTTTTCACCGAATCTGTACGTAAAATTGTTGCATAAGCCACGCTTTGACTGTTTCTTCGCCATCAGAAACGATGTTTCCCTGCCTGTCTACACATCTAAAATAAGATATATGTACTTGACCAGGTTCAAACGTATATCAGAAACCAATAATAGGTACAGCGACCAGTAGAAGTTACAAACCCCTCCTGTGACCCGGATCGATTGACTGATTGTACCGCCCGCAATCGGGTTCCGAATATGACGATACACGAATTTCCGGGTTGTCGCCGAGGGCCACTGGAAACATCGGGAACGCATGTCTGCGGAATAGATGAGCAGCCGATTATGATGGTACGATGACCGTCCAATGTTCTAAATTGCTGGTTTTGCATCCCGCGAAGGACTCATCCCATTTCCTCCATCACGCTTATCACCGTCGGCGATATTGTGCTTGTCGCGCTGGCGGCCGGATCGCCCGGCGCCCTGATTGGCGGAATCGTCGGCGCCAGGCGATGGCAAACCCATCCGATTGCCGGCGCGGTTTTCGGCGGCTACGGTGCCTCGGACAACCGCAAGGACGGTTGCGCGATCGGCTACTGAGCTCTTTCTGACGACTCCGAGCGCGTTCCTCTTAGCACGAGCGCGCCGAGGATCGCTCCGCCGATCACGTCGATCGCATGGTGTTGAAAGACGAACAACGTCGAGACGGCGACCGTCACAAGGACCAGCCCGAGTCCGATCACCGCGATTCCGCGGAGGCGTGCACGCAGTACGCTCCAAATCGGAAAGAGCAGGCTGACGTGAAGCGAAGGGAATTGGTTGAACGGCGGATCGATATCGAGCTTCGAGAGATGCCAGCCGATGATGCCGTCGACGTCCGGCCTCGTGAATGCGACTTGTGACGAAGAAGCCTTAATAAATACTGGTATCAAACAGTTCGTGGTAACGAACTGTAGTAAGGAGCGATCCGGCTCAGTAGTAACCAAAGCTCTAAAAAACGGAATTTTTATAACAAGTTAGATTAAAAGAATTGCGTTTTAATGCTGCTTTTAAATATATAAGTTTCATTAAGTTTAGACTTACCCATCAAAAGTTACGACCCTGAGAAAATTTGCTTTATTTTAGAAAAAAGGGGGAAACACCCCTTAAAAGCCATGGTATCTTAACAAAAATCACACCATCAGATTCAACGTATCAGAGAACCCTTCAGTAGAATTTTCATACTCTTATCAATAAAAATGTGGAATGGTATTATGCACCCAGTTTCGCACCTAACTAGCAAACTCATTGTCATTAACTTATATTATTACATTACTGTCAAGTCAAAATACGTTTCGAATTTCTGGAACTAACCACTTTTATAAATAGCTTTTAATATACACAGAAAAGTATACCTTTGTAGTTGCAATACTGTTGACGAAGGAAACTTGCTGGAACCCTTTATCAGAAACAGCGACAGCCACCTCCCAACGATCATTGACAGTTTCATAAACAGGTTTTATAGGATTGCCAAGATCATCTTTGACGTCTTTCAAGTATAAATCAACATAGTCTTTGAATAACTTAATCTGTAAAAGGAAAATGACAACATTATTGGCCGCCAGTCCGCTGCGTACGGCCACGATTGCGTGGACCCGGTTGTTTACGGTCGTGGGCACGTCGACGGCAGTCGGGTCATCAGTGTTGTTGGTTTTCGCCGGCTGGGCGCTGTCGCAAGAAAACCGAGATTCCTGGTATCAGTGGGCGCTTGCACAGACGTTGGCTTACGACCTGCCGTCCTCCGATGCGGTGTGGATCGGAATCCGCCTGTCTGTGGCGGTGTTGTTGATGGCAGCCGTTTTGAACGGAGCTCGCCAGGCTGGATTTCTGTGCGTCGCAATGACCGGACGAACTTGGATCATCGTGCCAACCATTGTGGGAGGATTGTTCGTTTTGGTGGCCGTATAAAAGACTGTTTTGCTTAAAAACAGGGCCCAACTAGAAACACAGCAAATTTGTTTCATGTGGGATTCTTCTTTGTTTTAAGTAAATCATTAGTTTCGCATAATCCTACAAAACAGTCGGGTCTTCATTAGTTTCGTAGATATGCTACATAAGCTACAAAGCAATAGCTTTTATCAGTTTTAAAATTTGACTTCGATCTTTAGTTCCATCAAAGAAAGTTCGATAAAAAAAATAGCTGTGGTAACAGAGGCGACAATCCTATACGGCTTCCATATAAAATGTTCAAATTAATGTTGCAAAATTAAGTGTCTCTTTTCTATGAAAAATAGCAAAGGGTTACCGACTTTATGCCACACTTGACAAAATTAAGATACCTTTCCAACTGCTGCAATAATCCTCAGAACCGACCAAATCGGCGAAAAAAAAAATCTAATCAACATTTACTGTAGTAAAATCACACATGCAATGCGTTGTGGTGAGTGTTGTGCCGTTCCTGTCCGTAAAGTTCATCCAGGTTTAGAAATACCCGGCTGGTCAATTAATCCGGCCTTGCAGGAAAGTTGCAAATCTTCAAAGTTTTGGCACCAAATATGAAATGACTATGATCGGCCAAAATCTGGGGCCGTTAATGACATACGGTTATATACAAAAATCGTTTTGCTAAGTGTCTTGCCAATCACAAAGCTGAGGCTATTGAGCCAGGCCGCGGACTTCTTGAGCCCGCCCAGCGGGTAGAGGTGGCATTGCACGATGCCGCAGTCGGGATCGCTCGCCTTATAGGCGGCCAGTTCGCGGCACAGTTTGTCCGGCTCGCTGACGGTCATCAGCTTGGCCACATTCATCGCCTGTTTGGTCAGAAAGCGCATGGAATTGCCGATGCCGCAGGCCTGGGCGTGCTTCAGCAAGGTCTTGATGGTGGCCAGGCCGGGGATGCCGATATGGATCGGCAGCTCGTTGCCGGCGGCCCGGATCGCCTTGTCCCATTGGATGATCGGTTCCGCCTCGAAGCAGAACTGGGTGGCGATGTAGAAGTCGATCGGGCTCGCGTTTCTATGCCGAGCTTTTCAATCGAACCAACCCCGCCGGGCAGTTCTTGCAGATTGATTCTTCGGTAATGTGTTCCTTCACTTCCGCTGATCCAGAATTGCCGCGTGAATGGGTCTTGAACGAAGCCGGAGAGGAGCGGTTTCAGCGTTACCTTCCTTTTGAATCCTTCGTAACGACTATCGAGAACTACCCTTACCCGTACGTAATTGGAAAACTCTGTTGGGAGTTCCCTTGCATGGTGCCGAGTGATTGGGAGGCACAAAACATTCAGGGGAACCATCATCCGGATACGGTGCGCGATTGGAAACGCGCGCTGGACTTAACCGTCTTGAAACAGGGTGTCTGTTATGCCTGTTCGTGTTGCCCCTGCTCAAGAGCATGCAAATCCCCCTCTTGTTAATGCAAATCCGGCACCTCGAGTTGAAGAATCGGGGCAGTCCATCCCAACAGTTGAAGAAGACGATGATGCTATGGAAGTGTCATGGTTTAGAACTGTTCATGTGTCTATGAGCAAATGTGCAGTGGACAGATTTGTGGAGATGGAGATTGATATCGAGCCTGAAATTGCGGAATGGGCTTCTACTGCTCCTAACAATCAGAAAATGCATGTTGAACATGTTTTTTTTTAAGGACGGGCACAAGAAGTGGGTTCTTGTTGAGATCAGGACATGCATGGCCACTTGTGATTATTGTTTTCTCCAGATGAGTTGTCCGGGGAAATTTTCTGTGGGGGAGTTTTTCAGGGGGAATTTTCCACCAGGGTGGTATTTCCCATAGGGAGAATGTGCCAGGCTCTCCAAATTTCTATCCGGAAAACTTGACCCGTAATAGTTTCATGCTAGCTAAAGTTAATGCAAATGTTGATCAGCACAAATTAAACTCAGTAGCGTGAGCCCAGAATTTACCAAACAAAACTTAAAGAACTCGACTTGGGATGACGCAATGAAAAGTAATACCCATGCTAATTTCAACCTGCGCAAAATTTTAATTTACGTCTTCAGACTTTATCCTTTATTTATATTTTCATTTCTTTTTATTTGTAGCTGACATTAATTATTAACTCTCGGTGACCTTTCCATTTTTTAAAATTTATCCCTAAAAATCTAGCATCCGATAATAATTTTGAGCCGTAAATAGTATCAATTCAAAGTAATTTTAGCTTTCATTGTAATTAATTCCAGTCTCTAGGATATTTCACGGTTCATATCATCAATGTTTGTAATATTCTTACAGTATCAAGTAATAAAATACAACTGCAGATTAGGCTTCTAAATTCTGGAACCTACCATGAAGATTGCTTTGACGGATTATAGCTGACTACCGTTCATTATCCTTGCCTTCCACCTTTCCAAGGGAGCTTGGTGACACTCCAGGAGATCCATTGTCGGTCATTGTTAAACATTTGGGACAAAACTCAAGCTTTAGTGTAAAGAGCGAGGTTTTGACGAGAGGGTGAACCCCCTCATATACGTAATAAAAATACACAAATATAGAAGTTCGTTACGTAAGTTAGTTCGTAAGGTACGTATATGATTCGTAAAAAAAATAAAAAAATCTATTTGCATTTTTAAGTAACAAAAATTTGGAGGGCAACTAGGCTTCCTCCCCAGCCCCTTTTTCTTATCAAAATCTCCCGATCAAAACTATGAGAAAGCAATTTAGCGAAAAAAAAATTAGTATGCAAATTTCGTTTTATTTATTCATGTGCGGTGAACCAAAATCAAAACATGCATTAAGAAATCTTATGTATCAAAATCAAATATTTAGTTTGCTTTTTCTTAAGCTAGGCTAAACCATTCGTAGTTAATAATGAATGCTAAAGAGAAAGCGATCATTGTCTATAGAAACCGAAAATTAAAAAATGAAATGTCGATAACAATTTTGTACATAAAGCGAATTTACTTTTTATATTGAATCCAAATATACAAAATTCGTGACTCTTCTGATTTACTCATCAAAGGTTACTCATAGCCTAAAGGAAGCATAGTAAAATTTACAGAGTATCAGAAAAAGGGAGAAGGTACGCTATAATGTGGGCAAGCCTTCGTTAAAGCTACACGATTCGACATGTTTGAGAAATTAAGGGTCTGGTGTTCCTGGCCTGCCTCGCCATCGGCATTCTGGTGTCGCTGCGCAACGGCAGAGAGCCCCATCCCGGCGCCATCACCTACGCGCAGATCGACACCTCGACCAGCCGCGGCTACAACCTGGCGGCGCTGGGCGTCATCGTGATGCTCGCCGGGCTCTACGCGGCCTGGTGGTGAGCGCGCTCACGACTGCCGTGTGTCCATGGCCAGTCAGCGGGACACTCCGATCAAGGCGCCTGCCTACCGTTCCGGACCGGATGGATTTGCCGCTTTGATCCGAAAATCCGATCAATCCATATGACAAAACGATTGGTCTCCCCCTGATCCCCCACCGTACTCTGGGCTCTCACTTCCTTAGCCAATAATTGTCATTCGCCTCGGTCATTCCATCCCTTTGCTCGACTCTCTGGCAAGTCTTATTTCATACGTATTGTGTTACATTGGATCAGAATGAACAGCTGCGTAAGCAATACAAAATAAAAAATTCAGTTCTGATTTATTTTCACTCCATGTTGACTAACTGACTTATCTATTTACACTTACAACAACCACCAAGAGCAAAGCGCCTAATAAAGGACGGCTGCAATCCTTTGACTCTCAACCGATTTGTTCATTTATTAAAAAACAAAAATGAATATATTCAGGGGCGTAGCTCCAGTATTTTTATTGGAGGGGGGTATGAGGGGTCCATATTACTGTTAGTACTTCTGCTCTGAAAATTTAAATAAATCAAAAGAAATTAAGTGTATCCGGTATGTCAAACAGCATAGATAGACTTTTTGGTAATGGTATTAAGTTTTATTTTTCAGGTCCACTTGAGGATGTATAAAACTGAATTAAACAATGCTATTAAAAATTGTCGAAAAAGTTTCTCCAACACACAAATAGCAAGCAAACTATGGACTTTAATAGAAAAAAATGAAAAGATATAAATCTTGTTTCCATGAAAAATACTATGTCAATAAAAAATGAACAGAAATTAATTTAAAAACCTTTTTCCACAAAAAGGTTTTCAAAGAAAATTAAAATGCCCCTTAAAACGCAGGACATCGTCCCCTAAGTTCCCTCCTTCTCGTATACCTTTCTTCAACTTCATGATTTTCTTATTTATCTTCCACGTAACATAGCCACGAGGTTCAAGACTTAAATATGCTTTCTTGTGAATATACACACACACACCCTTCCCTATGGACTTATGTCGAGTGCTAAACCATATTCGTTCAATCCATAACGCTTTTGATTTGCTCTATGCGCCCACGTACCCTTCTGGTAAAAGTTGCACAATTCTACTTTTGTGTATATAGGATCTTGAAACCACTATAGCAGGGCTTCCTGATATACTGAATGTGATGGTTCGATTTTTATTAAGGTCACTCGACTTTTTTGGGGGGCCATTAGGAGAGTAGTCCCAACATTTATACAGGCTTGGAGGAATGCCTCCAGTATCTTTGCCGTTGATCCCATTGACTCAAGGAATTCGTCCATTTTTCAGATTTTTCACAGCTGCCATTATTTCCTCATTGCTTGGGAAGTCAGCACATGCGTCAATTTGTATAACGTGGTCTATTTAAGACATCCTCAAAATGCAAGGACCATCTCTCGTCAGTTTACTGTGGATACGAGAATACATCTCCATTTCCATTTTTACAAGGGATACTTGGCTTGCTTTCTTTCCGACTATCTTGTTTGTTAGTCGATACACCATTTCCAATTTTCCTTTCTTATCAGCTTCTTCTGGCTATAGTTGAATTGTAGCTAATGAGCCACAACCCTCCATCTCTGGACAGCAGTGGAACCCCGTCAGCGTATCTGAAAGTGGTGAAGAGGTAAAAACCCTGTTTAGCTCCACAAGGAGTGAGATGGCGGCAAATACGATCTGGGTGACCTGCAAGATTGGAGCCCCAAGCGGTAAAAAAAAATTGAATATGGCTACGGCGTCCACGGTATGCGACGTGGCCCCAATATTGGGGTGGTTGTCGAGAAGTAAGCTAACCAATCATGCTACGGCGATCAAGTAAGGTGACTTAACTTTGAGTATGGCACCGAAGTTGAAAAATAAGCGAGCCATAACTATAGATAAGCCCTGTCAAATTTTAACAAAATGTTCATTTATTAACGAATTTTATTTTCAATTCTATTGATTAATCAATTATTTTTTCATTATTTTTAATTTATTATTTAAAATGTTTTATTATTTAATTTTCATTAACTATTTCAATTTAATTATTTTAATTATTATTATTTAATTATTTATTATTATTTTATTTTTATTTATTAATTAGTTCATAACTTATTAATTCTTTTCATTTACTAACTACGCCCTCTTCTTTATTTTAATAAAAATTACATTTCGTAAATTACAAAAGGATCGTAACCGTTTGATTATTTATTTGATATTTTTGGCCCCTAAAATTTCTGCGCCCGCATCAAGTGCAGGAGGAGGCGCTGAACGCGCTGCTCCCCGTCCGCTGGCGCAACGTGTGCCTGGAGCACCACAACGAGTGGACACAGGTCGGCTTGCAGAAGGCGCTCTCCAAGCGCTTCCCCGGCCTCGCGGCCCGCCTCGAGCCCTTCGTCGACGCGGTCGCGTGGTGGGGGCACCACGAGCAGCCCCTCGACGAGCCGGTCTTCGGCGGCATGCTGCCCTCCGACCCGGACGTGACCCTGCACAACGCCAACCCCATCAGCGTCGCCTGGCTCCTGAGCCTGCTCCTGCGGCGCGAGGCGATCTCCTTCGTCACGCCCGCCGAGGCCCCCGGCGCCGCCGACGCCGACACGGTGTACCAAAAATTTAATTGTTCCCTAAAGTAAAAGACTTGAATTCTATGCATGCCCCTACTGTAATAGGGGAATATGGTGTAGGGGCAACATTTATTTTTAAAGTCGATGACATTGAAGATGGATTTTACTTTTCAAGATTCACATTTGCGAATAAATCATTGCACGACAAACGTTCTTGTTCCCTGATAATAATATTATAAATTGAGTTTATTCTAGAATCAACTTTGTCTCAGTTTGCGCTTAGAGATTTGTTTATGGTTTTTATAAATTGCTATAATTTTCGCAGCAACTTTTGGTTAAGCATGCGCTTTATCAAGTATTGGTTTTGTCTATAGAGCACCATACTTTATTAAACTGGTGCCAAAAAAGTTCAATCTCAATTGTGGGCTCTATGAAGTTGTGTCAAGTGTGTTTTATTAGCTCCGGCATAACACTTATAGCATTGTTAATCTACAAGCCTTGTGCTGGACTTATATTGAGGGAAAATCGAGTTGGGCGAAAAAAGGTTTTGAAATAAAAATACTTCCTGGCTTCCTAGCCTATGAGGATAAGATCCCAACTAATTGGAATGCTATTCTAGTCTAAATGTTTCTATGTCATCGGCTCAGCCTGTTTGTTGTAGCTTTTTAAGTGTAACTTGATTTTTCGTGGTCAAATAGTAAATTTATTTTTTAACTTATGTTTCAATCGGTTGATTTCTCACTGGTGCTTTTCTTTGTGCGCGTGCGTGCTGTAATCTCCTACTGTCCTACCAACAAAAAAGGGTACGGGTTTAATCCAGGTTCTGCGTTACTGTTGACCAATTCGACCAGTCGATCATCGGTAGCGTCGTTAGCGGCTGTCAATACATCCTTGTCAGCTGGTTGTGGTGGTATTTGTGCACTTCTTACAGATGTTCTTCGTCAATACCGTTCCAAAGGGGAATGTAATTTCAATTTGTCTGTCGCACTGAATGGACTTCTTTCGGGGTTAGTTGCTATTACGGCTGCATGTGCGACGGTTGAAAATTGGGCATCCTGTGTCATTGGGATGGTAGCTGGATGGAATATGTGTGTAATCACTGATTTACGCTAAGAGAAAGTGCTTAAAATAATATTATTTTAATTTTCTCTTGATTTGATTTTTAATAGTTAAATAAGATGAATGACTTGTTGATGAATGCTTGTTTAGAAACCATATCCAGCCAAGAAATGATAAAAAATAAAGAAACAAAGTTTGGTATAAAACAGAATCAAATAAACGCTAATAAAAGAAAAATTAGCAACGGGGGACTTTATAACGCCTTATAACGTTCCTTTAACTTAAATTGGGTATAAATGCAAAGGTAAAAAAAGGTTTTAGTTGTTAATTCAAATAATATTCTGCCCCATTCTTTATAACCCCCATTTTTTTATCCTAGTACTGGAAAGAGTTGGATAGTAGAGCATGATGAGGATTTAACTGCAAGACAAGAATCAAAAATGTCTACAAGACCTGATATGATTTTGCAATATGGTCATTTCCTTGCAGAAAAGTATCGTAATCTTGGATATGAAGACATTGAGATTCGAGTAGATATAACGTCCTCTCTAAATGGACGAGATTATCAACAATTGATTTATCCAGATGTTGATTTGGCAAAAGAACCTAGAACACTTCTTCCAAAGTCTTGGATAGTTCCTTTAGAGGGCTAGTTGATTTTGATCTTTTTACTATGGGTTAAAAGACTAGCCGATCTCACAAAGACTGCATTAGGTGCCTTTCTGTCTGTCTTTGTGGTTTGGCTGGTCTGGCTTTTCTGTCTGTCTGTCTGGTCTGTCTGGTCTGTCTGTCTGTCTGTCTGTCTATATGGTCTGTTTTGTCTGTTTGGTCCCGGTCTGTCCGTCTGTCTGTTTGTCTGTCTGGTTTGTATGTCTTGTCTGTATGTCTGTCTGTCTAATCTTTCTGTGTGTCTGTCAGTCTGTCTGTCTGGTCTATTTTGTCTGTCTGGTCCAGCCTGTAGGGTCTCTTCGTCTGTCTTTCTGGTCTGACTGGTCTGTCTTTCTGTCTGTCTGTCTGGTCTGTCTTTCTGTCTGTCTGTTTGTCTGGTCTGTGTGTCTGCCTGTCTTTAGAGTAAAATCTGAAAAAGAAAAAAAAAACATGCCAATTAAACACATTCATATAGAAAAAGCATCCCGAAATGAAACCAATCCAAACTAGATGCAGTCAGCAAGTTCTTTTCACTGTCCTATCACTTGGCTTGGCTAAAATTGGACCTTGATCCGACCAAGCATTTCGCGGACCAAATTGGCCCTTAGCCACACTGAGGATGTATCTGCGATGCTTTGTCAGAGACTCTGCATCGAAAATTCCACTAGTGACTAGCTTGGTTTCAGCCTTCAACACATTCCTACAAAATTCTTTATTCTAAAACTTCACAATAATGGGAACAACCTTTAGAAGAGATTGAAAAGAATCTGTTGCTGCTGATCCGTAAAATGCCTTGGTAATTCTAAGTAAAATAGAATATTTCTCTGTTCTACTGGGTAAGAAGATCAACACGGCCAAAATTAAAGTCATTGACCTAATATACAGTTGGAGTATCCGCTTGTACCTTACTTATAAGTGCTGGAGAAAGTTGATTGTTTTACTTACATTTGATTGCTAAAAGACTCTAGTTGTGGCTGTGATTTTAAGCTAAGAGCAGAAGCAACAAAGCTCGACAGCTCTACCATTTGTGGAACCACGATCAGCATGATCAGTCATGAATTCACATCATGAATTCATGATGTCCATCCAGCATTCACCATCCAGGTGAAATCCAGCACGAGCAGCCCACGATCGAATACCCGGCCCGGGTTGGCCGCCAGGTACTCGAGCAGCCGGAACTCGCTGAGTGTGAACTCCACCTGCTCGCCGTCCACGAACACCTTGTAGCCCTCGGTGTCGATCTCCAGCGGGCCCTGCACGACGCGGCCGCTCATCTCCACCTTGTCGTTCCACCTGCCCCGGCGCAGCACCGCGCGGATGCGCGACAGCAGCTCCCGGACGTCGAAGGGCTTGATGACGTAGTCGTCGGCGCCGCCCTCCAGGCCGCGCACGACGTCGTCCCGGGTCCCCAGGGCCGTCACCATGATGACGGGGATGTTCCGCAGGGCGGGATCGGATTTCAGGATAAATAATACGTCCCCCATGTCGGCAAGGTTTTCAATCAAAGCTGGTAGCACCACAAGGTAACTCCCAAAGGTTTCAAATTGCTCATATGATATTTCATTGAGCTTCATTTCATACGGTGAATTTCAAAGATACCACATTGGTACGAAACGACCAATAAAGGCAGGATTGAAGGATTTCTTCAGTAGTTGTTATGACTGAATAAGTGATAAACGTTTTCAGTACTGACTTTAAAGCTTAAGTTCTGAAAGGAGACGGCCAACCTGAAAGATTCAGAATCTTTTATTAATCAAACAATAGTTATAATCATAGCTGAAGCCAGACTGAACACCATTGTTTGTTATGATTAATTTGTTGAAGATTCATCGGAAGAAGAAGAAGATATTGAAACATTGAAAGGTAAGTGTTAAAAAATATATCTTATCCATATGTATGCCTATAAAAAAATAGCAAATGCTATAGTTGAGATGTTCGAAGACTGGTTGAGCAGTCCAGCCAAGAAAAATGTTTATAAAGTCAGATAAATCTTAATAAACGCTGTTAAATAGCTGGAACCCAATGATTCAATAGATTTTGTCAAATTTCAAATGATGAAAGTGAACCTAAGATCTGTTCTTTTTCCTGGTTTATTTTTGACTGTTTGACTACAGAAAACTCTTACTTAACAACAGTTCAACTTTCGACATGTGTATATTTAACTCCCCGCTCTTTACGCTAAAGCTTTTATTGTTTTAAAAAGAAGAGTAGTGACAAAGAGTCAAACTTTATCGTAAAGAGCGGGCCGTTGAAAAGGGGACAGCCTCTTTAATATACGGAATAATTTCTGTTAGTTTTAAGTTTCAATGTCACTCCATACTTTCAGTTAAAAAAAACTGTTTTTATTTAATCCATTAATCAGAATCCCGTGCGAATGCTGTGTCTTTTACTAGGCTATAATTTCCACTAGGGGCGCCACTCCTCAAGCGGGAATAGAGGTGACCGCAAGGTACCCAGTCTTGCAGGTACCCCGAAAGAGTCGAGGCAGCACTTTGCAGAGGCCGTTGTACAAGCCGGAAACAAGAAATGATGGAATTGAATTCCTTGTAGAGAATACGAGTACTTGACCTGCCCGTTCACAGCAATTTAAGGCCCATAGAACGGCTAGTACCTACACGGCTAATCCTACTCATTCTCACTCACATCTGCACTGTAGAACTCTATGGGAAAACTGACTCAAACAATATCATTATCCACTAAAAAATCAATTGTGCTTTTGTGCAGCAATCTTTCATCTGCTGCATTGTAATTGGAGTTAAATAGTTTTTCTATATCTTTATCTATTTTTAGTCTTTCAAAGTTACGGTTAATTGTTCCTGCCAGGTAAACTGTGCTGTAGCATTAAAAAATAGTGTTGTTTCTTTTTAGGTTTTCACCTTTTTATTTGTTTCCTTTTTTTAGTTTCTTTCTTTTTAGGTTTTTTTTTAGTTTTTTATTCTTTTTTAGTTTTTCCTTTTTTAGTTTTTTCTTTTTTTAGTTTTTTTTTGTTTTTTAGTTATTTCTTTTTTTTTAAAGTTTTTGAGCTTTTTCAATTTTTTTCTTTTTTCAGTTTTCTCTTTCTTCTTTATTTTTCAGACATCATATGCAAACCCTCAACACAAAAATACATACAACTTTCGTTAACATTATTTGTATTATAGTTGTTAGAATTATTTGCGTTATACTTGTTAGCACTATAATTTTTGTTATAGTTGTTGGCATTTTAATAGGGAGGGGGCCAGGGTAACGTCTTCTGGTAGAAAAACGACTGAATTGTAAGAGTTTTTATATGGGGCACTGTTACACCCCCCACCTTAACTAAGCCGTTTTCGGTAGGCAGTAATTGTATATGTCACCTTTAAACCTCATGAAAAGCTTGCTTCAAGTTTAAACTTAGCGTTCAACAAAAGCAGTAATTTGATACTTCCATGCAATTTTGTGCGTCCTTTTAAACTTCCTCAGCTTCCGACTAGATGAAAGAATAACAAAGAGCTTTTCAGATATCTAGACAGATTGAAAAGCTTTTCAGTATTCAACTATAGCTTCAATCAGCTGTCATATAGCTATGCGGTACCAACGACTTGACGTTGTTGTTCCTGTTTTAGCCTGCATTAAACTACAGCATGCTTATTTTTTCAGATGCTTAAATTATGGAAAGCAGAAAGAAAGAAAGCAGAATTTAGTAGCTAGAAGGTCTACCAGCTTAAAATTAAATAGCCCAACTTGGTCTGGTAAGATTCGCCTGGATTACCCTAGGTCAAGTTTGTGAAGACTAGATTTTGATTTCAAATATGATTCATCCGACGAAAAAAGTAGACAAACTGCCTTTAAAATTAAAAAAAGATTAGCATAAATTGAGACGCACAGCATTTGGACAAGTTTACGCGTACCAAAGAAAAATCGGGCCTACCCTCTTCAAATCTGGAAAATATCACCCTGAGCAAATTGAATTCTATTTTTTACTTTTCTTTGAAAAAATTCCTTTTATTCTCGTGGAAACTACTTCTAAGCTTAAATACTCGCATATAAAGTGGACAATTTAAGTTGGATAAGGAAGGGTTCTGACAATGATTAGGAAGGGGGAAAGTAAGTAGGTACCAGGGCAAAGGGGGTGATTTATTCTTCTTTTTTTTCTATTAAATTTAAACGCCTTGTAAAACATTTGTATACTTTGTCTCAAATCTTTTCCTTTTTTACTATATTATAGCAAGAATACAAGCGTTAAAATTTTATTGCTGTTTGTGATATTCGCTAATTTAAATTTCTATGTAGGCCCCTTCCCACACTCTTTTTTTCCCAAAGTCACTGGATCAAAATTTTGAGATAGCCATTTTGTTCAGCATAGTTGAAAACCCTAATAATTGTGTCTTTTGGGATGACTTAATCCCACACAGTCCTTGGGGGAGGGGCTAAAAGTTACAAACTTTGACCATTGTTTACTTATAGTAATGGTTATTGGGATGTTTATAGATGTTTCAGGGGCTTTTTCACGTTGAAGGGGGGTTGAGGTTACGTGGGAGGATCTTTCCGTGGAGGAATTTATCATGAGGGAAGAAAATTTCCATGAATGGGCTGCAGGATTTTCTAGCATTAAAAAAAAAAAAAACAGTGAGAAAATATGTAAAAAAAAATCTCTTAAAGTAAACTATTTAAAGGTTACTTGAAAGCAGTAATTTTTTCGGTTTTCGTTTCTTTTTTGTATGGTATTTTGTATTATTTACATAATTTTGGGAATTCAGGTTTTGTTGAGTAGTATATATTACGGCAAATAAGGAGGGGAGGATATGTGTAACAGTACTCAATTCTCAAAATAATTAATGTATGCTAAAAAAACGAACCTCTTAAAGTAAACCATTTAGAGGTTACCTGAAAGCAGTTATTTTTTTTTCGGTTTTCGTTTCTTTTTTGTATGATATTTTGTATTATTTAAATAATTTTGCGAATTCAGATTTTGTTAAGTTGTATCCATTTGACCCAACCCCAGTTTAACCCAAACCTGTCTGGCTCAATAGCCATTCCAACCTACTATATTCTGCTCAAATCAATAATACAACTAACAAATGTAATTCAACCCGTTTTGTCGGAGGTGAATAAAGCTGACTTGAATCAAATGGTCTTTAAGTCTGTTCATTTAAATAGATTGAATAAAAAAAAACCAATTTTTTAAACTGAAAGTAAGGAGCGACATTAAAACTTAAAACGAACAGAAATTACTCCGTATATGAAAGGGGCTGTTCCCTCATCCACGCCCCGCTCTCTACGCTAAAGTTTGACCCTTTCTCTCACCTCTACTTTTTAAAACATTAGAAAACTGAAGAAGTTTAAAAAGAAGTGTCGGGACTGGGATTTTAAGGGAAAGGGATATCATCAGAAGCTTTATGCTGTCACTTCTCACGAGTGATGCTGTTAAGGGTTACTCTTATCGCCCTAGCGGTGATCGTGCTTTTACTAATCAAGGTGTTTCAATTTGTTTAACTGCTACTCGATTAGGTCTTTGTTTTTTTTTACCACCTTTAATATTGTTTCTTTTCTTTTTCAGCCCGTCGTCAAGTTTTTAATAAATAGGCATAATAATAAATACTCCTATACTGCGTAAGTATTCCTTTAACCTTAATTATGTGCCTTTTATTTCATTTTCTCCTGGTCTGTTCACTTTGTCATGGTGGACGCATATTCGGATGGCCTATGTTTCGTCTCCTAAGTATATACTTTTCAACAAATCTCCTTTTATGTTTGTAATTAAAAAATAGATACAGTTTCATCTTAAGCTAAGCTCTGACAGGAATTGAAGTTTTTTCGGCAGCCGAGTGTTCGGGCAACCGGCAAAAAGGGTGAATATTCGGATTGCGTCTGTTTCGTGTCAGGAATTTACACTTTTCAACAAAACAGCGAGGGAGAAGGGATTATGATATTTTCGTTGGGAATTAATGGTTTTTCGTGGAATCTTCAGAAATTGCGCTTTAGGCCACACAACTTCTTGATTTAACTAATACTGAATACTTTGTCAGCTACCCATCAACAGTTACGAGCCTGAGAAAATTTCTTCTATTTAAGAAAATAGGGGGAACACCCCCTAAAATCATAGAATCTTAACGAAAATCACACCATCAGATTCAGCGTATCAGAGAACCCAACTGTACAAGTTCCAAGCTCCTATCTACGAAAATGTGGAATTTTGTATTTTTTGCCAGAAGAAATCACGGAGGCGTGTTTATTTGTTTTTTTTTCCAGGGGTGATCGTATCGACCCAGTGGTCCTAGAATTCTGCAAGAGGGCTCATTCTAACGGAAATGAAAAATTCTAGTGCCCTTTTTAAGTGACAAAAAAAAATTGGAGGGCACCTAGGCTCTCTCCCACTGTAAACCTGTTTCTCAGGTAGTCTCCAGTTTCCAGTTTGAAGGTGATAGGGTTGAAGAATTGAAGGTATGGAGTTGGTCGGATAATTTACTTACCCTGGTAGCTTTCTCACCTCCAACAGTAATCATTCCAAAAACATCAAGCGACGCCTGGCACTTTCAAATTCCATCTTTAAAATTTTGATGTCCATCTGGAGGAACAAAGACTTATCAACGAAACTTAAAGTGAGGTTGTTCAACTCCTTCATCACCCCTATCACGATTTATGCTTGTGAATCTTGGACTCTAAGAACAAATGATCAGTACCATATGCTATCTTTGAAAAAAAATTTATTGTGACATATTGCTGGACAATTGCTCTAGAAAATATCTAAAAAATTCTCCGTCTTTCGGAGCACCCAGGTTTCAGAATTATACTTGACCACGGTCATCATTGCAGCTTTTAGTATTCCAATCTTTGTTTGCAGACTTATGTTCCTATTCTTCCAAACTTATTTCAACTATGAAAAAACACACTGAGCCTTGGCAATTATGCTTTCAACATGTTTACTGCTTCCACCATCTTTACTAATAATACTACATAGGTAAGTAAAGCAAGCTACTTGATCAATCTTCTCTTTATCCAACACCTACTCATCGCTATCACTTATTCTCAGTTTAAGCGACTTAGTCTTTTTAAAATTACTTTTCAAACCTACACTATAACTTTATATCGACCGATGCTATCACAAAAATATTTGGCACGTTTATAGGTTAACTCTTTTTCAACAAATTAAAAAGAAATATTTTAATTTGATGTAAATGACGTCATCTATGGATATAAAATGTTGCGCAATATTCAAAAATTTTACAAATTTTGTAAAAAGGCCTTAAAACATACTTTTTCAATTACATTTTGATTTTTTAAGGGCTTTTAGTATCTCTAAAGTATTTCTACATCTATACGTTGTATTTAGGCATGATATTTTAGATTTTGAGAACATTATTTTCTAAAATGTATGAGATTTGAAACGACAGAAATGGTTGTTCACTTATAATCAACCGGGAAGCAATCAGCATCACTATGAAAACAGGAAATTAAGGCACGTTATATCGAGACAAAGGATCTCAGAGGGAAGACCTTGCCTTTTCACTTATTGCAGTTGTTTCATATTGGCTAATTAAGCCAATCACGCTGGTTTACTTATGATCCGCAAGGATGTCAACTTGTTTCCGATTAATAGATTATTCTAAACTGACCAATATTAGACTGTTTTAAATTCTTATTTTAAGTAGCCTTTGTAACAGAATGGCAATGTGAAACCACCATTACAACGTTTCCCTACTTCACAAATCGTCTAAACAGAACTGCTTTGTATAGGTTACGAAAGTGTTGGGTATTCAGAAAAGGCACAAAAACGATCACTTTCTATATGTGGGATAAGGAGTATCTAGCAGATCTACCCGTCTCTCAAAAGTTAACTCACTAAACGTATGTTCAAAGTTGAGTAGAGCGCATCAGTCAATTACTGGGCTAGGTTTATAGAAGTGGAGTAGAAGTTACTTAACAATTGCTAACAGGTGAACAAGCCTGTTTTCTAAAAAGAACTTCCGAAGTTTGTTTTACTTAAGTTGGTTCGACTTGCAAAATTGGTCATGTCCACGCCCATATCATGATGCCTAGGAAAAAGAGTGTTGTTGGTGTTTTTTAGGGTTTAAAAATTGGGAGGGTATTTAGGTTGGTCTTTTTTTTTGCTTTTTTACACGAGGAGCGAACTATGGGTGAATAGATCCAATTCAGACTGGCGGTCCCCCTCCGCATTTTCCTTCATGGCAAGTAGCAACTCTTTCTGAATCGCATGCCCAATCTCAGATCGCGTCCCAGTCAAGAAATGCCAACGCCCCTCTTCGGCGCCATTCCGTCGCGCATACTTATCCAATACCTCGGGAAGATCATAGTCCGGATCTGTCGTGATCGAAACCAACTGCAATGGAGAATCCGCCGGAAGACTGTCCTGGATCTCCTTCATCCGACGCGTCATCTGGGCACAAAAGCTCGGACACCGGGAAAAGAAAATATTCGCCACCCAAGGCCGCCCTTTCAGAGAACAGCTGCCTCCGAACGCACCGAAAGCGTCGGCATTATCGGCGCGCGCCCCCGAGGTCTTGCGGCGGCGGACCGGCTGCGGCTGCTGTCGCCGGCGGATCCCTATTTGCTGAATTCAAGCTACGGCAATGATACCCGCATCCATGAACTGTTCGGTACCGCCAGCGTGACCCTCAACCCGGCGGACGCGGCACGGCACGGGGTGCGCGACGGCGAGACGGTGGTGCTGTCGAATGACGCCGGCCGTTTGCCGCTGACGGCCCGGATCGACGACAGCGTGCCGCCGGGGGTGGCGCTGTCCGCGAAGAGCCGCTGGCCGAAATGCGAGCCCGACCGGGGCAATATCAACCGATTTTTGTCGCGTTTTTTTGGAAGCCTAACAATTTCTACTGCTTACTTGTTGAGACAAAAATTGCCCAATATCTTTTAAATCGGCCTAACTAATGCTTAAATGTTCAACCATAAAATAGAATTATTTAATTACTGCATTGTTTATATGTATAATCTATTTCTCTGTGGTATGATGACAATATCTTCCGTTATGACGTTACAGTTGCAAAACATATAGTAAAGGGAGCCTTGGATTCGCCCTGTTCCCGGTGCTCAGAACGTGGCAAGCTTGTATACATTTGATTCTTTAATTGAGTAACAGTATTAACCTAGCGTTATTCCTTAGTTTTCAGTCATGAGGTGTCAAATCACACAGGTTGTCAAGCGGATGCATCGTAAGTACTTCAGGAACGGTTGATGGCATTAAGATGAAACTTTCAGTGTGTGTTGAAGTGGATATTGAAGAAACCAAAGGTGCTGTGCGCATACTATCGATAAATCAATGAAACTCAAAACGAACTGAAATTACAATAAATAACCGAGTCAAACTTAAAACGAGCATGCCTTCCCCATGCCTTCTCAAGACCAGAACATAATTTGCGCTTTACTGAAAACAAGTTTAAAATTTTTTCACTTTTTATTTTCATAAACAAGAAATTATCAAAACTTTAGAAAACAGATATCAGCATATGTCAATTAAACTGACAATCCACGGTCCACGTCCAAGTTTTTAAAGGTTTTTGTACATTATTAATATTCCAGTTTTAGGAATTCTAGTATGTTCCTAGTATCAGAAAAGTTAAAATCAATGTAATAATTTGATTCCCCTTTGTGTCTCAGCTAAGGTTTAGAACACTACCGACTAATATCAGAAGCTATCGTCTCTTTGCGATCTCGATACATTTATTTTGAATGTATTTTAATAATATTTTATTTCTTTTCCTCGTGAGAAGGGGGTCAGTAAATTTTGTTTAAACTATTTTTAGGGCCAAGCCTTTTTTAGGGCTTTGGTGTTACAACCTTTAGCTACAGATTTATTAAATAGTCTTTAGATAATATTTTAGCGACATTTGCTTTTCAAAGATATGTCCAAGGAAGAGAGGCTTAGGTACAAAGAATGTGTCATAGAATTGAAAAGCAGAGTTGCTTGTGGTGAACCCTTAACCTGTGCATTATAGATGGCTGTATTCTGTCAAAAAGCAACAGAGATTGGCACCTGAGCAGCAGCAAAGGTGTCACCCCCATGCAATATTGAAAAACCCAAAAGATAGTGAGTATACATCTGATGTCAATAATAGTGGTAATTGAATTCTTAATAAAGTGTCTACTTAAGAATGTACTCCTAAAATATAATCATTGGCTGCTCTAGGAAGTCTACACAAAATTCTTACTTCTCAGTAGCTTCTTGTTTGGTATTCATTAGAAGAACATAAACCAAATTTTTTCGCAAAGAATTGGGGAAAAAAACTTTCGGAAAGTTTTTAAATTAACTTTTATTTAATTACAAAAAGTTTCAAGTTTTAAAAAAACTCCATATTTCAAAATAAGATTTTTTTTTTCAACATCAAACTTTCATCTAAATATCAAAACTAGTATCAAAGTAACAATATCAAAGTACCAAAGTATCAAAGTAAGGAAAGGATCAAAGTTGACCCCTTGCAACAGGCGACAGGTAGAAATCTTTGTAGACAGACGAAATCTATTGCAAGGCAAAGGATACCTATTCAATGTAATTGGTACCTTCTCTTTGATTGATTTAAAACCCAAGAACACAGGAAAACTAATTAGATTTTAGAAAGGCAGGGTTAATCAACTTCCCTTTCTGATATATGCTCAATTTCAGCTAAACCCCTGAAATTAAAGCGGACTTTTTAGCACAGAACCATACGAAAGAACCTTTCAATCAATATTAACGCGGTGTTATTATGAAGAATAATCTTAGATAATACTATTTAGATATTGCTACATAAATGAAAGTTAGTTTGCATAACAATAAAAATAATAAAGTTTTCACTCACCCTCAAGGTGATACTCTAAAGAATGCAAGGAACTGATTACGCAGGGTTGAAACTGATAAATATCACTTGAACGAGGTCCAAGTGTAATTGCAAAATGTTTAATCTGTAAAAGTGTTTCTTAATTTCTTTGGAAAACATCTAGTAGATTTCCATCTGCTTTTGGGAGCACCCATGCTTCAGAGCCATATTTGACCATTGTCATCACTGTACCTTCCAATATTCTAATCTTGGTTTGCAGACCTATCTTCCTATTCTTCCAAACTTTTTTTTAACTGTGAAAAAATACCCTGAGCTTTAGCTATTCTACTTTTAACATCTTCACTGCTCCCACTGTCTTTACTAAAAATACCACCAAGGTAAGTAAAGCTGCCAACCTGATCAATCTTTTTGTTACCCAACGTCACCTTTTCATCATCACTTATTCCTTGCCTTAGTGACTGTCTGTCAGGTTTTATTACAATAAAAGAAAATATATTGGATTATTTAGCGGTGTTGTAATCGGATCTAGGCCTTTATCCCCCGCCCGCCTCTCCGTGGAAAATACTCCCGAGGAAAATATTCCTTTAGAAAATATCCCCTCAATTTCTGATCGAACGAAAGTTTCTTTAAAATGAAAGAAACTTTTTTAAAGAAATAATAAAGAATTTTTTTCTTAAAAAAACGAATGAAAGCATCCTTAAAAGTTTCTACGACCATGAAGTGGAGGTGGGGATGAGGAAAGGGCAGTATCACTCCTATACAGAATAAGTTCTGCTCGTTTCGGGGTTTAAAGTTTCTCGTTACTTTCAAGGCATTAAAACTGCAAAATCAGCCTCCTCATATACCTTATGAAGGATAGCTTCTCTTTGTTTTTGTTTTCAAATGTTGCTCTTTGATATTATTTAAGAAGTTTGTTTTGAATTAATTTGTGCTCGTTTTAAAGTTATTTAGGGTCATATAAATACCTGAATGGCCTTTTACTAAAAGCTGGAAAATTTTTGCCTGAAATATAATTTTTAGTCTTTTAATCCCTTCCCTAATTAGCAAATCGAATAGCCCCCCTCTTAAAACATGTTGGGCTATTATGCAATATTGTTTGGCCAATACTACTATTGACAGCACTGCCGCACAAAATGGGGCAATTGGCAGTTCTCAAAATCGTACTACTATGTACAGAAAGAAGCAAACCCAACGCGCAAACGCGAGTGACGATAGCTGCACGGCTGAATATGTCAATCATGCCTGATCCGTTAGATAGGCAGCCATTGTTTCGTCTTTATCCCATCGAATAGTGGCAAACCGGGCTGCTGCTGTTGCCGTCACCGGTGCTACCGAGCCCACTCGACCCCGAGGTAGCGAAACGGGTGTCGATGTCGAAGAAGAAGCCTTCGTAGTAGCTGCTCTACGTGTTGTTCGGGCCGAAGTGCTACTTGAAGTTCTTTGCTGCGCTGGCAGAGACGCTCGCTGCCGTTGCTGCTTCTGTTGTTGCTCTTGATGCTGTTGTCCGTGTGTCAACACCTTGGAAAATAAACCTTGAAAATATAGCTTGTGTCCGCATTTGTCGGCATGCTGGACGATTTTGACGAGACATTCTTTCAATTCCTCTTCCAAATTTGAAACTCTAGCTGCACTCCTATATCCAGTGTGCCTATCATGGATTCAATAGTAGGAGACCATATGAATGTAAAGTACAATTTTCACATTAATATGCGAATGACTAAAATTCAAAGTCTCTCAATTGAAATATGGGTTTTGAACAATCAATTTCAATAAATATCTTACGCTTATGTCAATCAAATTTTCAGGTATTTGTGTTTATATAACAAAATCAGATTATTTGAAGATTTTTTTTAACAAACTCACAGATATGTCCAAGGATTATATATCCATTTTTGTCTCCAGTCTTCCCTAGTATCTCCCTTAGTATAAATTTTGTATTTATGTGAAGATTTTTCCTAAACAACTGCTGAAACACAAGGATCGCTAAATTAGAGTATAAACTTGTTAAAGACGCTGCGGTCGGTAACAACTTATTTGGCAGCAATTGTTAGAAAAAAAAGGCTAAATCTTAGAAAGGGGTGCTGCAACTTTCGATTTCCAATTGACTGATCTCCCTCCAAAGTTTATTCGACCACCCCTTACATATGAAATGCCTCTGGAATAAAATAAATGAACATATTTCATTAAATTGAACCCTTAGGTGAAGTAGCTTGGTGAAGTGAAAGTGAATTCGTTAACTCTATCAAATATTGTTCATGCCTAATTGACTATAAATGGCAATTATAAGTTTCCTATTCAAAAGCCTGGCCAGTTTTTCTGATGGGTGGCTGGGTACCGCCAGTGTGGGTAACATTATTTTGGCCTATTGTACAAAACGGGACAATTTATCAAAACTTGAAAATTTGGCAATATACATGGAAAAATTGTTCTAATGAGCAATCACTTATTGTCCATAATTGAGTGCAAGTTGCCTATTCAAAAGCCCTAGTAATATTTTTTGACCATGCTTAGTTTTTTTTTTTCCTTCTGTGTTGTAATTTACAACACACATCCTGTCTGATTCTATTCAGTTTATGTTCGAGTTAGTATCTTGCTTTATTTCTACTCATCTTAGGGTTTATCAGTGCTCTTTATTGTTTTTTGAAAAAAACTTATTTTAGGAACTAAAATTGTTCTTTATTTTCATTATTCATTTTGATTAATTTTTGTATTGGGTCTTAATTATTCATCATGGCTGATTCTATTCAATTTGTATTTGGGTTAGCATCTTACTTTATTTCTACTCGTCTTAGGTTTTACCATTGCTCTTTATTTTCCTTTGAAAAATTCTTATTTTAGAAACTAAAATTGCTCTTTATTTCTATTATCTATTTTAATTCATTTTTGCATTGGGTCTAGCCCACACCTTGGTTTTGAAAAAAAAAACTTTTTTTTCCATTTCAAATTATCCCCTCCCCCTAGACATTGAAAAATACCTTTTTTGAATATTCGGCGAAGAGATTCTTGTCCTACCCCAAAATTTTCGGGCATTGGTTCCTCGGTTAAAAGTAGCTGATTACCAAGATTTTTGTGCAGCATTTGGGACATTTTTTAACACGAGGTAAGTCAAGTCAGGGATAAGGGGAGGGTTTCAGTTATTTCCCCTGATTGTAAATTTTTTTAATGATATAGACTTTTTTGTTTAAACAAAATCTCAACAATTTCCAAAGATAGACGAACAAATAAATAAATTACATGCATCAACAAGTGGGATGAGATGTTTGCAAGATTTTTCATATCACGAGGAAGTTCAAGCTGGACTAAAAGTTATGTTTTACAGCAAACATTAGTATAATGTATATACGTAGACTACAAGATGGATTAAACGCAATTGTGAAATTTATTGAAGACAATGAATTGAATCAGCATGTGAGAAAAGAATGAATAGTACATGTCATTTTATTATTACAATTTTGAAAATAAAAATATTTCTACATCGACATTTCTTTTTTAGTTCTTGTTAGGTATTTTAGTTGGCCATTGCTCGTCTACTCCTCCTCCTCCATCTCTCAAGGTAGTTAAAATGTGATCATCTTAAGCAAGCACCCGATGTGTAACATTTATGATATTCTGTAATTTTTGAAATTTCATTTTTATTAAATTAAAGTAGAGGGTGTAGCTGGTAGTAAATATAAGCAAATTGAATCCAAATTTTTGACTTTTGCTATGTTTTTCCCCAAATAAAGTAAGAAAAGTCAGATTTAAATAAATGAAAATTATGTTAGTAGATGAAATTTTTTTAAAATTTGAACTGAAAAATTTTGGGATACAGAGGGTGGGTGCTAATTAAGATTTTTTCCCTGGAGCAAGAGAGGCGAAACCGCCTCTGCAAGGATTATGTGCAGTGGCTTTTGAAGCGGGCAGCTCTTGACCTTCGGAAATAAAACGTGAAACACAAACGCATCGAGGTCTACCTGGTGGATTGGGGCAACCCGGGCCGGGCCGATCACTGAATGCGCTTCGAGGACTACGTGGAGGAATACGTGGCCCGCAGCGTCGACTACATCCGCGCGCAGGAAAGCGTGGATCAGGTGGCGTTACTCGGGGTCTGCGAGGGCGGTGTATTCACTGCCAGCTACGCAGCGCTGCATCCGCAGCAGGTCAGCCACCTGGCGGTGGCCGTGACGCCGTTCGACTTCCATGCCGACAGTGAAGAGCCCGACAAGCTGGAACACGGGTTCCTGAACCGCTGGGCGCGCAACGTGGACGCCGACGTGATCGAGGAACTGATCGACTCGTTCGGCTGCCTCTGTTTTTAGTTATACTTTATGAACTGTGTGCAGATGATACATATCCGAATACTTCATCAATTAGTTCAATGTTTAGCTCATGTTTGATGTCTTCTGGTACTACTTTTAGCACAAAATCATACATTGTTGTGCCCTTTGGAAGCTCATCTCTTTCTTGTAGTAATGAGAATACTGCAATACCATTTGAGATCACTGCAACCATCTTTTCTTTGTCAGTCAAAGACATGACATTTACCAATAATTTGGGTAATTTATTGTAAAGATCTATGAAATTCTAAAAAATCGCAGGTTTGCTAGTGTTTGGGTCAACAAGTAATTGACTTGAATTTGCATTATTGTTGAGAATTAATTGAATACCAATTTCAAGTTTTCATGAGTCTTCCATCCGGAAAAATCGTTAGTTCTTCCTCTCGTGGTGCTGTTTTGAGTTGGAGGGGGGAGAGGATGCTGATGTGCTTGAGTGCAATGAATACTATTCAATGTGTTTCAAAACAGTCCTGGTTACACTGGCTTTGTCATTAATGATTAATTTCCTTTTATTAATTATTTATTTCTAAACTAATTTTGTTTCTTAGTTTGTTTTTATTGTGGTAAATTTGACAAACCGGCACTTGATTCGTTTGGCCAACGAATTTTAAATATCCAGAGATATTTAAAAGTGGCCGTAAAAACGTTGCCTTTTATGGATATTTTTTAAACAGTTCGGTTGAAGGTTGACTGTAGGTAACCGGGTACTTGTGCTTGTGTGTTTGTGACCGTCTATTTGCCTGTCTCTTTGTCTGGCTGTGTGTGTATTTCTGTTACTCTCTCTCTCTATGCCCTTGTCTGTGACCGTCTGGTTGCGTGTCTCTGTGTCTGTCTCTGTGTGTTTGTGTGTCTGCTTCTCTCTCTCTTTCTCTCTCTCTGCCCCTGTATGTCTGACCATTTTATTCCCTGGGTCTGTGCCTGTCTCTATGTATTTTGTACGTGTGTGCGTATGTTTCTGTCTCTCTCTCTGTGCCTGTGTGTCTGACCGTCTGTTTGCCTGTCTCTCTGTCTGTCTTAAAATAGGATAATTGGTATTTCAGAAGAGGTCCTGGTAAAATTATAGCAGTTCACATAACTGACTGACCAATAAAGTAAACATACCACTTGATGCCTTTTTTTTATGTTCTTTACCAATATAATAATTGCTTCTAATCTAAATCCAAGTTTAAGAACTTTTAGAACTCTTAAATAAAACAAATTTTCAAAAAATTATGACAGTTCATATAACTGAATTACCAATAAAGTGAACATACCACTCAATGCCTTTTTTTATGTTCTTTACAAATATAACTATTGCTTCTGCTGCAAATTCAAATTTAAGCACTTTTTGAGCTCTTAAAAATGACAAGTTTTTAATTAAAGTAAAAACCTTCTGAATATACATCGTAGTCTCCTGAAGGCAATTGTTGGGTGGAATTTCTTAGTAGCCTTCTAGTTAGTTTTTTTTTTTTTGCCTTGACTCAATACTGACTTCTACTAACTATTTGCGTCCCATACTCCATTGGTGTCAGGGGCCTGCTTGATCTTGAGCACTTTTCATGCTTTCTATAAGACTGTCCGCCTCCTTAAGTCCCTGCTCAGATCTCCTGGAATACAGCGCAAATTATCAAGCTTTTCGGTTAATCCTTGGTAATAAGTGAAGGCCTATTCACAATAAGATTTTACTAATATGGAGATTTAGCAAGCACTAATTTGAAACAAACAGACTTGTCGCCAAAATTTTGAGTGGATAATATATTAGTGTGGGTGAGGGAAGCTAAGAACTAGAGGGGCTATTCATTCTATATTTTGTGTAAAAGAGAAACAGAGCAATTTGCCTGAATCTAGTTGTTCTGCCAAATTACTAAGGGTGTATTTTTTCTTTCAGAGCCAGGTCCACCGATGCCTCGTCCATTACTGCCAAGAGAAAGAGGGCTGTTTGTTCGAATGTTAGATTACATGGTGGGTGATGGGCCCTCAAACCGTTATGCTCTCATTTGTAGACAATGCGAATCTCATAATGGTATGGCCCTTAAAGAGGAATTTGAATTTTTATGTGAGTATCTGTTCATTTTTTAATGCAGGCCATTATGCCCGTGTCCGTGAACAAAACGGGCAATACCAACTGTTAAAGGGTGTTGACCCAGGAAAAGACCAATCTTACTTTCTGTATACATTGGGGCAGCATCCTCTATCGAAGGCGGTCTTCCCCTTGGGCGACCTGCACAAGTCAGAGGTTCGCGACATCGCCGAACGCAAAGGGCTCCCCAATTGGGATCGTAAGGATTCTGTTGGCATATGTTTCATCGGCGAACGCAATTTCAAAGACTTTCTCAAGGGCTATCTCGGCACCAAACCCGGTCCCATTTGCGACCCGCATGGCAATGAAATCGGCCAGCATGACGGTTTGATGTTTCATACCATCGGCCGATTTTTATTTGCCTTTTTTGTTCATTTTTATGAATTTGAGCAATTTGACTGCTGATGGATTTGACTCATGTTAATATTGTCGTCCAGGTCCTTCGAAACTTTATCGGGTTTTATGTTTTCCTTTTCTCCTAATTTGGGATATAATAAAATTACCTAGTTTTAAAACTTCTACAAGTGTAGAACCAATTTTGAATACGTTATCTTAAAGGACATCATGCTCAATAAAAAATAGATAACCATATTTGATTATAATTTAATTCCTTTGTACATTAGGAATGTCAATCGGATTTCGGAGATCGTCACAGTGATTAACTTCAGAAACAAAAACGCTGTTATACATCTTCTATGTTAGAACGTATCAGTAATGAAAATTATTTTCACCACAAAGTTTAAGTTTTAATCAATGATTCATGAGAAATTCTGATTAAAACTTTTCTATGCATTAGTGGCTCATTAACATATGTAATACATGTATGTATTTATGTGCAATGGGACTACTGGAGTAAATAATTGGATAAAAAAATATTTTAAGAACTTAGAATACCAATTTAAATATATTTGTTAAGCTTCAATAACACACTTAGAAACTGTTTTGAATATATGCAAGCTCTGATACTATTCTATCACATAGAATAAAAGGAAGAATTAGAGAGATGCTAAAACGATCCTAGACCAAAAGGCCCCCGTTAATGATATGTGTAGTTCTAGTTCCCTTTTCAGAGTCAACCATGATGGAGAGCAACCAGCCCCTCTCTCCTCCCTGGCATCCTCTTTTCCCGAAACAAATCCAGTTGAAATTGCGATATAGCCGTTTTGTTACCAATAGTCCAAAAATCATATAACAATGTCTTTAGGGTGGACACAATCTCTCAGAGCCCATGATCGAGGGTTGTAAGTTATGCCCAGGGGCATATGAAGTTTTTATGGAACGGGTGGTCGCATAAACTTTGGATCGGATGGAGCTCATTTAATTAGAAGTCAGAAGTTTCAGCACCCTTTTTAAGAGTCAAAAGTAAATAGAGGATGATCAGCCCCCCCCCCCTTCGAGTGATCATATGAGTTAGTCCACCAATAGGATGCAGGATGTTTTAGGTGTATGAAATTTGTCTTTTGTTGGATGACAACAGTGATTTCTGTAGCTTGGCATATTTATGTGACCTTCGAAAACAGCTGACACATCTTCTTCCCCGCCTTCAGTCGTATATCTTCAAACGTTTCTGTCACGCTTTTGACGCACTGAATGCACATAGACATATCAATGTTTTTAACTGTATTAGCTTAGACAAATTCAGTGTGCACCCTAGAACAAATTCAGTACAACATTTAAAAAAGGATCAGATGTTAAATAAAAGGAACAAGTCATTTCAACTGAAAGTAATTAGCAATATTCAAAACACCCTACCGCTCAAGTTGTTCATTCATTGACGCATTATAGAAACAGCTTAGCGTGGGACAAGACAAGAAGAAGTGACAAAGGAAAAGTATGACAAAGTGACAAAGGAAAAGTGACATGCAATACATTTGCACAATAGGGATTGGGGGGGGGGCAAAGTGTTTGGAAAGTGTAAATTTAAGAAACAATTCTCACTACATAATCTGCAGAATAATTGAACCTAATACATTAGCGATGTAGACCCGAAATACTTGCGGGACCCGCAGGACCTAAATTTGCTATGGCTCAGACACACGTAAATATATCAGAAATTATTACGAGTGTGGAGTCCGGTATTGTTAGCTCTCATCTCAAGACGTTTTTAACCAATTTTTCTTCAAAAGGATTCAAGACGTTTTTTAAGACATTTTATTTCAAGATGCTTTTTTAGACGCTTCTCTTCGAGATATTTGTTAAGAAGTTTCAAGATATTTCATGACGTCTGTAAGACATTTTGCTTCAAGCCTTTAAAACGTTTTTTTAAGACATTTTTCTGCGAGATGTTTTTCAAGACGCTTCAAAACATTTCAAGACGTTTTTAAGACATTTTGCTCAATTTATTCTTCTTCAAGATTTCGTTGATTGACAAGTGATAAGTTTCACGAAGAAAAAATTAATATATAACAAGTTTCATGGAGAAATAATACAGATATATGAAAAAAATTAAGTTATTTCGGCCAACTGAGCAATTTTTCCAGCAATTTTGTAAACACAATAGCAACAGTAATGGAAGACACAATTAGTATTAAAATGATTTGACTGAGATGCTGATTATGGTTGTCCTGTTGAGCAAAACTATTTACGAAAAAAATCGACAAAAAAATTGCAGTTTTGATCCTGAAACCATGAGGGATCGGCCTAAGCTGTCTTATTCACGCTTTTTCAATTTTGAATATTTTGCCACTAAGTGTCGGTGACTTGAAAATCCTGTTGTACACAAAACGGCAACTTAGATTGCTCGTTGATGCGATGGATGAACATTGTCTCTCGCCACAATTTTTTTCTTCCAAATAACCATTACTATATGTTAGCACTGGTCAAAGTTTATAACTTGTCGCCCCTCCCACAGGGACTGTGGGGGAGTAAGTCGTCCCCAAAGACATAGCTATAAGTTTTTTTGACTACGTTGAATAAAATGGCTATCTCTGATCTGGTGACTTTGGGAAAATAATTAGCGTGGGAGGGGGCCTGAGTGCCCTCCAATTTTTTGGTCACTTAAAAGGGCACTAGAACTTTTCATTTCAGTTAGAATGAGTCCTATCGCAAGATTCTAGGACCACTGGGTCGATACGATCACCCTGGGAAAAAAAAACAAATAAATAAACACGCACCCGTGATCTGCCTTCTGGCAGAATGGATAGTGTAACTGTAACTGCAAATAGCTCTTCACTTGGTTCTGTTGGAAGTGGCGAACGTGGGCAAATTCCTAACACTTTGCAATCTTCTGTTAACCCCGTTAGCGTTGACAGTGATCATCCAACAACACCCCCCTGCCCTGCTTCCGGAAAACAATATTGGGATCCACATCGGTACAATACATGCCATTGACGACCGAATAAAGTGCGAGCTTCTGGAGAGGCAAAGGGAACTCCCGATTGGATGCCAAATGCCGTATTCTGTTCATTTAAAGCGAAGGAAAGACGAAAAATGGTACTTGAAAGATTCTCATTTGTAGAGTTTCCACTGGCTTGTATATTCTAGCTGTGGTTCCAAAACAAGAGTAGGTTAAATTGTCTTAAGGGTATCACCATTCAAGGCTCGTCAGTTCGTTGTGTACATACACTGTCCTGATAGAGATGAATGCATCTGGATGGGTTGCTAAACCGCGGCTGTGGCAAAAAGTACTTATGTAAATAGTAGCCTAAAATGAGCCTAATTACAAATTATAACGGTCACCATGTATATTTGTCGAAGAATTATTCTTAAATTCTTACATTGAATCTCTTCTATCACAGAGTACTCGATTTTATTTTAATATTAAATCTTCTTCTTTTTAATTCTTAGGTAAGTTTTTTTTTTTAATACGAATGAAAGGAGTTCGCAACTTAACATGGCAGATTGTAGTCAATATTACAGTGATAGACTAGCAGCAATGTTTTTAAATTTTTCCTTTCTTTTAATTCGAAAGATTAATTTAGTTTTTTAAGTTTTAAAGACTAATTCAGTTTTTAAATTTTAAAGACTAATTTAATAGATTTTGAACAGGAATTGGCTAAAATTTCAATATGCTTGTGATTAAATTTGTGTTATAATGCTCTGTATCATGATATGCTTGCTGTACGCTATGCCTTATGGAGAGTATGGGGATAAGGATATTTTTTCGGGGAGGTGGCGAGGATCGAAAAAGAGATTTTCTTTAGCCCTAATCCATGTTCTCTTGCTTGTAAAGGCATGTATTATTATCTCAATTATTCTTAGTTGTAAAATGTAGTTTTGAAAACAAATTTATGTGACATTTGAAAAAAAAATAGTATGAAACCCTAGGGCAGATCTAGGATTTTTGTTCAGGGAGAGGGGATACAACAAAACTTCAAAAAACACATAAACAATTTTTTCATATGCATTTTTGTTACGTTTTTGCGAGTCAGAAATAATTTTTGGTGGAGGTGGTTCAAATCTCCTAGCCCCCTGAATACAGCCTTACTAAAACCCAAAACAAAATGGCGTCGCATCGAAACAAAAAGTACGCCATTGGAATGGCCGAAAACGCTATGGAGTATATTAACAGTCCCCTGGCTTGAACCAGGAATTACTGCGTGTATGAAAGGGGCTGTTCCCTTCTCAATGCCCCGCTCTTTATGCTTAAGTTTTTACTGTTTTAAAAAGTAGAATAGAGAGAAAGAGTCAAACTTTAGCGTAAAGAGCGGGGCGTTGAGAAGTGAACAGCCTTCTTTAATGTCGCTCCTTACTTTCAGTTAAAAAAGCTAGTTTTTTTTATTTCATTTCTGTTAACGGAGAGGAAGAAAATGTAATGGAACCCACTTGTGAAAAAACACTGAAGTTAATGTTTTAAAAAGAGTTACTATCAAATTGTTAGCTTAGATGTCGAAAGGAGTAGGCCTATCCAAAAAATCTCAAAAAGCTTTAACATAGCCTGCGCTGCTGGTCGGTAAGGAAGGCGCCTATCCGCTGCATCGACGCGCCGAGGTGCCGGAGGTTTATCGCACCTACTGTGTGCCGCTTAACGCCACCCATTTTTCCATCGCCCAACGTGTGCGCGAGCGCGTGGGTTTTGCCGTATTGAATCTGCTCGACGTGGAACGCCAGCCGATGACCGGGCTGGACCTGATCTATTGTCAGAACGTGCTGATCTACTTTCCGCGTCCCCGACGCCAGGAGCTGCTGAACCAGCTCGTGGCCTGCCTGCGCCCCAACGGGTGTCTGGTCATTGGGCCCGGTGAGGTCACTATGTGGAACCACCCGGAGACGGAGCGGATCTTTTGAGTTTTATTTCTTCATTCATTACAACCTCGGTTAGTTTTAAGTTTGAATCCTTGCGAGTAAATTTCTGTTCATTTTAATTTTTAGCACTGCTCTTTACTTTTCATTGGAAAGCCGAAGAGCACGAGTAGAACATGTGTAACATTTGTTTCTGTCTAGTTGAAGGAAATAGGTCGGACCCAAGGAACGTCCCTCGGGACCTCCAATTATGTAAACAAATATATATGCATAGTCCTGGTTTTCGATATTCTTTCTACTTATCTGTGAAGCCTTTTTCAAACTGGTTATTTACATAGTTTCTCCCCATTGACCTTGAGGCTGTACGCAATTATTGGGCTAAAATTTCCCCCAAATATGTAACGGCATTTCACAAAAACATATCCTGACATAACTTCACGGCTTACGTTCTAGTAAATAAAAAAAAAAAAAAAAAAACTGTACCAAAATGTTGCACCAGTGAAAAGTCAAGTTTAAGTTCAGAAGCTTTCCCCATGGCATAGTATACGTAAGTAAAATATATTTTACAATTTTTAAGTTTTTTTTTATTTACTAAAATATTTGAATAAATATTATTGGCCCCATCTATGAAATGAGAACGTGTGCTTGATTCATCTCAAATATTTCAGCTAGGAATTTCTCCTGTGTTTAAAATAGAACGTTCCCGTTCCCATCCTTTCTCGAGACGAACACGGACATTTGTCAAATCAACGTCCCTTCAATGAAGTCCACTTATAGCATGTTTTGATGTGGTAGTCAAAAAATACTTTTGTCTATATGAATATTGGCTTAAAATAAGGATTTAAGCCAAAAGTGGCTTAAAAGTATTTTAACCGGGACTAACCATTGCTAAATTGGCTTATCACTTTTGAGGTATAAAAATTGTTGCATAGCTGAGGAGTCTTATTTGCTTCCTGATCATTATCTGATTCTGTTTTCATCTCATCAATAAGGTGGGCTATCATCTGCATTATTACTATTGTAGGCTATATATTATTTTTTTTTTCGATGCTTTTTTTCTTCTTTGCCAACATGGTGATTGGCATTATTTGTTTTAGTTCATTTCATAATTTTAAATTATTTAGTCTATTTAAACAAACTATTGGTTTTGTTCAGTGAAGAAAGGGGTAAAGTACCTCTCTTTCTCTCCTTTACTGAGATTTACTCATTTCCCCTTAAATACTTAACTCTTTCCCTCCACTTGAGACACATGCTTTGTTTTACTGATGATTGCGGTTCGAATAATTGCTTCGAAAAGAATCGCATGTCGAACATTTATTAGTTCATCAAAAGAAATATTTATGAAAACGTGACTTTTCACGAGGCTATAAGTGAACAAGCTATGAAGTTAAAGAGTAGATCACATGGTTGTATAACTAAATAAAAAAGCACTAATAAGAAACCTCAGCAATATATCTAATTTCAAATTCTTGTGGCTATTATTGTTACTACTTCTGCTCTTATAATTTGAATAAATCAAAAGTGCCTAAGTGCATCCAGTTTGTCAAAGAGATTAGATAGAATTTTTTTGGGGGTGATATTAAGTTTTACTTTTCAGGCCAACTTGAGGAGGTATAAACTTAAATTAACCACAATTTGTTTCAGGATTAAGAATTGTTGATAAAGTTTCTCTAACATATGCATGGAAAGTCAAACTGTGGTTTCTTAAAAGAAATAAAACCCGAAAAGATGTAAATTATTTTTCATAAAAATGACTTTGTCGATAAAAACGAACAGAAATCGTCTCCTCTTAATGTCATCAGTTCACCGTAGGCTCAATACAAACACCCTGGGAAAAATGCAAATTCTAAATTAAAGATAAAACCTTTTTAGAGTTTTTGTGGTCATAAATGTAAATATGCCAGTTTTAAGAAAAAAATACGTAGCGGATTTCGAGCCCGGGCTGCGGCACTCGGCATATGACAGGCTTGTATATATTGATTCGCGTTGTAAGTAGCAACCTCCAAAAGAATCACCTTTGCTTGACACTCTTTTCTCAGGAAAATGAAGAGCTCCACAGGGAATACATATAACGTTGAAGGGTCCCAATGACTTGTAATTAACACTTACGTAGTTTATAGCATCTTTGCTGCCTGTCTGTCTGAGCAGACGTTTGCTTATCCACGTGTTTGTCTTTGCGTGTTCCTGTGTCTGACTCTGTGTTGGTTTGTATGTATTTTTATGTCTCTGACTCTAAATGCCTGTGTTTCTGAGCTTGCCCTGAGGCTGTTTGCTTGTCCTGCTGTGTCTGCTGTGTTTCTGAGCATCTGTTTGCTGTGTTTCTAAGCACCTGTTTGCTGTGTGTCTGAGCACCTATTCGCTTGTTCCTATGTCTGTCTTCGTGGGTTTGTGCGTCTGACTCTGTGTGTTTGCAGGTGTTTTCGTCTCTCTCTCTCTCTCTCTCTCTCTCTCTCTCTCTCTTTCTTTCTCTCTCTCTTCGAACCCTCAATTCCTCGGTCCCGAGATGGTTATCAGATTCCGGGGACCTTATCCATTGTACTCCTGCAGGCGTGACCCAATGGTCGGCGTTCGGCTCTTCACCGGTCGCCGGGTCGGTGCGTTCTCTTTGTTGTCATCCTTCAGTTTTTGCCAGCCAGTTTTTGCCAGCCAGTTTTTGCCAGCCAGTTTAAGGCGGCCAGTATTGGGCGGGTTGGGCTTTTTTACGTTTACCACACGTGGAGAGGGAGTTTGTATCGGTCAACCCTCTAACTCAGGATGTTTCGGGCGGCCCGCGCAACGCGTCCAACGCTTCCCGAACGGGCCCGCGCTGTCTGGTTTTTGCCTCATTTTAAAGTTATGACCGTGGAAGACTAGATACACCAGATACATCAGATACCAGACACAAGATAAATAAACATAGGGTTAAGTTTCCACTTAATCAATTCAAACAATAAGATTTCATTTTCATTTTCACTGTCCTTTTTACTTAATCTTTATCTCCAAATAATTTAAAATATGTAATAAAAATTACTCTCAGCCTGCCTGCTCTGTGGAAGATCATTATAAAATTTTCGTGCTCGATAAATGTATTAGAAGTTATCGATTCCACACTAGAAATGCTTTTAAGGGAGAAGAAGGAATTCTTTACAACTACCATCAATAATGAACTGGCAGTGAATAATTTAAAATTCACGCCCTATGGCCATCTGAACGACCTCTATCAGGCCGATGACTGGTTCGCGGATTACTACTGCGCGACGCTGTCCTATCTGTTCGGCCGCTTCAAGGGAGTGCGCGGCCAGTTCAAGGAGCGGCGCAACGGCGGTATCGGCGCGTTCACGCCGGATAACGTGCCGATCTTCGATTTCGTCAGGGAGAATGTCTTCATGATGGCGGATTCAAACCACGGCTTTAAGATGATCGGGGCGGGCAATCTCGCGGCGCAAACGCTGATTACCGGAAACATGCCGGAAACCCTGGCGCCGTTCTCGATGGGCCGCTACGCCGACGGCGCGACTTTCGGCGACCGCAACTCCAACAGATACAAATGGAATCAGCGTAAAAATCATATTCTTTTAATGTAATAATTGTTATCAAAATTTCTATTTTTTTAGAGTTTCGGTTACTATTGGGCCGAGATGCTCCTTACTTGCTAGTTCGTTACCACAAACTGTTTGAAAAATGTATGCATACACAATCTCAAAGAGAGTAGAATAATGATTGTATTCAAAAGCTATTTAATTCATGTACAAGAACGCTAGATAGCACAACATTAATATTAATAAAGATAGCACTGAAATATGAGGAGATACAAAATATGTAACTAAAAAATAAACAAAATTAGGGCAGAATTAGAAATGGGAATTAATTAATTTTGAAGTAAAATTACGAGGGCAGCCAGCCCCCTCACTTATCTTTTCCACAAACATATTCAATCAAAATTTTGAGATAGCTACTTTGTTCAGCGTAGTTGAAGGGTCCAGAAATTATGTCTTTGAGAATGACAACCCCTCCGACAGCCCTCGGGACAGGGGCTGTAAATTAAACACTGGGGTTATATCAAAGTGATAAGAGGACAGGTATCCCCCCTCCACAAACACACACGTCTTATTTTCCCGTTGCATTTCTTAGAATTGCATCCAATAGAAATTTTGAGATAGCCATTTTAGTCTAAATAGTCCAAAGATCATATAACAAGGTTGAAACAAACCCCCAGAGGTCGGGTTCAAGGGTTGTATACCTTCGGCGCATCCACCTCGGCGACGAAGGCGGTCCAAAGCACCTCCTGCTCGAAGTCGGCCGTGATCCGCATGGGGGTGGCCGTGACGTACGGGCTCCAGCAGGCCTGCCCGCGGTACTGCAAGAGCAGGTCGCCGAGGTCACCGTGCCATGCATCATTGGTGGGCGCCCCGGCTTCGACGTACATGTTCTTGAAGACGGTCAGCTTCGTGGCTGCCAGCCATTCGTCGGCATCAATCATCATGCGGGCTCCTGGCGAGTACTGCCGCCATGTGCTTGAAATACGGAGCCCTACGAGCTCACGTCACGTGAATATGTTTTCCCGTGACGGAGATCCGTGCGGCACTAGCTACTAAGAAAAAGCAATAAAGCAAGTTCTCAAAATTAAATTATATTTAAAGGAAACCAACATAATTTAAAAAGAGCAATATTTGGAACTAGTTTTGACCACATCAATTCATGGCCCCCGAAAATGATCCTAAAATTCGCTTCAGCTCTGATAGGCTCGAAACTTAAACGGCATGTAGACAGGGCCAGAAAAATCTCAATGAAGACAAAGTATTTGAAGCAATACCTTTTGGGCAGAACATATTTATTTTCTCTTATTTTTTTTAACTTACAGGGTATGCAGACAGGGACAAGGGTAACTCAATGATGACGAAAACTATTGAAAAAAATATTGATGTTCTGATTGCCTCCGAAAGGTAGTCACGAGCCGCCCACAGCGAGGGAAGCAGTTCGGGGAGGTGCTGCGACACCTCGTTGGAGTCAGGTGCCATACCAGCGTGTTTGGGATACGCGCCTCGGGCGGGCAGCGATGTCGGATCATCCAAGAGCTTCTTCCTCACCGGGCGCTTGGGGAACTCGAGCGTTACCGGCCGGAAGGGCAGTGACGTACCGAGAGTAGCTAACGCAGCGAGGATGGTTGTCCTGAATCTCGCACGCGACGTTGCCTGCTCCTCCGTCTTGGCCTCTACGGATGCGACGACCGCAGAAGTCCGACTCGTCTTCCAGTTACGACCGGTGAGAATGACCGTTGGGTCAATAGGGTAGGGCCTAGCTTAGTTCCCTGAGGCATACCACATGTTAGGGTCATAATATATGACAGCTCGTTTCTGTATTTGGTCTTCTCTTTTCGTTCAGATGGGAAACCTTCAACTATCTTGATTAAAAAAGGGTGAAAACATTCCATGCATTTTAATATTTCCTCACGGCTAGAGGTATCAAAAGCCTTCCTGACATCTGCTTATAGAAGTTCAACAAATGCCTCATTATTTTCAAGGTGGGCCACCATGATGATACGCCCGTATCAGCAATCAGTATGCAGATAGTATTAATTGATTTAATTCAACTTTCTCCTCAACACTCCCTGGAATGTTTATTTCGATATCGAACTGTGTCACTGCTGCTTCTTTATTCTGATATCCCTGAGAGAAACGCATTTTTTCCTGATTTTGAATCGGTTTTTGGCCATTTTTGGCCAAAATTTGAATCGATTTTTGGCCATTTGAATCGGTGAACATTTTTCACACTTGACATTGTTAAAATTTGAGTTCTTTTGTTTTTCTTCTGTGTTTTTACCTTTTATTTATATATTTTGTTTAAAAACTTACAAAACTTTTTTGCATGTTGACCAATGTCTGCGTTGCGCATGTACCAATCTCCTCATTCAGTGCCTTCAGCTGGGAGTGTAATGCGTGGTTAGGGAAAAATCATCCGACAAATGATTTTTATTTATCTAACGATGTAGTTTTTCTAACAAAAGTAAACCTTTTTAAACTTTTAAAAGAATACAATACTTAATATAGAAAAAAAAATCAAAATTCAGTAATCATCCCTTAACAAACGGGAAGATTATTAACTGACCAATATAGATCGTGTTCGTGCAGAAATTTTCGATCTAAAATGAGTTTGCACAGAATTAAGAAAAAGCAAATGATATATGAAGTTATTGAAAAAAGCTAATTAAATAAAAATAGAATGAAAATATTTTTTCACAGAGTAATTTCTGAAAGTGCAATAATCACATATTAGTCTAAAGTTAATACCGTAAAACAAGATAAAAATTACAAATTATTCGTCACAGGACATGATTTAAGAAAAAGTGATTAGCTGATTTGAAAACTCCTTTGACAAGCTGGCAGGCAATACAGTCAGCATGAGTCTCCTTTATCCTTTAAATTTGTGTCAATGCATCACACATTTCTATCAATTTCTATTAAATCTATTTCTACTTTTCTATTTATATCCTTCTATCTATTTCTATACATTTCTACTTCTACTAATGTATCTATTTCTACTAGAAAAAATCACGTAATGTACCATGAGTATTAACACATCTTATAGCATGCTGATTCTTAATCAATTTTGCTCTCTAACTGTTAAATTGTCAGTAATGAAAGAGAAAACACAAAGAAATGAAAGAGAAAACAAGAATTAAAACAATAAAAGGTCTCTTAAAAAATAAAGTTACAGTTTAGAGCAGGGCCATCCTATTTAAAGATTAGTATGTCAAAGGTGGTACTAAAAATTGTAAATAAGTAGTTTATTTTGAAGTACTTAATATTTCAAAGGTTTTCTTTATTGTTTTGATTTCTTTTTATATCATGACACAGAAAAAGTTTTCTTTATTGTTTTGATTTCTTTTTATATCATTAGGCAGAGGCAGCATGGTCTTTAAAGTACTTTACGATATGTTAGGTCATAAGAATGCGATTTGAACATAAACTCCATGAGTGTTTCTCAAAACGTGCTATTGAAACAGACAAAGTGCAGCAGTCTTGAAACATTGCCGCCGCCATTGCCTCGCACATCCACAATCAACGCCTTTTTGGGAAGGTGGGGGTAAAAATGTTTTACAAACTCATTCAGGCCGGGTCTGCCCATATCGGGGATGTGAATGTAGCCCACTTTGCCATCGGTGGCTTAGTTTACTTTCTCAATATTTTCTTGCACCCAATTGTAGTAATACAGCGGCGCTTCATCGCCGATTGGCACAACGGTTACTTTGCGCGCGCCTTGTTCTGCGGCAGTAGAATTAACGCTCAAAACAACTTGTTTTCCGGCAGTGTTCACCAATGATTGGTAAATATTTTTCATCGAATTCGTTGCCTGGCCGTTAACCGCAACAATCATTATAATTTTTTAATCTTATTCTATAATTAAGGATATTCGTTCTGATGCCTTTTAATTTGTTCTTTTCTTTGATCTCATTGTCACCCTCTTTTACATAAGCATATACTTTTGATCCTAAACCTACAAAGTCAGACATTATTGATCCAGATAATTCCTCCTTCATCATAGCTATCACTTTTTAAATGATTGCAGGAAAGTTATAAAGGTTTTCATTTTGATAATCCGAAGCATTGAATTTTTCTTTGAGGTCAGCTTTAATATCTTTATAAGAATCCTCAGTTCGAGTATCATAAATAAAGCTGTCCGTATTCATATAGCATAAGTCAATGTTTTCACTATATTTAAACTTAAAACAATTTATGGGCTTGATGAGGACTATGTTCTGCTGATCAAAGACAATACGTTAATACTACTGCGGGTCATATTCCTAGTGCTATTACTGTTAATACTACTACTAGTTAATGGGTCCACTACTACTCTTAGGGCTTCTAATACTACTGCTGTGACTATTATTACAACTATGACCAAGGGTATTAAAAATAACTTTCGGGAATATTGAGGGAGGATGTTTAAGTAAATCATAACACGTGTGCTGCATGTAGGTTGTCAAAGAGGCATAGCAGCAACATCTTAGGAACAAACGGCTTGGTGTGTCAATTGGCAACTTACTTTGCTTGCTGTCGGGGATGTTGTCTAATAAAAGTGTACTTGAGTCCGCCAGTTTTAGCTCAGAACGTTCCAAAAATATTTTGCAATATTGAGTAGGACTGAGGCTAAGGGGTTAATTGCACCATTTTATGCATTTTAATGTACCTTATCGCACCATATTTGATTTGAATAGCGCATGATTGGAAAGATTAATTCAGCAATAAAAGTGGGCAATAAAAGAGCTATAAATAAAAGCTGGGCACTCGCAACACATTGCAAATCACGGTATGAAAACCTTTAACCAAAGTAATCATACCGATTCGTGGAAATGAACTGTAAATAAGGAGCATCCCGGGTTAATAAAAACTGAAACTCTAAACAATGGGTCTATGGAGAGGGTATATTCGGTCCTAGAGAACCAAGAGATATCACAATCTTTTGCTCAAAAGGATTTATGCAGTAATTTTAATATAGTCCGAATTCTTGAACAATGGTGACAATTTGGAGGAATGACAATTTTGATATTATATTTATATACCTTTTTTATGTTTCTGGTTAAGGAAATTCAAAAAAAAATAACAGTATTGTCTTTTTTTTCCGTTTCTTCGGGGATTCTTGCCCTCTGCCGATACATTCTCGTGAATTAGCGCCACTCTGTTTAAGCAAATAACTAAACCCTTCTACGACTTCAGTAAAATTATTGCGCATGTGACTCTTCTTCAGGATCCATCTTTTCATTCTAAGCACGATTATTGTCTGCTAATCTTGTGGACTTTAATTTTCTAAGCATCATTCAGATGCCCATACGATCTAAACCATGGTGGTTACCCATCAGAGACGTGTAGATGGCGACAGATTTAGAGCCAAGCTGTGGAAGTAGTAGCATAGACGCTGGTGGAAGAAAGAATGCAAATCGATGCTTTAAAGTTGAATTTCAGAGTTTATGTTTGTAAGGATGGACCAGCATGGCGTGTGGGTGGTCATTTATCCTACGGGGGCAGATGTTGGGATTCCTCACCTTTTTGTTTTCTTTTTCAGATAAATGACCTGTTTTCATTTCCGTAATAAAAGGTGCTTAGGTTTGCTTGTTCTATTCTGTTAGGAGGATAGTCACCAGGAGTTCTTTGGGTATTGATATAAGGCTGATACCTTTCCAGTGTATGCACATACCTTTCCAGTTTTGCGAGGGTGCTTCTAGTCCAGTCTTTAGGGATTTCTTCTCTTTTTGGAATTGTTGCAAAATTGCTGTCTATGCCGAAATGCATGCAGATACAGAACATTTAAGCATCTAGGCCCAGGTCTTATCTTTTGCTCGGCACCTCCCACACCTCAGCTTTTTTGACGTTTTTTGCCTTTGTTCTTCCCAGCAGATTCGGCTTCAATATTTATCATATGGTCTAGGAATTGCGTGTTTGGTATACATGTAGGGTTAATGGACGACCGTGTCCTTGGGGGCGTCGAACTCGAGCGCCTCGTCCCAGAGCACCGGCCGGCGCGAGCGCGTGGCCAGCCGCGGCATGACCGAGCGCAGGAACCAGCCCTGGATCTCGCGGGCGGACTCGAGGCCCTGGGCGGCCATGAGCGCCTGTGCGGACGTCGAAGCCTCCCACTCGGTGATCGGGGTCTCGTCGCCGCCGAGATGCACGAAGCGATCGGGAAACAGGTCCATCACCTGCTCGAGGACCTCCGTGAGGAACGTGATGGTCCCGGGCTCCACGTTGAGCACGCGCTCCGAGATGCCCCAGCGCGTCCACACCTCGGGCGGCGCGCCGTGGCCCAGCTCAACACTCAATGGCCGGCACAAGGCACCCTCTGGCTTGCATAGTCACGCAAAAGAGATTTTTCATGTTTTTTCCGGCAAAAATATACATTTACACTAGAATCGGTCCTTCAAACGTATTGAAAAAAGTTCAAGAGCGTTTCTTCTGATGACTCCTGACAATTGAGGACAGTGTTATGCAATGAACCAGGCTGACGAAACCCTATGGGGCATGTTATTACGCTTAAGGTATTTTCAACCTTTTCTCGCCAAAATGTGACACACGGCACCCTCTGACGTGCATTATCACACATAAGGTATTCTTTCAGGAATTTTCGGGCAAGAATAACTGTCTACACTAAAATTGGTCGTGGTCCAGAATTGAAAAGCATCAAGATAGCTTTATTTATTAATAGAAATTTCCTTTTGAGAAATTAGCTCGTATTTACTAATACTTTTGATATATTTAGGCAGAAATTTCTATCTTTTACTGGGATGTCCTTAGAAAAAACCTAAGAAGGGGATTCATCCCTATCTTATGAACAGGTATGGGGCCAGTATTTTCTACAGTTTATTCAAATTAAAACAAGTCAATAAAAGCGGTATTTGCATTTATTGCTTAGGATATAAAAAAAGAAAACTCCAAGTTTTATAAAAGATTATCAAATTTTCTTCATAAACATTAATATATACCTCATTAAAAAGCAGAGGAAAGTTCTCAGCCAGCAAGTATTTTTTTTGTTTAACCTTGTATGTCAAAATTATATTGCTGCATTCTTTTAGAGGTCAGTATAATGAGCTAGAGATGGCACAGATAATCTTTATGAGGCATTTCTATTTTATTGCTAGTATTTTTATTGGTGAGAGCATTTTCCAAATTGAATGACGTGGAATTTGTCTTCACTGATGGCAAAGAGCTATGGATCAGCTCAATCCAAAACTGTCTTGATCATTCTATATGAATTGCAAATCGAGGGCTATTTCTGGCTTACCCAATAGTTTTGTATTGTCTCCATAAAGATTGACAAATTTGGTTAAAGGTTTGATATTGAAAACGTGGGTTAAGATAACCATACAAAACCCTACTAAAGGAATCACACAAGATAAAACTCTATACAATTGCAGGCCACAAGCCCAATTATTGAGAAAAAACAACTAATGAATATTAGCCCAACAAAAAATACGAATGGGCTCATTGACAACCTGTAACTTTTTTCTGTTAACTGTAAAGAACTCAAGTTGCTTGCAGGGAAGCAACTTGAGAACCATTAACAGCACATTCCATCATAAAAATACAATAGCCTCTCTGGGAAATAAAACAAGGTAATACTAAACAAATGATATTGCATATCAATACAGACAGCCAGCCTTAGGCTAACATATAAAATGGGGCCCTGCATAATTTATCAGTTGAATTACCAACAATTCAGCAAGTGCCTAAAGAGAGCAATCCATCCCTTCTCAAGCCTACGTGAAAGGTGGAGAAACGAACACTGGATTCGAGAGGATAGGATCGCCTCAGAGATTGTTGGTAGGGTCCAATCAGAATAATTCATGAAGATGCCTGGTTGGGGGTTATTGGGTCGAGTGTTTTTGATGGTGATGACCAGGTGAATGTTTCCGTCGAGATGGATTATATATTATTGGGTGCTGGCGAGGACCACGTGTCAGGTTCCAACGGGAATGATCGTCTATCTGGTGGCGAGGGAGGCGATAGCATTTGCGCTGGAGCTGGGAACGACGAACGTGCGGGGGGGGCGAGGTGACAGGATTGACTGATTCAATCCCTTTATCTGGGCCAGTTTGAGTGGCCACAATACGGGATTTCAGGTGAGCAATCTTCAAACGAGGCAAATCTTCACCAGTCTTACCGTAGGTAATCACAGGCTGATCAGGTCTTGATTGGTCACTAAAATAAAATTTTATAACATATTTCAATAAACTAAACATTAAACAAACTATTGATTAATGTCATACACAAATCCATAGTTTTGAACCATGAATAAAATCTCCAATAATGAAGTACACAGACATTATAGCAGAGGACAAACAACATGAACCTAGATCTAATTAAATTTATTAGCACCATAAGGCACCCGTGTGAAAAAGAGGTAATCCGAAAAGGCAACAGAATGAGGAAACAGTTTTTTTTTTTTCCTTAGTACGGAGCACAGAAGTAGCTAAACAAACTATAGTTCGGAGCATCAAGAGCTAAGCACGGAACGGCGAAGGTTCGCCCAATAGTTTTTCTCGTTTATATATTCAAAGTCGCGTTTTTGGTGTTTTCACTCAAGCAGTAGTGTACTTTGTTAACAAGAACGGTACAGCACGACGTGCTAAGAAGAATTCCAAGATTGGGCATAGATCTTGTTTCACACAACATTTATAGTTTTTCTTCGCGCGGGATTGCAAAAATATATAGAGAGAGAGATAGGATTGGCGAAACGCGCATTTTGTTACGAAACTCATTCGTTTTGTTTTAGTCACATTTCAAATTTATGATTGACAACTTTTTTAAAGTTAGGCATTTTCTCTTTTTAAATGTTAAGACATTGATTGATAACTTGGGTGATTCATTTTCTTAGGCGAAAAAATCTTTTAATAGGGCAAAATCACCACTCCAAATTTTATCAAATTCTTCTAATCTTTTTCCGGTGATTAACCGTATATAAAACAATATATACCCAAATTACTATGAAAAGATTAATAGCCTGCACCTTGATTGCCTTAAATATTTTTGCTGTATCCTGTTCTAAGGATGATATAGATCCAATCAATAACGAAGAAATAGAGGCGTCCTTAACCATTCTCATCCATAGAGTTTGCAAGGCCAGTTCCAGAAATTTTAATTGGCAAACTAAATTGAGAATACCAGCTACGTATTGGTTCTAGCAGTGTGCTTTCAGCTGACACTACTACTAAAGACATTGCAGTTATTGCAGAAATAAGCCCCATACCAAATACTTTGGATATCGAATTAAAAGAACGCATCAACAACTTGCTTTTCTTTGTCTTCTCCGTAATTTTTGAGGGAGTAATTACAATTGCAAGTTTTGATGCCTTGTAATAATTCATATCGCGGGCCTTTGAGTTTTTCTCAATTTTAGAAACGCATACTAGTTCAATTTGTTGCATTTTTTCTAAGTAGTGTTTGACCCGAGGAGATGCTCAAGCAGCAGTTCCGCAATGACATCCTGGCGCTCGGAGACCTGTCACCCGGCGTCGCTCTAGGCCAGACCCCCGGATTCCGGGCCATCGCTGGTGGGATTAGAGGCACCGGGCAGAACTCGATCCTGGTGACTCAGGATTCTTCCGTCGTCGTACTGGTCGATGAGTTCGCTCTGTCCAGCGTCCAGTCGCAATTCGTCGAAATGTTCGACGTCGATAGAATCGAAGTCTACCGCGGGCCCCAGGGGACACTGTTCAGCAAGAGTGCGACCGGGGGTGCCATTTCGATCATCACCAAACGTCCGGATCTCACTGAGTATGGCGTCGACCTAACCTGCTCTCGGTCCACTATTTTATCTTATTTATATTGTTACAATGAGATTCTACCATCAGGATGTTTGTCTTATTTAGTTTGTAGATGATACTGCTCTTTCTTTTTCTAGTCGTTGTGTTGAACCTTTAATAGAAGAGGTTAATAGGGTAATGGTTCAACTTTATACATTCACTAGTCTTAGCCTTTTATCAGTAAATGTGAGTAAAACTAGCTTTATGGTGTATGGTAGAGTGGGAACACCGATTGACCTCGAGGGGGGGGGATATTATTGAATGGAAGGTAATTTTACCAGGTAAACTTTGTGCGATATCTTGGTTTTTATGTTGATTGTAATTTATCATGGTAACGGTATATTGATTTTTCTCGTCGTTAAACGGATTTTGTTGATGAAAACTGGTGTGTGCTGATTTTTATTCCTGAAACTTATTGCGTTCTGATTTTCGTTCACAAAAATTATTGCATGTTGGTTTTTCCCTTTGCTAAACGTGTAAATTGGTTTTCCTCTTCCAAAAACTTGTAGTTTGTGGAACTTGTAGTTTGATTTTTCTCCTCATGAAACTTATTTTGTTCATGGAACATTTTGTGTGCTTTTCTTGGGACTTGTTGCTTGTCGATTTCTCTCTTCACGAAATTTGTTCATTGATTTTTTTTTTCCTTGTAAAACTGATTTCGATTATGGAACTAATGCGTGTTGAATTCCCGAAAGCCACCCTCAATCATTCCTGAGTTACCCTATTTTGACAACCTGTACAGACATGACGTGTTTTGATTTAGTTCAACCCTTCCTTCAACATTTTCTGGAAGCTTCACCTGACTGCCCTTGGCCTTTTTGATACTAAAAGTCAAACCTGCTCTCTTTCCCAATAAAAAAAAATACTATATGTAAACAATGGGTAAATTGCAAAACTTACAGCCCTTGCCCCTGGGCTATAGGAGGTTGACATCCCCAGAGACATAGTCATTGGACCCTCTAATTATAGTGAACAAAGAGAATTAATGGGTGTGGGAGGGGGACTGGTTGCCCTCCAGTCACTAAATTTTCAAAGTGTCAAATCGCTTTTATGATGTTTAGGTTTTCTGGAAATTGGAAGTAGGATAGTGGGTCTATTATACTGTAGTATTGTGGGAAAAGTAGAACACGGAAAATTCTAAGGCTGGGTTTTAGCAAAATAGAGAATGACGAGTTTCTACAGACCTATCTATATTCAAATGATTTAGGGAATCATTTATAAGCTCCCCCTCCTTCATTGCAGAATCGACTGCCCCCCTCTAGACAAGATGCTGCCTACGCCCATGCTACTACTACTAAAACAACTCTCTGTTGCACCAATCCGCCTGAGGCCAGCACAGCTTCTTTTACTCCTCCATCATTGCACTCTATTCAAAGCTTCTCCTTTTGGACGATGGTCGTCGCCAGGTGTTGGGCTTTACCTTCAGAGAATCAACTAAATTTATCAAAAAAGAAAAAAGAAAAAAAGGGGGGTGACGAAGAGAAAGAAAAGAAAAAAGAAACGAAAAGAAAAAGACTGGAAAGAGTCTCGAGAAAGAAACTTTTGAAGGTTAGAAATTATTTTTGATCCATTGCTTTTGGTTAGAACTAAGAAAAAGCAGTATTCAGTCTTATTTTAATTTATACTAATTAGTATAAACAGGCTTATATCATTCATATAGCCTAGAAAATACAATTTTGTTTAAAGGAGGGTCCAGCAGGATTGCTTAAAACCCAAAACCACATTATGAGCATTTAATTCGTTGAAAAAAAACAGCATCATGGCAATGGCTTGTCTCAATCTGATTCAGCATATTCATCATATCATTTTGAGTTTTATTTATGTACAGTGTTGCAGCAACAAGAGGAGTGTTCAGCTTTTGGCAAACTTTTTTTTGGCGCTTTTTAGGTTATTTCACATTGGAAGACACTTCCTCTTGTGTCATGTCATATTGACTCAGCTTCATGTCATATTGACTCAGCTTAATCGGAGCATCATCTTGAGCTATATTGGCGTTCTGGGTTGTAGCATTTAGTATTATTGTTTAGGGATTTCTCTTATATCAGAGTGAGTGACTTCTAAACAAGAATCGTAAAGAATCAAACAAGTGCAGGGAAATTGCATCCCCCTATATTTTCAAAAATGTCTTTCCTTGCATAGAACCCCACCCCCTTGCATCTTGACAAATATCCTTGTCCATCCTCCTTTACACTTTACGTCAATAATGTTTGTTAGTTGAAATTAGATGATATTATTACCCGTGCAGCTAGTATTTCTACTGATCGATTATGAAGTTTATACAGTTTTGCCTAGTGAAACTTCAAAAATGAAGTAAGTTAAGTAAGTTGGTAACAAAACGCTCAAAATCTACGTTTATCTAGAAAAAAATTGTTCTCTTATTCTCTCTTGATTTTATCCTTAATTCTACTATGTCTGTTTTAGTTGTTCCACGAGAAACACAAGTTATGTAAGTCTGAGCATATTTAGCTTGGGCATGTAAACGTTAACACGTCACTAGCTTTGCGCTGTTTACTAGGGTCTTTAACTTAATGTAATGTATTTGGTGTGCACTTTAAATATCTAACCTTGAATGGGATCTACTGTCTTATTAACAACTACTTATAACAAAGCTATTATTTGCTTTTGCACAAGAATGGCGCATTTTATTATTACCTTGCTAAGTTCAAAGTGTAATTGCTCTGCGAGGTTCTTTTCTCCTTTTGTATTCTGTATTTATAACAATGAACGAAACAAAGGATGTAAATAATTTCTATCCTAGTTCTTCTGTTTGATTGTAAAAGAAGAAAGATAGAAAAGATAGAAAAGGCAAAAAAATAGAAAAGGTAAGAAAAAATAGAAACATAATTATTTGCCTTCCTTTATAAACAATTTTTCGAAAATCTATTCTTCTTAAATGATTACTCCGACCTTTGAAGCAGTATTTCGACTTTATACTTAGTTTTAAGTACTGACTTAAACGAATTTTTATTAGATTATACAGAGTTTGGCCTTTATTTAATATTTTTAGGAAGAACAGAGGAGGTGATATGTCATATAATGCAGAGCTTTAATTAGACGAAAATAGGCAGTAAATCGGCAACTATTCGCTCACCAAAATCTAAAACTTGAATTAATCATTTTTGCTCACGGCGACGGCCTATGTCGCGCCGCTCGTCGTCACCTCCACCGCCGATACGGACACGCTCGGCACGCTGCGCTATGCGATCAACCACGCCAATGCGAATGCGGGCGATGACGCGATCACCTTCAACATCGCGGGCGCGGGGCCGCATACCATCACGCTGTCCTCCGCGCTGCCGGGAATCACGGATGACGGCGTCAGCATCGACGGAGAGACCCAAAGCGGCGCGAGCTGCGGCGATCTGGCGGCCGGAACGCCCCATACGCTGATGATCGAGATCGATGCGGGCAGCGCGATCGGCGCGTTGAGCGTCACGGGCGCCAATGTCACCCTCCGGGGGCTCGCGGTCGTGGAGATTCACAAGGAAAAATTCTTTGATTGCTTTAAAAATTTTGGTAATAGAACTTATTTCAATCTCCAAAACGTTTTACAGTTGGATTCACTTCTAGATTCAACTCTACTTTTCTTTGTAATTTTTCAGATCAGCTAATTTTTTCCAGAGACTAGTTGCATGATGCATAATTAGCTTCTTGAAATCTTCTCAAATGTGCCAGTATTACTCTTAGGCTCATTTCCTCCCAAATGAATTCTCCTTCCAAATGAATAACAGGAAGATGATTTGACTGCAGCACCATTGCAGTATCACAAAAGCAATTATAAATTGACACTTATAGATTCAAAAACTTTCTCGATTGAAGAATGCATGTTCTCTCAGAAAAACAAAGGAGCGAATACACCAGAGATGTACTCAAACAAAAGCGCCTTCATGTTTATCTATCCTACTTTTTCAAAATATTGGTACTATAAACAGCTAGGGTATTTTTTATTTAATTTGTTGAAATCAATTTGACTCTGAAACATATCAGTATTAAGTGATATTACATCACTACTACAGCTACTAACAACTCACTATAGCATCAAGCTGCCTAAGGCCAACACAGCTACGCCCACTCCTCCTCCATCCCAATCTATTCAAAGCCTCTCTCCTTGCACCCTCCCAGTAAGTTCACATTTTCCTTAAATCTTTCCTTGTGGCATCCTCCCATCAGGGTTGAGCCATGAAGAGATGGCCAGGGATCTACTTAAGTGCTTTTCTGAATAGAAAAACCATTAATAAGTTATTGTTTCGTTTGGGAGAGGGGTCAGGGAATGGAGGAAGGGCCAGAGGTCAGTTCCAATGATTTTGGAATAAAAAATCTTTGATAAGTTGTTTTTTGTGGCAAGTGGGGTTCATAGAGGGAAGACCAAGTGTTGGTTTCATGAATAAATTGTTTTTGTTGAGAGGGTGGTCAGGCCTTGAAGGGTCAGGGGGTCAGCTCCTATATTGGAATATTTTAAAAACCCACTAACAAAAACCTTATTTTTACCACGGCATAACTTACAACCCTTGTCTCCTATGACACATAACTTTCAATAGAATTACGTGAAATTAATATGCAACAAAGGAAATAAAACGAATGATTGAAATTGATGCAATATAAATGAAATGAAATCTAGCCTGAAAACGGTAATTTTTTCGGTAAGACGCAGCTGTTTGGTTAGACGGTTCAAAACTTGGACTGGTTTCGTAAATAACAGCTCGGCTTTATTCAGTACAGTCGTTCTGTTGAAAAATCCTCAATACCAATACTTGCTAGAAAATACCCAAGGTCAAAATAAAAGTGACTATTTTACCCTTAGCCAACTGAGTGAAAATTTGACTGAAAACGCGAGCGTAAGAGACGGTTCAAAATTTAACCGATGGTAAAGCATGGGGGTTTTCAGCCAAACTCCTGCTGATTTTCGCTCGGTTTTGGTGTGCCCTGGCTATTCATTGTAATTTCTATGTTGCAATTGTGAATTTCCAATTGTATTGGTTTGATTTTTTTTTAAGTAGGCTTTGTGTTTTTGTGTGTGAGGCTGGTATTGATGCATTATGTTGAAACTATTTTATGTGTTTTTATGGTTTCACCTTAAGTTTGATTTTTATATTTTAGTATCGAAGGCTTGTGATAATTTTTCTTGCTTTTTTGTGTTTGTTTAAAGTATGTGTGGTTAGTTGTTTAAATTGCGATTTAATTTTTTATTGCAAGGGCATAACACATTTTGTTGTAGAAAATATTACGTTTTCACTTGAACTCATACCGTGTCTTTCATTGAAGGGTCATTTGCACGTAAACTGAAAAGTGAACCAGATTTAGCTAAATTTTTTTATCTTTTTGATTTCTAGCCCAGATAATCTTACCATTCTTTAAACTTTCCAGCTTGCTCTTCTAATTTTTTTATTTTTCTTGTTGACGTCAAATAGTCCGTTTCACGAGTTCCAGTTCATATTCTTGGCTTGTATTCAAAGAATGCACTTTTATTTTGCGATGACATAAGTCATTAGTGCTCGTATGGCAGACAAATTTATCCACGATATCCTATCACACCTTTTAAATGAGGTAACCATTTTCATGGGAAATAAATTGGCTGAAATGGACATCAATGTACAACTATTGAATCAAGCTTGCCTGAATTTAGCAAGGCGAATAATCGAAATCATACTGAAAATAGAATTCCCTATACACTATGATTAAATAAATTGTTTTGCAATATGAAAAATAAAATTTGTATAGATCCAGACTTTGTAGACACCCTGTACTACTCCCACTAAAAACACACAGCAGTACCAAGCCACCTGAAGCCAACACACCTGTGGCCTCTCCTCCTCCGCCCCAATTTATTCCAAGCTTCATACTTCCTCCATTCCATGAACTTCCAATTTCCTTATCCCCTTCCATAGGGTCTCTTATGGCCTTCCTTATGACCGGATCTGCAAACTGGTACCGAACAATCCGGCCAACCCGGTCACCCTGCCGCAGGCGATCGATGGGGAACCGTTGCTGCAACAGGAACGGGACAGCGACCCCGCGGTACGCCGTTTGATCGATATCGCCATGAAACTGGAGGGGCTGTTCCGGCACGCGTCGACCCATGCCGCCGGGGTCGTCATCGGCGATCGGCCGCTCGACCAGTTGGTGGCGCTCTATCGCGATCCGCGCTCCGACATGCCGGTGACCCAATTCAACAAGAAGTGGGTCGAGCAGGCAGGGCTGGTCAAGTTCGACTTCCTCGGCCTGAAGACGCTGACGGTGCTCAAGAACGCCGTCGAACCCAGCCACCACCCTACAAATACTTTAAAATATCAACAACACGGGAGAGGGCAAAATATTAAAATTTTTTTGCACATGTTTATAGAACAGCTTTGAGCCACTGACATGAGATCGAACTGAAATACGGTTATCACTCCAATAATGTTAGCTATTTTACTGGTAACAAAAGGGCGTTGAGAACAGGAAGGTCATACAGGAAGTTTGAAGAGCGGATCTTAGGCTGCTGATAGCCTAGCCAGTTTCAACACGGGTATAAATATACGAACATAGAATAGAAAATGAGATTCTGTGTAAGGTAACAGCTGTAGCACATTGTTAAGCTATTAAGCCATTATTTACAAGCATATTGTAAAATGCATCAAATTCAGACTTCTGCCTTTTAGAGCTTCACCTACAATTAACAAGGGTCACTATTTACTTACCGCACATTGCCATGGATGTTTCCATATGCCGTTTTGTTTTAAAATGATCTTGAAATTATTAATTATATATTATTATATATTACCACTAAGTTCACCCCTAAGTTTCGTGGATTGACACCACTCGGCAGAAACGCAAGCTCGTTATGCGCAGATAAAAACAAACGGATGTTCAATCAAAATAAAAAACTTAGCAATTAAAAGGAAATAAGAAAAGGAACTTTAACTTACCACATCATGGGCAGACATCGACCAAACTTCAAAAAACATGAAAAAGATCCCGATCTATTCAAAGCCTTCCTCTTTACACCCTCCGGAGAAATTTCCATTCCCCTTGATTCTCTCCTTACATCTTCCCAATCCAATCGGGGACTACCTGCTTTTTGTTTGGCCATAGATGTTTGGCCAACAGGCAAAATCTTTGGAGATCTGTCATCCTTCATCTAAACAAACATGTCCCAGTCACGTCATCTATTCTCTATATAGCCCTAGAAAGTGGGATTGAACCATATGTTTTGTAAAGTTTACTGTTTGAGATACGTTCAGTTACACTTGAAAACATCTAGCAATTCCTCCTCCGTTTTTCAGACGGTCACGCTTCAGAGCCATATTTCATCACTGTCATGCTCACGATCATTCTCAACCGCACGCATCACAATCCAGTCCAGATCGCCTTGCAGAACGCTTTTCAATGACTTTGATGAAGTGCGGAGTTCAGTTGAGATGCTTTGCGAACTTTCCTCATTTTCCAGCTTGGAGCTGGGTCGCACCGGCTCCATTTCTTTGATCTCTTGCAGAATACTCAAGACACCTTTGTCTTGGAGTCCTGAATCATCTAACGGTGTTTCACCTACGAGCAGCTCGAACAGAATGACGCCCAACGCGTAAACATCTGCCCGCGTGTCAATGTCTGTATCTTTCGCGTCGGCTTGTTCAGGGCTCATGTATTTCAATGTCCCCAAAACTTGGCCGACATTTGCATGTGAGCTCAACAATTTGCTTATGTAGAAATAGTTTGTTGGACTCTTGAAGGAGAGTGTATTCATAGAAATGCGTACTTGTAATTGCAGAATGTAGTATCTAATCAGTATTTGAGAAGTTAACCTAGCTATAGCAGTTTTGTAGAGCAGTTACACTAAATAAGTTATACCTCTCAAAATTCTTTGGTCATGGTTAACTGTAGTGTGATGACAAATCTTTAGGAAACACAATAAGCAGTTAATTTTTCACCTAGTGCCAGACACTTGTGTATTTCTAACTGGTTCATTGAAAATTTATAACTTTCAAGGAGTAGGCTATGTATGTACATAGCAATTCATCCCTTGTAATTATAATTGTAGTTTTGTGTATTCTCATATAAAGCTTAGGCATAATTGGAGGCCCATTGAAGGTTTAAAATACACTTTAGCAAGAGCACACAAAGATGGCTCTGTTAACTTATATCGAAGGTTTTGAGTCTCAAATTCTAAAGTAATATCTTTCCAGTAGAACTTTCTTTCCTCCGCCAATCAATTGCTGACTTAAGTTAGTTTTTACTGGACATTCCACTGAAGTGAAAACAGAAAGAGGATCATTAAACTGGTCACTCTTTTCGATTTGTTTAGAGTTAATTTGTACATTCAAGAATGCAGGATCTTAGTAAAAAATAAAAGTAAAATTCTATTAAATACACAGTGAGCAGCTGGACGGCGGGTAGATGGAAGTTCAGGGCTTCTGGTTGATGCCAGTAGTATTGATGGCGCAGAAGTAACAATTCAATGGATGGTCTAGCGGCTCCCTCCAAACCATGGGACTCTCAAACTTCTGTGAAGTTATCGCATCTTCGTCCACCGCTGAAGGTATTCCACGTACGTCTTGCATAGCGTTTACGGTGCCCAGGTCGTATCTTAGTCACCCAGTTTAACTTCAAAGTAAGCCTCGGTGACACACTTTACAAATCCTGTGATGTTTTTGCTCTCATTCATGCATGACCGTCAGGCCAAAGCCATGTCAATCAACTGGAAGAAATAGAAAAGTGCTAGAAAAAATCTCTCCCATCCCCGAACAAATTCCTCGGTACCTGTCCATTTTTCAGAACACAATCAAGAATTTGGATCTGCAGATCAGAGAATGACAGGTTTATACCTGTCATTATTCGAAGAAAATTAGCTGAGGCTCAGTTGAAATCTGTGTTTTAAGTATATTTTTATTAAATATTCAATATATAGAGATGGTACTTTGATTGAATTAAGCAATGTGTATTTTGCATAATGGCAGGCTTCCTTACCTTAATTTTCTATAGTTTTCATAATTTTGTCAGTTAAGGCTAATCATCTTTTTTGTTCCCGCTCAATTTTTGAAACAGATCCTAAGAATCTTAATGACGAATAAACTTGACGAATATTACATATTTGGAATCAGCAAAATAAGCTGATTGTTTTGATTCAACTTTTTAGAGTTTCGGTTACTATGGAGCTGACTCACTTCTTACTTACAGTTCGTTACAACGAACTGTACCCAACTTTTCGATGATTATGAATTCATTGGTTATATCAGAATTTCTACTAGACAGCAATTTGGCCATTTTGGGGCAAAATTATTGTATTTGGCCACAAAATGCCATAAAAAGCTATCATAGGCAGCGCAATAGTGCTGCCTAAGTAAAGAGCTATGTCGACAGAATGTATTATTTTTTTGTTTGGTTTAATACCAGGACATGTCTGGAAATTGAAAAGGTGGGTTGCTTCTTACTTATAGTTCGTTACCATGAATTATTTTATTATTTATCAAAATCAAAATAGAGCTCACTGAAATATTGATAGTTTTTTCTGCACTACCAAAAGTATTGCATTCATAAGACTTTACAGTTTCATAAAATGCAATTAAACAAATAGATAAGGTTTTTCAACTAAAGTAAAGAGAAAGTTTAAAACTTAAAATAAATATAAATTGCTACTACTACTACTAATAACTCACTGAAGCACCAAGCCGCCTCCTCCAACCTAATCTGTTTAAAGCCTCCCTCTTTACACCCTACCAGGAAGTTCCCATTTCCTTTAAATCTTTATTTATGACATCCTCCATTTTGAACGCTTTGTGCACCATGGAATGTACGCATATACTGTATGCAAACTATGTCACGTGACGGGGATCCTGGCGGCAGCCGGTGCAGCGGGCGTATGGTACTTGGCCAGTAATGCGCGGATTTATCCGCTGGTTGGCCTTGCTGCCGTCCTTGCCGTTCTGATCCTTCTTATTGCGCCATCGCAAATCCGTGGGGTTTGGCGGTCGGCTAACGAACATGCCAAGCGAAAAAACGGCAGTATCATTGCTCGTCTCGCACAAGGCACCCTGCCGCTGTTCATGGCGTTTTACGCCGCCGCCATCGCGGGCTTGATCGTCCCGGCGGCCGCCGCCGCAATCATCTTGCATTCAGCAATAAACTGTGCTACCATGAAGCCAAATAAAACTGAATCATTTGATTCTTCATCAGAGTCTGGAATACCAATTCCGGTTTTTTCAAAAAGTTTTTGCTTATAGTAATCGATTTTATGTGATATGGAAGCGGTATCAAATAATACAACAAAAGGATTTCCCTCGACGAGCCAACTTCCAGTGTGAACTTGAAGTCCTGAGTCACGAATACTGCAAACAGCATCGTGAAGAGGACCTGGAGAAAATTCAAACTCATCTATTTCTTCTCTAGAAGACTTCCCTTTATAAGGGCCAAGAAGGACATATCGGCTTTCCATCATTTCAACAGAAAGACTGGTCTTGGGGCTTTTCTCTTTTTATCCTGCTGTATCTTTGTTGTAAGATTGTAACGGTTCAAATCAGTTTTTCATAATTTTATTCTGCAATCGTGACATTTTCCTTCTCCATTTTGGCTTGAAAAAACTTCGCTGCAATTTATGGGAAATTTTTTGACAAAGCCCTGTGAATTTTTTTTGTAGAATCGCTGATTTTTAGGCCCAGTACTGTGGTAATACTAAGGCATTTAGGTTTTATGCATATCAGATATATTTCATTCAATTTACATGGTAGCTGGAGTATTTTTGAAACCCTGAAACTATGCGGAAACAATTCTTAAGTAACAAAAAAGAAAGTCAACAAAGCTTTTTTTGTAAGGAATGAATGATTATATTAATTTGGAACTTTTAAGAAATGACAAGGGAGACGACCTATTGACCAAAAAGTTAATATTTGCATGCTACTACTAGTGCTAAAACTATCGCCACTACTACTGCTACCACTTCCAGAACATTTAGCATGTTAGAACATTTAGAACATGTTATTGAATTTCCATAAAAATTATTATTATTTCCAAAAAAGACAAAAGGAATTCAATAGAGACTTTCAGAGAAAGTTGAAGGGAGTGTCAAACTAAATCAAAGCACGTTATGTATATACGGGTTGTCAAAAGGGCTCATCTCAGGAATGAATGAGTATATTCATTTCAAATTTCCAGGAAATGGTGATTACTCTCTTTTTTTCTACTTTTTTTGTCATTGTTTAGTTATAGGCTCTTGAATACTTAACTCTTTGCATCTACTGATTAAATTGTTGGCATTTTTTTGTAGTTTTATGACTCTGCGAATATTTTCAGCGGATGAAAGTCTACTAAAGGAATCTTTCGCACCTGTTAACTTATTTAGAAAAAAGATGGAGACATGCTCTTTCATTTTGGGTATGAAGAAATGAAACGGGTATTCATAGTGACTCGTGATTCTTGGTGATTTTTTGTGAAAGGATCGAAAGCCCGAGTCGATATTACTGTTTTTTCTTCGATGGATATATCATTTATTTTTGATTGAACTTTTTCGTGAAGCAGTTCATCACCTACGACGATATAGAAGAAACTTTTCCAAAAGGGCCCAAACATGATATAGCTATCATTGAGCTGGTTCATTCTGTTGTTTTCAGCCCTTTGATAGCGCCAATATGTTTACCTTTTTCGTCCAAACCTGAAGAAACAGTGAATGTTGTCGCAACTGTAGCAGGTACAACTGTTTTGCTTTTGTTCTTACTTTTTTTTTCAATAATATCAAAAACTTGGGAACTACAAATTTATTTTTGCTGAAAAGTATCTATGGTTACTCTATCTTGTTTACAGGAAAACAATTTTGGATTAGGACAAATTTTAGTTATCGTTTTAAGACTTTTCTTTTTAACTGCATTTTGCGCATCTTCTTGAGATGGCAGTTCTAAAATTATTTTTCCATTTCTTCCAGAAGTAGCATTTTTGACAGAGAATTTTTTTACGTTGTCAATTGTCTTTTTGCCCAAATCTTGAACTATCTTCTTTAACTCATTCTGGGTGATCTTCTTATTAACAGTACTTTGACTTTGGGGGAATTCGATGGCTTCGAGGTTCACAGTTTGTTTTCCTGGGTCTTTCACTTTGCTAGCATAGGTGGGAATAGAATGACCGGGAACATAAGAGAAGGAAAAAGGAGACGGCCTGGATTTTAGAGCAATGATTTCTCGTTGTAAATCTACGATCTCTGTAAGTCTTTCAAAGCTTTTCTACTGGAAAAATGACACCAAAAGTGCAGTTTTTATTGTCATATGGTACTTAAAAATGATAGAATTGATAAAAAAAAAAAGCACGTAGATATGGGCAAGAGTTTTTAATGTGCCACTAAACATCTCTGCACGATGTTCTGGTAGCCCATTAGCCTCAGTATTTTCAATTGAGGCATGGCACCAAAAGTGTTTCTTTTAGGGCCATGTAGTACTTGAAAATTCAGGAATTTTTACAAAGAACGTAGATATGATCAATAACAACCATCTAATGTGTTTACAATAGTTGGACCTCTTTACGATGCTCTGGTAGCCAGTTCGCTGCACGACTTGAGAAATGGCAGTTTTTTGAGTCTTATAAGTTTTATTCCTTTCTATTTATTTGGATTTCATTTTATTTATAAAGAGACAGGTAGTTTAGTCTAAGAAATTAAAGAATCACTCTTTTAAAATATACTTGTTAAGCCTGATGCAAATTAATTGTAAGCAGTAACTTTTAAAATAGCAGAAGTTATATATTCAGAATTGGTGAAATATCTAAATTCCTTTTCCCTACCTAAAATTTGTGGATAAAAATAATCTAAATGACCAATTTTTGATGAAACTTCATAATTTTGAACTGATGCTATCAGGAAACTTGTCTTCTAGGTATACTGATCAAAATTGTCTTTATTTTTTTTTTTGTTCATGAGGCACGGATTGCCCACAATACGGCGAAGTGACTTTGTTTCGAATGCGGCTGGGCGAAACTGGCCGCCATACATGATTCACAAGCGTAAATGGCAATCGGGATAATCAGTGTGTTGAAGGGTCTTATTTTTAACAGTGTCGATATATCTTTTGAGTGGTTGTTATCGGACGTTATAAGGCTACCAAGGTAGGTGAAATCTTCGAACCAGTTTATGTTGCCACCGGGCTGGAGGCTTAAATTTTCTTTTTTTTCCATCTTTCGTGAACACAGCATGGCTTTCGTCTTTGAGGAGTTGATGGTCATTAAAAGCGGCTGGTAGTTGATTGGGAATTGCCGGCCTGGGACTGAGTAAAGAGTTATAATTGTGTTTATTAATAAAGTATCGTATCGTATCGTATCGAAAATGCCATTAAAATAGAGTTATCTTCAATGGGACGATTCCAAGCTATTGATTAGATAGTTTATAGATATTTTATAGAGTTTATAGATTATTATAGATAGTTTAAGCACGTTTTCAACTCGACTAGTGTTTATGTCCCCACTCTCCATAAAATACTGTTATTTTAAGGTTTGTTAAACTCTCCTGTAACGTTGCAGCGCTATCACGAACGCATTGCACATGCTACTAGAAAAAGAAGGGAGGGGGTAATTTCTTTCTTTTCTTTGTGCCACAATGCCGACAAAGCTGAATCATAAGAACGTTTTTGTTAGTAATAAGCATACACATCTTACGGATTAACTTACGTAACGAACTCCTATATTTGTGTATTTTTATTACTTTTATTTGTGTATTTTATTAAAGTGAATTTTGTCCCAAATCCTAAAGAATGACCCCTGAATCACAAAGACCGTAAAATAAATAGTTGAAATTACTAAAAATGGCTTTAGCGTAAAGAGCAAGGTATTGTGAAGGAGGCACACCACTTTATATACGTAATATTTTATGTTCATTTAAGTTTTAATGCTGCTCATTACTTCCAGTTGAAAAAAAATTATTTATTTGCTCATTGTTTTTTTTAATAATGCTAGAAAATCCTGCGCCCCGAGAAAAAACGCCTTTCAGTTAGTTCATACCTTTCATTATTTTGTCTGAAAAATTGAAACTGACATGGAATGCTATAACGCTACAGAGAAACTTTTGGGTACAATTTGGCCAGGAAATCCGTACGATTCATGTCAAAATATTTGTAATGCTCTTCCTACGAGTTCTGTTCTTCAAGTTACCAAATTACCATTTTTTTTAAAAAGTCGGCAAAAATGGACGTTTTCCCTTCATCATGACAGTGTTCATGTGCCAACAACATTCAGCTTTCAGACAACCATCGACTTATTACAGATGATAATGGCCTATCAACTAAAAATATTTTGTCATTGGTTACCCTTTTTGTCTATTTGGGCAACTTACATAAGTTATAATCCTTGCCCCAGGGGCTAGGAAAGATTTTTCAACCCCTAAGTTATAGTAATTTGAATTTTTGACTAATTTGAGCAAAATAAATGAAAATAAAAATTTTGTCAACTTATCAAAATTTTGATAAGATGCATTTGGAGAAAAAAGGCACAAGGGGGAAGGGGATTAAAATGGAATAGTTGTGGGCATCAAGTCATGGCTAATTGTAGAAAAAGCTACGACAGATAATCCAACTGAGTGAGAAGCAAACATGGCATTAATTTCCCCCTTATTCGGATTGTATAAAAAGGAGGTTAGTTCATTTATTAAAAGGTATTTCTATCTATTATCGAATAAACACGCATCCGTGATCTTTCATCTAGCAAAAAACACAAAATTCCACGTTTTTGCAGATAGGAGCTTGAAACTTTTACAGTAGAGTTCTCTGATACGCTAAATCTGATTGTGTGATTTTCATTCTTCTCCTGGTTTCAGACCAGGGCACTTCGTATAAAAGGAATTGTCGTAGAAACTTTGAAAGAGGCTCGTTCGATTGGAAATTGCCAAGTCTAGTGCACTTTTTAATAGTTGAAAGAGATTGGAGGGAAACTAGCCGTCCCCTTACGCCGAGGATTTCCCCAAGTATATCCCGTCAAAATTTTGAAACAGCCATTTTTTGGCACAGTTGAAGGTTCCAGATAAGGACTGAAAAATCCAATGATGGGTCTTAAAAACGCGGTTTTTTAAAATAAATATAGAAGTTCTTTTAACATGTGACTTGATTCATGATGCCTTATTTCTTAATTTGTTTTTCTTTAACTAAGACTTGTGTTTCCATATTATTTATTTTTCTCAATTTTCTTGTTTTTTGCACGCCCCAGTTTTAAATATTATGCTAGTTTGCTATGAAATGTGCTAACCCTAGAATGCTGACCAGCTCAACAGCAGCGTCATCTATGAATTCTTTAAATGAGTCAATTACAAATTGCTTTCCCTGACAAAATTGGTGTACCCTAGAGAGTGGGGAGGATGCAATCGTCACTCTCAACGAGGAAATATGCAATCGGCATATCAGATAACCTACACTAAGCAAAATAAGAGCCCTGTGAACAAACAAAATTACCACCCCTCCACGTATGCCGTCGTAAAAGTGACTAGTACTTTGGTATGGGTAAAAAATATATAAAAATAAAAAGGCGAATTAGCCTTTTTACATTCTGTTTATTGCATGCATACCTTATTGTAGCTTGCACCAACATTGAAATACAAAAATTAAAATTCCAGATACAGATCAGCAGCAAACAACAGTACAAAGTAGATTGTTTAGCCCCACTACAGTACTAAACCCTGATTTACCTTACCTTAGACCTTAGTTCCTCTTGTGCCGCCAGAGGTATAAAGTTTTATTTTTGGGGGGTAGAGAAATTTCCTGAAGGGGGCACTTACTTTGGAGGATCTATCCATGGAGGAATTTTCGCGGCTGAAGGGATTTTTCAATTTTTTCAATGGGAGGGTGGCTGAATTTCCCAGTATTAATTAAATAACTATCATAAATTGAAAAAACAAGGTTTTTTCAACTGAAAGTAAGGAGAAAAATTAAAACTTAAAACAAACGGAAATTTATGATGTATATCAGATGGCTCCTCCATCCTGATTACCTCGCTCTTTACGCTAAAGTGTTTTTTTAATTTGTATCAAGCTTATTATTCTAATTAAACGGTCTTTTGCATCAGGAGTCATTTAATAAGGTGGGCAAATTCAAGAGCTCAAGGGCACTTTCGTAGTTGCTGAAACTGTGTCTGAGTATTATCTTAGTAGCGCGTTTTAGAACATCTTCTAGTTCAGCTGTCATATAAGCTGTGTTCTGAGTTTGGGGACCCCAACCAGAATAGCAATACTCGAGGATAGGCCTGATGAAGGTTGTATACGCCAGCAGGAGCTGACGATAAGAAAAGCCTAATCTGCACATCCTTGTTAAACTCTGGATTGAGCAGTAATCTTTGTGCACAATATTGTCCGCATGCAGCTTAAACGACTTGTAAATGTTATGCCTAGGATTGTTGCAGAGGAAACAATTGGAAACAGAACATAGCAATAAGCCTCTGATTTTCGTTTTGAATCAATCTACTGATTCTTAGAATTTTTCTAGAGCTCATGCCATATGAGCTCTTGGCTCTTCCAACCTTATCACAAGTGCCATATGAGCTCTTACCTCTTGTTAATAACAAATTTGATTAGCTAAAATGACCATATAAGTCTTGTAGTTGATACCAATAATGTAAAAAAAGAAGCAAACAAACAAGATGTCAAGTACTCTTTGAACTGTATTAGAATTAGAAATAAAACCTATTTATTCATGAAGATTATGAATTAGTGTCAAAATCAGAAAAAAAAGATCAAAAATCAGAATCAGATATACCCTTCATTGCAATTTATATCTATACCAACTTTTTGGAAGAAAGACAGGTATGCTTCATATCATTTGATACTAAAACCACATATATGATATTGCAGATCTGTTTATTAATTGTTGGTGAATTATATATGTGTGTTTAGGTTACTTAGTGGAATCCAAAAGAAATCAAATTTTTACAGCTAATTTACTATACGATTTTAAATCAGTTTACACTTTATATTCGTGATCATTCTGGACATTATTTCAAACTTTGTTAAGAACGCCATTTCGGGGACACGTTCTCTAAATGGTAATGCTTGCAAAAAGAGATAATGTGCACATGTTGTAATCTGTTTATTCATTGTTAAACTTTTAAAATCAAAATTGTTTGGAGGGGGCCTAGGATTGTTTTAGTTATCCTATTGTGGACAGTAAGAGGATTGGAATATTGATTCAGATAGTACTTGAAATTCTTCCCCAAGAAAGAGTTAATATTATTGCGGTTAACAAGATCAAATACTTTTTGAAGATGCAAATTGAACTTGTGGAATAGATGAGATGAACATGTTATTGGGAAGTTGAAGTGGATTTGAGGTTCCCGAATTGTCTTGGATCAATGATTGGGAGGATTTTGAAAGGAATAAAAGGGAGGATATACTCCTTTAGCAAATTTGCAAAGAGTATTTCATATAATTTCAAGTAAATAAGAATGATAGATATAGGGCGTAATACCTTCAAACTTACCGTCCACAATAAAGGGAGACAAATTGGCACGGGACATGAAATTCCCATAACGCCCCTTGTTTTACCTGATCTTCATTTAACCGACTGTGCCTTGAACAATGTATATGTTTATAGTGCTGAGTTTGGGGATCCATTTAATTCGCTGATGGTGGGTAGTATCATGGAGGATCCGTTTGACATGGTGCACTCCTGTGTGGGCAAAACTCGATCCCTTCTTGAAAGAGTGATTCTGTAGGAGAGTAGGAGGGATGGTATTGAGGCTTCCTTCGCACAGAAAATTTATTTTTAAATGAAAAGGCGGATGAGGTGCATTCGTGTTACGAACAAACTGAAATATTACCGCCAACAGATTTTTTTTTTTCTATACCAAAATGTTCAGAAAAATCAGTTTGATTACACAAAAAATACAATCGACTTCCTCTTGCATAAGTGTCCGAAATTTTCTCCTGAAGTTAGAAAATGAGGGGGGGGGAAATCGATATTCGTGTTTATAAATGTTTCTGAGTTTAAATAGTCGTTTCCTATCAAAGTAAGCATTTTGACCTACATGTGTGACGGATGAACAAATGAAAAATTTCCCTGGAAATTCCATGAAATACTTGAGAATAACGTACGGTCATGATACCAGAAGTTCCCGTTTACTAATAATCGAGAAAATTACCAAGAATATTCGTTCAAGTTACGGGAAGCTGTTACTATTCAGCTGGGTCGCTCCTTACTTACATTTCATTGCCATATACTGTTTTATTAGAAAAGGAAGACGCAATTATTCTAATTAAAAGGGGATCACCTTATGATCACCATATTTAATCGCCCTTTACAATCATATACACCATATACACCATATACAATCGCCATATTTTATGGTAGCATTGTATGTGATTTAGTTCAAGTTTTTTTTTTATTATTTGACAATAGATACTTAAAACTAGGCATAACATCCCCAGCAGGGAGACAAAAGCAGCGTTTAGAATATGTATTACTTATTCTTTACTTTTCATGGTGGCTGTTAAACTAGTGTTGTTTACAACAAATTTATAGTCAAAATTTAAAGTCTACTTCATTTCCCACAAAATGTTCCCTCAAAGTTACAGCTTAAGCCTTCCAGCTTTCAGTAAGCCATTAATTTATGCCCTTAGATTTTGCAGATGCGCCCTTTTAATGACCTGGATGCAAACAGCGTCTTTTGTTTAGTTCAACCTGTCTTTAAAGTTTCAAGTTAATACCATTAGCCGCTCCTGAGATAAATGGATACATCATTTTAATAAAATGGAAGCAAGTTGTGTCTTTTGAGTTAATTCAACATATCTTGAAACTTTCAACATAATGCTCTCGGAGGCTTCTGGCATATCGAAGCAAAGCTGTTTTGACAACAGGTATTCACATACTCTTAAATTGAACTCCTTTTTATGTATATGAATAAAAATTCTAATTTTTTAAAATAGTATATATATTTAAGAAATTAATTTGAAGTTCAATCCACAGTTTATCACCAAATCAGACGCCAAATTATCACCAAAAAAGTACTTAATTTATTTTATGAAATAAATAATGCAATGCATAAAAACTCTCTTAAGGGTATAATGCGCCGCATAAAACAATGTTTTCTTCTCTTGCCGTACTTGAATAAGAAAAGAATTGCATATAGAAATAAAATAACAAATCCTTCCTACTTAAAGAAATTAACACCATAATATTTCCAGATCATCCTCAACCGAATACCAAGCCAAACAGGCTTGGAGAGCAAAGCATAAATCTAAATATTAAATTAGGCTGCAGGGGGACTGAATCTGGGGTGTTAAAAATTAAATATCTTACTACCTTAGATATTTATACAAGGGGATTAAATTTTTAAACGATCTTCAGCTGAAAGCAGTGTCCTAAGATCATAGATACTTAGAAAAAATATGATAGGATTGAAGATTGCTCTAACGATTAAGTAGGCTACTTGAATGAGCGACCGTAAATCAAGCAATAGGCTAAACGTAAAATGTTGTTCAACTTAACCCTCTAGGACTATAATGAATGAAAAATCAAGATAAATAGGTCTCGTTTTAAGGAAAAAGGGTAAGCCAAAAGCCGTTAAAGATTTAGCGTATTGATTGGTTTATTTGGATAAAAATTTAGTCTTTTTTATCAATATCTTGATTTCCATTTCTCAAAGCAATAAATAAAAAAAAAAAATAGTAAAAAATACGAGGGAGGGTACATAGAAAGCCAGATGGTTGTTGGTAAACTGAGATTTTGGGTTGGATAAACCCACGATTGGAGCACCGATGTCAAGCGTCCCATGGCGAGTACAGAGCATTGCAGCAAAAAAGCGAAAATACTGTAAGAGTGGACTATAACTCCACTCATAGTATTTTCCACTGTAAGAGTGGAAATTACTATGAGTGGAGGGAAAATACGAATAGCTGTAAGAGACTCAAAGCTTTTTCTCTGCCTTTAGTTCTGAAAATGTAATTCCTGTTATTTGAGTAGAATTTTGAGCCATATAAATGTTTTTTTTTTCAAAATTTAGGAAACATATTTGTATATCTTTAAAACTTTATAAAATGGAATTGAGCAAAGTTATGAAGCTGAAAATAATTTTTGTTGTACTTCAATTAAACAGAAGATCTATTTAGCAAGGTTTCACTTTTATAACACATATTTTTAAAGGTCATAAAAGGTCAGGACCCTCTAGAGTGAGAAGGAGTAGAGGTAGTTACTTCACAATACCTTCCCAAAACATACATTAGTCTGTATATTAATCCCTGATAGTTTCATTTTCTTAACCAGTAAATAATTTCTGAGGTTTAAAACTGAAAAACCTTGTTTGATTAATCTAACCAACAGCACGCATTTGTATCTAGTTTTCTGAACTTCTGATGTTTGTGGAAATTTCTAGTTTATTTAGAGCTCTCCATCTGAGTGGTAGTAAGCTAGAATTGAAATCCTTCGTCAGTGTGGACAGGGTTGCAAGTCCTAGTATCGCTGGCTATTTGGTTTGTATGGGGGGTCAGTGGTGTCACTCTGTAAGCTCAGCCAGATTCGACCCAGCTCTAAATGGTTACCTGGAGAAATCGAGGGAAGATAAATAGGAAATTTGTGCAAAAGCACAGGATTACTGGCCCAAAACCCCCCGGAGGATGATCAGGTCTGCGTCTTGGTGCAGAAGCCGCGCGATGGCGACCTTCTGTTGGTTGCCACCGCTCAACTCGCCAACGCGTTGTGCTGTGTCGCGATGTTTGACTCGCAACTGCTGAAGCCAGTGCCGCGCTTTGTCTGCACGCGTCGCGAGATCGAGGACGCCCCGTTTCGAGAAGGGGTCCATGTTCGATAGCGTCAGGTTTTCGGCGATGGTGCGATCGAGTGCGAGTCCTTCGGCTTTTCGGTCCTCGCTGACCAAGCCCAACCCCTGCGCAATGCGCCCACGAATCGAAGCGGCGAGTTCAACACCACCGACTTTGATCGTTCCGTTGCGCACCGGATCAAAGTGCAGAATTTGCAGTCCTTGCCCTGGGGCTATGGGGGATTGACATTTCTGGAAGTATAGCTATTAGAACTCTTGGCTAGTTCGAACAAAATGACAATTCCAAATTTCGATCAGCATTGAGCAGAGTGGGCACCGAACAAGAGCAAGAAATGGGGTGGGTCATTTCATTGGAGTTGAGGAGGGGGCAGCCTGCCTCATATACGTAATAATTTCTGTTTCTTTTATATTTTAATCTTGCTCCTTATTTTCAGTTGAATAAACTTTATTTCATGAAGTTTAGAGACTAACATTTTTCTAAAGGCAGGAATTCGGTCAGCATTGTTGGTGTTCCGAGGCGCGAGAACATTGTGTTTGACTAAATTTTGATAAATTGCAGCTTCATACGTCTCTAACTCTAAAAATATTCTGATTCATCTCTCTCAGGCTATGGTAATAACCTAATTCACCTATTTCTGACTCTAGTATACCCTTTGTAATGAGGTAGTAGCGCCTTTTTCTGACTAAATCTTGATAAATTCAGCACTTCATATATATCTAACTCTAGAAAACGTTTAATTCATCAGTTGTTCTGCCATCAGCAGGAATTTATCAAGAGTCAGTCAGACACAGACACTATTACCAGCTGAAAACAGCATAATAGAGTCTCAAAGAGGTGGGATGAACCGAATTTTCCTAAAGTTAGACAAATCAGATACTGCGTCACTGACATCCTACTCTCTCTCTGGATAAATCCTCCAATACTCTCCTTATTGTATAGACCTGAATTTATTGAATTTCATAATGTCTCTTGACAAATATGTTTGAGCCTTGTTGCACTTCAGACAAGTCTGAATTTATTATGCCTTTTTTCTGAGTTAGGATGTAAAAAATTGTCTTATCATGTTTTTTGGGGGTGGGGGACCTGGACCTTCCGCCCTGTAGATACGGCTTTGGATAGCTTCTCGGGCTAAATAATCGTTAGAAGTTCTTGTTAAATATTTTATAGTATTAATAAACTGATCGATGATATCTAGAACCCTCTCAAGGTTTTTATTTGCGACCATTTTTGGTTCACCCCTCAATTCCCCCCAATGTCACCGGATCCAGTCAGGATTTAAATTAAGAGGTCTGAGACACGATATTCTTCCAAACTTCTGATTTCATTAAGATCCGTTCACTCCTTCGTAAGTTAAAAATACCTCATTTTTTCTAATTTTCAGCATCCCCCCCCCCAAATCTCCCAAACAGAGCAGATCCGTTCCGGTTATTTCTATTACGTATCTAGGAATTCTGATTATTTTTCCCACCAAGTTTCATCCCGATCACTCCAACCTAAGCGTTTTCCAAGATTTTAGGCCCCCCCCCCCCCCCCCCCCCCTTCCCCGGCCCCGGTCGGGGTTCAAAATAAGAACTTATGTTGTTAAAAATGGTAAGTTATCCAATAAAGTTTTTGTAACAAAATAAAAAGTAAGCTGGTTTTCCAGAGTGAATAGCTGCTTTTTTTTCCTCTTCCTTCTAAAGTTCTCTTCAGTAAAAATAACAAAAAGTTAAGAACATTGCAAATGCATAAAAGCTAGGTAATGAAAGGGCTATTTTGCTACACAAAAGTCGAATTTATTAGCTAAAATTTTTTTAGTTTCATGAGACAACAAGTCTTTAAGTTGAAAAATTTTCTCTTGCTATTTAATGTTTGCAGGTACAAAGAATAAGAAAAATTAGAAAGCAAATTAAGAAAGCAATAAGAAAAAAGCATTCCTAGCAAGGAAAGCAAGGAGCAAAGAGGAACTGTCTTTGGACCCATTTGCATAGATTTTAAAAGTGGTATCGAGGAGAAAATAGAATTTGTATATTTAAGCATGAATGCTATTGGTACACTACACATTTTTATATATATCAGCAACTCCATTTTCAGGGTCAGGGATAAGGTTGCTAAGGGTATGATACACTTTCAGGGCTAAAATTGCTTAACAGGTTGCTAAGGTTATTTTTTCTCTGTGGTACCGAATCATATAAATATATACAATATCTAGTTTTTTTCTGTCTACTTACAGTGAGTTATACTTGTAAATAGTTCGTTGTGTATTTGTTACAAATGAAAAAAGAATTGTTTTTTCCTTTCCCTCGTCGGAGTCTGCATGCTGATTTCAAGGAGATCGACTCTCCGGTGTCCGTGAGCTTCCCTGTTGTAGTTAAAGATGGAAATTCATCTTCCATGAAAATATTTACATTGAGTGCCACTAATCTAGCAAGCTTAAAGTCATTTACAATGTTGGTTTGGCAGAAGGACGTTGGATATTCTAATCCGGCTAAAGAAGCAGCATCATATATTATGATAGGCTTGCCAGAATTACTTGGTGTCAACACCCAGTCATTTACTGCTATGTTATAAAAGCTTTTGAAAGGTCCAAAAACAGAACTGTTGAGTGACTGTATTTTGTGACTGCTGTGGAGATGTTCGGTATTCCCGCGCCGGGGTATTTTCTGACGGCCAAGCTTTACGGATTGAATGAAGACGCCGTCTATCTCTCGCCGGCGCCGCTCTACCATGCCGCGCCGCTCATGTTCTGCATCCGCGCGCTGCGCTTTGGCGCGACGGTCGTGGTGATGGCCAGGTTCGACGCCGAGGAGACACTGCGGCTGATCGCGCGGCACCGGGTGACCCACGCGCAGTTCGTGCCGACCATGTTCGTGCGTATGTTACGGCTCACGGACGAGGAGCGGGGAGAGCATGATCTTTCCAGCCTGCGCTGTGTGATCCATGCCGCCGCGCCGTGTCCGGTCGAGGTCAAACACCGGATGATCAAATACGAAATTCCGCATTTTTGTAGATATGAAATTTTTGAAATTTTTAGTATAGGGTTCTGTGATACGCCGAATGGGATGGTGTGGTCTGGTCGTTAATGGGATGGTCGCTAAGATTCTATGACTTCTTGGACTGGATTCTTGGGACTGGTCGTTAATGGGATGATTTGTTATTTGTCTTCTGGCAAAAAATACGAAATTCCACATTTTTGTAGATAGGAGCTTGAAATTTTTGCTGTAGGGTTCTCTGATACGCCGAATGTGATGGTGTGATTTTCGTCAAGATTCTATGACTTTAGGGGGGTTTTTCTGCCTATTTTTCAAAATAATGCCGTTCTTAAAATAGTGGTCCATCTGCGAACCGGTCACCGATATGTGCGTCGATCCCAACTCCGGGTTTCCTAATTCAAAAGAAGAAAAGGGATAAGAAGTATTAACGGAGGAAACGGAGCCGGCCGAGCCGCTAACCAAATAAACAGTTCCTCCGTTTGGCGTAATTCCCGCCGGTTTTTCATAGACGCCGTCGCCGTCTGCACGGCCGTCGCCGCCATTGACGACCATCGTCGCCGGGTCAAAAGTTCCGTTATCCCCATAATGACCGTTCATCAGCACGGAACGTCGGTAAATATGCCGATGTCCGTACAAAACCAGATCTACGCCGCCCGCTTCCAAAACCGGTACAAAATTGGTCCTGAAGGCTTTGGTGTTGAAAATTCCTGGTTCATCACAAGGGCATGAAATGGATGTGCATGTTCATCACAAGGGTATGAAGGGCATGAAATGGTGTAACAGATGCTCGAAAAACCCATTATTCTTAAGGTAAAAATCAACTAAAAAAGTTTGCACGCAGGTCTTCAAGGCATTTCTAAGTCAAGATTGGCTAAAGTTGATAGACAGCATCAACACAGTCTTTGGCAACACTGCTGAGTAGCTGTTCTATTCTGAATCTTCCTAAAGTTACGATACTTGAAATGAAGTCTGTATCTTTGTAAATGGTTAAAAGATTGGCTAACGTTGATAGACAACATCAACGAAGTCTTTGGCGGGGATAGATTATTCACCAAAGTAACAAAGAGACTCCGCAAACCTAAATTTGTGTTGAAAATTTTCCGTTTGTCTAACCACTATGCATTTAATAGAGCTATCTTCGTCTGGTTTATCTTTCCTGTGCCTCTTTAACCGGAGAAAATAATAATACATCTACTTTTAACACTTGCTTATGTAACTCTAGCTTTTTTAGGCGTTTATCTAAGTTCCAGAGATAGCCATGGTTTCTTAGTAAAGCAAGAACCACAAAAATACTAAAGATATTCCCATTCTTAGGAGATACAGGACAAAAAAAAACTTTCTCGTTTCTTTTTTCTAAGACAATAGTTTCTTGGAATTTTCATTTTTTTTAGCAAGTAATTAAAGTCAATCTTGCACCCTCTTTCTTTAGGAAAGAGGGTGCAAGAGAGGATATAAAAAAAAAAGAAGAAAGGATTTAAAAAGAAGAAAGAGTAATACAAATTACAAAAAAACTAAACATAAGAAAGGAAGGAAGTAAAAAAAAGAAGGAAGACAAAAAGGGACAAAAAGATTAAAAGAAGGAAAGAAGTGAAAAAGGCAGAAAGACAGGAATTAAAAAAAGGAGAAAGGCTTAAAAAGGGGACTAAAAGACTATAAAGTAAGACCCAAAAATTTTCTTTATATGAGAATTTTTCCTGCAGTTAGTTTTGGTACGCAGTTTTTTCGTGAAAGAATTCTACGAAGTTTTCCAAAATGCAAAGTCATATTCATCAATATGGCCTAAGTTCAACACGTTCCGTAAAAACCGCAGAGGCTAGACCCTTACCATTTTCTAGGAATAAGCTGAAACTGGGGTGCTAGAAACACGACAAACCCGAAATGTTGCTCTTGCAACACAACTAGGGTTAAATCACCAGCAACCCTGTTTATGGCCAATTTTTTATTAAAGCTGAAGCTGGATACCTGAAGCTAAAATAGTTTTTGCTGTTCTGGCAAAGTCTACATCCTACAATACATGATGGATGTTTGGCCAAATGCTTGTGTCAGAGTCCAGTATATTGGGGAAATTGCTAGCCATACCAACAGCTTTATCGGCGACCGCATGGCCCTGGTTGGTGATGCCGCCCATGGGATGCACCCCATCGCCGGCCAAGGCCTGAACGCCGGCCTGCGCGATGTCGGAGCACTTGCCGAGGTGATTACCGAAGCCTCCCGGCGGGGAGAGGATATTGGCTCGCCGCTGGTGATGGAGCGTTACCAGCAATGGCGCCGCTTTGACACCGCCTCGCTGGTTGCGGCCACGGATGTGTTCAACCGGCTGTTCTCCAACGACAACCCTTTGCTGCGGCTGGGCCGGGACATCGGCATGGGCGTGGCCGGCGCGGTCCCGGGGCTGCGCCGCAATTTCGTGCGCGAGGCGGCCGGGCTGGAGAATATCATGGTTGGTTAACATCAATGCTTTTCCAAATATCATGATGAGATTGTTCATTCTTTGCTCAAGGGACTAGATTTCATGTTTATTGTGTGTCTCTTGGTAAAGGATATCATGACATCCCAGGATAATCCTAACTGTCCTTTTCTGCAATGAATCTAGGTCGTGCATTAAGTAAGCAATATGTAGTACGGAGGTGCCCCTCACAGGACATGCATACTCCAAGACTAGCCGCACATAGTAAAGGTAGGTGCAGAGGAGACTTTTGACAGCACAACCAAAACAAGGCATTTTAGACAGAGTGGAAGCGCTACCCTTCCTAATCGCACTGTCAACTTGTGAGGTGAAAAGGTTGATCTTCAGAAAAGACTTGATCTCCAATTCCCAATTCAAACAACCTGTGAGTACTTTCTCAGCACTGCAAATGATGACTCCACAAATGAGAATGTTCATTACGAAAGACTAAGCTATTTTTTACATATAGCAAAATAATCTTTAAATTGAGAAAGATAACTATGATGGGTGCAAATAATTGCATTCTATTGAAGAAGATTCCACCCAAAACCAAGCGCTTCAGATTGGTCTTTATGACTTCAAAGTAGCTTTGCTGAAAAGTCGTGTCACCAAAATCTATCTTTTTTTTTTTTTTTTCCTTTTTTTTATCAGAATTTGAGCTCCTTTCATCCAATATGCTAAAGTGTTGCTCTTGCAACACTTTACTCGGCGAAGCCGAACAAAGGTTGCCGCAACATCTCATATTGCCCATGTAGATCTAGTTTATTATTAAGGACATATACAGACTTCGTTATAACTAACTCCGGATTCTTAGCTTAGGTACTTAAAAATATCCATCTACACATGGTTGGTCGTCAACACACATTGAAGCGGCAGAAAAGTTTATGTTAATCATAACACTGCCAAACTGGAAGCAGAACTCAGCTATAGGTTCTCGTGTCAATTTCAAGAAGATATTCTCTTCGAACGGGAATTAGAAAAAAAAAGATCGTTAAGAATATCCGTCAGTCATTTCAACGTCTAAAAAAAAAAACGCATCCTTGTTCCGTCTTCGTGATCTGGCAAAAAACACAAATTCCACATTTTTATAGATAGGAGCTTGAAACTTCTACAGTAAGATTCTCTGGTACTTTGAATCTGATGGTGTGATTTTTGTTAAGATTCTATGATTTTAAGAAGGTGTTTCCCCCTATTTTCTAAAATAAGGCAAATTTTCTCAGGCTCGTAACTTTTGATTGGTAAGACTAAACTTAATGATACCTATATATTTAAAATGAGCATAAAAATACAATTCTTTTGATGTATATATTGGTATCATAATTACGTTTTTTAGAGTTTCGGTTACTATTGAGCGGGGTTGCTCCTTACTACAGCACAGAGATCGAGGCTGAAAATATATACTTTAGAAATAGGTTCATTGGCTTCACAATATTAACAACTAGAACTTGAGAACCGGCTAATTTATTGCACTGATCATTTAGTGAAAACTGAACAAATTAGATTTTGAGAGCTTTAAGTAAAAATAAAAATACAACTAAAGAAATAAAAAAGAAAATAAGAATATTTTTTTCATTTCATTGCTTTAATTAGTAACGAAGAAAGTAATCCTACGTAATAAATATCAAAATTGTCATTTAAATCGAACTCATAGTTTTCCTTGCACTTGACGTAACCTCACAAAACTTGGTCCCTTTCCTTACACAATTTGACCTCCCTTTAAAGATCTGCTCGATGCGCCCGTCGTTCATCACCACCACCCGGTCGGACATGGTGATCGCCTCTTCCTGATCGTGGGTGACGAACAGGAAGGTGGTGTCGATGCGCCGCTGCAAGCGTTTGAGGAAGAGCTGCATCTGCCGCCTGAGCTCGGCGTCCAGCGCGGCCAGCGGCTCGTCGAGCAGGATCAGCCGCGGCTCGCAGACGATGGCGCGGGCCAAGGCCACCCGTTGCTTCTGGCCGCCGGAGAGCTGGCCCGGATAGCGGCCGGCCAGCGCATCCAGCCCCACGGTCTCCAGCACCTCGGCCACCTTGCGGGAAATCTCGGACTTCGGCGCGTGGCGCACCATCAGGCTTTGAAAGAGATTTGCAGATTGTGTTTTTGTTAAAAATACAACTGGTAAAGAAACCCTCCAGTTTGAGATTTCAAGATTGTCACATTTTAGCTAAAAATGAAACGTTTTTGGATGCTCAGGGGACACACTCATGGACCAAAAAGTTGGCAACTCTGTAGATGCATCGCCAGAGGCTCACAGTTTTATACACTTGTGAGAGGAAGAAGTGAACAACCCTTTGGCTTTAACACAATGTACGTTTCTCAAAATTAACAGTTCAGTCGTTAGCATTTGGCTCTCTCAAAAATCTTGGCAAATGTTAGCTTCTTTTTTCCTTTTTTTTGACGGAAAAGATTGCGAGACAGGACCAGCTTAATTTCAACCCACATGAATCCCCTGAAGTTACTGTTAATAATCTTAACAAGTTCCTTGCTTCTATCGTCCAGAGCCTTCCAGCATTGTCTTACTAATTACCAACATATGATCTTTCACCATCTTTCCCCTTCATCTCTCTCTGATCTTCATCTCTCGTCTGAGATTGAAAGAAGAATTGGGAAACTAAGAAGAACAAGTGTTTTTCCTCTGAGAGTTCTGAGACACGAGATCCTTCTATATATCAAATTTCTTTAAGATCCAATCTCCCGTTCGTAAGTTAAAAATACCTCATTTTTTTCTGATTTTTTCAAATTTCATTGAGATCTGATCACCTGTTAGAGCGACCTGGTCTAAAATAAACCAAAAAAAAAAACATAATACGTTGTGACAACATCGTTCTTTACTTAGGCTGCGCTATTGCGCTCCCTATGGTTCGTCATGTATAGCCAGTGTGGTCTTAGAATGTATTCATGTAATAATTGTTTTTTTAAGAGAAAAGGGGAATGATACTTCTAGACTTACTCAATTGGTCTCTTGTTACATCGCTAGTGGTGCAAAGAAAAAGTACAAATGGCTTGTACTCTCTCGTTTTATCTTAACACTCTTCCGTTTCACGTGGGTTGGATATTGTTTATTCACGGTGCTGTTGTGCAAAATGTGGCCTTCGTCTCAACTTCTTATCTTAAAAGGGATGATCGTATCGACCCAGCGGTCCTAAAATGTCGCGAGAGGGCTCATTCTAACGGAAATTAAAATTTCTAGTGCCCTTTTTCAAGTGACCAAAATATTGGAGGGCACCTAGGCCCCCTCCAACGTTCTTTTTTTCCCAAAAGTCACTGGATCAAAATTCTGTGATAGCTATTTTATTCACCATAGTCAAAAAACCTATCAACTATTTCTGAAAATGTTGCATCGTGCAATAGTGCACGATAGAATCGTGCTGTCCCCATCCGTTACTATGCTATCACAACAGGGCCAGCCAAGCTACGTGACGGAGATTCCTTTTCCCAAAGGCGGAGCTTTGCTTCCGGTTTCAAACGTAAGATGTTATTTTTTTATATTAATGTTATTTCGTTGATTAAAGAGGCTCAATATGCCGTTTCTAACATACTTGAATCAAACAAAGAGACTGGATATTGTGTAATTTTTCTCCCCTTTTTGCTATTTAGTAGCTTGTGTTTTGTAGCTATATTTGTGATATAACCTATGTCTTGTATTTTTTTTAGATTAGATAGTGAAATACTCCGTACGGGTTTATTCACTAAATAAAATCATTCATTCGATCCCGTTCATCCCGATTTCATCCCGAATTCGATTCATCTCGAATTCGATTTATCCCGTGTATTATTGATAAAGATAATTGGAACGATTGGAAATTCGCCCTTCTATAGTATTGAGCTGATTTGAAGGAGAAGTAGGCGTGGTCTGCGGATAAAGTATTATAAGCGGGTGTTTTTAGTGTGAATTATTATGGAATAAGGTCAGAAATTAATTACAAGCACTATCAGCAGGGTTGTAAAAAAAAAACTCTAAATCGAGGTCCTGACTCATCCTACATAAATATTAAATCCAGTTTAATTTTTTGTAACACTTTTTTTTAACTTAGTTTATTTAGGTTGCCTTCAGAGAAGATCAAATACTTGTTTATAGGTGATTCTATAGTATTGAGCTGATTTGAAGGAGAAGTAGGCGTGGTCTGCGGATAAAGTATTATAAGCGGGTGTTTTTAGTGCGAGCCACCAGCATATCCACGGCTACTTGATTGTGTCCACCTCGCGGAATAATGACATCTGCGTGCCGCTTTGAGGGCTGGACGTATTTGATGTGCATCGGGCGAACGGTGCGCTCATACTGATCGAGAATGGACTCAATAGAACGTCCTCGCTGTTGCATGTCCCGTCGAATCCGGCGCACCAACCGTACATCGTTATCGGTATCGACAAAGATTTTGATGTCCATCCGTGCCCGCAAGGCTTCATCTGCGAGTACAAGGATTCCATCTAACACAACTACCGGATGAGGCTCGACTTGCACGGTCTCAGCCTGCCGCATATGCTCGGCAAAATCATAGGTGGGCCGCACAATTAAAGGGACTAAATAAAAAAATAATGTCAAATGTCAAATTTTCAAGATCATCGGTTTTGATTAGAAATTTCTTTCTTCATAGGTTTCGTCATTAGCAATTGTCACGTAGGTTGCATAAACAGTAACGTATCCTTTCGTCTATATCTCAGAGCAGTAAAAATTCAAAATTATGTGTAAAAATGCTGGTAATTACCGAGGAAATCACTGAATTGTAAATCCTACAATTCCGAGATAGGGGTAACAGAAATGAAAATCTTCGAAAGACTGTGACTACAAAAATACAGTTTTTTCTCGTTTTATCCACCTTATCCTGAAAAAATCCTCCAATCTTTTCTTCCTAGCAACTGGAGAGTTTAGAATTTTACATTTTAGAAGATAGCGAGGAATAATTTTAGAAAATAGTATGTGAAATAGCGAGAGAGATCTTGATGAGGAAAGTTAGAACCTCATCTTGGAATATTAGCTGAAACTCTTCAACCTTGGCAGAAGAGACAAAAAGTTTATAAGCTACAAGAAGATTCTGAGAGATATACACAGGAAGAATAAGGTAAAAGTGAGGGAAATAGAGAAGGCATTAAAGTGTGACTATGGAGATGTAAAATAGAGACCATGAATAGAACTGCCAAAAAATCTAAAAGATGCAGCAAGACAGCATAGTGGTAAGATATTACACTGGCTTGTTAAGAGACTAGCGCGTGATGCCGGGTGACACGCTCGACCCGGCCTGCGTCGACGCGGTGGACGAGACGGCCAAGCTTCTCGAATCCCTCGGACATGTGGTCGAGGAAGCCGATCCCGGCCTCGATCTGGATTTCATCGCGGCGTTCTGGCGGATGAACGCCTCCGTCGGCGCGCATCTCACCCTGTCCCGGCGCGAGGCGCTTCTGGGCCGCAAGCTCACCGAGGCGGATGTCGAGACGGTCACCTGGGCGGCCTATCACGCCGGCGGCAAGGTTTCGGCGGTGGAACTGTCGGCGGGTATCCAGGAAGTCCATCTCATGGGCCGTCGCCTGGCCGAATTCCACGAGACCCATGACCTTTTTCAAATAATATAGGGATATCCAGCACCCCCTTCATATTCATTATCTTCTCCAATGGAAAAATCCTCCGTGGAAAGATCCTCCCCTGTAATCCAATTTTCCCGACCCCCCCCCACCACACACACCAAAAAAAATCACCCCTGTAAACAATTGGCAAAGTTCATAACTTGCACCCCTTCCCCCGAGGACTGTGGAGAATTAAGTCATCCTCACAGACGTAGTTATTAAATAATTCGACTATGCTGAACAAAATGGCTATATCAAAATTTGACCCGGTGACATTGGGAGAAAATGAGCGCGGGAGTCCTCCTAGTTGTTCTCTAATTTTTGGTCACTTAAAAAGTGCGACGCGCCTACCAATTTTCATCGTCCTAGCACATCCAGAGGCACCAAACTCGCAAAAGCACTGGATCCCCCCTAACTCACCTAAAGAGAGCAGATCCAGTCCGGTTACGTCAATCACATATCTACAACATTTGCTTATTCTACCCACAAAGTTTCATCAGGATCTCTCCACTCTAGGCGTTTTCCAAGATTTCGGTTTCCCCCGCCAACTCCCCCCAATGGCACCAGATCTGGTCAGGATTTAAAATAAGAACTCTCTGGTCACCCGTTCTTAAGTTAAAAATACATCAATTTTTCTAATTTTTCCGAATTAACACCCCCCCCCCAACTCCCCCAAAGAGAGCGGATCCGGAAGAAACAGAACCGTCAAACCTAAACCCATCAATAGTCCAACCGTCAACAGAGGCTGAAATTACTAAAACCCTGCCTGTGAATTAGCATTGAATCGCAACCGTTGAAAAATAAGCGAGTACAAAATACTGTCTGTCTCCAGTACAAGACATTATATGTCATGACAATGTAATAAGCAACGATTTAGATGGAATTCCAAATCAATGCCTAAAGCCTATCAAATGTGTTTATGATCTGCGAAAGCCCTCAAGTAATTTCGGTTTGGGTTGATACCATAACTTAATATCCAAAAATAGGTTCGGATTGAGACAATTTGCTGGGTTTGACTATTGTCATTAAGCGCCAGCTTGTTTTTTCTTTAATTTAATAGGTAGCAATTTAATTTGTAATAATTTTCCGAAATTTTCATGACAATTGTTTCAAAATTAAAAAAAAATGTCCTGGAAAATTCTTTAGAATACTTTGAAGGACCCCGCTCCCTCTGATACCTTTATCTTAGTTTGCAGATATGAACAGGATCATTGAAATTCTTTAGAATACTTTGAAGGACCCCGCTCCCTCTGATACCCTTATCCTAGTTTGCAGGTATGAACAGGATCATGGAAATTCTTTAAAATACTTTTAAGGACCCCGCTCCCTCTGACACCCTTATCTTAGTTTGCAGGTATGAACAGGATCAAGGAAAGTAGCATATTTTGACTTTGATATTCAGTTAGAGTTTTACTCGATTTAGGAGTTATTTTTATTCATTCACATTAGTACCTGTTTTATGCTTGTTTGCCATGATCGTTTATTTAATTCCCGTCAGTTTGGGATTCATTTATCCTTTAGTAGTAACTTAAGGTGGTTTTCAGTTTGTATTATTTTAAAAATTTATCTCTGCTGGTCTTAAGTTCAATATGGTTGCTTACTATTCTTTGAAAACTTCTCTTTTGGAAAGTTTTTAATTAATAGATCATTTATTATTAGTGTTTCGGTTACTATTTTCTGAAGAACTTATTTCTGCTTGTCTTAGTATAATGGTGTTTTTTTTCAGAAAAAAGAAAATAACACGTGTCCGACGTTTTCATTGAGAATATGAAAAACAAATTTGCATCAACGCAGTTACTGATATAAGGGCTATATTGTGTTGTAGTAAGTTTTCATCAAAGGGGAAGCAACCACTCATAAGCAAAACTTGAAGAGTTGAAGGGGGGGGGGACAATCGCCCTCCGTTCAGGGTAATTTTCCTCGTTTTAAGCTTTGACTATTGCTTTTTACGTGTCTTCGATAGAATAAATATCTTTTATCTTTCTTTGTTTCATGTAAATGCGTTAATTCATAACCCCTTTCAATTAGCAAATTCGATTTGATAGGGCCAACAATTAACAATCAATTTTAAACAATCATTCGCGCGGGCTTCGACCGTTCCGGCCAGTCGATCCTGTTCGACGGCCGCACCGGCGAGCAGTTCGCGCGTCCCGTCACCGTCGGCATCAAGTACCTGCTGAAGCTGCACCACCTGGTGGACGACAAGATCCACGCACGCTCGACCGGCCCCTACAGCCTCGTCACCCAGCAGCCGCTGGGCGGTAAGGCGCAGTTCGGCGGTCAGCGTTTCGGGGAGATGGAAGTCTGGGCTCTGGAAGCCTATGGCGCCGCCTACACCCTGCAGGAGATGCTGACCGTCAAGTCGGATGACGTCGCGGGCCGGACCAAGGTCTATGAATCGATCGTCAAGGGCGAGGACAACTTCGAGGCTGAAGTAAATTTGCCGACAATTTTCTGACCTATATCATAGATGGTCAGGATGTGAAGGTCATCAAATTATCATGTCTGCCATATTTTGAGAACGGCTGATTATAGGGACCTGGTTTACTTACCGTACTTTTGTTGGTTAATTCTTGTTTTCTTATTCTTTTTCTTGGCATTTTGCCATGTACAGAAGGTAACAATAAATTTTAGAGGATGAATAATGCTGCGGTACATAGTGAGTCAGTGGCTCACTATGTACCACCTAATACTGGCGCAGTATGCACCACCCGCCTCCAAGACACCAAAACCAAAATCTGAGGAGACAAGTGCATTATAAAAATAAATGATGGCACAGACACATACTTAGATGACCCCAAGGCATAACTTACAACCCTTGCCCTGAGGGCTGGGGTTTGTCATTCGCAGCGAAATAATTTCCCGACCTTTCAATTACACTGAACAAAATGGCTCTCTCAAATTTTTTATTTGATGTGTTTGGGGAAACGGTGGGTGTGGGAAGAGTTTTAGGTGTCCTCCAATCACTTTCGACTATTAAAAAGAGTCACTATAAAAAGAGCCTCTGATCACTATGAATCGTAAGAAGTGCACTAGGAAAGCTGATTTCCAATCAAATAAGCCCATTCCGGAGTTTTTATGATCACTCTTTTTATATATACCGTATATGCCCCAGGGTTGTAACAGGTATTGATATAGTCCACAAACGTTTTATAATTCTTCCAAGTACCCTCTTTTCTTCTTCCCCCCCCCCCTCAAGACCAATGCTCTGAATGCTGACTTTTTTTGTTGATTCCAGGTTCGTTCATCTAGGGAATCAATTGAGGACTGGGAGATTCCTGCAGATGAAATTCTCATAGGGCCACGGATAGGTTCAGGGTCTTTCGGAACTGTATATAGGGGACATTGGCACGGTCCAGTTGCTGTGAAGACACTCAATGTTAGGGATCCTACTCCGGCACAATTGCAGGCTTTCAAGAATGAAGTGTCCGTCCTCCGCAAAACAAGGTCTTCTTCCGCTCTTTTTTTTCTTTCAGTCAAACCATCTTCTCTACATTATCTTCCTAAAATAGTTTTAGGAAATAGGATTTAAAACACGCTTCTTTGCTGTAAATATTAAAGTGACAAGGAAAATATGTGCATTTTTTGTACTTTTTTTACATATTATTTCTTTTTTTCGTTTTATTTCAATTTGTTAAATGGACTATTAAGTTTTATACGCAATTTGTAAATCCTTTTTTTTTCAATTCTCATCGGCATTTTTGTTGTTCCTTTATAAAAACTTGCACATTTTCTTCACCTTTTCTAACCAGAAATACAAGCCAAATAATTTTTACTTATGAAAGCTAATCCAGAACTTTTTTAGGCAGGGTGGGCTCTCATGAGACAACGAGCATCACAGCAAATCACCACCGAGAATGATTCAAAGCGAAATAGATGGGTAGAAGAAAAGCAGCAGCGAGTACAGCCACGAATCGCAAACAGGAATAATGCGCAACGAAGTTTGCAGCTAAAAGACTTGCAACAGAAAACATTACTAGAAATCCCAAACAAAACTGATGCAGACAAAAAAAAATATGTGATTAATGCGACAACGAGCATGATCAATTGATTAGGAAGTATTCGTAAAGTAGTCAAACTTATAATGGAATGAAGGAACATGTTATTTTAGGAAAATTCCAGTGAACCACAAACGAAAATGATGCACAGCAAAACTGCATTTAGAAAATTGCTGCCCGGCTTGGTGAAACATTCTGAACATCGGATTTCAGGATCTGGCCACGTTTGCCGGAACCCTGGACGTCATCTGAGGAGATGTTTTTCTCTTTCATGATTTTGCCGGCGGCAGGAGAAGGGGGCATTCCGGCATCGTCGGCAACCGGTGCTGCCTTGGCGGCGGGCGCTTCGGATTTGGCAGGGGTTGCAGCGGTACTGCCGGCACCTTCTTCAAACAGGCCCGGAATTGCACCTGCCGCAACGGTTTCGCCTTCGGCAGCCAGAATCTCGGTGATAGATCCGGCAGCTGCTGCGGGTACTTCGATGGATACCTTGTCGGTTTCCAGTTCAACGAGTGGCTTTGACTTTAAGAAAACATAGTGGTTGTGAACCCCTGTCATGTTAATTTCTGCTTTTTTTTTGTTTCATTTATTTATTGGTGCTGATTTGTGTTAGTTTTACGCTTGGTAGATTATATGATTCTATTTTTGCTCATTTTGGTTGAGTAGAGTTATTTTCTTTTCCTTGAAAAACATATGTCGTGGAAAAAGTTTTTTAAATAATTTCTGTCCGTTTTATATTCATAGTCTTTTCAGGTCTTTTCAGTCTTCAGTCTTTTCATAGGAAAACAGGATTGGAAAGATTCAATCATTTTTTACTCATAAAAAGGGCACTGGAACTTTTAATTTCCAATCAAATTAGCTCCTTTGGAAAATACTGAACGAAAGAGGCGAATATTTTAGGATGACAATCGCCTCTGATAAAACCAAACTAATAAAACCAAATGACGCAGAAAGCCAACAGAAAAAAAAAGACCAAATTAGACCAAAATTAGAAGAATTAAAAAAACAAAAACACAAAACTACGAATACGTTGCTCGGAAGAAATTTAACTATGTACTAAATTCTACTTCTTCTTTATTTCCAAACACATTTCAAATTGGCCGATTGACTGACAAAAATAAAGTCTGATAAAATTAATATTTTTCTTGTTTTCAAAGGCACTGAACACCTAACTTGGGTAAGATAAAGGGATGGTAACTCCAGCTCATAAGAAGAACAATTGATCACGCAAACTTTTCATATGAGGACACCAGAAGCAAGCTACGACAGCCATAGATCTAACATCAGATTTATCTGCCGATTCAACTAACAATATTATAGACTATACAGTATGGTTAAAAAGATGTTGTTAGCACAAAATCCATAGTAGCTTCAAAGTCGCAAAAGAAGAGGGAGACAAACCGCGAGATATCAGCATTTATAAAACAATGAACGGTGAACATCCGAATCCCAGCTATAACAAAACCCGGAATTTCGAAGCAAATATACTGACTTTGTACCAGTTCGGAAAAATTTTATTGATTTTCTTACTATTCCTTTTTTACAGTGATCAGAAAAACATATTGCTTCCAACCATGCTGATCTTTAAATTCTTGTATGATTTTTGTTAAAATAAGATGCAAAGTGTCTTAATAGTTGGTGAGAGGGCAAGAGATTATTGTAGGAGAGGTATAGCCCCACTTTTCTCCTTCTGTCAAGTAGGTTGAAGGCCGTTTTATGATCTAAGGTTCTAGCAAGTGACCCATGGTGAATTTTTGATGGATTTTTGATGGGATGGCATTGGAAGGCCCCTAATACACTCTGGTTCTATAATCTTGCCAAATTCGATTGCCAAACATTCTTAACTCCAAATATTGCCAAATTTCCCAAATATGCCAATATTCTTGTATAATTTTGGTTATAACCAAGTTAAATCGCTTTAAATTTGGCGATCCCCTTCCAAACCTTACGCAACAACTGTTTGGCCAAAAAACTGAACTTAATTCGGGAGCAACAGGATTCAAAACGCCTTCTGGGGAATCGTTTCGATTTAAACCTGAATTGAATTTTCCGTCTGGCTCGGGTTCTACCGAAAAAATCAAACCCAAAAATGTAAGAGGCTTAAGTTCTAATAATTTGAAAGGACTTTCTAGGCTCTTCGGTCAAAATGCTTCGTCGCAATTAGACGATATATCTTCTACAGCTAAAGGATTTGGATCTAATTTAAGAAATACAAATTTTCTTTTCGAAGGAGTTCCTAAAAAGATTCCTTCTACAGGAAGTAACCGGTACCCCGGCCTCCTGCAGCATGGCCCAGATCGGATCATAGGTTATGTGTGATGGTGCGCGTCCGGCGATGGCGTCGGAGCCGATCCATACGGCGCGAATGCCAAGCTCCAGCGCCAGCTGCAGGCTGGTTAAGGCAGTATCCGGGTCGGCCATGGACAGAAATCCGACCGGCAGCAGGCGGGGGTCGTCGGCGCAGAAATCCGCCATGCCGCGGTTCAGGGCATCACAGCCGCCGTAAACCACCTGCATGTCGTTGGCGCGTGCAAAACGTGACGCAGCCAGCGTGGGGAACACCAGCTGCGAGCTCAGCCCGGCAATGTCCAGAGATTCGCTGCGTTTAATCTTCCAAAAATTATGCATGAATCAAAATAGTATAGAAGAATAAATGCCTGACCAATCACCTTTCTTTATTTGTAACTTGTTAAAATCTTGTATTTATGACTGACACGAGCGTATTTATGGAGTGGCGTCGAAAAGATGTCTTTTCTACGAATGGTAAAGCCTCCAGATTATTATCCGCACTCTTAGCCCAAAAAACCTATTGGGCTTTATTTCACGTAAAGGACTGAAATACCCTTTCAGGCGTCTTCTTTTCTTTGATATATTTGCTTACTTGGTAATTCAGCATGAGTAGCAAATTTATGGCAAATCCAGGGAGGATTTTTTTGGAACACTTTTTGGGTCTTTGAATGACATTCACGCTTTACTGAAAGCATAGATTTTAAGCAATTTCAATGCAACTGTGAGCAAATGGATTTTTTGCCAAATAAAACTCAAGGTTGCATCCAGAGTAAAGTTCTTACCTAACTTAAGCTGACCCCCCGCTCTCCATTGCCTAAAGATTAAATTCTATTCTTAAAAAAGATACAAAAATGCAAATAAACTAATATTGATGCGTTTTGTAAATTTATTTGTACCTCTCCCCTCGAACAAAACCAAACTAATCAAAACAAAGTTCGAAAAAATCTAGAAAATCTTAACAATTTTTGGCAGCATTGTGGTAGAAACCTTTTATTAATTAAAAGTTACCAGGTTATTGAGGAGGGAGTAATCCTTCATATACGGAATAAATATCCCAAAATTAATATGCAAATTTAGTTTTAATTTTTCTAAACTTAAAACAAACAGAAATTATTCCGTACAGGAAAGTGACTCTCCCCCCCCTCAAGGCTTCGCTCTTTACGATAAAGTTTCTATTGTTTATAAAAAGTGGAGTTGGGACAAATAGTCAAACTTTAGCATAAAGAGCGAGGCGTCAAGCCCCTTTCACATACAGGATAATTTCAATTCGTTTTAAATTTTAATGTCACTCCCTACTTTCAGTTAAAAAATACCTGTTTTTTTATTTAATTTAACTACAAAACAATCACAGAATCTCTTTGGTATCTTTTAGCATCAAAATTCCGTTTTTTAGAGTTTCGTATACTATTGAGCCGGGTCACTCCTTACTACAGTTTGTTACCACGAACTGTTTGAACTGGAACTCTAAGGAGTGGACTTATAAGGTCAAGCAAGGTATTTTCAAGCAACTTTTTCATATAGTTTCCAAGTTTCAAGACAATAAAGATTAGCTTGCATGCAAATAGGTCCAGACCTTGTCCAATTTTAACACAGGATCAAGTTCAAATCCTAAGAACTACTAAATAATATAGAACTATTTATTTGTCTGTCAGGATTCCTTTGAATATATGGTTAAAACAAGAAAATATGGACATCAAACCCAGGCATAGCCGGTGATACATGACGCCCGGTTGGGGCAAACCACCTTGCACGCCCCATGAAAGGGGCCGGACTTGACGCATAGCCCATTGAAGATTTAGGGGAACCCGGGCTCCCGGCGCCAGGCGGGGAGCTGCCTCATGGGCCCGCTCTCCCCGCGGTCCGATGGCCGTCCGGGAAGGCTTGCATATTCTGGAAGGACCATCGCCCGTCATCATGCGGATCATCCGACACTATAAAGACGTGCCGGACGCTGCCCGCGGGGCTGTGGTCGCTATCGGCAATTTCGACGGGGTGCATCGAGGCCACCAGGCGGTGATCGGCCAGGCCCGGGCCCTGGCAGCTGATGTGGGCGTGCCCCCAACTTTCTGCCAAAAAACGGACAGAGAGAAAAGAGTCTATTGGATGTACTTAGGGTCTATCTTGTGCCCTGATAAATGAAGTTTGAAAAAATACGTATGAGGTAAGATGTCTATTTTTCTGCTAAATTGTTGTTGGTAACAGATAAGAGGAATTGGAGGGGTTTGTAGCTCAAGCTACAAACCCCTCGTTTGTAGCTTGCACGTTAATCGCACGTTTTAGATTTGAATATACAAATACACAAAAGAGTAGAAGGTTTTAAGGGTAGGAGTTCTGAGGCTATTTAATTATTCTTATTATATTGAAAACTTGTTTTATTTTTCTTTCATTTATTTTATCGTTTCCTTAATGAAAATAATTTATTGTTTGAAAGAAATGCCTTCCAAATGTCCATGCTTCTCCAAAGCCTACCATCAACCATTTGTGGCAGAAGTTCTTCAAAGAACTTTCAGGTTTAGTTGCTTTTTCTGCGACTAAAAGTCCCTTTCATGAACTATTCATTCGATATTCATTCGATTCATTTGATATTCATTCGATTCATTTGATATTCATTCGATATTCATTCGATTCATTTGATATTCATTCGATATTCATTCGATTCATTTGATATTCATTCGATATTCATTCGATACTATTCATTCGATATTCATTGTACCGTCACCAAAATCCAAAACATTGAATACGCAGTTTTGATGTTATCAGATACATTTCAGGAAAATATGAGGTGTGTGTGGGGGAGGAGGGTATCTACTCTCCAATCACTCTCAGTCTCAAAAAGGACACTAAAAATTCTGATTAGCAATCTAATGAGCCACCTCTAAAGCTTATACAATCACCCTTTCTATATAAATATTAAATACCCTCAGAGTACAGCTTACAACCCTTTCGTAGCATCCAGGCTGGATATGTAGCTACACCCGTATTCTTTTTAGAACTATGTCCTTTGAACTTCCTCTTAAAGGAATCAACAGAAAGGTTTCCATTAATAGCCTCCCTCAAAAAATAATTCAGAGTGGAAGTACAATGTGTCCAATGCTACCCTTCATCATAATTACAAGATAGGTTAAACTTGGTTATAAATCGAAGGATTACAGTTAAATGGAAAATTTTTTGGAAAATGATTATTATTTACCAGTAAGGTCCATTTCAAGCGCATCAGTTTCTTCAAGAATACGCTTCTTGTCTTCAATCCAAGATATTGTTTCACGACATTCGATATGAAATGTTTGCAGTCCGTGTGCGGATTCAAGTTCATCTCGTTTACCGTCAGCTTGGGCGCGCAAATCAGCCCATTTTTGGTTCAACTGCAATAAAGGAAACAATAAAGAGTCAATCACAGCATCCAACAGAAAAGAGAACTCATATATATATATAACAACTCATGCAAGCTTACTGTGCGCTGAAGTCACGTGCGTTTTCGGCAACATAGATCAGCATTGATCGCAAATCTTTTATATCCAATAATAGCCACCCTTGATCATCGGCTATCATAAATACTATGGTCAGAATCCCGGTCTGTGTATCATTGAGTTCAAGTAAGCGTGATAAAAGCAGTGGTCCCATATCAGAAATAGTCACGCGAATGGGATGTCCATTTTCCCCGAACACGTCCCAGAAAGCTGTTGGGTTGTGCTGATATGTAAAATTTGTAATGCCAAGTTCTTTAATGCGTGTTTCTACTTTTTTATTGTTTCCACCTGTCTGCGACAGCCCGGAGAGATCTCCTTTTATATCCGCCAGGTTTTTTCCCCAGGGGTGATCGTGTCGACCAAATTGTCCTAGAATGTCGCGAGAGGGCTCATTCTAACGGAAATTAAAAGTTCTAGTGTCCTTTTTAAGTGACCAAAAATTTGGAGGGCACCTAGGCCCCCTCCCACGCTCATTTTTTCTCAATGTCAATGGACCAAAATTTTGAGATATCCATTTTGTTCAGCATAGTCGAAAAACATAATAACTATGTCTTTGGGGCTCACTTACTCCCCTACAGTCCCCAAGGGAGGGACTGCAAGTTACAAACTTTGACCAGCGTTTCAAACAGTTCGTGGCAACGAACTGTAGTAAGGAGCGACCCGGCTCAATAGTAACCACCTCGTTGGTTTCCAGTCCTTTTGGATAAAAAAAAAAAAAAAAAAGACTAGAAATCTCAATTTCTGATCTAATGAGCACACTTCGAAGTTTCTTCGACCTTGAGGTTGAAGTTTGTATAGGAAAGGGGCCATTCCCCTCCTGTACGAATAAATTCTGCCCATTTTGGGGTTTAATGATATTCTTTACTTTCCAGTAAACCAGAAATATGCCCAGAAATCATTAGGGAGTAGATATCAATTTGACATTTTTAATGCGTTTTTAAAAGTTTCTTTTGTACTCCCCCTCCCCCAAAAAAACTTTGCCGGAAAATACCCTTTTCCTGGCTATTTGTTGCGAAACTTTTCACGGTGGAAATAACTATGTCTGCAGGACCCATCAGAATCTAGAAAAACGGTTACAACAGCATAAAAATAACATAGGCAAGAAATTAATTTCAAAAAGTTGCAACAACTCCTTTGATTCAGCTTTAGGTTGGCATATATTTAATAATCCGTCCCACACGATACTTTTTGAAAAATCTTCACTCATCATTAATGATTTGGGGATAAAACAGGTGGTTCGAGAATCAATCAAAATTAGTTTCAAAATAAATAATAATATTTCTTTAAACAGGGACTTATGGGAATGCTCATTAAGTTCTTTATACTCAAATTTAATTAAAAATGACCTAACAAAATATTTTACTCAACCAATTTGTGTGGCCGGACCATTGCGTCTGCGGTGGGGGGCCATCCGGTTGCTTGCCTAACGGAGTTTTCCCGCTGAACCGGCGGATGAAAATCCATCGGAAATTTCAACACATGAAACGCCGACCGAATTTCATTTTGCTTGCAGCGATCATGTCCTAGTAATGAACCATGACAGTTGAACAATCGAATAATCAACGCATCGGCGTTGCCGGGCTGGGCAGGATGGGCAGTGCCATTGCCCGGCGATTGTCGGAGGCCGGGTTTTCGGTATCCGGATGGTCCACAAGCGGCGTCGCGGCGAAAAGGGCAAACGCGCTGGCGATAGCTTCGCAGCCGGATATCGCTTCGCTGGTGTAGCCTCCCCTGAATTTTAGTTTGCCTAAAAAGATAAATTATTGGCAGTTTTGGGTCAGTCATAGTCTCCAAATGCTTCTTATGTTGGTAATCGTTTCTTATTGGCATTGACACCAGTGTCCACTTTAAAAGTCCCTCATGCCCGTCGCTATTCTCCACTCTGTCTTTTATTTAAAACGCCATCTGCACTCTGCTAATGGTAGAAACTACTCACGCTACCTGTCTTTTTAAGATTACAGCGGTTTTTTCCACAGTCCGAGCAAAAACTGTTAAAAAGTGCGATTGTTTTGAATATTTTCAGAGAACTTCTCTAGCAAATCAAATCCTTCTTTGAGAAAACTGTTAGAAACTTCCCGTTGCACAGGCAACGGAGGTTTAGTTCCCTTTAATATATAAAGTGATTAGTTATTCATGTCTTGTAAGATCTTATAAACGTTAGAGACGGGAACTTGTGTTTCCCTGGAGTGATTTCCAACTGAAAAGTCAACACAGAACTTACCTGACAGTTCAAACTTTAAGTTTGAGAGAGCTTTTCACGACTGTTCAAGTGTAAACTGTTTCTGAAGCTACAAAATCACTGAGGAGTACCTTTATGCAAGTTGATAAATTTATGGAGGTTGCATCAACGTTGGTTTATTTAAAGGCTCAGATACAATGAGACTTTAAAACACTTGAGATTTTACAAATTATTTGATGAATGAATGAGATTGAGAAAAAGGGTTCTTGCCCTCCAATCTCTTTTAACTCTTAAAAAGGGTACTAGACCTTTTAATCTTGAATCGAATTACCTCCTTTACATTTTTAAATGGCATTTCTGGTAATTATTGATATATGCTCTTTTGAAAACCTGCATGCGCACAATTTTTTCGTATAGATGACTTTTCCTAGACGTTCCCTAAAAGTTTCACCTAATACCCTTAGCGTCAATAGTTACAGTAACTGTAGTGGCAGTATTAAAAGTATACACATAGTGCCTTCTGGGTAGATCAACTCAATCACAACTTACCCTTAAAGGTGTAACTTGATAATATAAGTTGTTCTTCATGTAAATACTATTTAGATAGGTTTTTTTTTTATAAGATTGAGAATTATAATATTTGTTTTCTCAGTTTGACTTCAGCTTGTTAGGGCTTTCAACGTAGTCAACGGGCTTTGTTAGTGCTTTCAACATAGTCAACGGGCTTTGTTGCGGCTTCCAACATAGTATGTACATCAAATGTTACATCTATTTGTATTCATACTTCATTCCGTAGTTGAAAGTCTAGATTGCTTATATTGAAGATTCAACCTATTGGTTGGTCAATGCTAGCTGTTTCAGCACATTCAGAATAGCGTCTAAGCTTAAGTTTGTTGGGATTTCACTTGCGTGTCCTTAATTCCCCCTCGCATAGTTCCTTCTGTCTTCTCCTATACTCTTCAAATACTGCTTCCTTTTAGAAAAACGTATTAGATTCTATAATGAAAAAAGAAATCACCAATGCAACTGCACAAACACATAAGAAAAGGAGGACTATTTTCCTAAATTAGTCATTAATATAGATCAGTACTTGAATGAGGCCTTAATCCTACTCGTCGATACAATCACATAGGTCAAACAGCATAGCTATGCACAGGTCAACCATAAAGAATAATCCATGAACAGGCAGTCGTGTCGTAAGTAATGGCAACCATATAATTGACAACCAGAAATGTTCCCAAAGGTGGATTACCAGTCAAATTACCTCAACACGAAAAATATTAGACGTGCCGTCGGGACGGATTGGGCGAATCTGTGCAGATTCGCTAAGCAAAATCTGAGGAAATCAGCTCATTTTTAAAGTATTCATCCGCGGAATCCGCTTAATCTGTGTGAATCCGCGTTCTATTTTCATTTCCCTCTGAAATCTCCAAGTCTTATTCAATACTAAACCGCATGCCCGCATATAACATTCGTCCAAAGATCGGGCCCCATATCAAGGAACTGTCAAAATATGGACCAAAGGGATCGTCGTCGGCAAGAATCGGATTTTTCTGCACGAAATCAAATAAGTTTTCTACTCCAAGGTATAGACTGAAACGACTCTGCCATTCTTTGCTAACCTGAACGTTAGTCGCAAAATCTACCCTATACACCTTTGATGCCGTACTGACCATGCATCTTCGAAGAATCGAGGGTCTTCACTGGACTGACAGTTACCAACCAGACTCTCCTGTCATGTACTTCACAAGCTCCTTTCTCGACGTAGCTTGCCCAGCACAATTTTTGCCGGAGTGGCCACCTCCTTCGTCTGTCATATGGCGCCCGAGTACGTGTTGTCTTTGACTTTGGCCCCACCCTATACAGATGGAAACATCCCAGAGTATCACTCCCCTACTAGATGGATGACAGAATGTCAAAGAATTCATTGCCAAAGCTCGCACTCCACGGGAAGAAACCGCGAGCTTGGCAAGCAATGGTCAACTGTAGTATATGGCACAAATAGATGAAACCATTGAAAATTGTACCTAATTAACTTAGATTATGCTGGCTGAACAGCTAAGGGATTTAACAACAGGCCATGATCCGGATAGAAACAAAGCTTTAGATGTTGGGCTGATGGGCTACCAGGGGCCAGGTAACATTTTCTTTCTGATTGAACTGTTTAAAGAATGTTTCTATTCTGTATTTGAAAACTCGTGCAAGAAAAAAAGGTCCAAAAATTTAAAATGTAAAATTCTAAGAAAAATGGTTGTTTCCTGGGTGGATATGAACAGCTTTTATTGCTCCCCCGCCCTCTACACAAAACATAATAAACTTTTTGCAACGCCACTGCTACTGTTGATGCTTGATGTTTTGTGCTAACTGCTTTATTTTCTTCAAATCTCAAAATATCCCGCTTTGTTATTTGAAATTTGCTGCTAGATTGTGGACCATATCCTACCTTATACCCAACCTGCCTTATAATAAGTAGCCTAATGAAAAGTCAACTCAAGCCACCCTATTAACTAAGGTTGGACAGCTCACTCCAATTCTCTGGATCAGAATCTGTTTCAGAGCAACTACTCATGCTAACTAACCACACAAATAATATAAAAATCAAACATAAATTGCTAGCAGATTTACTGCAACCTGACAGCCTTAAATCTTCAGTGAAAATGTTGCTTGATGACCTCGTCGCAATGACATGAAGTTCAATCTTTATTTTTTTTGCTTTTCTTTAATCTCTTCATTTTGTTTTCCATTTTTTCTTTGCTTCTTATATCTTCTTCTTTGGGTAGACAGAATATCCATAAATGTTTCTTTTAGGGTAGGGATTGTTGTCGTAATGACATGAAGTTCTATCCTTATTTATTTTTTAGCGTTTCTCTAATCTCTTCATTTCATTTTCCATTTTTTCTTTACTTCTTATATTCTCTTCTTTGGGTCTACTACATATCCATAAATGATTCTTTTAGGGTAGGGATTGTTGTTGCAATGACATGAAGTTCATTCTTTATTTTCTTTTTTTGTAGCGTTTCTCTGAGGATGGCGAGGATCCTGCTCACTTGATCTTGCAACAAATTGGTGATCAATTTTTGGAACGTAAACGGCAAGAACGAGATCGAGCGTTCTGGACGGCTATGGCATTCCTTTCTACGGTCGGATTGATTGGATTCATCTTCGGAATTATGGTGAAGAACTACAAGTGATCAGAGAAAGACGTCGTGTATCAAAACACCTCAGTAATTTGAAAGAATATATAGAGGCAACATGGTAACAAGAAGTTTCCGTAATTCTTAGTAAAAGTGTCTAGCTAGTCTAGAGCTAATCTACCAAACTCGTGATGTCTTTTCACCGTTAGCAACGTACCGACAGCATACTACGGAAGCAACTATTTAGCCTTCTTCCTTTCCTATCTTTGTATAAGGCATAGCTATTTATATGTTGTGTAATAGCTCTACTTCAAGAAGGATAATTTTGTCTGCTTTGTGTTTTATTGCTTTTCTACCAAAAGAATTGTCATTGCATAGTTTTTGGAAATCCATTTAACTGACTGTATTTCAAACAGCATAGTGTACAAAAAATGTGGCTCTTGCTTTCTAGGGCTACAATGGGAGAAAAATTGAAATGGGGTAGGATAAGTTTTGCAGATGAAGTATGACAAATTTTCAAAAATTGTCCTTCTTAGTCATCCATTTAGGGCCAAATGAAAAGAGCCATCTTGTGCCCCATGTCCCGTAGAGCTAGTGTCTTAATTTTTTTTTCAGTTTGTTTTGCTTGACAGATCAATATAAATGCAATAAAAATGTCATAAAATTATACCATTTCCTAGCTGATGGAAGGTGGAGGGGAAGGGTCACGCTTTTGGTACTCGATATGACATAAATAAAAAAAAAAATTACAAAAATCTGCACTCAAGGCCTAAGGAAAGGGCTCCCAGTGGAACCATCACTGCTGGAAGATGTTATGATTATGCTACAAATCCTCCTAAATTCCACAAAAGCTTGAGTTAGATGTAAGCTCCGGTATTGAGTTCAATTTGGTTGAAGCGGTCAGTTACGGGATGGCAAATATTTGATGTTAATTATCTAAGTTTCATTATGTTTAGATTTACCCATCAAAAGTTACGAGCCTGAGAAAATTTGCCTTATTTTAGAAAGTGGGGAGAAACACCCCTTAAAAGTAATAGAATCTTAAATCACATCATCAAATTCAGCGTATCAAATCACACCATCAAATTCAGCATATCAGAGAACCCTATTGTAGAAGTTTCAAGCTCCTATCTACAAAAATGTGGAATTTTATGATTTTTGCTTTTTTTTGCCACAAGACAGATCACGCGTGCGTGTTTATTTGTTTTTTTTTTGTATTTTTTTTCCCAGGGGTAATCGTATCAACCCAGTTGTCCTAGAATGTCATGAGAGGGCTCATTCAGCTGTGTTGGCCTCAAGCGGCCTGGTGCTGCGGTAAGTTGTTAGCAGTAGTAGCAATGCTTGATTAGTCCTTGATTAAAATGTCTGTTCCCAAAGGGAGGATCAGCAGGGAATGCAGATCATGACGACCAGAACTCTTATTAGGCTCACACTTCCATTTTGATTCCACAGACTCCAAATATCTAAAAGTTACTAGTACCGTACACGTTAAAGAGAGCAATGGATATACCCTCTCAGCGTGGTTGGACATCGATGAAAGTTGCCCAATAAAATTCATAGAGCAAAAAAGGCTGCATTCTTATTCTGATGCATGATCCACCCACAACAAACAGCTCGTAATAAAAAACTAGGGTTCGTGCCGAAAGCGCAGGCCGTCGAAATGCGGCTCCTGGACCGCGTGTCCTTCAAGGTCCCCGGGCTGGTCCGGATCGTGGTTGCCGGCGATCCAGAACCATTCCCGTCCGGAAATCAGGGATCGCAGCTGGCCGTCACTGGCGCCCGTGAGACCGACGGCGCCGTGCCGGTCATGAAAACTGTCGCCGAGACTGATCACCCGCGTCGGGCGGTACCGGTTGATCACCGCTTCCAGCAATTTCAGGGTCAGTGCGGTGTCATACGGCGGCAGCATCATGCCGCGTCGCGCGAAGGCCGCGCCCTTCTCCAGATGCAGATCGGAGACGACGAGCGTGTCGCTATATTAAAGATTTTCTAAGAATAAAAAAAATCAGTGTTGACATGCGTATAAATTAGTAGAAAATAGAAATAAACCGCGAATTTGTTATTAAATATGTTAAATAATTTTAAAAAAATTTCTTGTTTTACAGTAATTGTCTTACTTAGTACACAAAGTATTGTAGGAGTTTCATTTGCTCAAATTAATCAAGAACCAGAAGTAATGTTCAATCAAGCAAAGGAATTATTCCATAATGGAGAGTATAAACAAGCAATAACAATTTATGATAAAATATTAGAAATTCAGCCAAACAACATCCCCACATTAAAAATGAAAGGGATATCCCAGAGCAATCTAGGAGATCATAAAAACTTAAGCTTTTTGGACTTTACTGGTAAAATTATCTATTAACAAAAGACGAGTCGATTTGGCATTACAACATACAGATGGACCAAGATGTACTATCCTTTAAGAAGATTTTATTATTTTGTCACAAAGATTTACTTCTGAGGCAGGAATTGAATTCATTCCTTTACGATTGAAAACATTGAACTCTATTTTGTCTCGTTGGAAGACAGAACTATTTTCTCATATGATCTTTTCAACGCCACTGAACTCTCTTGAAAACAGGATAAACAACGCCTTAAATTCAAAATATCGTCGGCATAATTCAATAAAGAAAAATCTTGACCAAGATACAGAAAGCTCGGCTTGACCACATCAAAAGTTACAAGAGTGAGAAAATTTGCCTTTTCTCTGAAACAAGAGGGAACCACCCCCTAAAAGTCATATAACCTTAATGAATTACACCTTAAGATTTAGCGTATTAAAGAACCCTAATGTAGAGATTTCAAGCTCCTATCTGCAAAAAAGGGAATTTTGTGTTTTTTGCCAGGGGAAAGATCACGGATGCGTGTTCACTTGTTTTTGTTTGTTTTTTTTTTTCCCAGGGGTGCTCGTATCGACCCAGTAATAATAGAATATCGTGATAGGGCTCATTCTAAAGGAAATTAAAAGTTCCAGTGCTCTTTTTAAGTGACCAAAAAAATTGGAGGGCAAATAAACCCGTTGACTTGGACCTGGACCGTTGACTTGGACCAACAATTTGCAAACATGCAAACTTGTGATTCTTGATAGCACAGCTTTTTCAAAATTCTCTCCTGTCAAAGAATGGCAGTAGACAGATTGCCTGCAGATTGAAGTTTCTTCTCGAACTGACTCTATAATCGGTTCAAGAATAACCACTTTTAGGCACTTTTGGAAAATACCAAGATTGAAAGAAGCTTGAACGAGTTTATTCACGGGTGAAAGAGTTGCTGGTAAAATAAACTTGATAAATTTGTTGCAATTTGATCTGGGCCAGATGAGTAAGTGTTGTGTAGAGGAAATCATTCAGATTTCACACTCTGTTACAGAGAAACGGCGCCAGGGGTAAATGGAAATCAGATGAAAGTATGAAAGAGGAATCAAGAAATAATTATATGTTAAAAAGAAAATTATTTTCACCATTTTTTAGCCAATCACATTGGCCTAAGAGATGGTCAATAACTATTTTAGTGGCTTCACACAAGGAAGAAGAAAAGTTAGTACATAACGATGACACGATTAATAGTATGATGGATAGTACTGATAAGTTTTTTGTAACATGTTATGTAACTAGATAGATAAATGACTAGCTTTGCAGGAGAAAATGATAGATATTTCAGACAGGTTTTTGAAATGGAGTGGAAGAATAAACAAAATCAAATAGATATGTTGATAAGCACAAGGTCTCGAAAATAAGTATCAACTCCGTGAATTTTTCCTGGGCAATGCATAGCTTCTGTCTATATTTCTTTACTATTGTTGTTCATTGCATTATTTTCTATGCTTATTTCTCATTAATAGTATTGGTTCTTAGTGCCAAGTAGAGCCAATCAGGGGCGTCGTTTAGGTGGGGGGGGGGGTATTTGATACCCCTAATAATTTGAGAAAATAAATTATTTTATAGTCCATGCCCCTTGATTATCCAGATATGGAGCCCTGTTGCCCCTTCCCTAAAAAATGCTGGAGATACGCCCCTGAAGTCAATCGACACTTAGTTTATTGAAGAAACAGATTTTACTTATTTAGTCGCCCGCTCGCCGTTGACTTTAACGTGACCTCCGTTGACAGCCGCTGTCGCCTTACTCCGGGTTTTGAAAAACCGACAGCAGTGCAACCAGCGATCAATGCGTAGCGATTTCGAGGAATCCGACATAGAGACTGAAGTGTACGACAGCCCGAAGGCGAATTTCCCGGGCAGCAAATCACTGCCGCCCGGTATGTGGTTTACTAACAGCCATGCGAATAGTTGACGAGGAGTCTGCATGATGAAGGTGGGTCTGGTTGGACTTGGGAAGATGGGTGGAAACATGGCGCGCCGACTCGCCCAGGGTGGCGTCGAGCCGCTCGTTTTCGACCTTGATGCTGAAGCGATCGGGATCTTATTGGAAATGCATGCGTGTGTGGTTATGACAGTAAGTAGTTCAATTTCTTAGGAGTACCGAGAAAATTCAAGTGTTATAGAGGTGGATATGCAAGAGTAACATTACCAGAGACGTTAGTGCTCAATAAGAATGAGAACATAAACCTTTTTGCTGACGACGAAGTCGAACTTCTTGCTGCTGGTAACATATAAGCACTTGATAAATCTTACCACCATCCATCTACTATTACCATTCAACGAAAGGTAAAAAGGAGACAAGTATGCTGCAGCAACGTCACACAATGCACCATATCTTGTCTAGATACCAAAAATGTTACCTATGTAAAAATAATGTGGCAATCTGCAGACCCCGGCGCCGAAAGAGCGCTACATGGGCGAGCCGCGCGCGCTGATCATCGCGCCGACCCGTGAGCTGGTGGTACAGATCGCCAAGGACGCCGCCGAGCTGACCAAGTACACCGGGCTCAACGTCATGAGCTTCGTCGGCGGCATGGACTTCGACAAGCAGCTCAAGCAGCTGGAGTCGCGCTTCTGCGACATCCTCGTGGCCACCCCGGGCCGTCTGCTGGACTTCAACCAGCGTGGCGAGGTGCACCTGGACATGGTCGAGGTGATGGTCCTCGACGAAGCCGACCGCATGCTCGACATGGGCTTCATCCCGCAGGTGCGCCAGATCATCCGCCAGACGAGGCGGATGGTAATTTTGACAAAGTATATCGAAATTTCATCATCCAGGCAGTGGTTTAAACACAAATGGCTAATGTCATTTTTCGCGATGCCATTTCTGACGGACATTATTGACTGGCATCACTGGCCTGAAACTCATCATAGGTACCATCGAAGTAGTTCAGCTTTTGATTTTTAATTTCTATTACTTGAGTTGCCAGTGAAGAGATAAACTCATGGTCGTGACTGACAAAAATAATGGTGCCATCAAAGCGCAACAAGGCGTCATTCAAAGCTTCGATTGATTCCATATCCAAATGGTTAGTGGGTTCATCAAGCACCAGAACGTTAATATCTTGCAGCATCAATTAGAAATGTTCAGAAATTAAATTAAAAAAAAGCTTTTTTTCAACTAAAAGTAAGGAGAAACATTAAAACTTGAGACGAACAGAAATTATTACGTATATCAAGGGGGTTGCTTTCACCTCAACACATCGCTCTTTATACTAAACTTATAATTGTGTCCCAATTCTTTAAGAACGACTCCTGAAACGCAAAGGTCGTTCAATTAGAACAATAAGAAGCTTTTGTAACAGCATTAAAAACTTTAACGTAAAGAGCAAGGGGATGAGGAGGGGCAACCCTCTTAATATACGTAATAATTTCTGTTCGCTATAAGTTTTAATGTTGCTTCTTACTTTCCGTTGAATTTTTTTTTGCTCGCGCTCGTCCCAATCGGGCCAGCGGTGGAAAGGAGTCGTGCGGGCCTGCGGGCCGCCGTGGATCGCGAGCGACATCCCGGCAGCTTACCTTCGGCCGCCGGGAGGGCCATAGCTCGCCTCAGTCGTCGGACGCGTAGAGGCCGCTCAGCACCATGCCGCGGACGACGCCTTCGAAGTTCGAGTAGTGCGTGTCGCGGTAGACGATGTTGCCGTCGCTATCCAGAATCACGGCGGACGGGAAGAGCTTGACGCCGCCGAGCGGTTGCGCGGAGTCATACAGATACGTGCCATAGTGGCCGCGCAGTCCCATGCGCTCGAGTTTCGCGAGGTCGGCCGCCGGGGCGCAGAAAAATGTTATTTTTTGTTTGTCTGCACTGAATGAAAGCTAGTTATTAACTTGACAATAAAGTGAACATACTACTCAATTCTGTTTTTTATGCTCTTTACAAATCAATTGATTCTATTGCAAATTCAAATTTAAGCACTTTTTGAGCTCTTAAAAATGATGAATTTTAATTAAAGTATGAGTTATTGGTTGTTTTTGACAAAAAATACTAAGTTTACTCAGCACTGTTTTCTTGGTTGTTTTCAGCAAAATAATACTACATTCTCTCAGTGCCAAAATCATTTATAATAAGGTTAGGTTAGGTCACTGACCTAATCATTGAAGTGCTTCAATTTGAATTTGCAATCTGAACCGGCGTCATAATCCCGAATGTGATAAAAAATACGACACCCGTCCGGAACAGTAGCCGCAATTACATTTTGCGCCCCCAATTTCTTGGGAAGAAACCAGCTCCCCGTTGCGTAAAAACTGTTGCCATTCAATTCGGCTAAAGAGTATCCTAAAAAGACGCCTCTTTGTTCTCCTACAATCGGTTCCCATCGTCCCCAATAAATACTATCCGCCGCTCCAGAAAGCCGAAAGCCGTCTATGCAGTCAGCGGGCCATATGCCATCTCTCGGATAAAAAGAAGCGGTCGCACGATCAGGTAGCATAATAATCGTTCCCGCAGGCGTATAACCCGCAAAAGCGGCTGTTGGTGGCAGGGGTAATGCCCGCGATGCTGCTGGCGGGGCTCTTCGTGCTCTACATTATCGTGCGCAGCAAGCTCGACCCGAGCACCGCGCCGCCGGACGACCTGCCGGAGATGACCCTGGCCGAGCGCTGGCGGCCGTTCCTGATCTACGTGGCGCCGCTCTCTGCGCTGTTTGCGGTGGTGATCGGCAGCCTTCTGCTGGGACTCGCCACCCCCACCGAGTCCGCAGCACTCGGCTGCCTTGCCGCGTTGGGGGCCGGAGCCGCCTACCGGGCGCTGAGCTGGTCCAAGGTGGCCAAGGCGCTGATGGAGACGGTAAAGCTTTCGGTGATGATCCTGTTCATCATGGGGGGCTGACGACAAGGCGGGCGTTGCCATCGTGATGACCCTGGCGCGGCACTTGCTGGCAACCCCCGGGATCAAACACCCGAAGATCCGCCTCGCCTTCACCCCGGACGAGGAAATCGGCCGCGGCGTGGGCGCACAGCTGCCCAAGGATCTGGGCGTGGACTTCGCCTATACGCTGGACGGCGGCGACGCGGGCGAGATCGTTTATGAGAGCTTCTCTGCCGACCGGGCGGTGGTGACCGTCAAGGGCGTGTCAATCCATCCCGGCTGGGCCAAGGAAAGGATGGTGAACGCCGCGCATCTGGCGGCCAAGATCGTGCAGACGCTGCCGCAGGCCACGATGACGCCGCCAGCCGGCTCGGCGCCGTCCAGCTCGGCCGCGAGATCTCTCCCGAACTCCCGCACTTCCTGCGCGATCGCCGTTTCGTCGACCTGCCGCCGAAGAGCGGACCACGTCTCCACGATGGTGGCATCGCTGTCGCGGGCGAGGTGTCGCATCGCGTCACCGACGATCTCGATCCGCCGCCAGAAGTCACGATCGGGGACCAGACGCCCCGCCTCATCGAGGCGCGAATCCATGGCGTGGCGCACGCCGTGGACGAGCGTTCGTAGCTGCCAAGCGACTTCGCCCGGTCGGTCGAACAAATGGCGCGTGTGGCCCGGGGCGACCCGCTCGACGCTGGCGGTGAACGACAGTTGTTTTTCGACACCCAGGAAAAATCTGTTCGCCCATCCCCCTCATCTAGTTTAAACCTTTGCATACCTACGCCGATACGAAACATTGAGATACCGTGAACTATTGAGATAAGTTAATATAAAGGTTTTATTTCATTTTTTCGAATATTTTTAAGAATTTAATAGCCATAATTTCTAATAGTGGGCTTGAGCATCCTAAGATTATTTATCCGACAAGTCATATTACTTATCCATAGCGTTTCACAAGACGTAGGTGACGTCAGAAGCTACTAGGATTACTAGGCTACTTGAAACGGTCTAGATTAGTTGTCAGATAAGTTACACCTGCTAACCCGAAGAAAATGCAAGCTGCTTGATAAGTAATCCAGTTCTTGCATCCCCTGCCCGACATTCAAACCGTAGTGCGTCAGCGGATCGGGCGTCTTCCACGAATCCATCAACGTCTGTTCGACACACGTGACGGACGAACCTGAAAGCGTTAGCCAGTTTTTGGACGACAATGATTGGGTGGCTTTCCGCGTGTACGTCCATGCCATCCAGATCGCCGTGATGACGAGCATGACGGCGATTGAAACGGAAACCGACCAGATGAAAAACATGTGCCAACTTTCAAGATGTCGCTCAATCCAACAACCGTTTTGCCAATCCTTCCAGACGCCCCGGAATACTTTCCGGCGAATCGATGTTTTCCACTCGGTTAATTCTGAAAATTCTAAAAAATTAGGTATTTTTAACTTACGAAGAAGTGATCGGATCTTAATGAAATTTGAAGTTTGGAAGAATATCGTGTCTCAGAGCTCTTATTTTAAATCCCGACCAGATTCGCTGAAATTGGGGGGAGTGGGGGTGGGGACCTAAAATCTCGGAAAATGCTTAGAGGAGGGATTGGGGTGAAACTTGGTGGGAAAAATAAGCAGGAGTCCTAGATACGTGTTTGACATAACTGGAACGGATCTGCTCTGTTTAGGGGAGTTGTGAGGTGGGTTAATTCTGAAAATTAGAAAAAATGAGGTATTTTTAACTTGAGAAGGAGTGATCGGATCTTTGCCCGAGCTTAGCTATCTAGCCGAACCACCCACCGCAAAAACTGCTCGCGAACATTTGCCTGAAGTGCTCGAAGAAAATGCACGACTGCTCGAAGGCGTGTTGGAAGATTTCGGCGTACGCGGCGATATCATCAATGTGCGCCCCGGCCCTGTGGTCACGCTTTATGAACTCGAGCCTGCACCGGGTATCAAATCGTCTCGTGTCATTGGATTGGCCGACGACATCGCCCGTTCCATGAGCGCCATCTCGGCGCGGGTGGCGGTGGTGCCCGGACGCAATGCGATCGGCATCGAGTTGCCCAACAAATCACGTGAAACAGTTTACTTGCGTGAAATGTTAGGCTCTGGCGACGTATCCTTGAATTCTTCCACTTTCATTGGCGTGCACCCAACTATTGTCGTCACAAGTAGGATGATGGATATCCGCAGGGCTCTCATGGGCAGGGCTCTCATGGGCAGGGCTCTCATGGGCAGGGCTCTCATGGATTGCACCTTTCAAATGGCCCTTTGATCGGCTGGCGATCCCGCGGCGCGCGCCAGCCTGGCCCGTATGGCGGCGTGCCGCGACCGGGTCAGGGGGAAGCGCCAAATCAGCGCGATGGCCAGCATCTTTATTACGGCTGGCACGAGCGCATAGATCACCACCAGACTGGTTCTGCCGGCGTCTGTTGGCTGGTCCGGATCGAAGCCAAGGCCCGATATGTGTTCATTTGTTATTACCTTTTTCCCCAGGGTTGATTGTATCAAAATGATAGCCCTAGAAATTCGGAGAGGGTGCTTTCAAACAGAAATTAAAAGTTCTAGTCCCCTTTTTAAGTGACCAGAAAGATTGGAGGGCATCTAGTCCCTCTCTCACGCTGCTTTTTCCGCAGAAATGTTCAATAATAATAATTTTGCGATAGTCATGTTGTTCAGCATAATTAGAAGAACCAATATCTATGTTTTAGGGGAAACATGATCCCCACAGTCCATGTGAAGAAGCCCAAAAGTGATGAAAATTGCCCATATTTACGTATAGATTTGTTATCGAGGATGACCTTTTTCCAACCAATGCGACGATTAAGATCGTGTGGTTCCCAGGTTGTGTTGCTACATTTAGCAAAATCAAAATTGCCAATCCGACAAAGTATATTACCAATATCGCCAGGTTTATTGATCTCGCATTTCTGTGGCGTGAGGACATCGTCAGGTTCGAAGTTAAGGTAGCTGGCGCTTTAGACATAGTTGCTTAATCCAATTTTCCAAATTTCTCGATCAAAGCTAACTTTGATTAAGAAAAAGTGCTGCAAATTCTGCCAGCTGTTTCGTTCAGCGTTTGAAACGGAAGTGGTGTGCTTTGTGATTCTAAGTTGCGCGTACGAAAGCCGATTTTAGTTAATGGCTGCTCAATGTTACTAAATCCGTGTTTTTTAAATATGCTATTTTGTACTTCTGTCCAGAGTTTACCTAAATTTATTTCTTCCTTAGACTGAACATAAGAACCACTTTTTCCATTTCTTATTTGTGGCTCTAGATCTCTTGCTTTTTCTCCTAACCTTTTTCCATCTTCTGTAAATCTACGAGTTGTAGTTAGTATATGTGTATGCCAATTATTCTCTCCATCATGTGGTGCGTGAACATCTATCTGCACACCTAAGCCATCTTTTACCCAATTCATTCTACGAACAAATTCGTGTATCATTTCTATCTTAATTTCATGAGAAATATTTTTATCATCTGGTAGAGCAAGAACATATTCGCGTGTCTTCTAACCGCGCGTGTCTTTGCTCTTAGTGTTAATTTTTGACACGTTTTTTGGATTTTTATTACTTAAGACGATTTAGCAATGGCCTTTGCTTTAGCTGTCTGTATTGGTGTTGTCACAATTGGTATTCCAGGTTGTCGAATTTCACACTTTATCGCGTTTGATAATTTCCAGTGTTGGTTCGAAAATTTTCGTTTTTTGGGCCTTCCGACAGACATTATATTATACAAAAAATTGTTACGTTGGAAAATCAACAATCGTATTTATGTCATGCATGATATTTTATAACAAAATTCTTATATGATGCCATATATGCTGTCATAAGAAATGCTCATATTCATTGTGCAGCCATTAATATTATTTTTCGTTTTAATGTCTGAAGATTCGCTTTGGTAGGTTCAACAGTGTGGTGTTTCAAAATAAAACAAAATACACACGCACACACACACACACAAACAAGTTTCTGTCAATTAGTTTAGAATTATGAGGTTAAATGGAAACAATGGTTCATACTCAGTTTGAATGGAAACAAGTAGAAAAGGTGGTAACGATTCGTTGGGGTAGGTATATACCGGTACATATTGCTATAAACTATGGAAAATTGCAATAATGTGCCTTATTTTCTAACAAACGACCCTTGATGATACAAGCAGAAAAGTCATAAATTAAACTCAAGAAAAAAACAACTCTGGGATTGCAACCACAGAAGACCCTGGCGCAACCAGTGGAAATTGAACACGCCTTCAAAGAGCGCGATGTGGAGGGCGAGGACCGTGGCATTTCCGAGGGCCCAGTTGCGCCATAGGGTGCGTTCGCGTCGGTTGGGGGCGAGTGCCAGGCTCCCGAGTGCATTGATTAGGATGGCACCCGCCAAGGCGCCTTGGGTGACGACTTCGAGTGCTGGGCGTGACCCGATTTGAAGGGCCCCAAGGCGCACGCTGGTTGCGGCGGGTACGCCGATTAGCACCAGGGTCAGCACGCAGATGTTAAACGTGTGGATCGCGTAGCGGCGCATCGAGAGCTACGATGCCATGCGGGGAAATCTTAGAAAATGCGAAAATTAAGGTATCTTTATCTTACGAATGGGTGATCGGATCTTAATGAAACTTGACATATAGAAAGATTATGTCTCAGATGCTCTATTTTTAATTCGAATAAGGATCCAGGGACATAGGGGGGTTGGATGGGGGAAACAGAAATCTTGGAAACCGGAAATCTCGGAAAACACTTAGAGTGGAGAGATCGGCATGAAACTTGATGGGAAGAATAAGCACAAGTTCTAGATACGTCATTGACATAATTGGAACGGATCTGTTCTCTTTGGGGGATGGGGGGGGGGGTGTTAATTCGGAAAAATTAGAAAAATTGAGGTATTTTTAACTTAAGGAAATCTTCGCTGGACGGCGTTTGCCGGTGCACGGGACCCAACGACCAAAGATGAACGACCCGGGTTGGCGGCGTTCCCCGAGCCACCATTCGCCGAACCAACGCGGCATAGTCGTCGGGCCGGGCGGGATCAATGGTTATCGGATCACCGCGCTCCGCCTCGGCCGCCTGGTCTTGCTCCTCGAATGCCGTACCGGGTTCGACGGTGACAACCGCCGCGCCGCCCGCCTCCAGGCGCCGGCGCAGTTCCGTCCCCACGCCATGTTGATCCTGGAATAGCAGGACGACCTCGGCCTCGTCGGGTTCGCGCCGGATTGCGGGACGTACCGAGGGTTTCCAACTCGGCAGCTCCTCTTGGCAAGATCGAGGTAATGGGCCCGGATGCAGGTAAATTTCTTAACTTCGTGTTCTACAACAACCTGACCACTCTCAAACCCGGATCGATCCGTTATGCCTTGATGCTGACCGAACGCGGTACAATCTTTGATGATGCCGTCATCACCCGGCTGGAAGAGCACCGTTATCTGGTTTCATGTTCTTCTTCCCATGTTGACGCAGTCCGCAACATTCTTGAAGCCTGGCGTCAGGACGGCCATGATCCCACGCGCATCTTCATCCACGACCTCACCCACAACTGGGTAACAATAACCGTCAGCGGTCCAAAATCTCGGCAATTGCTGCAAGAACTTGAACCGGGGGGACGGAGGAAACGGGTGCGTGGAAGGTCATTGCAAGTCCTTTGCTGTGGAAGAGGGGGGTATGGCCACCCGCATCGGGGTGACCAACAGGGTCAGCCCTGCGCCAGCGCGTTGCCGATTTCGGCATTTGTCATGGTGACGCCACTGATGTTCCAGGTGCCATCCACCGCATGCACACCATTGGCCCAGATCCGCTCCCGCGGCAGGGTTCCACCGGACACTTCCTGCAGAATATCTGCCGCCTTGTTGAAAAACTCCGCCTGCACTGCGTGATCGGCAAGGGCAAAGCTTGGGGTTTTGGTCTCTACCCAGGCGCCAACCACCGGTTCGCCAGCGGAAAAGGTTGAATAGAATAACATGTGCATCAGAAAACTACCACAAATTACCATCAATAAATAAATGAAACCCAAAACGAACTGAAATTACAATAAATAACTGTGTCAAACTCAAAACAAACAGAAATTAACATGAACAGGGCTGACAACCCCCATGCCTTCTCAAGACCAGAGCTTAATTTGCATTTGAATGGAAAGAAAAAACAGATAAATGTGCATTGTCAGCTTAATATTTATACACTGACATTTATTCCCTAAAGTCTTGATAATTTTTATTTCTTAAAAAATACTAAGTTCTATTTTTTTTAGTAAAGTTCAAATTACGGTACACAGTAAAGTGCAAGTATGGGGGTTGTCAGATCGCTCACCAGTTTTTCGGTGATCCATAGTAGAAATGCGTTGATTACGAGCAAAAATAATCCGAGTGTAATGATGACAAATGGGAGAGAAAAAAATACTAAAATCCCTTTAAGGAGAAAATTGATCAAACTATAAACGATTGCCACAACGACTGCGGTGCCAAAACTTTTAAGCCGTACTCCGGATAAAATTTGGGCAATACCGAATATTGCCGCTCCTAATAATACAATCTTTAATATAAGTGTCATTTTGCCTCCGTTTTATTCTGGTTATTCGAAACTTGAATGACAACAAAAATCAACCTATTGGCAGTTTGATAATACAAAACCGCCGGGCTTTGAAGGGCTGAAAATACCTTGTCTCTTTGATTAAGTGTCAGATTTCACTCCTCCTTTGTCACAAAATTTCTTTCGATATCTCACAGCTTAACATATAGCTCTAAAAAATGTTGGTCCAAACAATTCACGCCCCTCTACAACACTAATACTGACCTATGAGTACTGTTTTACGACCCCCCCCCTCATTATCATTCAATGACATTTTCCAGATATGTTCTCGTTTATAACAATGCATTAAACCCAATGTCTTAGATTCTTGCAAACTACCCCTCCGGGATATACCATTGCCATTCCCACCACCATGTCACGCTAGGACTGACCTAAGGCATCTTTCGGCCTCCCCTTATCAATCTTGAGGTTGGATTAATATCCACTCGGATGCTCTACTGAGGCTCGGCCCTCACTTAAGTTAAGTTTAAGTTAAAGTTACCTCACGTAAGTTAAGTTTATTCTTTCTTCATTTCATACTTTTTGAGGTTTATTCACCATTTTATTTTTATTAGCTGGTGAACATTAGGGAAAAGATCAAAGCTGGTGATTTGGTGCTAGCAAATTTGGCTGGGTACCCGCTTTGGCCGTCGAGAGTTTTACAAGCTAATAAACTGAAAAACGGTCAAGAAAAATATGGACTAGTCTGCTACGGTACTCATAAAGATACAGTTGTTAGTGCCTCAAGTCTGGTCGATTTTGGGCGTAACAAGAGTCGTGAGGTCGAAGAGGTGATGTTAAGTGATGAGAAGATCGATCAAGTGGACAGCCTCACTTACCTAGGTAGTATTATTAATAAAGAAGGTGCAGTCGATATGTTCAAAGAAGAATGGCTAAGGCCCATGTTTTTTCACTGATGAAAAAAGCTGGGAGGAACAGTAAGATAAGTCTGCGAAGCAAGAAGATTCCAGTATTGGAAGCTACAGTGATGACAGTGGTCAAGTGTGGTTCTGAAGAGTGTTCGCTCCAGAAAATGGAGGAGGATTTACCAGATATTTTCCAGACAAATTGCCTGCGGATTGCTTTAGGTATTCAATTGACTGACCGTATCTTGAACAATAATTTCTTTTTTTACATGGAAAATAGCCTACAAACTGAAGGCCCCTTCCCAACCGGTTGATTTTAACGAGTCCGAACGAGGCCACATACTGACTTAATCTTTGACCGTGAAGCAACGAAGACAGTTGACAAACTTTGCCTTCGGGGAACAGACTTCTTATCGACCGCTCACGGGCCACACACCTTCATCAGGTGGGGTCCTGCCGCGCGTAAAAACTAGCTGTGATTCTTCCATATAATAACCAACCAGTCGACCATTCCTCAACAGGCTACGCGTTTTGCATTAGGCTCATTACCAAAAATGCATCGCTTATTCCAAGGGCTCCTAATATCCGTTTGGAAACATAACAGATGGTTCCACGCGGCGGCCGGCGGTGTCGGGCTGATTGCCTGCCAGTGGCTAAAGCACCTGGGCGCGACAGTGATCGGCACCGTTGGTTCCACGGAAAAGGCAGAGCTGGCCAAGGAATTCGGCTGCACGCATACCATCCTTTACCGCGAAGAAGATATCGTAGCCCGGGTACGGGAGATTACCGACGGGCGTGGTGTTCCTGTCGTCTATGATTCCGTCGGCAAGGACACCTTCGAGAGCTCGCTCGACTGCCTGGCCCCTCTGGGAACGTTCGTGTCCTTCGGCAATGCGTCCGGACCGGTCGAGCCGTTTCCCCCGGGACTACTGGCGCAGAAGGGATCGCTCTTTTTTGTTTTTTTTTACTTTGAGTCTTTGGTGTGCACAGTTTAACAAAGATAAAGTAAAAAAAAGTTGTCCTTAATCTAAAGCCGTTCTGTTTTTGCAGAATTGGATTTATATAACTACTAGCAAATTGTCATTTTTAATTATGAATTAAGAAAATAATTTTTAGATATTGAACTTAAAGAGTGGCCACCGATCTATAGATTCAAAATTGGTCGGTGAAACTCTTCTTGTTTAAACTTTATATACAATACATTAATTTAAATAAATTTACAATCAATCAGTACTCAAGTTTTAGCTTCTGATACACACTACCTGCGGTATTTAGTACCTTAAGCAATAATAACAAGTTTCAGTCGAACCAGGCCTGCATAACCTGCGCCGCGATTGACTGCCGCGCCGCCTGAAAGTCCTCGGCACGGGCCATGCCCGTGGCCTCGCGCGCGCGTTTCTGGTCCTGCAGCCGCCCCCAGATATCAAGTTCCCAGCTGACATCCAGGGAAGGCGTGTAGGTTCCTGAGATCTCTGCATCCTCGTTTTTGGATCGTTCGGTCGAAACCCCCGCGGTGAGCTTCGGCAGAAGGTCGCCCCACCTGGCCTCGGCATCATAGCCGGCTTCCGCCATACGGGAGGCGGCAAGCCGGATGTCAGGGTTCTGTTGCAACGCCTGTTCCACCAGCTGGTTCAGGGTCTGGTCATCGAACGGCGTGTCGGACGCGGCGACGACTTTGCGGAAGCCGCAGCGCTCAAAGCCATCTCGAAGTACCGCACTCGCTGCCTCCGTCGCCAGACCAGCACCCCAATAATCAGGATGAATGCCGTAGAGCAGCTCAATCTGTTCGTCGCCACGTGCGCCGGGTTCTTCGAAAGGTCGAAAACCACAGAAGCCGATTAAGGGTTGCGCGTCCGGCAGTTTGTACAAACCAAAAAAACCAAACCCTATGTCACGGGCGCAGGTTGCTTCACTGGACTGGACGATTTCTGTGACGCGTTCAATTGGGAGGATGAGCCCATCCCACAGGTAGCGACGCACCTGGGGATTGGTCCAAAGTGTTTCAATTAAAACTAAATTTGAAATCTATTGGTTAAGACTTGACTAAGCCTCGCTTATAATGTTGTTTGACTAGGCAGCTCTAATGGTTTACTTTGTGTTTCGATCTGAAACGATTTTAGGGAGTTTTGGCCTATTTTTATTACTATGGGACGCTTTCATCTCTTACTGTATTGTAGCTATCGCTACAACCACGCTTGCGTGCTTGTACTCAAGTTAGAGGAAGGACCTTTCCAAAGTACGTTCTAGAAGAATGTAATTTTCTTCCAGAAAATTTATTCTGAATTTAAATTTGATTTTTTTTTTTTTTAGAAATGATCATTTCTTTTTGAGCATCTGGGGTAAATTTCTAGCATATAATACTAAAATATACCATATACTAGTATATTTTACTAGTAAATATACTATGTACTAGTCTATAAAATATTATTATTCATATTAACGGTATTTTGTTGAATGATGGTATTTTGTCGTATTTCGGTTTTTTGTTGAATCTTTTTTTTTAAATATATTTTCCGTATTTCTGTTGCGAGAGCTGATTTTAATTAAGTCTTACCAAGAAATAGAAGAAATACCTTTAATTTGTAGATGTTGTCATTGTTGTACTGAAATTCATAGTGTGGATCTACGCTAAAAAAAAAGGGGTCTGTTGTGCTCTCCAGAGCTCTCTAGAGGTTTTATCCACCGATCCTATTTGGGATCGGGTGACCGGCGAGCGCCGACAGGGCGAGGAATGCCGCGGCGGAAGTTCGTGTCTTCATCGCTTGAGCCAGAGGGGGCAGGCGGCCGAGAGTTTGCCCAGTGTACCGCGAGGAAGGTCGGCGGGCAGGACCGCTGGCTCCTCGCGTGTCGTCGAGCTTCCGGATAGGGTTTGGTTGTGGCGCAGCCAATGGAGCGGGGTGTGCGTGCCGCGGTCGTCGTTGCACTGGCGTTGTGCATGGCGCCCGCTGCGGTAGCGCAGCCGGATGCGGCGCGCGGTGCGCCGGCGCCGCGTGTGATCACGGTCCAAAACCTCACTCCGTACCCGCGCCAGGAGTGGTTTGCGCATTAAAACTTAAAACAAACAGAAATTATTCTGTATATGAAAGGGGCTGTTCCCACCTCAATGTCCATCTCTTTACGCTAAAATTTGACTCTTTCTCACACCTCTACTTTTTAACAATAAAACACTATACCGTAAAGAGTTAGGCATTGAGGAGGGGACAGCCCCTTTCATATACGAAATAATAACAAATATAAAGTGAATTGAAATCAAGAATCAGCTTATCAATAGAACAATTTGCTTCAATGATAAGGTGCCCTGTTTAGCCACTCCCATTTACCCCAGAGAGTTGCATTAGAAGGGGGGAAATGCCGACATATACATAGTGGGGCACATGAGAAGGAATTAACTGATGGGATCAGATACAGACCTCCTAAAGGCACAAATAGTATATTTAGTCGTGCTTCCCATCAAGTTTAGTTGGGAAATTTACAGGTACAAAATGACTGAAAATCAACTATTGGCTACTAAGAAAACGAAGTCAAATGTGTATCAATAAATTATATAGATTACATCATCAAATAAATATCAATAAATTTAAAGAAGATCAGATCTTGAAAAAATCAGCTTTCTTAGTCGTCGTCTTAATGACTAAAGTTATCTTGATGTTTTTTTTATAATTATATGAAATTAAAGAAATTTTTCTTTCATTTTTAAACAAAATTAGAAGAAATTATACGGCCTTGCCAGTATTTTTTGGTGAGCCAAATAAATGAACTTTTAGAGGTTTTGCGAGTTCACGGTGCTAGAATAGGTTTGAAAATTAATATTAAGAAGAATAAGTCATTAAGACTAGGAATAGGTGAAGATGAAAAGGTGACGCTTGGTAATGAAAGGATTGATCAGGTGGGCAGCTTCACTTACCTTTGTAGTATTATAAGTAAAGACGGTGGGAGCAGTTAAGATGTTAAAAGTCTAATAGCCAAGGCTCAGGGTGTTTTTTTTCACAGTTAAAAGAAGTTTGGAAGAATAGGAAGATAAGTCTGCAAACCAAGATTAGATTAAGTGATGACAGTGGTCAAATATGGCTCTGAAGCATGGGCGCTCCATCATCGACGGCGAGTACGAGGCTGGTTATAACGAGGTAATCGTAAAACGCAGCGAACTCAAAGGCGCTACTGGATTGATGTACTACACGATACAATCGGGTAAGCTAATAGCTACCAAGAAAATGATAATCATAGAATAACGATTTGTGAAATGGGAGGCGTTCTTAGAACGCTTTTCATTCAAAGTCTAAGTATTTAGAAGCTGAAGTCCGCTTGCCGGGCTTCAGCTTTTTCAATAAATGGTTCTTTGACAAATTCTGTGGTAATTTCAAAAGACCAAGGCTAAGGTTGAAGTTGAGACCTGCTCAGCCTCAACCTCAACCTAATTCTAGAAGTATTTAAGCTTGGGTTCAAATCCTCTAATTCCCCCTAGATACGGCCCTGTTCTTATGCTTTATGTGTATTTCTGTCAAAGATATATGAAAAATCCCTCGTCGTTGTCATTTTCTCTCTTTAACTTAGGTGGAAAAAAACCGCGTACCAAACTTGAAAAAGTGGATTCAGACGATGACGTAGACGACACGTATGATTTCGAAGGAAGTGCAGATGACGAAAACGTTGACCCATAGACAGCTTGCTATTATATTTTAATCATTATAGTTGATAATGAGAATAGGACTAGGGTAGTCATGACTAGGATGACTCCATGGTAATAATAGATGTAGGTAAAGGGGGTTGTGCTTTAGAAAACCTGGAGGCCGACGACCTCTCCCTGGCCGATCCGGATGCTCGTATCGTGCACGAGCTCGATCTCGCCGTCCGGCGTCGGCATGACGACGGAGAGGTCCTCGATCGAAAGCAGCGTCGCGGCGCTCATCACTTCCTCGCATTCCGTGAGCGGGGATCCAGGTAGTCCTGGACCGCGTCTCCCAGCAGGTTGAAGGCCATCACGATCGTGAGGATCGCGAGACCGGGGAACAGGCTGATCCACCAGTTCCCGAGGTTCTGCGAGCCGAGGGCGATCATCGCGCCCCATTCCGCAGCCGGGGGCCGGGGGCCGAGGCCGAGGAACGAGAGCGCGGCGAGCATGAGGATGGCATTGACTGAAAACCCGAGCCTTCAACGCTGCGGGTAGGGGAAGCAGCACCAATACCTCTGTATTAGAACTTACTGACTAAAAAGGGCTGTGCTACACCTGTTTTGAGCGTAGCTTGTGGAAATTCTCTATGGCCTCATAGATCTCGTCACGGGCTTGAGCCACGGCTTTTTTACCCGTCTCATAAATCTTAGGGAGACGGTTGGCCGAGTTAATGTCTTGAGAATCGTCGAAGACAGAATTGACGAAGACTACTTCATTCTCGTAAGTAGCCATAGCCAGTGCCATTTGGTTCTTTTGGGTAGCATGCTGAATGTAGCGCTGGGTTCGAAACAGGTAATGCAAGAAACTCTTGCTTCCAGTAGCTGGGTCTCAAGTTCCTGGGAAGATAGCTGCAGCAATTTGATCGCCTGCTGCAGCTGCGGCGTCATGTTGAGCTGTTGCCCGAGTCGGAGTTGTAGTGCTGGTTTCACGACAGTATTTCCGCGGGGTCTGGGACTTCCAAAGCGAGTTCTGTCCTCTCGCCCGTCGCGGTTTCTTGTTGCTCTAAATCACACAACCCAAAATCTTATTTTATGCCTGCGGCGGCGGGTTGCATAGCAACGATCGCGCCAGATTTGCAACTCGTGACAATCGAAGCTGAGCGGGCAGCGGCCCGATTTGGGGGCTATCAGAGCTGGAAGTCCTGTCCGAGGTAGACCTTATACTTAGGATATTCGTCTGCTTAAACCTATTATAAACTTAAATTGATGTTTCAATTTAATTAACATTGACAGTTCATTAATTAGAGGTGTATGGTAGCTTTAGAAAATTCGTTTTGAGTGCAATAGAATGTGAATTGGGTTAACTAAAAGTTATTTGTATTTTTAATATATTTTTCCTAATTTTTTAACATAGGTATTTGCATGTAAATTAATACATCAACAAAGTATGGAATCCTAATTTTTTAACATAGGTATTTGCATGTAAATTAATACATCAATAAAGTATGGAAACAATAAAGATAAGTAACCAATTAGCATGCAGATAAATATGAAGCAAAAACTACTACTCTGTTTTCTCTTTACAAGTGAAGATCCTCAAGAGCAAAGATATTATCCAAAAAGCATAGTTAAAGATGATATCTATATATCACTTTTCCAATGCTCTTTCTGAGGAAACATGATACGATGGGCTATGTGAACCAGACTTGAAAGCTCTCTGAAATAAAGAAGAAAAAATAGTGTTGAGCGTTGAAGTTTTCATGGAGGGAGAGACATCATCCTATTTAAGACAAGACTCCTTTACTACTTTGGTGAAAATTTGTTTGCTCAAATATATATTTGATATATTTCTGACAGAGAAACATAAATAGATACAAAATTCGAAGATAGTTAAGTCAGCCGGATAAATTAAACTTGTGTCACGTGTGCAAATTGTCTAGATGAGGAGCAGTGTGTGACGGAAGGAATGTGTCTTGCAGGAGGGGGTCCAGCAACTGCAGGAGTTTCACTCCCCACGTTTGTGGTATCGATGGCCGCGGTGTCTTTCGTTTTCGCTTGCATTGGGTTGATCCAGTACCGGCGACAACAACGTCTAATGCGAGATCAAGTACGAGGCATCCTTGCTGAATACATGCCTCTTGATGAGAACCAGCAGAAAGTAGCCGACACGTCAGTTGGCATCCCCGACGATGGGGAGTTCACCTGAGGGGAGAGAAGCAAAGGTCTCACCATGAAGGTTTCTCTTTGCATTTTGTAGTAAAATGGCAGTCCCCTTCATGCACGTAACTATTTCTGTTCGTTTTAAATTTTTATGTTGCTCCTAATTTTCAGTTGAAAAAACTTGTTTTAAAAAATGTAATTTAAAATAAAGAAACGGGGGTGAAAATCAGAAAAAAAGAAGCTAAATGTATACGGCATAAAAAACCTTAATAAGGTTTAGCTTTTCTTTGATGATGTAATTGTCTTTGGGAACCAACAGGTTGTTACTCTTTGACTTTTGACGAAAAGTGTTGTCAAGCTAGTTTTTCTTATTTATTAGTTTAATTATTTTGTTTAATTATTTTAATTAGTCTTGCCTTATATTTATTTAGTTTAATTAGTGTAATTACTTATCGCTGGGTGTGGGGTTGGTTTGGGTGGCTTTGGGCGCTGTTCTTGCCCAGCGGCTCGCGGGTACGCTCTCCCCACCTTTGGGAACTCTTTAGGCCCTGCTATTACTGGGGTGCGGGCTGGGAGGGTTCGTCCTCCTTTTCCTCGGTTTGGGCCATGTGGCGGTAGATCATGTTGCGGTGGATGCCCAGGAGTTTGGCGGCTTTGGAGAGATTGCCGTTCGTCTCCTTCAACGCCCGTTGGATGAGGAGCGTCTTGGCTTGTTCGAGATTGAGGGGAAGCTCGGCGGCGACTTCCTCGGCGGTGATTGTCTTAGCGCCGGCGGTCGGGGCCGGAGTCTGTGTCCGTTGGTTAAATCAGTGTATAGGACCTCACAGTGTTCCTGACTCCCGTTTGTAATCACAGAGGCTTTAGTTTGATGTCCTTTCTGCAGCCCACTAGAAACTTTTGTCGTTTGTCGCAAGACGAGTGATAAATACTTAAAATTTTGATATAAAATATGATTGGTAAAACGTGTGTATAGTCAAATATTGCGAGTAGTATGCAGTTTGTATGTTTGATTTCTGCCCTTCTAGTTATTTATCATGTGATTGGGCTGTGATTCGTAGAAAAATAGGTATCAGTTAAGCAGTTTAGTGTAGAGGAAAAAAAAATGCTCAGTTTTTTTCGTTTGTTTTTCATTCCATATTTATAATCGGCAGCGGCTTCGTGCTGGTGATCGCGCTCAGCATTGCCGCGGTGATCCTCGCGTCGGTCCTGCTGGCGCGCTTTGCGGGCAAGGACCGCGCCTTCGGCTTCCTGACCGGCGGCGCGGTGGCGATCTGCGGGGCGTCGGCGGCAATGGCCATCTCATCGGTCCTGCCGCAGCGCGCAACGGCCGAGCGCGACCTTTCGTTCACCGTGATCTCGGTCACCGCGCTTTCGACGGCGGCGATGATCGTCTACCCGCTTCTCGCTGACGCGCTGGGGCTGGATGCGCATCTGACCGGCCTGTTCCTTGGCGGCACGATCCACGACGTGGCACAGGTCGTCGGTGCGGGCTATTCAAAATCAGCTACGCAAAAGGGCCATCTAGCCAGCCAGCTTGCTGCAGCATTACGGCATCACCATATATCGTTATGACGCAATCTTGCAGACATAAAACTGATGCTAAATAGACCCTCGGCGTCCCAGCAAGGAAGGTCCAAGAACAATCAATTATTTACTGACACAGGAGATCTATAATGACAGAATAGAGCTATCTGGAAGGAGGTTTTTCTAGCGTATAATAACAACCAGGCTTCTAAGGAGCAAACCCAGGGGGGATAACGGGGATGCACCCCCCGACTCCGGAATTCGTCCTGCAGGGTCAACGTTCTTATAAACCTTCCGTAATCTAATAGATCAAAAGAATTTTGAAACAAGCGAGTACGATGAATTTCTTGTCCTTCTCGAATAATATTGGTTTGTAGCAAGGTTTCAGTATTAGCGCCTTGCCGATATAGATCGATCAGTTTTTGCGTATCCACAGAAAAATGACGATCGGTAACATAACCCAACTGTTCTGACATAGCCTCCTGAATTACCTTTATGTTGCGATTTTCGCAAAAAACAAGCGGAATGACCAGCCAGTAATTCATCGTACCCACTTTACCATCGGCGCGATGGTAGCCTTTAAAGTTTCGGGTGGTAAATTTTGAAACGTCGGGAATAATCCAGTCGGTCTTTCTTTCTCCTACAACAAATTCACTGGCGGAATGCGTCCAAAATTTATTACCATACTACGGTAATTCTATTAAGATTATTCCAAATTACGATAATTTTGATTACATGTTAAATATTACTGTGCTGATTTTTGAACTTTGTATGCAAGTGTAATGAGATAGACTATTGACTGATAATGAAATTTTGTGCTGTTTGAAGCACTTTAAGAGTTTACATTGCAGATCATTTTGTGCAGACGTTAGCCTATTACATTCAAATAGGCAATGATTAAGTGTTTCATTTTTAAAATTGCAAGACCTGCAAAGGAGAGAATAGGAAAACTTCGCCACTTGAATTAGGGAACCAATGTGAAAACGTTTGAGAATTTAGCCCATTTGAGCCAGACATCTTTTTCCCAAGCCTGATAAATCCGTGGAAGAACACGATTAGCGGGTTATTGGAATTGATGGGCGGCAATACCCCATAGACCACCTTTTCCTGCTCTTCGGCAAAAGTTCCAAACATCTTGTCCCAGATAATCAGGATTCCGGCATAGTTTTTGTCAAGATATTGTCTGTTGGAACCATGATGGACCCGGTGATGCGACGGTGTATTGAAGATAGCTTCAATGAACCGGGGTAATTTGCCGATTACTTCCGTGTGCAAAGCGGTCTGGAACAACTGAACCATGGCAGCAGAAAACAGAACCAGTACCGGATCAAAACCAAGCGCTACGACCGGCAGATGAAACGGTGCGCATTGGGCGGCTTAATTTTTTGGATTTTAGCTGTCCCTGCACCGATAATATGGGGTGTAGTAATGGCAATTTTATCTTTGATCCCGGCAGTCGGCGCAGGCCTGATCTGGCTGCCAGTCGCAATATACTTTTACGCAGAAGGACAATGGATTACTGCTTCAGTACTGATAGCTTACGGTATTTTAATTATTGGCTTGGCAGACAATATATTGCGGCCAATTTTAGTTGGCCGCGATACAAAGCTGTCGGACTGGATGGTTTTGTTGTCAACCTTTGGAGGACTAGCACTGTTTGGTATTAACGGATTCGAGGTTGGTCCACTAATCGCGGTACTATTTGTTGCGTACTGATTAAAAGTCATTGGGACACTTCAAGGTTGAATGTACTCACTGTGGAGTTGTCCATTCTCCAAAGATAAAAGTATTCAACAAAGGTGATTCATCTAGAGGTTGTTGCTTGCTTAGTCAAATTGCATTGCAAACTCAGCAATTTTCCAATGAGTTGTTTTCCGAATAGATCACTTGCTCTTTAAAGAGTCCCAAAAACGAATCCAAAACTTTGACAATCAATAGTTGTAATGTTTTCTGCTTCAAAGTAGCTGGACAAATTTATCAAAAAAATCAATTTAGCAGCAAACTGATCACAAACCCCTGAAGGTTATTTTGAACCATATTTATACAGCCAAATATACTTATCATATTGTTGGTTGCAATCGTAGTTGCCGTAGTGGTGGGGGTAAAAGTAGCAACCGAAAAGGAAAATGATGCTCGGACGGTTACAAGCATGCCCACACTCCCTCCTTCCCCATCACATCCCACCAGAGCTCCCACTATTTATCTTGGCAATTCATCAAGTCCCACTGTAATGGAAACAACAAACGTGTCCTTCTTTCCTCCTGTTCCTAACACAGATGAGTTGTACTTGGCTGTGGACGACTATCTTAATAGCAATGGGTCCGATGCCTCCGATGTTGCCCTAACCTATGGTTTTCCGATTGGTACTTGGGATGTCTCTGAAATCAAGGACTTTTCGCACGTCTTTGGGTCGATATTGGGGTTAGTATAATTATTGGATATTGGGAAAAATCTTTATTTAATGCCTTTTTATGTGCAATTTATTCAGAAGATGGCACCAGATTTCCTCGTAATTTGTGCTTGTCTCCATAGGCTAGTAGTTGCTACAGAGAACGAACTTACGGCTGCAAATTAAAATCTAGCTAAATAAATCCAGAGCAAAATTAACGAAAAGCAAAATTGACTTTGCAGACTGCGACTAACTTTCATGCTAAGATTTCAGTTGAAACAATTGTTTCAGAAATCTATGATGCAGTACATGTTGAATTTTAACCTAAATTTGAACTGATTGAAAAACATCTAAAACCATGCATGCCACATATAGTAACACAGTTAGTTAAATAAACTGGAAAGAAAAATTAGTCGTATCAGTAACAATCTTTTTTTAAGAATTTTAAGTGTCAAGGGTTCATAAGTTTTCATTTCCAACACAGAAAAGCTGTGTTACTAAACTTGCAGCAATTCTTTGTGTATTGCTCATGAGTTCGATTTCATAATCGTTTTGTAGTAAATTGGCATGATTATTTCGATTTATACTCTGTTTTCTTTTGATATTTCTAACTTGTTCTTTATGCCAAATAGTAATTACATACTAATTAGATAATTAGATACAAAACACAAAATTCCACAGTTAGTTTTTTTTTCATTATTCAATACGGTACATCCCGATCCCTCCCCTCTGTTTTCCAAGATTTTAGGTTTCCCCCTCCCGACTCCCCACAGTGTCACCAGATCCGGTCGGGATTTAAAATAACAGCTCTGAGACACAATATCCTTCTAAATATCAAATTTCATTCAGATCCGATCACCCGTTCGTAAGTTAAAAATACCTCATTTTTTCTATTTTCAGAATTAACCCCCCTCCCAACTACCCTAAAGAGAGCAGATCCGTTCTGGATCTGTCAATCATGTATCTAGGACTTGTGCTTATTTTTCCCACCGAGTTTCATCTCGATCCCTCTACTCTAAGTGTTTTCCAAGATTTTAGGTTTCCCCCTCCCAATTCCCTCCCCAAGGCGGTCGAATGGAAAGAGAGAAGTGCCGCGGTGGCCGTTGGAACGTTAGATCTCGCCGGGTCCCTACAAAAGTAAGGTGGGCGCCATATGCCCAGAACCACGATTCCGGGCAGGGACAGCTCCCTGGCAGATCTTATAGGCCCTGGAGATTCATTGTTCCTGACGAGCCCCGCAGCCAGCTGAATGTAGCGCTTCGCCCGGCCGAATACGAGATGGCTTGATGCTCAATCCTCACGAACAACGGAATGAAGCGAGTCGATCATGCCATCGATCTTGTTGACGACTTGATCACGCGCAGCCTCAAGCGAGCCAATACGCACGCGCGCCGCTTCCAACTCCGCCTTTCCGTGGAGGTCTTGGGCCCGTCGTTGCGGATGATGGCCTGCACCATCCCCTGGTCCACGTTCACCTCGAGCGGGCGGAGGACCAGGTCGCAGTCGCCGATGGGCTTCACGCGTACGAAGACCGTGAGGGCTCCGGAGTTGTCCGACGCGTAGTCGTCCCACTGGGCGAGCTCGAGGCGCCCGCCCTTCTCGACGGCGACTCCCAGGCGCGTCCCCACCAGGAAGGGCTGCCCTCCCCCGATGCGCCCCACGAGCGCTCCCCAGCGCGCGGTCAACCCATACTGGGTGAGCGCGGGGTAGTGCGCCTCGGGGAGCCCGTCAGCGGTGCTGACGCGCGAGTGAGGAACGGGAGCTTTATTTCTATTGGAGCTGTATTTGGAGCTCTCATAATATATGCCTTACAGCGTGATTTGGCATGGAAGTTAGTCGATATTGTGTTTGCTACTCATGATGTATGGGGAAATGCTTTCCCAACCATTTTTCCAGTTATGGGTGTCTACAATGAAATTGGTCTCCATAAAATGGTTGAACGACTACTTTTTTATTTGCCAATCCTAGTATATTTTTCAACTCTAGGAATTTTGGTTTATCGGCTTGTAAAAAGTAGAGGTCGCTTAGAAGACAAGGAACTTGCATTGCTGGCAGTATTAGCTTTTGGGGTTTGTTCTTTTGGGCTGGTTATTTGGCGAGCTGGTTCAATTTACATACCTCGTCAAATGAAAAAAATTATATTTTTGAATTTCATAGAGGAGAAACTAAAGGTTAGGCTTTATAAATCTAATTTATAATGAATTCGAAACTACTAACAAATATGGGCTTATAATGAGTTCGATTATTCATTATGATTCAAGCACTAGATGAATACTAATACTTATCTCACATTCAAAAGGCTTTTATACAAAAGGAAATCATGTCATTAGAACACATTTTCAATTTCTCTCCGTCCGTCCGTTAAGTAGCAAAATCAGAATATGTGCTCAAGTAAGTATGCAAATGAGGTTTGTGGTATATTAAATGAGGTTTAGGATATAATTTTTAGAGCCTCTTAAGCTCAAATGTTCTGATCCCAAGTTCAATAAGACCAAAGGGATTGAATTATCTAAGCTTGATTTTTAATAATTCATTAATCTTGATAAACTTTAATATTGCGATATTACTTTCAAATATCAATCCTAGTCTAAACGCACCTTGTATTAGTAGTGTTCAAAAGAAGGAACTTAGGAATATTCTACCTATAATCCAAAGTATAGGTAGAGTATAAGGTACTGAATATTCCATAGTATTTATTTTTAGTTCTTTTAACTCTCTTTTTAATGTTTTTGGAGAATGGGAGTTTAGTCGTCATAGCAGGGTAAGAAAAAGGTTGAATGGTCTGCTTGCTTAAGAAGTTATCCTGTTCGGTCCCTACCTCATCAAGTCGCTTCGCTTGAAGCAGGGCCGGGGACAACCCATCCGCGATGATGGCCCGATGAGCCATATTGTGGGCAAACAGGGCACGCCAACCATGGGCGGCCTGATGATCCTTATGGGCGTTACAGTGGCAACGCTGCTGTGGGGCAACCTGTCCAATGTCTATGTTTGGGTCGTCCTGATGCTGACGCTGTCCTATGGCGCCATCGGCTTTTATGACGACTATCTCAAGGTCACGACACGCTCGACAGCAGGATTTCCAGGCCGGGTGCGCTTCATGCTGGAAGCCATATCCATTTTCCGGGTCAGGCGTCGAGTTGCTTAGCCATTTATTTTAAAGAATAAATATCAGCATATGTATTTTAAAATGACAATGCATGTTCATCTCCAAATTTTGATTGGATGTCTTCAGGGGATTGATGAGCGTGGGAGAGGGGGGCTGATTGTTCTCAAATCACTTTTAACTCTTAAAAGGGTACTATAATTTTTAATCTCGAATAAAATGAGCGCCATCTGAATTTATACGACCACCAGTTCCATTAAAACCTTATATAACCCCAGGCCATGACTTACAACCCCATCCCCAGGGTACTGGGGGTTGTGTCAACACAGTCATTGTTTTAGTTCTTTGGACTATTTTGAGCAAAATTGCTTAGTGAAAAGGGGTATTCGGGAGGGATTTTATAGACTGTTTTTATGCATCTCAACCCAACACAGCTCACCCTTCAAACTGAAACAACATCTAACTCTAACCAATACAATTTAATTCCAACAAGATTCAGCCCTACATAAATAGCTGTCGTTTAGCTACCTTTCTGGTCCTTCAAACTATATTGAAAATAAGACATAACACCAAAATTTTAAAACAAAGTCTATACAAAAAAGAATAACGTAGAATATATCACCAGTCGGGTATCAAAAGAACGAATCTCTATAATTGTAAAGTTTCAGAAGCGTAGATTCGTAAACCGGACTGTTTTATTTACCCTCTGATAACCGCAAAACAAAAACGGATTGACATATATTCTCACTCGGACTATCTGTCTTTGCTTTTTCTACAATTAGCCATGGCTTGATATCACAACTACTTGATTTTGATTCAATGATTTTAAGGATTTTAATTGTACGAAGAAATCGCTTTGCTACTCTTTCAAAACTTTTTTTTTTGTAATTTGGAAGAGTTTCCGACTGTTTCCTGAAATACTTATTATTTTACTGCAAAATCTTTTCTAAATTGAGATCTTTTACCCATCGAAAAGGGTACTTTTGTGCATTCTCAAATTCTCACTGTGTTAAAAATCAACCTTTTTTTTTTTTTTTAATCTTTTCTTAACATTTTCTAGAGCCCAGCAGAAAGGATCCAATATTATTTAGCAGTAATTGAGAGTTTTTATTACCAAGGTACTCAAAATAGTGCTTGTGACAAGGCAACACCACAAGAGCTATGTCCTTTTGCAGAGCGCCTTCTAAATGATGTGAAAGAAGGTAGAGTTGCTGAAAAGCTAAAACCTATGGTGTTAAAGTACGTGGGGGCGCACATATGTGATTTAGCAAAGCGTCATATTCAACATCGCTCAGTTGAGTATGCGGCGCAATTACTTACGCACCCAGCTTCGCGTAAAAAGCCATTGCATTGGAGTTACTATAAGTTTGTAGCGTTGCCCATGGCGTACTTGAACAAGTTCAAAAATGCTTAATCTAGTACAGTGAGTATCAAGCTATTTTCTTCAGACATTCTGGAGAAATTGACAAATGCAGCTCAGCTATTAAGCGCGTAATTGCGGAAAAGGAAGAGGCGTACTTTCTCATTGACGAGACGCAGGCCAACGCAAATTCTCCTGTCTTCACTTATCTACTCAAGAATGAAGAAGGCCACAGAACCACGACAATTGGGGCGGGTGTGCCTTCATTTGAATCGCTCTCGGGGTCGTTTGGGAAAGTTTACAGAACGGATATTTTGTTCTTGAGCCAGCAAGACGTAGTCGATGAGGGAGTTGTTGACTATTTTGCTGGAGATAGCAACGCCACCGTTCGAAGTGAGATTGAGGGCCTGGTTAGCAGCGTGAGAGCGCCCTCAAGAAAGGAAACTTCCACTTCATGTATAGATGAGTGGGGGAATGGGCTATTAAAAAGGGTATCAAGGCGTGTTCCCTTTTCGACGAACATGGAAATTAAAAACAATCCCTAGACGAAATCCGCTCTCGATGGAAAAAATACTTTAAAAATAAAACGAATTCGCTCATCTACTCAGACCGAGCAGTTCTCAACAGCTTCCCTTTGATCTCTACAGACCTAAGTCCTACCCCTCTTCGCTCTGAAATAGAAGCAGTTATCAGAGACCTGAAAACAAACAAAGCTACGGCTCCAATTGAATCCAGCCTGAACTCCTGAAAACAAACCACGAACAAATGCTTGAGCTATTTACTAACTCTTTTTTGCAGCTCTTTGTTTTTAGTTGATTTTTTGCCAAAGAGAATACCAATATCTTGGGTTTCTGTAAATGTTTGATTAAAAATAGGGTGTAAGCAACTTACACAAGGCACCCATTCATTCGGCATGCTATAATCTCTGGTACCAACCAGTCCAAATTTGGACGTGTCAATGTTGTAAGTTCTATTTTTATTGAAATTTTCGTAGTCTATTGCATTATGTCCAGGACCCCAAATCACCGTTTTTTTTCCTTTGTCAGCAAGTGCTTCAAAAAGCTTCATTTGCATATCGAAATGTCTGAGATTTAATAACCCACCTCCACCGATGATTAAACTGCAAAAGTTATAAAACGATGTCAACAAGGGATAATAAGGCTATTAAGATGATTTTTGAAAGAATGCAAAAGGTGATTGGAAAGAGGTTGCGTTTAAAACCGCTTTTATTTATAGCCATGGGGTTTAAATGATGAGAACTATGATCAGCGTGTCTAAAATATACTCTTTCAGAACTTTCAAATTTTTACGTTTCTTATTGGTTTGGGTTCAATGGTATTTACAAGACGCAGGGGTTCAAAAAAAGCCTGTAAATTCCAGGCTTTTAACAAAAGTCAAACAATGTACTTTCACATCAGCTCAAACTCACAATTTACGCACACATCAGCCCAAGCTTATATGTTGTAGGTTTGATCGCTCGCACCGGCTTCGCTCCGAGCAAACCAAGTGATGCCGGCAACATAAATACCAAGCCCGCCAGCGATGCAGAGGTGCGTCGGCGTCCACAACGGCGCGGCGAGGCTCATCCCCAGCAACACATTAAAGAAGCGGCAACTCCCCATCACCACGGGTGCCAGCGGCGTGGGCTTGGCCACGCCATCGTAAACGTACACGGCGATCGCTAGGCAGCCGGCAATCCCCGCCGCCTGCGGTCCCACACACAGCGCCGCCAGTACGCCGAGTCCGAGCATCGCCATGCCCAACTTCTTAGCCAGGGCCACATCGATGCGTCCTGAGGGCAACGGACGGTGGGGGCGCTCAAGGTTGCTAACGTTTTGAGAAAAGCTGTACGAGCATTCGACTAAAGTGTAATGCAAAGGATAATTTGTACCCTTTGAACAGCAGGTTAAAAAGTTGCAGTAGCATCTGAGTCAAAAAGGGGCAACTAAAATCAAAATATTCCGGGAAATCTGATTGCGATTTCATTGACTCTTTGATTTTTTGCCATTTTATTGACTCTTAAATCTCTTGATAAATTTGACCAGTTTTATTGGTTTTTATTATTTTTGAGACCTTATTTTTTCTCTTTCCTAATTCTTTTTTGTTTGCACCAATTTTATTACATGACGCCTTCACATAATATCCAACGAATGATTATTCATTCAATTGACACTTGGTCGGACAAGCCAACGGCAACCGAAACTTCAGTCGCATCCTAATTTGGCAACTCATTGCCCGCTGTTGCCCAATGGCGATTGATTCCGGGAATCACGGTCGCGATTTCGGGTTGTGCGGACTGTGTGTCCTGTGCCGTTGGCAAGCTTTGAAAGTGTTGAAATGCTGGAATTGACGCGGCCTCAGGCCAAACACGCCGCGCTGCTCCAAGGTGGAAAAACCGACCAGTGTTCGACGCAGGCCAAAACCATCATGTCGCCTCTTTCGGGTGGGGGCCTGGATCTACGACGCATTATTGATGCCGGGGTGTCCGAGTTCAAGGAGCTCGGTTGACCTCAGAGAGGTTGGATTGAATTTGGACTGAGCCATTTTTGGCCCGGAAATGCGTTGCGGGTGCGATCGCGGGAGCAGGTGCCGATGGCGCAGTGGACTCATGTGGCGGTGACCTATGACGGTTCTAGTCAGGCCGCCGGACTTGTCCTCTACCTGGATGGTGAGCAGGTTCCAGTGGAGGTCATCCGAGATGGGCTGAGTCGGTCGATTGCCTTCGAAGGAAACGTGCCGCCGTTGCTAATTGGGGCTCACCCGAGTGAGCCGGGTTTTCGCAACGGGCAGATGGATGAGTTTCGAGTGGATGCCGTGTGCCTTTCTCCGCTCGAAGTTCAGCGACTCGTGGGGAACTCGGATGGGGTAGATAATAAATAGTCGGGTAGATAACAAGACAATAAGTCTCAGACGGGTAGACACGATCTACTAACATAAAGTATGGGTTTATCTGGCACTGAAGGTTGGCAGGCAACCTAAAAGTCTCTCTGATTCTGGATGGAACCAAATTAACATTCCAGCAAAACCGCCTCATGAAAAAATTCACAATTAACACTAGGTTGTAAAGAGTAACTTTTATTTTCAGTCAAAGTAACTTAATTTAATATTGCTAAAAACCTTTTACTAGAGGTGTCCCACCTCGAATGATCACATTTTTGCAAAATCACATAATAGCAAAACCCTATTACGAATCTTCATTTTCAATGTTGCGATATGATAAACCTCAACCATCCCCTGAAAGTGTCCATATACTACCTCACAATCTAACTTCTTTTTCCAATCGTTTGCCAAATAAAATGGGTGTTTCTGGTACTCATAATAGTAAGCATAAGAATAATAAATGACGTTACCATTTCCCTAGGTTGTTATTAATTAATGCAGAAAGCCTTAATTTTGAAGTACTTAATGAGCTTAAAATTACGGCAAATAGGTTAGCATCAGATTTAATTTGTATAACCGAGATTCAGTCCCAAAACCTAGATACTCTGAAGACAGCTCATTTCAATGAGTTTATTAAACTCCGCCACATGATCACTACCTTGGTAAAAAGGGTGGGGGGTGAAGGTGACTTCGCACGATGTGGACAGACATCAGGGAGCGATTGGCATCCGGAATCCTCAGAACCGGATTTGATCACTGGTCTTCTTTGACGGCGGACGAGGCGGTGCCCAAACGGTGCGCGTTCGATCCGTCGGAATTGCCTCCGGATCTTCTTCCCCATACCGTCATGTTGGAAGTTGGCGCCGAGCCACTCAATTTTCGCTATCGCGTCATCGGTGACGAGGTTCTGCGTTTCATGGGCCAAAACTATACCGGGCAATGGCTTTCCGACATCACTCACCAGGCGCCGCCAAGCACGCTGTTCGAAACACTGTCGAAAGCCGTAGAAGGCCCTGAACCGATCGTCTTGCCATACATACGCACAAATCTTTAATAATAACTAAAGTGTAGTTATAAATTTCTGATGTAAAATCAATGGTCATATCTGACGTCTTTAACCGTTTTCGATGGAGTTTATCCTCGGCCATTTTCGATTTATATTTCTCCCATAACTCTGTAGGAGCTGAAGGAGAGCACAATGTTAGTATGATTCCAAACAATGCACGAATTTGACTTGGAGTTGACTTTTCGCACGCGTCATTGATGCAGTTATCCCAGTATTGGTCATTCTCCAAAAATGTCAGAGCTTGGCATGCACTACGGTTAGTGTCATGTATAGTACCGTTTACAGTTCTCAGATACTCAAAGGACGTCGTTTTAAAAAGCATCCATCACTCAGGTTAGGTCCCCTCCTCTGTGCAAGTAAAAATATCAATGCAATCTTCCTACGCAAAGTCTTTTCATAGTTAAAGAGAACCAGAAACGTTATTGATGAATCAGCCGAGATGAGCTGTATGGGTTAATTAGGCAGTCCAGGAGGTTTTGGGGGTAAGTTGCTCCGGTCCACATGCATTTGAAGGACTTGCGTGCATGTACGTTGCTGTTTCTAAAAATGTCTTTTTTGATGCTGTAGACTTCCGATTCGCTTTCAATTGAGCCCCCTTTTTAATAATTCTTTTATAGGTGCATTCCAAAAATTTTATACTTATGGCTGAAATGCGCGTGCTTCTTCAAACTCGGATAGTAATGACTCTTTCAATAATTTTCACCCAACAGGTTTAGCCTGTGTTGTCAGACATCAGGTGGCTGTGTTTCTTCATAAGTCTAGCAACAGCTATAGTAGGATCTGCTTTGTGAAGAGTTTTGAATTGCGTGTCCAAGTTGGATATCTTAGTAGGTATTCTGCAAAGCAGAAAAAAGTGGAGCGGATTTTCAATTTATCAACATTTTAAAGAATCTTTCAGAAGGGTGCAATCTAGAGGATGTAGGGGAGAGCAACAGTGTTGTACAGAGTTGCAAGATAACAGCGATTGACAAGAAGCTTAGCAGAGACTATGGAAGAACAGGCAGCCTCTTTTGGAAGTTTCTAAGACAACAAAAGGAAATATACAAATTTCTATCAGATGCATTTCAGGAAAATATGGAGTGTGGGGAGGTATCCACCCTCCGTTCACTCTGAATCTTAAAATGGACACTAGAAATTTTTATTACCAATCTAATGATCCCCCCTCCGCAGTTTATACGATCACCCTTGCTAAATATACCTTATGTGCCCCCAGGCCAAAACTTACAACCCCTGCCCCGAGGAATGTAGGGGGGTTGTCAACCTCAAAGATATAATTTTCGGACCTTTAAACTACGTTGAACAAAATGGCTATCTCAAAGTTTTGATTGCATGTGTTTAAGGAAATTGTGGGCGATCACTTATATACCAACCATCTAAGAAAAGAAGCTTATACGGGTGCTGAAGGTACAAAAGAAGTTGTACATCAGCCTAATAGCAGTTTTACTTACAAGTATATGCCAGACATTTTCATTCGCTCCTTCGAAAGAGCAAAACCTGATACTAACTCCAAGAAGCCCTTGCCCACCCCAGGCGGTAGATGGCGTTATTTTCACTTCTCTCACACTCTGAGTTTTGCTGCTGTATATTACTAAATTCACTTCCTTCCCAATGTTTGATTTCAAAATATTCTTGAGATTTTCATTGTCCTGATCCTGAAAAAAAAAGGAATAAACTTTTGTTAATAACAATTCCCGTGCATGTTCTATGTCAATGTTTCTCGCCAAGTATTGTAAGTAAATATCACAATTTTATTTGGTGTTTGAACAACGAGTTGCTTATTAGTAGGCCTAAGGATTTATCAAGGACAGGGGCGTATTTGGGTATGAGGAAATTTATTAAAGCGGATAGAAACAGTGGCTAAATTTTATAAAAATCCTTTGGGGGTGGAGAATTGGAGTCAATTTTCCCAAATCAAGTCAAAATGACAGCAAAAACTGAAAAATGAGCGACACAGGCACCATAAGGACAAAGATATACTAAAGAAAACTGACCCGTTCCTGTAGATTCTTGAATTATACAGGCTTATCTTAGTGTTTGACAGTGTTTTTGGTTTTAAGTTTCAACTTCGCTCTTCGCGTTTATCAGAAAAACTAAAGTAGTTTTTGTTCGTTTTTAGGTTTAAAAACATGCACAATAAACCTTACAAAGAGGTCTTTGTATAGCTTAAATGAAGAAACCATAGAAGTCAACATCAGTTTTTTGTTACGACATTATACTATGGATTTAACTTTCTAATCTCTTAAGCTTTCCCTTCCCTTAAAAGATCTATAATTTTACAACACAAACAATCCAAGGGATATGTTATTATTGGCATCTTTAGCAGTTGGACTGATAAAAGCTTCAATTATTTAGGAAATATTTCAGTGATTTCAGTGATTTAAGTTCTATAAGGAGTTTTAGCCGCAACGGTGCTGCCTGGTGGGAGAACTGCTCATTCCACTTTGAAATTGCCTCTAAATATGCAATCTACAGAAAATCCCACGTGCAACATTTTCAAATCATCTGGGATGGGCAAAATATTGCAGCAATGCAAACTTATTGTTTGGGACGAGTGTACAATGCCGCACAAAAAATTGCTCGAGGCTCACGAGGCTTTACGAGGAAATTCCCAACCCTTTGGAAGCACATTAATATTGCTTGCGGGAAATTTCAGGCAAACAATACCGGTTATTCCTAGATCGATACAAGCTAACGAAACGAAGGCTTGTTTGAAAAATTCTAATTTATGGGCACACGTAAAGACATTTCCGCTTACAATCATGACCGGTACGGCTGAAATATGCAACAGAATTACTACGTATCAAAATTTACAAACTGAAGGCTTGTCACCTTTCGATGTATTACTGAATTACATGCATATGATTTCTCGCCTGGTCTCAGTTTCTTCCCTTTCGAGGAGGGTCTTCTAATCTTTCATCCCTCCTGCGTATTTGTGCTGAGTAAAATAATTCGTATGACGGAATCACAATACAGGCCTGATCTCTTGATATTGCGAATCAGTAGTAGTCAGACGTTAGTGGTGGCGGAGAGAGATGCCGCTTCTTGCTGAGAGGATGCAGCGGCTGCTGCATCTCCACCACCAGCACCAGCTTGAATTCTTTTGGGTTTTGTCAACATAGTAATTGCAGCTGTCACTCGGTATTTGATAAACCCCTCTTTGGCGAATTACTGAGGGTCATATCTTTACCAAAGTTTGAGAAATTAGTGATCTTAAGATTATCAGTGGAAGCCACATAGAGATTTTTTGTTGTGCAAACACTTTTAATTTTGTTTTGATTTTTGGGATGGAAAATAGCTTAAATTTGAGGGCCTATCAGGAGCCTCACCTTGTGGAAGGTCTTTGATTTTACGGGAGTATCTTTTTGGTCTACGGCTAATTGTATTATTAACAAAAAGAATGGAGTATCTGATGCCAAAAAGAATATCTCTGATAAATTTGTTATGGCCTTGGAAAAAGCAATGGGTTTCACCAGTGCAAGTCAGGGACAAATAAATCCTCTCAAGTTTACAAAAAGCACTTAAGCCGGCTTAGAATCGTACAGCAGGAAGTCCAAGGAACTTGTAGCTGAACGACGACTTGGTTACTTGGGCCCAGACATAACTATGAGACAACTCGAATAAGGTTTCCTTTTCGGAAATAGGGATGGAGGAAGGAGGTTATGACAGAGTGAAGACCCTAGACCATCGTAGAGCACTGGAATTGCTCAAAATTTTTGTACTCAGTCTATCCTCATCAGGACATTCGTCATACACAAAAAACATTTCATCATATCTAAATTTATATTTTATCTCATTTTTAAAAAGAAACTGACTCATGATCGATAAAATGAATGTGTTTTAAGAGGAGGGGCAATTGAGTGACATCACATATCAAATCAATCAAACTTGTTTGCACAAGATTTTTCGACTTATTTCCTGTTGTCTTGCAAAAATGGCTGTCTTAAATGAATTTATATGTATTATTTAAAAGCAAATACGCAAAATAATTTTGTTTTGTCTCAATTAATATGTCAATAAATTGAGTAAATGCGGCTGAGCCATGACGAAAAAGTTTCATAGCATAATCCTACGATTGGGAATCATTTCTCATTATATCGTTAAGCATTCTCTGAGAAAATATTTTCCTTTGAAGACATGATACGTTCTGCGCGGCCTGCTTTCCATAATTCTCTGTTGTAGTTTCTATTGTTTCTAAAGTATTGTATTTTCATAAGATTTTGGTATAAATCTTTAGGATTAACCTAACTTCACTTTTTGGGCGGGGTAGGAATAATACGTAAGTAACCAACAGATAAGATTTCTACAAACCTCTCGGCCAGGCTTAAAACCGTAACATTTGGTTTATTCAATACTAATCGGACTAAGCTGCAAGTAGAATGTTACGCCCCTCCCGACTGTAATGTGCAATTCACTAAATCTTTTCGTCTCACTAAAAACGGGGGCGAGAATCCTCTTACTGAACCCCAGACCGTAGCTTGTGCTTATTGAAAAACAAAAAGGGCTCATAGTAATGACAGTATGGTAAATACATTTTCGAAATATTGCGGTTACCTAAATAAAGATAGTTTCCTAAAAATTATGAGAATGATTTCTGATAAAAGGGAAGTACTAAAAATTTTGGGAAAATAGTTAGAGGTAGCTTTTTCTGGTTAAGGCGGGAAGTGAGGCTAGTAGATCGGTCAAGGTAGAATCAAGCGTTCAGCAGGGTTTTGTTAGGCTGATTTGACGGAGCTGGCGTACGTCCGCTAATGTATCGGGGGAATATTTATGTGAATGCTTGAAAGTAAAATGTGTATGTTCTACTGAGCATATTTTCTGAGAAATTTTGCTTTGGGGGTGCCGGATCCCGCGGCTGAGAAACTCGCTCGCTGTGAATCGCCGGCGCCGCTGCAGCCTGATGGCGCGGTCTGGTCGGGCTGGAGCCCGACGCTGGACAACTCGCGTCTGCAGCCGGCCGACGATGCGGGGCTGACGCCTGCCGATCTTGATCAGCTAACGCTGCGCTGGGCGTTCGCATTCCCGGGCGCAAGCACGGTTGGTATTCAGCCTGCAGCGTTGGGGGATCGGTTGTTTGTGGGCAGTCCGGCGGGCGGTGTTTATGCGCTGGACGCAACGAGTGGCTGTGCGATCTGGAAGTTTCCCACCGCGGGGCCGGTCCGCGCCACCCCGCTCATCGCTGCTCTGAAAATTTTGCCCGACTTGTACAAAATACCAGAAATGAATGTAAATAAATTTTTGATGCGTTTTATGAAGTTTTTTTGTAACCGCCCCCTGAAAATAATCCGGGATACGTTCTTCATATCAATGTGGTACGTAGGAGGCTGAAATTTTGGGAAAAGTCAGACAGAGCTCTTTAAAACAACTAAACGTCTGGAAATTAATGGACAAGAAAAGGATGGATATTTCAGTATACAAAATCTAGTATTTACCATTATATAGTCGAAAAATACTTTTTAACACTGTTTGTTTTATTTTAAGAGAAATCGAAAGCCTCCTGCACCAGGTAATTTCCTACCCTAATGGCAACATGTGAAACAGATGAGTTTTATATGTCTGTGCTTTTAAACCGTTCTACAGGTAGAAACATGATCATGTACTCTACAGAAGGAGGGATGGATATTGAAACTGTTGCTGAAGAAACTCCGCATTTAATATTTACTGAAGAAGTTGACCCTGCAACAGGATTATTACCATTTCAGGCAAGACGCGTTGCGTTTAATTTAGGTTTGTCAGGAACTGCATTTAAAGAAATGGTGAAGTTTGTAATGGCATTATATACTGCCTATGTTAAATCTGACTCTTCTTTATTTGAGATCAACCCAGTATTAAAAACCAGTGATAACAAGATCATGGCGGTTGATGCTAAGGTAACTATTGCGCTCCAGCGCCGCCGCCGCCCCCTGCCACACGCCAGAGATATTGGCCAGCCGCCGCATCGGTTCAAACGACAGGCCGATTGAGGTGAAAAAGCTCATGAACTGGCCGACGGTCTTTTCGCCCGCAATGATCTCGGAGCCGCCATAAAGCAGCACCGCCATAAAGCCGACACCGGCCATGATATCGGTCATCCCGGAAATCGAGGAGGTGCCAAAGGCCGCCTTCACTTCGGAGCGGACAAACTCATCCGTGCGCTCGGAGAAGCGGTTGACCTGATAATCCTCCAGCCGGTTCAGCTTGACCGGCACGATGCCGTGGAAAATCTCGTCCAGCCGGGTCGCCAGATCGCGTGCCCGGTACCAGTGCCCCATTGAGGAAGTTACAAACATCAAAAACAAGAAAAACAATAGGGAATTCTTTTCGTAAGACAGTGGAATTTTCTAATTTGAATGAATATTTCAGCCCTATGTCCAAGGATCGTCCTCAGCTAAAAATAAATATATAAAAGGCGAAATCATTTTAAGTCTTTCTTCTTTTATATATTTATGTTTCACTGGGGATAGCCCTTGGACATAGGGCCGAAATATTCATTCAAATTAGAAAATTCCATTGTCTTACGAAAAGAATTTCCCTTTTTTCTTTTGATGCTTGTGATTGAAAGGCAGTGTGGTGTTCGTCACTATTTTGAGGAAGTTTGTAACTACTCAAGAATCTGACAACCTTGGCCAAGAAGGCTTTGATACTGTTGAAGCTTCAGGTCAAGATATTAGCACCACTAGTTTCAACAAGAGACACTGCATATGGAAGGTGTGTGGTATAAACCTCAGAGGGGATGCATTCGATTTGAAAGCTCTAATGCCCTTTTTAGCAGTCAAAAGTTATTGGAAGGCAGGCAGCTCCCTCCAAAACTCTTTTTAACTGGCCTCCCCGAGAAATCTTAAAACAATTTTGAGATGGTCATTTCGCTTAAAATAGTCAAAAGGCCAAATAAATACACCACAAAACTTGACAAAGTCCTCCGCCAATCCTAGGGCAAGGGCTATATGATTTAGGATGACGTTATTCCAGTCTCCCTTACTGGAACTTTAGATGTATTTTATAATAGTAAAAAAGTTGAGTTCAGAGAAATAACGAATGATAAAATTTTTTTCTTCAAGTTTTATTTGACTAAACCTATTTTACTATCAAAAATAAGTGGTTTCTTTACATTTTCGGAAGTTGATAGTTGAATTGGCAGCAAAAACAGCAATGATACAAACATAAGAGTATACAACTTAACATTAGAAATTACGGGAAAGTGTCCGATAACCCTCGAATGGGATGAGATATGTTTAAAACACATTCTATAATTGAGAAAATTTAAGTTGGAGGAAATAGCTATGTTTCACAGTGCAAAACGAATGTGCGGGAAGAATTTAGCACTAATCGAACAGTTCGTGGTAACGAAGTGTAGTAAGGAGCGATCCGGCTCAATAGTAACCAAAACTCTAAAAAAGGGATTTTTATACCAATAGATACATCAAAAGAATTGAGTTTTTACGCTGATTTTAAACATATAAGTTTCATCAAGTTTATTCTTACCCCCAAAAAGTTACGAGCCTGAGAAAATTTACCTTATAGTCGAAAAAAGGGGAAAACACCCCCTAAAAAGCACATCCGATTCAGCTTATCAGAGAACCCTATAGCAGTGGTTTCAAGCTCCTTTTTTGCAAAAACGTCAAATTTTGTATTTTTTGCTAGATCTGAAATTCAAACGTTACTTTGGAATCCATTTAACTGTAATTTCCTCAGATTTACAATGTGTAATATACAGCCTCAAAAAATAATTACAAAAGTCCTTAATGAGCAATACATGCATATTTTTCTTCCAAGACACAGAGCCATATCTGTGGCTTGTCGCTATTGTTTGAGTTTGCACTGAAGTGGTTTAAAAAAGAAAAAAAATCATCCTGCATCATGAGACGGAGCTAATTTCGATCCAGAATCATTTATAACAGCATCAAGAAAACCAAAAGAGAAGGTAAAGCAACTGAAACGGCACCGACGTGACAGAATTGATCCCTAAAAGGGCTCATAGTAAATGGGTATTCAGCACCAGAAGCCGATCCTGATACTGGGCGTAGATCTCCCGCAGCTTGCCGCCGGCGAGATCTCCGGCATCGGATCGTGAGACCTTGTCCGGCGTCAGGCCGCGATCCTTCCAGCGCTGAATTACGCCCATCAGAACCCGAGCGGGCCACTTCTTGTCGTCGATTTCCTCGGCCTGAAGCAATTGCTTGAGCAGGCGAACCTGGTCATCGGCGTCGAGGATGGTGAAGTTCGATTGCAGGCCCACCAGTTCCGCGTGCCGCCGCAGCATACGGGCGCAAAGCGCGTGGAAGGTTCCGAGCCAGATCTGCTCGGCCATCGGCCCGATGATCGCCGCCACCCGCTCGCTGGCTTTTTAATTTCTAAAACAATTTTACATGTGTAATTTAATCATTTTCATATCTTCTTAAAAGGTTTTTACATTTGGCAACAATGACGAGGGAGCCTTAGGACGACTTACAGAAGAAGAAGAAGACCGATTTGAAGCCAGAAAAGTACCACTTCCTGGGAGAGTTTGTATGATCTCAGCGGGAGATGCTCATTCTGCTGCTTTGTTACAAGACGGACGGGTCTTTGCGTGGGGTATATTCAAATGTAAGTTTATTAAAGGGCACTACCCTCACACTGAAGAGTAGTTCCTCCTATAAATGTTGAATCTTTTTCTATCTCCTTTGCCCTTATTTCTCTGTCAGTTTATCAGGGCAATATCGCCTTTACAGGAAACGCCCTGGACCTGGCGATCAGCGGCGGCGGCTTCTTTTCCGTGAGAGATCCAAATGGCTCAACGGCTTATACCCGAGCCGGCACCTTTTCGGTGGATCGCGATGGTTTTGTCGTGAGCCCAGCCGGTGCCAGACTGCAGGTATTCTCGGTGATTGACCCAGCGGCCCCGACGTTTAACAGCGCTTCCACGGTGGACTTGCAGCTCACAAGCTCGGAAGGTCCACCCAGCGCGACAACAACCGCGAATGTGGCGCTCAACCTGTCAGCGCAGGACGAACCAATCCTGGGGCCTGGTGCCATCGACCCAACCGATACGAGCACTCTCGCGGACCGGTCAGGTGCTACTCCTGAGCGTTCCCGACCGCGATGTGTAGTTCCTTGAAAAATTCTTGTACGATGCTTGCGAGGGGAATCGAACCCCACAACCCGACTAGGGTTGCGACCACGCGCAAGCTCGCCCGGACTTGTTTTCCCCCCTCGCTCCTTGAACGCGAGAGAAGAAGGGCTCATTCTCAGGCTGGAATCGTCGGAGTCCAGTGGTTTCTTTGCAGCGACACGCGCAGGCTATCGATTGATCGCCTGGTGTGCGCCGACGTTCTTCGCTACCATGACGAAATCGGACTGGCGGCCTCGAAAGGCCATCGCAGTCGTTCACACCATCTCGAATTCGGAAAACCACTCCGATTTAATCCTGACATCACCGAAAATTTTTTGAAATGGCTCATCTAACGCCTTCAAATCGAGAAGGGTTTCATTTACATCAAACACAATTGTTTTGGGCATAAATTACCTTTCGTTTGTAAAATATTCTCGATTCAAATATATTCTTTTGCAACGTTGTAAACAACTGTTAGACTTGCAACTTTGAAAAGGAAATCGAATGCGAGCGCTGCTTTACCTGGTTTTAATATGTAGTTTTCTTCAAATCTATAACAGAAAAATTGTTGCTCAAGAATCTGACTATCGCGATCAATTTAACCAGCTTCGGATTTACCAAATAATGGTAGAAGCGTTTATGTTTTTTACCTGAAAATAAGGAGCTACAAATGCAACTACTGGCAAAAATAACCGATCGACATAAGTACTGAATTTAAGCGGTTAGCCAAAGGAGAAAGCACACAGAACTCGATTCAGTAGGAACGGCGTAACAATGTCAAATAATTGACATTACTAATTTATTTAGCCACTGAATCGTTCTTCATAAGTTCTTCACAAGTTTGAGCCGTAATTGTCACAAAATTATTATAAATTTTGAGCCACAATAAAACCGCAACATGAAATTAAACAAACAATAACTTTTAAATTTGAATATTTATGTTACATGTAAACATCTACATTAAATATTCTTACTACATCATTCATTACGTGCCGAAGGCATCATCGGCGATTGTGCAATCGATCAGGCTGACGCCGCTGCACCAGACGGCACCGTCACTGCCAGGCCCGGCATTGATCGCCTCGCCCTCGATGCGCCCACCGATATAGCGGCTGAGTTTGACACCGCGAACCAGCCGCCAACGCGGTTCGGCATCGGCCGGGTTGAATGCGGCAGTGTCGCCATTGTGTTCCGGCCGAACGCTCGGCCGGGCCGAGAAGGTCAGCGTCCGGTCGCAGCGGCGGCCCTTCAGTCCGGCTTTGCTGAGGGCCTCAACCGTTGCCGCGCATTCCTCTCCTTCATGGCTGTGACGGAACATCTTCTGCATGTGGCCGGCCCTTGGAAAAACTTGCACTTTTTTCGGATTAGTTTCTTGCTTTGGGGCAGAATTTTTATTCCTAATTGAGCATTTTATCCTTTTCCATTTCATTTATCCGTATCCGTATCCTTTTCCATATCCTTGATCCATTTCTTTTTAAAAGAGGAACAAACCGATAGAGTATTTATTAGACATAGGATTAATGGTCTTTGCAAGTGAATTTTGACTTATTGTCTTAGCTGACAAAGAAAGTGTATTGACTCAATTTTATAGCTCACCTGGTGATAGGTAAGTTCCTTATCTATCTATTTCTCTTTGTTTTTGTCTGTTTCCTTCTCTTTTTTTCCACTTGATCAATTCGCTTTTTCAACGGCACCGGCAAAAAATTAGACACACACACACACACACACACCATCATTCAATAATATATTGCGCAATGACAGTCTATTTCTGCCGTTTCTTGCGAAAACACAGTAGCAGCATCCGTATAATGTCCTTTAAAATCTTCGGGCGTTTTTATAATACGATCACACTTATAAATATTTCAGGAAAAAGGCACGCAACAAACCACCAAGACGACCACGACCAACAACAACAACAACAACAACATTACACCCCCTTTTGATGTTGCTGTTGTTATTTAGCTGCTACTGTCGACAAACGACGACGACCACCACCACCACCAACACCACCAACAACAACAACAACATTTTATATTTTTCGGTGTCGCTTTCGGGGGAGTTTTAGGATTTATAAAACATTATCATCCAGCAACGGATCACATTAGCATAATTCAGTTCATATCTTTCTGACTGAAGATTGAAGGAAATTGTTATTATACTGCCGGCTTAACCATATTCAATTCTTCCATCGTTCTTTTTAATGGGTTTAATATCGTAAAACCGACAATCTCCTTTGTGTCGGTAGCTATTCTTGCAATGATGCCTTCACCAATATCAATTCCTTCTGCCTTTTGAGGATTACCGATAGATATATATAGCACACTGCTTCGGCATCATAATCCCATTGCAGATTTGTTTGCTTTTCGATCATTTTTAAGGCTTACGTTGGCTCGCTATGCTGCTTCTCGGGACTATGTTCATGTACTGGGTCAGCAGTCAAGGGTACGGTGCAATTGGGGTGGCTTTAGTTTGGTCAACGCCACACTGCAGATGCTCCGATATGCATTTGCAGTGGACGATCCAAGCAGGACACCACTTGATTTTCACAAATTCATTCATTTGGCTTCCACGAGTTATCCCCTAGCCTCCAACGCCGAAATTCGACACGAACTAGCCTCTTATCCACTTGATGCTAACTTTTTCCATGTCATTATGGCCCCCGCCCGTCCAGCCCCGCATGGTTGGTTCTACTTTGTCGAATGCGATGACCGTCTCCATCGCATCCACCGTAAAAAATTATGCTACGGGCTGCATATGTCTCCCTGGATTCAAAAGTTTCGTATCTGAGTAGAGTTCACCGGTCTCAGTTATATAACAGCCCAAGCGTTCCTCACCTACTTGCCCCTGTTCATGTTTGGTCAGAGAAAACAAGTTCACCGCCTTTGTTTTAAATTAGCGATGTATTTGTTGGAATTACCAATATGGACAAGTAACTCTTTTCTGAAGAGGTGTCGATTGGTAAACCCAGCTGGGGTTATTGAGAAGTGTATTTGTGATTTTTCTACTAAATACCAGAAGTCTTCTCATCTTTGGTCATTTCTGTTTGCCCCTTGTTTGTAGTTGTCAAAGTGTGCTTTTAGCAATTTTGGTAAAAAGTCCTTGTTAATATTACTACTGAAAAATTTGCTTGGGATGAAAAGGAGTATTATTGTTTGTACGGATGGAAATTCTGTGAGACTTTTGATCTGCTATGTAACTGAAGCCATCACAACCTCTACAATAATATCGTCTTACCGATAAATGCATTGCATACATTTGTTTTAATGTTACCCAAAAGTAAAACAAATTTCCAATGAAGGTAGCGAAGCCCTCTATGTGTTGCACTTCGTTTTCAATTAGAAGACACGGAAGGCTTTGCCACCTTCATTGGAAATTTGTTTTACTTTTGGGCAAGATTAAAGAAGGAAATTTACATCAAGACTTTGGTTTGATGTACTAATCGCAACATAAGTAAGTTATAAGTAGAACAAAATATAAACATGTGTATGTAGGCTAATCTGATCTTACTGTAACTTTGTTTAGAACAATGTCTTGGAATAGGATTATACGTCAATAGTTACAAACACCCCACAGCCTCTTCATCCTACAAAATATAAGAAGAGGACGAGGAATTTTTTGAAAACAGTGAATAAATATGATGTACGACCAAAGCAAATATTTGGGCTGTGTAACTAACAGCCATCTTCAGGAAAATACAATGTAAAACACAGTATAAATATTATACAGTATGGAAAACTTGGTTCAGAAAGGGGATACATCACAGCACGCGCAAAATCTGGGAATTTTTGGCAACTATAAAGAGAAGTGTTACTAAAATAGTAATGTTTACTTTTCTTCATTAATGAGTATTAAATCATCTGTATATTACAATTCTAGTGATGGACTAACACAGGATATTTGAGGATTACAGTATTTCCTCTAATTACAGACCCGTCTATAATTAATTGAGGGCACCAAAAGGGGGCTTTATAATTAGAGGGGTCTATAATTAGAGGGGGTCTTTCATTTCCAAAGTTTTTTAAAAAAGAGCATATAGAGTTTCAAGAAAAACTACAAAAGTACGTGTATACTTACCATTATTACATTTATAGTTTACACCAATACTTTTTCATCACTGAATTGGTCTGATTCTAGATGGAGCAAATTTTAGTAGAGCCAACCTCAATTCTGCTAAATTAAGACGGGCATCTTTATATGGAGCCCTATTTTTAGAATCTGAATTAACAGGTACTAATTTTGCTTTTTCAAGTTTAGGTAAGACCATTTTCAGTCACACTTGTTTACAAAATTGTCGTGGTTTGGAAAATGTTTATGTCCATGACAGTTGTTCTATCGATTTCCAAACACTTCAACAATCTAAAAACTTACCCAAGTCTTTTCTTCTAAAAATTGGACTGCCAGAAATCTATATTGATTATTTATCAGGTTTCTTTGAAAAGGCAATTAATCTCTTCCCTGTTTTTCTTTCTTGTCGAGAAACCACCGCGGTTTGTCCTTCAGGCTGATGAACGCGATCTCATAGGGGATCTGCTTGGCCTCCAACAGGGCCGTCACCCGCTGAACGAAGGGACAGATTTTGAAACTGATCACGTGCATGGTTTTGCTCTCCGTGGTCGGTGTCCGAGGGCCCGAGGGTTTGATCCGGCGCGGCGATGCGGCATATACTGCCAATAATTCAACATTTCAAGAGATATTGAAATATGAAAGAGAATCTGGCCCTGGTGATGCTCGGCGCACTCGCCCAGGAAACCCGCCTGCGGATCGTCCGCTATCTGGTCGACCGCGGACCGGACGGGGCGGCGGCGGGCGAGATCGCGTGATAGGTGAGCGCCACCCAGATGTGCAGCGCGACCAGCGGAATCAGCGCCGAGGACAGGGCGATGTGCAGCCAGAGCCAGGCCCGGTAGAGCCAGCGGCTGCGATAGGGAATGACCTCGCGGTTCAGCAGGCCGGTGGCGGCGATGGCGACAAAGCACAGCGCCAGCGCCGAAGTCCAGGCATGGCCGAAGCGCACCGCATGCAACGCAAAGACAAGCACCAGCCCGACCCCGACCCAGCGATGCGCGGCATAATGGCGCCGGACATCGGCCGCGGTGCCGCCGGTGCGGGCGCGCAGCAGCATCCATTGATAGCCCATGCCGGTCAGCAGCAGCGTGCCGGTCACCCTGCAATTCATCAACGATGAACAATTGAATATTTTGAACATTTTTCCTCTGCTTCCAACGACGAGAGAGTATGTCCCAGTTCTCTGGATTAGATACTATTATATTTCCTCTTGCAAGTAGCTTCAGATCTGTTGCTGTTTCGCCAGTCAATAGAACAACCTATTCAAATAAAATTATTGTTCAATGTATTGTATCGGATTAACGATGCTTCTTGACTACTAAGATCCCTGCAAATACAGAGCATTTTGAATTTTATTACTTAAATTGAGTTACATTGCCTAGGTAGGACATGGCCTAAAATTGGTTCGGAACCACTGCTCTAAAGCCTCAAAAATATTAAAACCCTCTTTTTAAACAAGGTAAATGTTAAAGAAACTACTAAAGTTATTAGTTTATTTAGCCGACGAAATTTAATCTACATTTCGGGAGTTGCAGCTGCCGTCCTTATCTTTTTTAGTATATTTTTGAACTCAACAACTACAATTGATAATGTAGATCTGGAATTGGTAGAGAACTATATTATAGATGAAGATATTAACTCTTACGAAATTGCAGCCTTATTAACAGATGAAGACCTAACTAAAGCAAATTTTGAAGAAACCAGCGTATTAGACGAATCACTTGAAGACTATATTTTAGAAAATACATCTATTGAAGACCTAATAATAGAATAATATTTATGTTATGAAACGATTACTTGGGTGTTCACACCACCATCGGCATAAAAAACACAAGCCTGACCAGCGGAGACGCCATGTTCGCCCCCAAGCAAATCAACTTCCACAACCCCGTTTACAACGCTAAGTCGAGCAGGCTGCGGTGGGCGGGTCGAGCGCACTTTGGCTTCGATCTCGATGGGGCCATTTTGCTCGATTTCAGCAAGCGTTTGCTGGCCCAGCCAGTTCACTTCTTTCAAGCGTACCGCGCGTGTGGCCAAAGCTTCGTAAGGCCCCACAATCACTTGTCTTTTTTCAGGCACAAGCTTAACCACATAAAGTGGCTCGTTGGCCGAAACGCCCAAACCGCGGCGCTGACCGATCGTGTTGTTCACTACAATTATTTTGCTTAGTGAAGATATCTCATTGCTTTTTCTATTACTTGTGAAGTTTGTTTTTGTTGAATTACTAAGTCAATGAAATAGGAATTGGCTGAGAATAGCGTCCATTAAAACTAGGTGACAAGAAAAAAAGGTTTCAGTGAAAAGTCTTGACGTCTGAAATAATTATAAAGTTCAATATATTCAGCTGGTACCTTAAGATGATTTTTAGATTATAATCTTTCTTCAAAATAGGTTTCTAAGGAGATAAACATAAAGAAAGTATATTATTTAGTGACAAATTAAAAAAAAATTATCCCATATCAGGGTAGTAGGGCATGGAGAAGCGGCATTATCAAAGATCGTATAGCGAAAACTCTAGGGTCGACAAAAACCCCTAGGGTCCGGCGGAAGGCGTTTTAAGTTATGCCCTTGGGCAAGTGCAACTAGCTCCCCTTGGACTATTTTCTCCCAAATACATCTGACACAAGTTTTGAGACCTTATTTTTTTAAATAGCTCAAATATCAGATAACAAAAACTCTGGTCTCGATAAAACCCCCAGGGTCCGGATGACAGGCGCTGTAAGTTAAGTCCTGGGGCATATTTTACACCATAAAGGCCCCGTCCTGGCATGACAACCCCGTCCTGGCAGCATTATATAAGTTATGGGGCAAGTGTTTTAAATTATGCACCGAATGTGTATTGAATACCAGCGCCATTTGGCGAAACTGGGCAAGCCAGTCAGCCGCACTGACTGGGGCATGAGCCCGCAAACCGTGAATGCTTATTACAACTCACGCCAGAATGAAATTGTCTTCCCGGCCGCAATATTGCAGCCGCCTTTCTTTAATGCAGCAGCCGACGATGCCGTCAACTATGGTGGCATAGGGGCCGTCATAGGGCATGAGATCAGCCATGGCTTTGATGATTCTGGTAGCCAGTCAGATGGGGATGGTAATTTGCGTGACTGGTGGACCAAGGATGACAAGGCCAATTTCGGCAAACTGACGGCAGCCATGATAGCCCAGTACAGTGCCTATAGCCCGCTGCCGTAGCGTGTGAGCAGGCCCGGGATCCCCTCAAACGCCCAGTTGGTCGTCAAGGCAATCCGCAGCCAGCATTCGATGTCCTCGGATTGGCGGAAAGTCTCGTCGAAGTACCAGTCGCGCTCGGTTTCAGACCGGGGCCGGAAGGCAATTTCGTCAAACACTGCCCGCCGGATCACGGCCGCAGATCCGTTTCCGACCGGGTTGCGCTTAAAAATGTGTTTGGCATCGATGTTTTGCAGCCGCGGCCGCTGCGCCTGGCCCGTAAGGGCGCCATCTTCCGAGATAAAAGCAGATCCGGCATAGCTTACGCCTACATGGGGCTTGACCTCCAGATGGCTGATATGGCGGGCCAGCGCCCTGGAGCAAGACGACCGCTTCTCAACCCTGCTCGAAGGCGTCCTCACTTCTCCGGCTTTCCTCAAGACCAATCGTTCCCACCAGGCATCGAAAACCTCACTGGCTCACACCACCTCCAACTCGCCATGAACACAAGCTCGCACCGTGACTCCTCCGTCGCCGCACCGACAGCACTCCGTTGGAACCGACGCCGTTTCCTCCGCGGACTCGGCACAAGCATCGCCCTACCCGCATTTGCTTCGCTCAGATCCCAGTGGGTCCAGGCAGCGGAGGCTGCGCGTCCCATGGCCACCACACCGACGGGAGCGCCGCTTCGCATGGCGTTCGTGTACTTTCCCAACGGCAAACCGAGATGCGCCTGAACCCGGTCACGCGGGCGTATTTCGAACGACTTGCGACAATCTCGGAACCCGAGGATGCGTGGCGCTACCGCAACGTTGATAACCCGGAAGAGACTGAGGCCATTCAGCAGTACTTCCTCGAGAATTATCCGTACCACTACTCCGTATTGCGTACATCGGTGGTGCCGACCGTTATCGATGGCGGTTTTCGAAGAAACGTCATCCCATCGGAAGCGTCTGCGATTCTGGATATTCGAATGTTGCCGGATGAAGATGTCGATGCTTTCTATGACAAGCTCCGGGTCCTGATCGATGACCCGAATGTCGAAGTCATTCCCGAACCGATCTCGATGGCCTCGAAGGGTCGATCTAATTCGTGGCAGGGTTTCAGTTGTTTAGTTTTGAGCATAGTATTTCCCTTTTGTCTGGGACTCCCCGCATGCGTTGCTATTCTCGTTTGCATTCGAAAATATTGCGAAACATTATTGCAAATGAAAAACAAATGAAATTTGTCGTTACGCAACCGTTTACTGTCTAGTAGCCAAAGGATCGGTCAATAAATACTTTCATGTAGACTAGGAGGTACGAGGTAAGGAGGCACAAAGAAAATTGGTCGTCAATACTTGATATCATTTTTATATAAACTAAGATCAACGGACTCGGTCCGTTGATTCTGAATTAAAATCGAATAGTTGTCCTGCAGGATCAGCTGGGTGTTGCGGGCGATGCGGGCCGAGAAATCGGTCGGCAGCGCGATCGCCTCGTCGAGCGCGTTGGTGTGCAGCGACTGGGTGCCGCCGAGCACTGCCGACAGCGCCTCATAGGCGGTACGCACCACGTTGTTGTAGGGGTCCTGCGCCTGCAAGCTCACGCCCGAGGTCTGGCAATGGGTGCGCAGCATCAGTGACTTGGGGTCCTTCGGCGCGAACTCTTCCATGATCCGGTGCCACAGCAGCCTGGCGGCGCGCAGCTTCGCGGCCTCCATGAAGAAATTCATGCCGATGGCGAAGAAGAAGCTCAGCCGCCCGGCGAATCGGTCCACGTTATATATTTGACTCTACAACAAGGATCCCATTCACCTCTCTCCGGCTTAGGTAAAAACCAAATTCATCAAATTCAGACTCTAGTATACAATCAGTGAGTTGGTAGTAGTGTCTATGTCTGACTCCATCTTGATAAATTCCCACTTCATGCGTCTCAACTCTAAAAAGAATCTGATTTATTTCTCTCAAACTTAGGTAAAACCTAATTCATCCATTTCAGACTCCAGTATACCACTCGTGAGCTGGTAGGAGTGTTTGTGTTTCACTTAATCTTGACAAATTCCCACTTCACATGTCTCTAACTCTAAAAAGAGTCCATTGCACATTTCTTAGACTTTGGTGAAAACCTATGACGAATTAATTGTAATCAACAGTAATTTAACGATTGGTCCTTATTTAATTACAAATGTCAACTTCTTAAAAGTCGTGAATAGTAACATAACTATTGGAAATAGCTTCAATGATGGGTGTTATAACACACAAACAGAAATATTCAGTGTAACACTGAATATTGATCATTTTGAGATAGTAAATTCGACGTTAATCTACAACGGTGAGATTAAACTGCCTAATTTAGTGAATATTACAATTGTTAAATCATCAATCAGTGCCAATTTCCTTGACCTTACATGGACAATGCAGTCAAAAGACATTCGTAGCGTGATGCTTGTTGACTGCATTGTTGTAACAGAGCCTTATCGATGAAAAACAACAGAATAAACTAGATGACAAATACCGAGAAAAGACAACCAAATAACTCAAACTATGCAACAGAATACTTTTAGACTTCTTCGCCATCTACAGTGCTGTAAACTAATTATCATTCGAGCATATTCATTCCAAGTAAAAGAAAGCACGGCTAGCATTCATCTTGTCTATTTAATAGTGATGAGGGAATGAACACATTGAACCCAGAAAGGCAGAAGCCTAAAACTGGGGCTGTTCAGAAGGAAGCATGTTAAGACTTCTAGTTAGCACATTTTGACTTTGATTCCACTATACTTTACCCCCATGTCTTCCCCCCTTATGTGGAAATATATATCCTTTTATCATTTATACCATCATTAAATATTTTCATTAAATGTTCAGTTAAAAAGTTTAGAGCCCGAGAAGAGAAGCATTTTCCTTAGAGTCTAAAAGCGCTGCCACCTACGATTAACACAGATTTCCGTTTGTGATTGTTATTGACTTTCTCATTCAGATTTTGCGTTTTAAGTTGGTGAAAAAGAGTGGTACCCCAAACGAACAGAAATTCCAATAGATAGTCAAGTCAAACTCAGAACGAACGGAAACTAAGAGGAATAGGACAAACCGGAAGAGCGCCGTGAAGGGAAAGAGAGAAGATGCGCGCGGAAGCGGAAATATTAAATAATGCGAGCTATGTGGTTTTAATTTGTTCTTGTACATAGCACTAATCACCTTAGTGTGTGAATGGTATACCACACAAGGACAGGGCCTTCACCAGCTAAGTTTCTCCTACTTTAACTACTTTATTGCACCTACAGTGCAATAAATCTCCAAAATCGAAGCAATGAATAGAGAAAAAGAAGTTTTGCATTTTTTTAAAATAAGTGCAAACAGGTCTAATCTTAGGAGGAGGAGAAGGTGTATCACCCATATTTTCACTTTTAGATTAATAATTGAGAAGTATCAGAAGCATTAAACCCCTTTAGTCTTCATTTTATACATTATGAATATGCATTTGAATCAGTTGAAAGAAACTTAAGGATTAAAGAATATAGGTGAAATCAGGAGGGAGCAGTCGGCCAACCTGCTATCCTTCCCCCAATGACGTTGGCACCTGGACGAAGTCTTCGGAAAGATGAACGGTGAGATCCACTATCTCTGGCGGGCCGTGGCCGCGAGAGTGAGGTGCTCGAGGTCTTTGCCGGCAGACGCCGGGATCGCAAGGCTGCGATGAGTTTTCTGGAACGGATGATGAAGCGGCATGGACGGCCAAGGCCCAACGTGACGGACCGTCTTCGTTCCTGCGGCGTGGCGATGATTGCGATCGGCAGCGCTGCCACTCGGCAACTTGTTTCAGCAGCTGCTGAAGTACGAGAAAGGCGCGAGCCGAATCGGTGCCGAGTCGGAATTCGAGCCTCGATTGATGCTGCCCTTATCGCTCTCCTATGACCACCGGGTCATCGACGGTGCGGCGGCGGCGCGTTTTACGACCTATCTCGGCGGAGCGCTGTCCGATGTTGACTCACTGCTCAAGGCGATTCCGTAGTGGCTGACAAGCAAGAACTGCGCGTTCCTGATCTCGGTGAATTCGATGACGTAGAAGTCATCGAGGTACTTGCGGCCGTGGGCGACACGGTAGCCATTGAAGATCCATTGATTACGCTCGAGACCGATAAGGCCTCCATGGACGTCCCGGCTGAGCTGGCAGGGAAAATCCTCACGATTGAAGTTGCTGTCGGCGACAAGGTATGATGACCTCGATCATCCGCTGCACCACATTGTCGATCCAGCCGCCATAGTAGCCTGCAAGGCCGCCCAAGGTGATGCCGATGACGAAGCTGATGGCGATGCCGATCAGGCCGACGGAGAGCGAAATCCGGGCGCCGTAGATGATGCGGGAAAGCACGTCGCGGCCGAGCCGGTCCGTGCCGAAAAGGTACATGTTCGACCCCTCGGCCGGGCAGACCAGGTGGAAGCGGCCTTCGATCGCGCCCCAGAAATTATACGTGTCGCCAAGACAGAAGAACCTGAGCGGTTCCGGCTTCGCCGTGTTGGGCGTGTAGACCCGCTGCATGGTCTTGAGGTCGAGCTTCTGGTCGATGAAGATGTGACTATTAAGGTAAGTGGAATATTTTTAATCCCTTTATTCTTCTTCTTGCCTTTGCCTGATATAAAATAGTAAACAGTAAATTTCAGATAGATGTCTAATTTTGGGCGAAATTCATTATTGTTGTATCACCATACTATGTTCCCTGTGATGAGTCCTCGGCTCTAATTGAGATTTGTGGACCTGAAGAGTACTATCTAGCCTTGGTACCCCCCTCCACGAAAAAAAACTCAAAACATGTGTTAGATTAGTTGACAGGGAAATACAACATAATTGTCTTATTTATTAAATCGTGCTTATCTATTATTAAATCTTATTTGAAAAAATGGCTAAGATCTTAGAAATTAAGTTTCTAAGAAAATTTTTACGCTTTGCCTCCCCTCATATATTAAATGGGCCAGGGTGTAATTTGAAAAACATGAAAAATTAAAACCATAATTTTGAAATGAAAGTAAGGGGCGACATTAATACTTACATGAACAGGAATAATTCCATCTATGAGGGGACAGCCTCATGCTTTTTACATTGAAGTTTTATAGTACTTTAAAAATATATTCTAATCCAGTGGCCCTTGCGTCCAAACGGTCAGTCTCAAAGAATTTGGAAGAAAGTTGAATTTTCGTGTAAAGAACAGGGATTAAAGAAGGGTAACTTCGTTCATATACGAAATAATTTCGCTTTAGTTTTCATTAAGCCGAAGTCAAATGAGATACAAATAGTCATAAATTAAAATTAATCGCTTGAACATAAAACTCTGTAGCTACCTCTCCAGAAGTGGCCCATTTTCCAAATCATTGTACTCTGAAATTGCAAAAGCTGTCAAATCGGCAGCTTGTTGGTGAGCTGGTTTTTTTTTTGCGAAGTTGATGCTTACGGGAGTGGCTGTAAAAATTTCAACCATTTGTGTTACCGTAGCCTCCTGCGACAGACTCTGGTCAGGTTATGGACTAATACAGACCCGCCGTAGAAACCATATCAAGCATGAAACAGCGAACAAAATTTTAATGGTTCGTCAGTCATTCAATAGCAAACACACGTAATTCTTCTTGTCACACAATCCATCAAAAATCCAGAGTATCCAGTCGACACTCAACTTCTTTCTACGATTGTGCTTGGAAGTAGACTGAAGCGGATGATACTTGCAAACATCACTTGTTTGCCTCTACAGGTTTTTGTGTTTGGGTTTTTGTTGGTGGGAGTGTTTTTGCCTCTACATACTTCCCAGAACTTCCAAATTTTACGAAGATTTTCCAGTAGTAGACCAGGTCAAGATTTATTTCATTTTCTGCAGCCTTAAATAAGATAAGCATGGCCTTCTTTTTAGCAGTGCCCATGTCCTGAAAAGTTTGCCCATCCTGAAAGTTTTTTTTCTTTTTCGCGTGGGAAAAAAATAATTTTTAGGGAGTTAATTTTTAGGGTGTTTGTTATTACATTCTATTTTATAAATGAGCTACGAAATATTCATATTCCCATTCTGGGAAGTACTTCTTAAATGTTTTTTCCGCCACCTTTGATGTTTTTCTTGTGCAATTTGACATATTGAATTTATAGTATATACAAGCACATAAATGAGGGCTCCTCAAAACGTACAATATTTTATTGATATGGGTAGGCCAAGCAAAGGTTCAATGCTGTGTCAAAAAGTTCGTGTTAACAAACTGTAAGCACGGATGGACCGGACTCAATGTAACCGAAAATCTAAAAAATGGAATTTTGATATCAATAGATGCTGGGAGAATTTTTAGGGGTTTCGTTAGGCCCTGCTTCGGGTAGAAGAAACTTTTTTTTCTTTTTTTTCTTCTGCAATGGGGTCCTCTTAGCCCTAGACTTAAATATATAGTCCAAGTTTTAAGCCAAGAGAGAAAAAGTTCTAGGGCCCTTCTTCAGCTTCACTATCGAGGGGGGACTAGTATTTTGGCCTATTTCCAGGACCCCTACCATAATAAAACAGTTGATCTTTTAACCTGGAGATCGATCCATGAGAACTACCAGCCAATGACACATATCAAACAAGCCATCCTCCCCTTTTTTTCACCATAACACCAATGGGCAAACAATTAGCAATTTGCAACAAATACAATTGCAAATTTTACTGTTAAGCTTTTTGCGGATAATTCCAAATCATAGACAAATAGCAAATCCTTCAGATTGCGAACTTTTATAGCAGGAAGTCCATCGCATGTCTATTGTAGTACACTGCATTAATAATCGGTAAATCAATTCAACGTCCGTAAACAGTGAAAAAAACCTGTTTTGTCCAATTTTCGTCTGCACATCCAAAAACGTAGTTTCACAGCTTTAAAATACTGTATAAAGTATTAGGAAGCCTATTTTTGAGTATTACCCTAACCTAGCATGTAATATCCATTAAACCAGTTTGATAGGCAGCGAGGGTAATCCGTTCGTTGCTAGGCCTGTGACTGGTTAGTGCCAATGATAGTGATAATAAATTCTAATTGTTTTTATTGGTTAAGAGGAAAATTGAACAAACACATGCAGCTTAAATAATCCGAAAAAATTGGAGGGGGGGTCTATTTCTAATGAAAAAGACTTCTGCATACATTCTTAGAGTTTTCAGTGGTAGTAGGCACAAAATATAAAAAAAAAAATGAAAAGAAACGTTGCTGAAAAATCATTAACAATTAGCTAGAAATACATGGTACCGAACAACTTTAGAAGGCCTAGCTTTCGTTTGAAGAACGTTTTCATTTAGGATTCAACAAATTGTTTTGCTGAATTTTTACGGACGAGAAGTGTTAATAAGTAATCAAATTACAAGTCACATGGCGCAGAGAGGCTGGTCTCCAATTGCTGCAAAAAAAGACACAAGACAAATAATTAAAACATAATTTATAAGAGTCAATAGCAAAATATGGTACCAAAAATCATGAAAAATGAAAAAGGTGACGAGTTGGATGATAAATGTTGACAACAAGTTTTTGTATATTTGCCTCTGAAATAGGTTCTAATATTTCAAAATAGTTGGGCATGCAACAGCCTCACACTAATTAAAACTTTTTGGCAGATACTGCTATGCAGCCAGAACGAGATGGTGTCTGTACAAGAGCAGATCAGGTTCCACTGAAAGATTTGGAGTTGGCTGTCAAGTCACTTGCTGGGTCTAACTTGATCTCTTCACAAACTGCCAAAATTCACTTTGCTCTAAGCCAATCATCATCATTTGCAAACACTTTCTGATTGTAAACTTGACGCTAACAACTTCTGAAGTTTTCATCCCTATGAATCCAACCGATGTTAAAATATTTAATGCATATTTCCTTAACGCTTATATCGCTTTTAAGTTTAAGCAAAATTCTCGTTAGTACAACCGATCATATAACTGGTGCTGGGCTTATACTCTTTGAAAAATTCCCACAGAAAACTGTCCTCGGGAAATTCCCCGAGAAAACCGTCCCGAAAAATTTTCCAGCGGCCAATATCTTCTGAAAAAATCTCCACTAGCAAAAAATCCATCGGTGAATTCGGTAACTACATCTCTCAACGGAATCCGACTTACGACGACCACGGCGTGATCGAAGATAAGCTCTTCGTCAGCGCCAATCCCAAATACGGTTCCGAAAAGAAGGGCGCGCCTACCAACTACTACCTGGTGGTAGCCCCCAAACCGATCCGGGTGAACTGCGAGCTCAATCACGTGGACGTGGTACTCTGCTGCGATCCTAAGGCCTTCACCCACACCAATCCGCTCGAAGGAATCAACCCCGGTGGCAGCCTTGTGTGGGAATCCAAGGACAGCCCGGAAACGGCTTGGCAACGCATCCCGCAAAAGCACCGGCAGTTCATCCAAGAGAACAAAATTTACTAAAAATACTTTAGCGTAAAGAACGAGGTATTAGGAGGAGGTGAACCCTTCATATGTGTAATAATTTCTGTTCATTTCAAGTTTTAATGCTGTTCCTTACTTTCAGTTGAAAAAACTTTTCATATTTATTTTCTCTTTTTTTGAATAATACTAGACAATCCTGCACCCCCTTCATAGAAATTCTCTTCCCCCATGAAAAATTCCTCGATGGAAAGTTCCCCAAAAATATCCCCCTCTTGTCAACCCCTCACCCCAACCAAAAAATACCCCTGAAAACGTCTGTACATTTCCCAATAACCATTATTATATGTAAACAATGGTCAAAGTTTATAACTTGCAGCCCCTGGCACGGGGGTAGCTGTTTTTTGTTATTTTGACTCGGCGGTACGAAATAGGAAGCTAAATATTGTAAAAATCTTTTGCTAAGAACGTCTCTCGTTACAAAACACAAAATTGCAAAGAAAAGACAAACGAGGAAAATAAACAGCCAGTGGAAAAATTGAAAATTATGCAAATATTTCGGTCAAGATCTCCTCATAACCGCGCTCAGTGCAGAATAAACAGATAAAAAAAAAACAAACCTTAAAACAAAACACAAAACTAAAATATGATGATCCTCTTTAAGTGATGATGAAAGGGTAACTGAATAAAAATCACACTATCCTCGTTCTTCTTTTCTTTGCGTTTTTGTGATCCCGCGCCGGTCGCGGAAGAGGCGGCCCCCGCCGAGGCCGCGCCGGTGGAGGCGGAGCCGACGCCGGAAGGCTGATCCGCTCCCGCGAATCCAGAAACGACGAAGGCCGCTCCCGAAATCGGAGCGGCCTTCGTGTTTTCAGGACCCGCGCCGGGCGCCGCCGGTCAGGCCACGACCACCGGCACGCTGAATTCGACGCGAGTACCAACGCCGGCTTCGCTGCGCAGGATCTTCTCGCCCTCGAGCAGCACGAGCAGGTCGTGGACGAGCGTGAGGCCGAGGCCCGCGCCGCGATACTTCGCGCACGCCTGGTCGTCGACCTGGTAGAACTCTTCCCAGATGTGCTGTGTACAGACGTTGGGGGGGGGGATTTTTGTGGGGGTGGGGGGGTCAGGGAGTGGGTTGCGTGAGAGCATTTTTCTATGGAGGAATTTATCATGGAAGAAGAGAATTTCTATGAAGGGGACGCTGGATTTTCCAGTGTTATTTAAAAAACAACAACGAGAAATTAAATAAAAAAGTAAGTTTTTTAACTTAAAGTAAAGAGTAACATTAAAACTTAAACGAACGGAAATTATTACGTATATGAGGGGGTTTATCCCCTCCTCAATACCTCACTCTTTACGCAAAAGTATTTTTAGTAATTTCAAAAGAGCTATTTATTCTAATTAAACGGACTTTGTGATTCAGGGGTGGTTAGGGAAGCAGTATACTAACAAGATGGACAAAGGAGTTAGAAATTCATCTAGAGGATTATAAAGCTCCTTTTATGTGTATGTATTTAAATAAGAGTTTGTAAATACAACATTTGCCTCTATTTAAAGCAATTTATTTGTAGGCTTTCATCTATTGTTGGTTTAGTAGGCTACGTAAAGTCGAACCTCTATAGACTAAGGTTTTGTGTTTTTATTGTCTTAAGCCCCGGATTTAGATTTTATGTTCAACATTTGACGGAAAAAAAAGATTAATTTGTCAAACAATGGATATATGAATTTCTAGGATCAGGTCTGAAAGATAATACCTACTTGAAGTTTACCCTTTCGAACGCTTCAGTGACTTTCAGGAATAATAGTCCGCAGCAAGAGTTAAACAGCGAGAAGAGATCCTCGCTGTTCAGCGGTCTTTTCATGTTGCTTGCGGGCGGGATTTTTTTGGTGATGACCGCCGCTGGACTCGTCAATGGCGAGTTTCAATATCGAAGCGTCGGTACGGTGTCTCCTGAAAACAGCTCCTATCTGTATTGGGGCGTAATGACCCTCACTTTGATCGTCAGTCTTTTTCTATTCTGGCAAGGCATTTCGCAATTTCAAAAAGCCCGATCGATCAAAGAGGCGATTGCGATACTTGATGATCATGAAGCGAAGCAAAGAAAATCGGAGAATAAGCAAGGTGGCAAAAACGAACGACAGGCAGGGCTGTGCCTGCCTGTCGAAAGAGCGGGAATTCTAGAGAGTTAACCGGAGGGTGTCAAGGCGGTTTTGGGCCTGTCACCACGGCTTCAATCAAGTCTCAAAAATAGCCTAAGGCACGGATTGATTTTCGTCAATCCTCCCCTTGTAATCCGCGGCGTCGCATGCATCGCCACGGCCTTTTTGTTACGCCTAGGAAGTCTCCTCCGTGGCTTCCTCGGTGTCTTTGTTGACCCCGATGTCGCCGGTGATTTCCTCAAGCTCGGCACTGATGCCACGACGCTTGCGTCGGCGCTCGTCGTGATAGGCCAGGCCGGTTCCCGCAGGAAGTTTCTATTTGAGATTTTGTGAAAACAAGCTCAATATCATTTTAGAAATGTAAATACATGTATAGAAATATAAATACACGATTTATGACAATATTGATATTCTAGATAATACTAATTCTAGAGGAAGGCCTAGAGGAAAATGATGCCATTTGAATTTGTTTCGATTCTGCAATATCTAAAATAATTTCAATAGTAGGCCACAGCGTGTAAAACATTTTAACACCCTTTGAAAGCCTAAAATCTAATTAAACATATGTATCGGCATTAGCTTTCATGAAACTGGAAAATTAAGCTTTCTGAAATTCTGGTGCCACGTTGAGACATCAACAAAGGATTTACAATCTTCTGTAGCTAAATTTCTTATTAATTTTTCATTAAAGGGAAGGTTTTCTATATTAGATTCCTTACATTATTGTTTTATTTAGTCAAGTTGAGCTCCTATATCATTCTCAACGTACCATAATTCGCGATGGAGGAGGGGGGATGCTATAACAACCACAATTTAACTTTCAGTTACAAGGCTCTTGAGTGAAATGAAGAAATTGGCTTTATCACATGGGTCATTATAAAAGAAATTATAATGTCATACAGAAACGCTTAGGCAGCTTGTCTTATTGAAGTGGCTACAATCTATATCATAGAAAAAATAATAGCCTTGGAACTTTTTGGTATGGTGGCAATTTTGTAAGATTCAAAGATGCAAGCGAAGCATATGCGATTCGAATCTTTAATATTTCTTCCAATGGGCATACCAAGATAAATAAGGCTATCAAAAAGCGGAATAGACGTTTAAGAAAATTCAAGTCATATGTCAGAGCTATCCTGAAGATTGAAAGCGATTACTAAAGTGTTTTCGACATTAAAATTCAGATCGATTTGCTGATATTGATGCTAGAGTTTTGAAAAAGTTCTCCTACTTCCCAAAAAGATGCAACTTAAATTTAAAATATGATTACCATAGGTAAATAAAGAAACATCGATTCCACCATAAATACACGTGCACTCGACAGAGTATTGAGCAGCAGAAACTGAGCTGTTAAGAAGCTGCCACAAAGCTTAGGCTACTATAATTAATTTTGCTGCTACTAATACTGCAACTGTTATTAAAAGTAAGAATATTAAGGTAGAAAATGTGGGATACATGGAAAATGTATGGAACTAATTCGAAACACACTATGCCCACAGAGGTTGCAAAGCAGACGCATCAGAAATGTTTCAGGAACAGTTGATGGCATGTATTAAGTCCTGAAACTTTCAGCGTCTGTTGAAGGGGTTTTGAAAAAACCAAAGGTGCTATGCGCATACTGCTACTAATGCTGCTACAACTATTGCAACTACACAAGCTAAGAGCATTAAGGTGAAGCTTTTGAGGAATATTTAGGCGGATTTTGACTGCACTACGCCTCCAAAGGCCAACACAGCTGCGCGTGCTCCACCTCCATCCCAATCTATTCAAAGCTTTCCTTTTTTCACCCTCCCAGGAAGTTTCTATTCCCTCAAATCTTTTTTATGACATCCTGCCACCCGAACCGCGACTACCTGCTTTCTGTTTAGCCCTAGAAGATCGGCCAAAAATTACAATATTTGGCATATCTGTTGTCCTTCATCCGCAGAGCGGGCCCTAGCCATCTCAACCTTTCTCTCATTATAGCCATAGAAAGCGGAATTGAACCACGCTTCATACAGCCTATTATTTGAAATACGGCCATAGTATCCAAAACAATCCGAATGTAATTTCTCATCTCACCTATTTTGGATTGTGTGTTGCTACTTGCATTATCTTGCAAAAGAATACTTTGGTGGCTGGAGTCCTTGGAATTTGTGTCGCTGCTTATATTTCCGCTTCTGAATATATTATTAGCACGCATAGTGGTGGTGAACTTATTCCCCAATTTTAAGTAACTTTTTTTATGCAAGTGGCCAGGAAATTAGCGGTGTTTGGAACTTCTTGATGTTGAAGAGTCTTGAAAGTAGTGCTACTGCTTGTTGTTCTGCTCCTGAGTATTATTCCTTTTTAAATGATAGCCTTAGAGTTTTTAATTTAAACTTGAACATATAGATCTACTCCAGTGACAAAGTGATGCATCCAATTAAATATGTAACGGAGTATATAGTGTAATTCATTACTTAAAATACATAGTGTTCGAGCAAGAAATGAGATATAATTTACCCATGGCATATTACTAGTCTCCTCGGCCTATCGTAAAGTAAGTGTTCCTCTTCAAATGAGGCACTTTTAGTGGATCAAAGCCCACAGGTGAAATCGTTTTAACTTTCTCCCTCATTTTTCAAGAAGCGATAGATGTACCCTTTCGTTTTCGACAAGAGTAATATTATTCCAACAGTTTTACCTATCTTCCTTTTTGTTGGGTTAGAGTTTTTATTCATTGTTGGATAAATGCTTTTTCTCAGTCATGTATCCTTTAAGTTTAAAAATGTTACCACTAGTACTTGTTTCATAGTTCAAATATTTGTCTTTGTCAAAATTCAACACTACGATAATCTTAGGATGTTCACAAATTTTTTTGAAATGTTTCGTCTTCACTTTTTAAAGTCAGATGTGAGTGTTTATCCTTCCAAGGCATTATAAATATTGATCGAAAACATTCAGTAAACAAGCTATTGTCGATGAACAGCCGCAGAGTAACACGAGGTCAGTCGCATAAAAAAATTCTAGATTTGGTGGTTTCCCACTTTTATTCCGTGCTGGGTTTCCCACCTGACTAGCGTCTTGGAAATTGCTCTTGAGGTTTGCCGTAACTCTTAGTGCACATGCAAGATTTTAATTAAAAAACAAAAGTGAAATAATTTTTTTTTTAATTTGGAAAGCCTTATTTTTCGGGGTGAGGTCATTAGAAAGGGGGTATTTACCAGGGGTATTTTCCGTGGGGGTATTTTCTGCGCGAGAAATTCTCCAAACATTTTCCGAGACCACACTGGCTGAGCAATATAAAACATAAAAATGCTAAGAAAGGAAGAAAATGAGGACATTAAAACGCCAGTGAAAATTGTGCAGATATTTCGGCCAAAACCTACGCTTGACAGTCCTCAGTGCAGAATAAAACTGATAAAAATATAAAAAACCAAATCTTAAAACAAAACATACAACTAAAATAGGATGAGCCTTTTTTAAGGGCTTAAAACTTTGAGAGAGAGTGAGGTTGGAAGAGAGGGTCTAGGAAAAAAGTGAAAAAAGGGGTCAACCTCAAACAAATTGCTGTACAAATGATCCTTTCACTAAACGACCAAAACATATGTGCTTATTCCGAATCCGAAAAGTTTGCCGCTCTAGCTCTTCCACAAATTTGAGTTTTTTGAGGTTGAATTTGAGGCTGAGGCAAAAAGTATTGATTGAGTAAATACCAGTAAACGTGATTTGAAATTTCATTTCTACTCTCTTTTTTTGCTGATGAACATGAAAATAAATATTTAAAGTGAAAAGAATTTTTGGGGCTTAAAGCTTTGATAGAGAGTGAGGTTGGTACACATAGACCTTCAGATTCTCGGGCTGAATCATATTTTACCTGGCGTAGTCAGTTTGTGGAGGGTGGAAATGGTACCTCTTCCCTACTGGTCAAGTCGACGTTCCTCAGGGGTCCATATTTGGATCTCTACTCTTTCTTATTTATGTTAACGGCATCAACAGGGCACTGGAAGATTTCAGACTAAATATCCTATTCGCTGACGATATGGCCTGCTCAGTGTGCGGTGTTGATGAAATGTCGTTTAAGGAGAATATGTTGCCAGCTTTTGAGAGGAACTTGGTTTAGTGCAAACAAAATTATCTATTAATATGTCGAAAATCAAATATATGATTTTCTCTCGTACACCACAATTGTACGGCTTACCCTATCAATTCATAAAAACACATTTGTATTCATAAAAAATGTAAGCAATCAACATTTTCTAATTGAAGTTGATTTATTGCTGACCTAAACAATTGCGAAACATGTCTAGAACCACTAGCAGAGGTGGTTCTAGGGGGGTGGGGGAGGCAGGAGCGGATCCAGGATTTTTTTTTAGTGGGGGGTACAAAATATTTTACTCCGATAAACTTGTGAAAAGAGAAATACCAGCAACCTAAAGGGAACCTCAACGATTATCAGCTATTACCCTCGAAAACGAAAACTTTTGAAATAGGAAAAGAGCCTTTAATCACATTCTTTACCATTTGCAGTTTCTCTACAGCAATGGCTTAGGGACCATCTTAATTGATTGAGAAAAGCTAAACGGACTCTCGCGAATTCCGAATAGTTTTTTAAACATGCACATTTTCTTTTGCATAATTTTGTTATTGAAAATTTAGTTTTCAATTGTTATAGTTTTATTTAATGATAAATTAAAAAAAAATGATTTGGTTCTTATTTGTTATAACATCAATAACAACACAGCAAAGATGTCCTTTATCTTTATATATAACAACACATCATCAAAAATGATGTCCCAGGGCTAATCAACGTTTAGAAATATGGTGCTTTCTTTTGCTTTTCTTCGTTTTACAAATTTTAAATTATTTAATTTAAAATCTGAAGGATAGATCAGATGAAAATAAGAAGGATATAAAGAAAGTAGAGTAAGCATTAAAATACGAACTAAGGAGGTGTGGAGTGGCGGCCATGGATGAAAATGCCGAGGATCTGGAAGATGCAGCAAGACGACATAACAGTAAAATGATATGCTGGCATATTAATAAATTGAAAGGGAGTGGTCACTCTGGACTTGGCCCAGTTAAAGATAGGAAAGGGGCCAACGTTAATGAGAGAAAAAGAGTTACAGACAGGCAGGAATCTGAGGGATCTGAAGGATAGATCAGATGAAAATAAGAAGGATATAAAGAAAGTAGAGTAAGCATTAAAATACGAACTAAGGAGGTGATGGAAATCATGCAATGAAATTCAACATATAAGGAAACCCTAAAACCACTAATGATAATGTATAAAATTTCTTACTTTTCCAGAAAAGGATGGGCACGCACATGACCATGCATAATCCATAGTCCTAGATTATTGAAAGAGGGTTTATTCAGATGAGCATTTAAAATCTAGTCCTCTTTTTAAGCAAAAATGATATCATGCCAGAAGAAATTGGAACATTCCAGCACATTTGGCGTGTAAAACAGTAATTTTCGTCCAAACAGGAAAAACACAACTTTATAAATCTATCGAGCATAAATCTTATGAACTGATGAAACTTTTTTTTGTATATTTTTCGATATTCATCAATATTCACAACTGTGCAGTATCACTTCTATCTCTGGGCTTATCTACTACCTTATACATAACATCAGCTTTCTTACCTGAAATTAATAAACATATATCAAATAAAATTTTGACCAACAAAAATGCATGTTCGTTTACAAGATTATGAATGATATCCTAATCGGTGGTGAAAAATGACCATAACAGTAAAAACTATATCGTAGCATTAGTTATAATGACGTCAGTGTTTTGTCAAACAGTTCGTGATAACGAACTGTAGTAAGGAGCGACCCGGCTCAATAGTAACCAAAACTAAAAAAAGAAATTTTTATACTAATGGCTACATCGAAAGAATCGCATTTTAATGCTGCTGAAATCGGGGTGCTAGGAACAAAAAAAAAAAAAAAACACGACAAAACCAAAGTGTTGCTCTCGCAACACAATCATAAGAATTTATTTCTGATATTAAAAAGGATAAAAATACTCCAGAGCCAATCGAATTGACGTTTCGGCTGCTAAGTGTTTCTACAGGAGCAGGTAGCAAGCTTGTCGCCCAACTGTGGCGGGGATCGAACCCTGGGCCCCGTATTGCCGAGCTGAGTATCTCATCTGTGCTACAAGTGGTTCCTTTTGATGTGCTACTTCAAAATACTATTAATTTCAAATCTAAGTCAGAATTATCAAGTTGACTTGGTATAATTTTGGTAAAAATTACATCGTGCCTTCTTCTAAGCCAAAATTCAATGTCTTCTGCATCCCTGAAATATCGGAATTTCAACTTGATCCCCATAGCTGTTCCTGAGGTAGCGTAGATAGACCATTTTGATAGCATATGTACAAACGATTTCAATCGGTATATATCGCTACTTTACCGGGAATAAATTCTAGCTTATGTGGATATCATAGATAAACTATTTTGATAGCACAGGTAAAAATGACTTCAATCGGTATATATCGCTACTTTACCGGGAATAAATTCTAGCTTATGTGGATATCATAGCGCTAGAAACTTAAATGGGTTTAAACCCAATTCTTTTGACCTCACCCCTAAGACACAAATTTAGAAAAAATATTGTAAGTTACTACAAAGACCCTTCAATTATCGAAGAGACAGTGGAGACAATTTAGCCTTTATAAATTAGTCAATACAGTTAGAATTATAAAAATCGAATTGAGAGGAAAAGTAAAATTCAAAATCTTAAAAGTTTAATTGTTTGCAAATAAAAAATGACTAAAAAATGTAAAAAAGTGATTAATTTTGAGTGATTTTTTCTTCTTTTTTTTAGATTTACCTATCATAGGGTCTTATGAAAATGATGTCAGCAAACAAGGATGTGGAACACCTTGCGAGCCTGATTTGATAAGCATATGTCTAAAACAAGAAATGATTGTGGGTTGTCAGGAGAATGAGCTGGATGTGTCTTATTGGCAACCATACACACAGTGCTTTTTTATTTAATTTTAAGGCGTAGTGGGCCAATTGCATAATTTTTGGGGGGTGATGTACTTAATATCCCTAGAGACATAGCTGCTGAACTTTTCTACTATGCTGAACAAAATGGCTGTCTCAAAATTTTGATTGGATGTCTTTTGAAAATTAATGGGTTTGGGAGGAGGGCTGCTTCCCTTCCAATCTTTTTCTACTCTTTAAAATGGCACCAGAAATTTTAATTTTGAATCAAATTAGCTCCTTTAAGATTTTCAATGATAAATCTCTAAAAGGCTAACCTGAGTGTCCTTTGTCTATTTGGAAAGTAAAGATTTAGGGAACCCTACTTCAATTTTTCCATAGGGCTCTGGTGAAATTCGATGCTACTCCCCCAATGAAATTCGATTCTAGAGCCCCCTCAGTGGAATTGGATGCTAGGGGCCTGGTTTTTAGGTTTGGTTCCCCATTGCAATCGGTTGCTGGGGTCTCTGGTGGTTAGGTTAGGGGCTTAATGAAACTGAATGCTAGGACCCATTGGAATTGGATACTAGGTTTTAGTGGAATTGGACGCTAGGGTCCCTGTTGAAACTGAATGCTAGGGTTTACCATGGGTAGGTTAAGAGACACGGTGAAATTGGATACTAGGGGCCCTTGGTAGTTAGGTTAGGGTGCATGTTGGGATGGATAACTCCCAAGGCTCTCATTGGGTGATAGCACAGTGCCGGTTCTGGCTCAACGCATGGCCAGGATCGCCGTCCATTCTTTTTCGCCGACGGGCATAACCGAGAGCCGGCTGCCGCGCTGCACCAGGGCCAGTTCGGCCAGCAGCGGGTTGTTCTTCAGGTGCTGCAGTGGCAGCACCTCGGCGAAGGCTTCGACGAACGCCACATCCAGCGCGCTCCAGGGGTTCTTCTCCGGGCTGGCCTTGGGGTCGTGGTAGTGGCTCTGCGGGTCCAGCGCGGTCGGGTCCGGGTAGACCTCGCCGTCGATGCGGCCAATGCCGGCGATGCCCGGCTGCGGACAACTGGAAAAAAAAACTTTTAAAGAAAAAATCTTCAAAATGTCATTAGTTTTTTGTTAATTTTCTTACCTTTCGAATCTGTTTAGATTCATACTCATGCCATAGAACCATTCTGAAACAAAATAAAATGAACAAATCATTCTTATTACTTACATTGTAATTTTGATGCAATATCCGCTCTCTCCTTATCAAGTATCTAAGTTTGACTCGGTGACAGACTCATGAAACGAACTTTTTTAATAGCGCAGTCATGATGCAAGTGACCTACACGTGTGATTCGTTAAAATATTGGACATTTAGACTAAAGAAGATTTATACATTTGAACGGAATCTAAAATCAAAGCATTGAAGTGTATCAGAAATACTTTCCACAGAAGCAATAACTTGACTTAATTTGGCTTTAAGTGGAGATCAGAAAAAAAAAATGCTTCAATGAAGGAAAATTCCAGAAAATAAAAACAGGATTCCCAGAACCACCTTCAACAGAAGTAGCAACGTTGCTCAGTTTCATCTAGCTGTGGAGAGCGTTAATTAAAGACTGGAGAAAAACTTAAACCACTAAAAAAATATGGGAAAGTAAAGCAGAATCCCAAAAAGCAGCGTCCACTCAAGCAATAGTGCGACTCTGTTTCATTCAGTTTTAAAAGAGTATCTGAAAAAAAATTGCAGCAATACAGAAAAACATGGAAAAATAAAAAAGAATGATCGGGACATTCAATTAAAAGTCGTTGTTATAGTTTTGCGAAGTTTTATTATTTGTTTTTTGCCGAAATCTGGCTGTTTTGGAGGTTTGGATTTCTGAAAGTAGATGCCTCCTCGAGTAGGAGATAGAGGATGAGCCGCATTTTACCATTTTAACAGAATGTTTCTGATGCAGTTTTGTAAATTGAATTGATTAAAAAAAAAAAAAACAAAAAAAAACAATAGGTGCCGGAAGAACTATGACTAGATTTCGAACTTAGCATACGAGGATTTGTTTTAAAAGGTCTTCCTAAAAATTCTGTTTGTCTTAAATTTGGAAAATGAACAAAAAAATAAAATAGCGAAAAGTCATCCGCTTCATTTTTATTTATTTATTTTATTGTTTTTTTATTGACCCGTATAATAATTAAGTATTCCTTTTTATTATGATGTAAATTTCAGTTGTAACTGAAAACAAGTTAGCTACAATACACACTCTTTTTTTGCAAAATAAAACCTAAAATACGCCTAAATGTCATAAGACAGAGATGGAGGGGAGTAGAGAAAGATAGAGGGAGACAGAAATGTAGGGGGGATAAAAAAGAGAAAAATAATGAGATTAATTGTATCAGAACTTTTACAAATTGAATTAAAAAAAAAAGTTTTTTTAACTGAAAGTAAGGAGCGACATTAAAACATAAACGAACAAAATTATTCCGACATTGAGCCTTGGCTAGTAGACTCTACATTTCCCTCTCACGTAACAACCCTATTACGTAAAAACCCTATTGCGTAACAACTAAAAGTAAACAAGCCCTATTACATAACAGCTTTCCCTGGCGGTCTAACAATTTCTATTCCGTATAACCTAAAAGCAAGGACACCCTATTACGTAACAGATTTTTTGGCGCTCTAACGTGTCCTATTACGAAACATGCAAACCCTATTACGTAACACCTAATGTCCATTGGGAAGCAATCACGGTAATCCTGGATAGGGAAGCCCCTGAAGGTCGTTTAAAGAACTAAAGTAACTATTTTGTATCGACCAGAGATATCCTCATTTGGGGGGGGTGGGAGCCGGAAATCTTGGAAAACGCTTAGAGTGGAGAGATCAGGATGAAACTTGGTAGGAAGATTAAGCACAAGTCCAAGATACGTAACTGACATAACCGGGTGGGATCTGCTCTCTTTGGGGGAGTATTTCGGAAAAATTAGAACAATGAGGTATTTGTTACTTACGAAAGGGGTGGGGGATCATATCTTAATGAAATTTGATATTTAGAAGAATCTTGTGCTTCAGAGCTCTTATTTTAAATCCCGACCAGATCCGGTGACATTTGAGGGAGTTAATAGGGGGAAACCGGAAACGTTGGAAAACGTAAAAATTGAGGCATCTTTATCTTACGAATTGGTCAGATTAGGAATGTCCAATTTACGTCATCAATTCGATCAAAAATGAAATAGCGTTGTCGGGACTTGAAATGGCACGCGGCAGGCTTTTGTATATGGATTATCATTGTCCCATGTGTTCTAACCGCACACAGTGCTAGGTCCCGGAGGCTTCGCCGCCATGCCCATCATGATACGTGGCGGCTTTGCCACCAATTCCTGCGGGCCCCAGCATGGCACGCGGCAGGCTTCTATATATGGATTCTCATTTTCCCTTGTGTTCTGGGTCCCGGCAACGCTATGTCATTTTTTGATCGAATTGATTACGTAAATTGGTTTAGTTTTCTGTTTTAAGGTTTTCGAATTGCTTTATTATTATATTTTCAAGAGCTTAAAAAATGGCATCAAGTGGTATGTTCCCTTTTATTGGTAAGTAAATAATATGATGATAGAATATTTATCTCTCCTCTGATTTCTGACATTTCACTTCTTAGTCCTTGTATTTTTGCTTGAATATTAAATATTTGAACTCCAGAACCTCTCTTTGCTTTTTTAAGCACTTGCTTTGCTCTAGCGTTTAATTTATTTCCTTTTACAGTTACTGTAGGTTGACCGGCAACCTTAAAGCTAAATTCTGTAATGTTTAATGGTAACTCAAAATCGAAATCCTCTAATTTAGCACCAATAGTAGAAATCTCTAAACTATTACGTTGCATTTTTTTAATTCTTTTGATGTACCTATTATAATCGAAATTCCGATTTTTAGAGTGTCGGTTACTATTTGGTCAAGTTACTCCTTACTTACATTTCGTTTTGATACCACATAAGTATATTAAAGTGATTAGTGCTACGCATGAGAACAATATTGCTACGGTTAAGATTGGAAATGAGGTTCGTAGCTGGTTTTCTATTGAATCAGGAGTTAAGCAGAGTTGTGTTCCATTTTCATTTACATGGATCATTTTGATGTCTTAAGGAACACAGCAAAGACTCTGGGAGAGCAAGAAATCAAACGGAAAGGTAAAACTCTCCTAGACTTAGATTACACTGATGATTAAAAGTCCTAGTGATATATGTTTCATCAAATTTAGTCTTGCTTACCAAAAGTTACAAACCTGAGAAAATACCTTATTTTCGAAAATAGGGGAAAACATCCCTAAAAGTCATAGAATCTTTACTAAAATCATACCACCGCATTCAACGTATCAGAAAATTATATTGTAGAAGTTTCAAGCTCCTATCTACAAAAATATGGAACTTCGTATTTTTTGCCAGAAGACCGATCGCGGATGCGTGTTTATTTTTTTTCTGGGGCTGTTGTATCGACCCAGTGGTCTTAGAATGTCGTGAGAGGGATCATTCTAACGGAAATTAAAAGTTCTTGTGCCCTTTTTAAGTGACCAAAAAAAATTGGAGAGAATTTTCGAGTTCCAACCGAATGAGTTCCTTCCAAGTTTCTACGACAACTCCTTCCATAGAAAGTGCCTTGTTGAAAAAAATATATTGAGAATACATTCAGTTTTACTATTAATCACCTAAAAAATAGTAGTTTTAGTAGTAGTAGTGGTGGTGGTTGTGGTTGGAGCAGTAGTACTAACGTTCACTAATTGCCTTTTTTGGAAATTGGTCATCCCCCTCATCATTGCCTGAAACTTTTAACTTAACAAGTCATTCCTGAGATATATTCTTTTGTCAAACCACAAGCACATAGTGTGTTTTGATTTAGTTCAACACTCCCACAACACTCTCTAAAAGCTTCACTTGCGTGTCATGGGCGGCAAACTGGTCCGCGGCAGCGGCTTTGGCAAGCCCGGCCAAACCGGCGCGCTTCCGCTCATATGCCATCGTGCAGGATAGGCCGGCGCGCGCAATCGGAGTATCAGGGCGCATCTGAGGCTACGTGGAATTCGGAATGTCCCGAAAGACCGAAATGACCCGGCGCGCCTGGCTGTCGCTCGTGCTGCTGCCGCTGGTGGCACCGCTCTCTGCCTGCGCGGTGCAGCCGGAGGAGAAGATCGAGGTGACGCGCTTCGATCCGCCGCTCTACCCGAACGAGACGCCCGAGCTGCGCGCCTCGATCAACAGGTGGTCCGATCACTACGAGGTGCCCCGTCGGCAAACTAAAATGTACCTAATGAAAGTATAATTTTAGTTTACTATTCATTGAATAGCGTCATTTATATTGTCGCATACATAAACGTCTGTTGGGACATAAATCTTATCTAATCATGCACGCATTTACAGAAAACATGTCGCTCTTCAACGCTTCTGTCATGGAACTGACGGAAATTTAGCTAATTCATCAATGTTCTGATGAATACCTAGTCAAGTGCATGCATACGTATTTGGGTGGCAAAGGTTTGTGCGAAAGATCGATTCTTCTTCTATTTGTTTTCTGGTCCAAAGAATAATCTTATTAATGCACAACGTAACGTCAAACCATTGGCGTAGCTAGAGGAGATTTTATTGCGGGAACAAATATTCGGGAACTTATAAAAATAGCTTGAAATCCCTCAAAAATTGTGACGGATAGAAATGAAGAATGTACTATGGACTCGCCATAGTGGGCAACCCCTGACTGTAGGTTTTGTGCCCGTCACCTTCAAAAAACAAGGAAAACTGCTTTATCTTTGTAGTAGCAGTGATGCGTCTCCTTTTTTTCTATAACGGCAAAGCTAGCAGGCTACGACAAGATTGTTGCGAAATTTTACGAATTCTTTTCAATAGCGCAATCTGAAAGTGCCACATGGTCCAACACATCGCCCTTCTCGCTGATCTTTCTCAAGCCCGCCCACGGACCATAATTACCATTTTTTTTATTAGATTGACTAATGGATTAGCAATATATTAGTGTGTCTACTACTACAGCTACTACTACTGCTACTAAAGCCAAGGCTACTATTATTAATTGTACTGCTACCACTATTGCTACTGCTACTAAAGCTAAGAAGTTAAGTCTAATGAAATTAAATTAAGAACTTTGTTTAAATTAAGAATTGGAATAAGATTAATCAAATAGTTCGAGGTTACGAACTGTTAGTAAGAACCAATGCTGCCCAATAGTAACCGAAACTCTAAGAAAGAGAGTTGTGATAACAATAGATATATCAACAGAATCAAATTTTGATGCTTATTCAAAATATGAATAAGCATCCCTGCAATTGTCACTAGAAACGCCTTGTTAGGTTATTTTGAACACAGATTGACTATTATAGCTTTGCTCATATATGGTTGAAATATGCATTGCAGCCTGATTGATTTCACTCTTGGGTCTGCTTTTGTCTTGTTCTAATGAGTATTGGCTTTTTCAAAGAAGTAGCACTTCTTTACCGGAATGGGTGTCCCCGAATGATGAAACATCTGGTTATGTCGGTTCCTAATTTTGTTTTATTTTTATTATTAATATTATTCAAGTTCGTTTTTTCCGTCCGTGGAAGAAACTGAAGCTAAAGATGCTGCCATAGACCTAAAAACATCATCTGTTCACAAAAGTAGCCTTTATAGACTGTTTGGTCATTTAATATATAATATTATATATATATAATATTATATATATAATTATATATAATAATATTTAAAAAAGCCAAGCATCGTTACCTTTTCACAGTTATGAAGTTTATCTTGTTTATTGTGAACAGGAAGCAACTTAAAAGATCAAGTTTTGAATCACATGGCCTAGAGAGGCTGCTACTCCATTGCGTTGAGCTGGATTTGATGTTCACTGGTGGATGAGTGGGAGCTGATTTGGTGACGAAAAAAGTAGATTAAGTTTACATGGGAGGTCACCTGGCTTGGTTGGTAGAGCACACGCCGCAAGGGTCTGGGACACAGGGTCGAGCCCCGGTGAAGGTGAGCCCTGGGGTAAGCAGGTCTACTTCGGAACCGCGGGCGCGGCGGTACATATGGTCGACCCGGTGACTGGGAAGTATAGGGAATCGACCACCCAGGATCTCTACGACATTGCCCGCGTCGTCGACGTCATGGACAACATTCATTTCTTTCAGCGTTCGATCGTTTGCCGCGACCTGCCCGACCCCTGCGAAATGGACTTCAACACCTGTTACGCGGCCGTATCGGGGACGACCAAACATGTCGGCTCGAGCTGGGTTCTGCCTGAACATGTCGAGATGTCGCTCAAAATGCTGCATGAGATCGCCGGGGGTGAAGAGGCCTGGCGCAAAGATCTCAGGAACGGTCATGTAAGGAAAACGTGTTAAACTTCTTAAGAATATCACTGACGGATTAGCAAAGTAATTGTTTGTTCTGGTAATGAATCATTTTCCTTCTCAATAATAAACATATCTAGAAAAAAATATCAAAACAATAAGAAACTTGAATTTGAAAAATCTGACTTAGAGACATCATCGATACGCAAGCAAAATTTCACATTAAAAATTTGAAACTATCTCTAACAGTGAAACATAGAAAATAAATCTATACAAACTTGAAAAGATAAAACAACTACGTTTCTTCGAAAAATCAGGAGTAGCATTAACTAAGTAAAGAGTAACCCAATTTACAGCCACTTCCCATAGACATGATGAAAACAAAATTTTTATCCAGTGGCCTTAGGAAAAAATGAGCGTGGGAGGTGGCCTAGTTGCCCTCTTTTTTTTGTTTTGTTTTTGGTCACTTAAAAAGGGCACTAAAACTTTTAATTTCCGTTAGAATGAGCTCTCTTGCGACATTGTAGGACCACTGGGTAGGTACGATGACCCCTAAGAAAGAGAAGAAAAAACTACTAAACACGCATCCGTTATCTTTTTTTGGGCAAAAAGTACAAAATTCCACATTTTTGCAGATAGGAGCTTGAAACCTCTACAGTAGGGTTCTCGGGTACTCCAAATCTGATGGTGTGATTAAGATTATATCAATTTTAGGGGATGTTTTCTCCTCAGAAAAAAAAGATCATTCACGCTAAAGGATTTTGTTTAAATATTTCTTTGATAATTTAGTAATATCTGGGGTAAACCTTTTTATGGCACTTGGTATTAACCAAGCGCCATAAAATTGCCGGTTAACTTGCTATTAACCAAGTGCTGGTTAATTTGGAAAAATGAGGTATTTTTAACTTACCAATAGGTGATCGGATCTTAATGAAACTTGATATTTGGAAGGATATTGTGTCTCAGAGCTCTTATTCTAAATCCTCACCGGATCTGGAGACATTGGGGGGAGTTGGAGGGGGAAACCTAAAATCATGGAAAACGATTAGAGTTTAGGGGTCGGGATGAAACTTGGTGGGTATTATTTTTTTTTACCAGAAAATTAATGGCTTACCCATGGGCGCACCTCTCTCCAGGCTACTGGCGTATATTTATGTACAGCATATTGAAAATTGTTGGTTAAACTTGTATTTCTTGAAACATATCTTTTGGAAATGATACATGGATGACATAATTTCACTTTGGAATTATGGGGAAAATGAACTTAGGGTTTTTTTAGATCACCTTAATACACATGATCAGAATTTACAGTTTACCTTAGAAATTGCAAATAAAATCTCATTCCTAGATGTGCTAATTATTCATAGCTTAGATATACTCAATTTTACTATTTATAGAAAGCCAACACAAAACAATAGATAGTTACGTCAATGGCAGACGCAGCTCATCTAATGGGCGGTGACAAACCAGCTGATATTGTTGAGGAGTTTACATACCTTGGCTCTATTCTCTCAAATGACGGTTCAATCCTCAAAGATCTAATGCACCGAATTACCAAAGCCTCAGCAGTAGTGGGAAGACCAAGTGCCCTTTGGAGGAAACCTTCTATCAGCCGTAAGACCAAGATGCGCATATACTATGCTTCGGTGGGATCCGTGCTTCTTTACGGATCCGAAACCTGGCCAGCCACTCAGTCTGTGCTTAGCACCATTAATATAGCCCAAACGAAACATCTTCGCCGCATCGAAGGACTGCGCTGGCACGATTTTGTTAGCTAGAAGTTGAAATTGAAAATAAACTACCGTTTTTAGATGTGTTAATTATTAGTAATACTGACAAACGGGATTTTACTATCTATCGAAAGCCAACACAAAACAATAGATATCTTCATTTTAATCCAAATCACCCCCACAAGTCAGAGCCGTCCCGGCCGAGTGGTTTGTTGCGCTGGATTCAGGATCCTTTGTCTGAGAGGACGAGGGTCGATTTCAGACGCCATTTTCTGCAAATAAGAAGCGAGGTATTGATCCAGAGAAGCAATATTCAGAACTAGTCTAAATAATAGGAGATGAATGACTAATTGTTACCTAACCCCCTCCTATACATCTTTCTTTTTCCTCTACTGGAAATTGATAAGATCATGTGTTTTTAGTGAAATAGCAATCGACTTCCTTGGTTGCTCCCATTTAGGACAGCATTGCCTCGGAGAGGAATATGATGACTTTAAACCTAAACAGCGCTATGGACCAGCATTTTAGTACGAATATGATAGTAAGATTTGTGATTTAATTAGGGTGACAAACATCAAACTTTACCAAAAGCTTTTGACCTTTGATCCCTGTTTGGGGCATTTGCCCCTATATTTCAAAAATAGTTACTCTCCCATCAAAATAACATCGAAATTCGGGTTCTACACCCCTGAATTGGTATGGTAAGGTACTTTTAGTGAATTTTGAATAATCTTGCTTTGTCCGACGCGCTCGCCAAGATCGCCGCGAAGAATCATAAGAACGGCGTCTCAAATCCCTATGCGCAGATTCGCAAGGATTTGGGTTTTGACTTCTGCCGCGATGTCTCGGACAAGAACCCGTTGGTGGCCGGCCCGTTGCGGCGCACGGATTGCTCGTTGGTCTCCGATGGCGCGGCGGCCCTGGTGCTGACGGATGTCGAAACCGCGCTTAGCCGCCCCAAGGCGGTGGCGTTCCGTAGCCGCGCCCATGTCAATGACTTCCTGCCGATGTCGAAGCGCGACATTCTTCTGTTCGACGGCTGCGCCGAGGCGTGGTCGCGTGCGCTTGCAAACGCCCGTGTAAAGCTGTAGTTTTTCTCCTATTCTAGTTTTTACTTCTTCTTAGTACCCTTCTTCTCAGTATCTTTACTAATAATACTACCCAGTTAAACGAATTTATCTGCTTGAACAATCTTCGAGTTACTTGAAAAAATCTATTCGCCTTCATTTATTCCCAGTCCAAGTGACTTAGTCTCCATAACATTAATTTCCAAACCTATTCTTGTATCCTGGACTCTCAAAATCACACAAAATGAAATACTTTTGCTAAGAGTTTTATCAAGGACAGTCATATCATCTGCATAATCTATGCAGTAGTATTGTCCTTTTGGCTTAATCAAATGCCTGTTCATGATCTAAAAAAATTAAGACTTATGGAGCAGTGAAGACGTACAAAAGAGAAACTGTAAAGCAACGCTCTAGGATTTCTCCCAGTCGCGTTAGATGGCGATGAGTTTTTTTTTTATCTGACAACAGTTGAAAATGTTCTCTCTGAAACGAAAACACGGATGAGTTAGATCAAGACGCATTAACTCCTCAAGATCATAACCATGCAAGACACAAAAAATAAATAAGAAATGGATAAATGTGTTTTCGCTAAGTGTGGAGTATAGACATATGAAGAACATAGGGTTACCTGCAATTCCCTTGAACGTTTTGCATCAACTTGTTTTTCCCTAAGGCAGGCGTCTATGCACCAAGTAAACTTGTGACATGGATCAACCGGTGTTATTATCTTTGTTTTGTTTTTTTTGCGTTTTTCTTTGGCTAATTTCTTAAAAAATTATGTATATATTTCTTTATTGTTGATAAATGCTCCGGATGTAAAGCCGAAATATTCACTTTTTTAAAATATGCTTTTCATTGTCAATGTACTGTCTTAAGTAAAAACATTATAACTTTTTGTGTTTTCATTTGTTTTAACACATAACTAAATTTAACCACTTTCGGAAATTGTGCCACATTTTTTAATGTGGCACTCATTGACTGCGCCACAAGTTCTCTAGTCCCGTGTGAATCAACTGTCAAATTGTTGTTCAAAACGGCGAGAAAAAAGTACAATTTAAGAACTCAAAGGGGCTAAATGCCCTCCATCACTTTTGACTCTGAATAGAGAACTACAAATTTCAATTTTCCAATTAAAAGAGCCTCCTCTAAAGCTTATACAACCACCCTTTCATAAAAACATTGTATTGGCCCGGGGCTTAATATACAACCCTTTTCCCCTAGGTTCTGAGGGGATGTTTTAACCCCAAAGGCGTGGTTATATGATCTTGAGAGTATTTTGAATGAAATGGCTATCTCAAAGTTTTTTTCAGATGTATTTCGGGTAAAGAGGACAGAAGGGTGGGGGGACTAGTTGACCTCCGATTACTTTGACTCTTAAAAATGCTATTTAATCTTCCGATTTAGAATCCGAAGATTTACGATTTTCCTTAAGATCCTACGACCTTTGGGGTGTTCCATTAATTCTTTCCATATGACATTCTCCCACCCTAACCGTGGACGACTTGCTCTACGTTTGGCTTTTAATTGGCTGATTAATTACGTTTGGCTGAAAAGAATATCTTTGGCAATCTGTCACCTTATATTCGTAGAAAGTGCCCTAGCCAGTTCAACCTTGCACTCATTACAGCCCTAGAATGCGAAATTGAACCAAATTTTCGTACAGCCTACTATTTGAGATAAGGTTAGTCAGTCGGGTACCTAAAACAATCCGTAGACATTTTCTCTGGAAAACATTAAGCACACCATCAGTTTTTCGGAGAGGATAAAACATAAATATTTTTAATTTTGAGGAGGTTAAGGAGTGTGTGTAGCCGACTGAGAATTCTTGCCGCTTTCTCATAAAGATTGTGAATAGGAGCGGAACGGATCCGCTCTCTATGGGGGAGTTTGGGTAGGAGGGTTAATTCAGAAAAATTAATAAAAAATGATGTATTTTTAACTTACGAAGGAGTTATCGGATCTCAATGAAATTTGATGTTTAGAAGGATATCGTGTCTCAGAGCTCTTAGTTTAAATCCCGACCAGATCTGGTGACATTGGGGGGAGTTGGGGGGGGGAACCAAAAATTTTGGAAAACACTTAGAGTGGAGGGATCGGGATGAAACTTGGGTAGAGCTACAATAAAACACTACATTGTCATTGGTGCTGGTAGATTTTAAAATTCAGTTATGGCTTATATTACAGTGCTGAAGACTCTTCTGTTTGTATTTTCTCTGTTTTATTTTCTTCAGTGGTAAGGTTCAAATGATTGAGGCTGCGAGGATAGGCTAATCGTGGTAAACAACTGGCTTTTTGCTGGTTATGGAGGATTTGGCCTACTTTTCTTCTTGAGCCGTATGGTTATTGATTAAGAGATCTTGTGGCTCGTGAGAGGGGTTTAATTACCTGTTTTTCATATTCTAATCATCACTTATCCCACTCGTGTGTAGAAAAACTCTTCGAAATGTAGCGTATTCCAAGATAGTGTGATGAATAAGTTTCACAAATATGATGGTTGTACAGTTAGAGATAAATGACGATTTATGATATTATATTAAATCAGATTATGAATATGATCTTTAAAAAAGGGGAAGTGTCTGGCGATTTTAGTAAAATTTGATTAAACCCCTCTATAAGAAAGGTGATAAGGGTGAGTGTTATTCAACTATAAAGTAAGGAGTTGCATTAAGAGTAAAAACGAAGAGAAGCTGTTCCGTATATGAGGAAGCCAACCTCTCTTATTGCCTCGCTGTTTACGCTAAGAGGTGAAACCAAGACCAGTGGAGCTTTTGAGATTTTTTCATGGCCCAGAGATGCAACAATGGGCCTTGTGTCTGAGTAGTAGTTCTTAAAGAATTTAGAAGAAAATCTGTAATAAAAAATAATGAATAGGAAAATGAATAGGAAAGTAATAAAAAGTTGTAGCGTGTTTAGGGAGGGACCCTTGTATTTGAGCTGTAGTTCTTAAACAGCTTAGGAGAAAATTGAAGCCATAGCATGTTAAGGGAGGGGCTCATGTTTTTGGGCAGTAGTTCTTACAAAATTGAGAAGAGATTTAAGCTATAGCGTATTGAGGGAGGGACCCATGTGTTTGAACAGGAGTTCTTTAATAATTGAGAAAAATGCAAGCTATAGCGTGTGGAGAGAGGGACCCATGCATTTGAGCATTAGATCAAAGATGATTTGCCCTTTAAACAATCATTGTTGTTTCTTTTTACTGTTTTGTTTTATAAAATTTTATTTTACTTATTTCTTTTTTATGCTTATTGAAAGTTTTACCCGTTTTTTGTTATTTTTTTCCTTTGCATTGGTTTTTATTGGAAAGGCAGCGTTGTCTAAGAAAGGATGTGGCTATTGAACTAGAGGCCTTTCATCTGGCAAACCTAGTCCTTGAAAAAAAAAATCATAATTGAAAGAAAGATGATTTGCCCTTTAAACAATCATTGTTGTTTCTTTTTACTGTTTTGTTTTATAAAGTTTAATTTTACTTATTTCTTTTTTATGCTTATTGAAAGTTTTACCATGAGTAGCACGTGATCAGGGTTGTAAAATAGTGCTAAAATAGTGCAAAAGTGTTATTTTAGCACTAAAACAGTCAGTTTTTGACTACAGCATCGAAAATAGTTGTGTAGCACACAAATTTAGGCAACTGTAGCACTTTAGGACTGCCCATGGTGGCAACCCTGATTAAAGCATACTTATTGAAGCAAAATTTTCATGACATTTTTAAACATCTTTTTCTCTGTATGTTAAGGCACTCAGGTCACGATACTTACATCTGCTTGTATGATGGATTTGAATTTGGCTTACTCTCTGAATATGAACACTAATTGTGCTAAAAACCGTTTTTTCGTTTATTTTTTATTTTTTCGCATGCTGGGCGAGCAAGCCCGCGACCCCGAGGCGCGGCCGGAACTGATCCGCGACGCCGCCGCGCTGGTCGGACAAATCGAGCGGGCCGCGGCCTGAACACACGCCTACGGGAGACGGTTGTTGCAAAGAGAACTGACACAGGGCCAGCGTTCGGCCATCGACCTCGGCCCCTTGGTCGTGTTTTTCGCGGTGAACTATTTTTACGGGATCATGGCCGGGACCGCGGCGCTGATGGCCGCGACAATGATCGTGATCGGCATCACCTACACCGTCGAACGGTCGGTTCCGCCGATGCCGGCCATTACCTGTGTCTTCGTGATGATCTTCGGCGGCCTTACGCTGTATACATTAGCTTACGTAACGCAAAATTACATTTCGTAAAACACGGGTACTTCGTACTGCCGAATTTACGGGCAAATTTGCTCCAAAACATAGCGTAAATTCTTAAGTTCATGCTAGTGTAAAAGGTTTTACGGCGTAGTGTGAAACAACCGTTAGAAGTTGGCTATCTCTTATTCTCGCAACTATTGACATGTTCAGAAGAAAAGAAGAAGTCGAGTGTTTTGTTTTTTCTTTAATACTGACAACACTCACACTTTTTATTGCTAAATATATAATCCATTACGTGACTCCATAAACTTTTATTTTTTCCCTTCGAAGATGAGAATTCATGATCTCCACGAAGTTTTCACCATAGAGTCCAAATTTGTTTCTATCTTAAATTTGTTTATATCTTAGGTATATTTCTTTATGAATGAGCATCAGAGAAATAGGTTCTACTTAGATGAAGAATATTAGGTAGATAGTACATCATACAAGTAGCCTACCCTGTTTTGTACTGAAATAGAAAACTTATCTAAATTAAATGGCATTAGTATTTGTGTCACTGTTATAAATATGCGAAATTTTCAAAATTCCCATTAATTTCCTGATGTTAACTATTTATTTACAAAATATAGAAACAGTGAAAATCAAAAGTTGTTTTAAAGGCTTGTGGTGGGTATATTTTTGTAATAAGTCATCCAATGCATGTAGCCTATCACCGTACATGAATAATTAAAAAGAAATTTGCATGTTTTTTTTTGGCTAAATGACTTTTTCAAAGTTTTGATCGGACGATTTTGAGAAAAAAGGGGCAGCAGGGGAGGGTTCCAGGTTGCCTTCGAATATTTTTGGTTACTTAAAAAGGCCACTAGAGCTTTTAATTTTATTTACGAACGTTTTTATTAGTAATAAATATGCGTAACTTACAAATTAACTTACTTAAAGAACTTCTATATTCGCATATTTTTATTACGTATATGAGGAGTTTCGTCCTCTCGTCAATACCTCGCTCCTTACACCGAAGTTTGAATTTCGTTCTAATTTTTTTAGAACAGCCCCTGAAACATGGCACTACCGGGGCTTGAAATTTGTAATCCAAATCATTTTTAAGAAAAGATCCGCATGCAGGACCCTACATGGTCTAAAAACCTGGAGCCCTATATTTGTTTTTAGATCTCGAATCAGAATATGTTTTTCTTTTTTTATTTCGAATTATGGAGAAGATTAAAACTCCTATTTTTTACGGTGACGACAGAGACAATTACCCTAATGCCGAAGGTGTTTTGACTGGCAGCACGGGCATTCACAGGGGGTTGGCCTCATAGCTCAGTCCCTGTACCCTTCCGAAATCCTAATTTTTCGATGTTTTGGGGGATTTCTTATTCAAATTATCAAATTTTTCAAAACGTGTGAGTATAGCCGCGAGCTGGCTCTTTCACCGTTAACTTGAAAATCAACGCAATTAGAACGCCCGGCAAGCCCACCACAAAAAATGCTGTGCGCCAGTCGAACGCATCTGTTACCCAACCCCCGATGAGGTTGGCGAACATCCCGCCAAGCGTTACACCCATCGAGTAAACGCCGAGCGCCTGGGATCTGTCGCGCGGAGCGTAATAATCTGCGATCAGCGAGTTGGCTGGCGGCGTGCAACCGGCCTCGCCGATCCCCACCCCGACACGACACATCAACAAAATCCAGAACGCACCGATTGTGAGCGAACCTATGGTGACTTCGGTAGCAAGCCCGCACAGCACTGTCATGCTTCATGGTCATGTTAAACTAGAATTATATAATTACACCCTCCTAACCATGACTTCGAAGCTTCCTTATTCATCAAGAATCCTACTCTGTGATGATACTCCCCATCCTTACTACCTGAATAAATGAATTCTATTTAAACTAATTTCATATAGGCTATTTCAGTCCCAAGAGATACTTCCAAGACTTCTAAAAAGTCTTTTCAAGATGTTAATATGATGGTTGTTTTTAATGTTCCATATTGTTTAAACGTTTGAAATTACTGTGATCTCAAGAAAAGCAACGATTTGCATTAGTGCAGAACAGGGAATAAAAACTCTCCAAAGCACTCAAGGCAGCTTACAACCAGACTGATTTTCATGGAGGCCCTATGGAAGGCATGGATGAAGAAATGCATGGCCCAATGGATCATGAGAGAGGAAACTTTGAAGGTCCTAGGGGAAGAGGAATTCTACATCGTGGCTTTAACCGCCGAAACTTCGATTATCATAGGTTTGATGAAGGAAGGTTTATGGAAAGAGGAAGAGGAGGTCCCCCAATGCGAGGGAGAGGGTTTGTATTTTTATTTGTTTCAATTATTTCAGTTTTCATGCTTAAGTTTATTTAACCGCCTAAGTTATTTAACGGCTTTAACTGCCGAACTTCGATTATCGTAGGTTTGATGAGGGAAGTTTTATGGAAAGAGGAAGAGGAGGTCCCCCACCACACTTGCCCGAGTCGCTGGATTTGAAAAGAAGTCGGCGAGAGAGTATTTAGAGAATGAACTCAGCTACACTCTTCATCAGAATCACAGAGTTCGCGGTATTGATTATCGAAAAACTAAAGTCTTTTCCCTATTACACACATTACAAGCAGATCTTGTAACTCTAGATGAGGTTCAAAGACTTCACAGTAGCCCGAACATGTATATTTTACTTTTAATCCGTGTTTAAAGTCGTTATGCATGTGCTGTTCCATTGCGGTGAAAGAGAAGTAATGAAGTTGCTAGAGCCTTTGAATATATCTTTGAACAAGATTCCTATATAAAAATTCAAACAGATCGGAGAAAGCGCATTCGTTTCTAAAGGTGCAGGTAGTCCCACAAACTAAAGGTTAACATAGACATTAATTTTAACCAAAATGACTGCTCCAGGACAAACTAACGTTTTCAGTCATTTTGTGGTGCAAAACAACAATCCAAGCGAAATAAAGTCCAAAAAAAATATTGTTTGAAAATTCTGCGATAGTCAATTCATTTAGAATTATTGAAAAAATATACGCATATTGAGCCTTTTGTTTCAGATACAGCAATGCAATACGGTAGTGCATTCGTTTAAAAAGGTGCATGTAGTTCTGTAAAATAACGGTTAATAACGGACATATTTTTGCATTCAGTTATTTCTAAGAAATTTAATGAAAAGGTAAAAGCTACAAAAAAAACTAAAAAGAAAAAAAAACTAAAAACTAATAAAAAACCAAAAAAACTAAAAACTGAAAAAGAAAAAACTAAAAAAAGGAAAAAAACTGAAAAATAAAGGAGAAAAAGAAAACTATAAACTGGGACACAGGGAATATAAATGACGACCGGGACGTTCAAAGAGAAATTACAGACTGGGACACAAATGACGACCGGGATACTGGGAATATAAGTGACGACCGGGACATAGGGACACAACTACAAGGGGGATGCCGGGGGCACAAGGACACGGGGGCATGGGGACACAGGGAATTTTCGAGTAGCAATCACCATCAACAAAGCTCAAGAGGGTCCCAACCCGCTTGGGCGTCAAAGTGTGTGTGCAAGTCCACAAACCCAGGCGTAACCACCGCACCGTCGGCGTCAATCTCTCGGCTTGCTGCGCCGGAAACCTCACCAACTTCGGCGATAACGCCGTCTTTAACGCTTACATCGCCAGGCACTGGCTCCGCCCCGGTACCGTCGACAATCAGTCCGTTGCGAATTATTAGATCGGTAGACATACCATCCTCCCCAGTTTGATATTGATTAACGTGTGCGCCACTCGTCTGCTAGTCGCGCCTCCGGATTGACTACTACCCCGTCGCTTAAAACATCGATTGGATCGCGTCCATCAACCCCGATGCCAAATGGGTGTACCTAACTAGAAACTTTTAGAGTGCAGCAGATTTTATTAGATGTTACGAGCAATTGTTGTCCTTACTGATTGCCTTTCAAGACGTTTGAGTTAAAAGTTTTATTATTTGAAGCGAATGTGATGAGCCATTTTTTCTTGATGCAGTGCGATAAAATTTGGTTTTGATTTCACATTTCTCTTGTGCTAGAGTACTAGTCTCTTTTTTAAGATTCACTGTATAATTATATAATTTAAATTATTAATAGAGTAAGCAGAATATAAAGAACTGCAAATTAATTTGTCGTAAGTCTTATAACCATAGTTCTTTTTCTTTTTGTTTTAGTTGGCTGATGCTTAATAACTTGAATACATTTAAATTCGATGAATCCTCATTGCACAGTTCAATTCGAGAAACAATTAGTTTTTAGATAATTTTCGAATTATCTATAGCAGATTAGCTACATCACATTTCAGCATCCTAACAGCTGATTAACAAAGGGTTTCATAATACCCCTACTGTAATAAAGAGCGTGTCTGAAAATTTAGTCTTAGAGTTGGAGGGGTTAAGGTCAAAAACATTTAAAGTCTTTTGCTCCAGTTTGTTTACTTCTTTACTTGAATTTATTTAAACGACTTCGTCGAGCGAAAAAAAGGTAAAAAAAAAGAAATAATCAATAATAATTAGAAATTATTAAATATGGATTTTAAACTCCTGTAAAGAGAAGTAAAAGATTATTGTATTCAACATGTCAGTGTTATTAAGAGAGACTACCTTACAAAATGTTTCCAATAACAGAATGTTAACATCGTCCAAGTTTCATTTCAATTTAAGTCAGTGATAATGTAAGTCAATGTAAGTTCAGTTTTAATATGTATTTTATTTTCAAGTCAATGATGTTGTCTTGCATTTTGGTATCAAAACCCCATTTTTCCAAGATTTCTTCCTTGTGCACAACTTTTTTCTTGTCTAAATACTTCACTTGAATTATTGATACTTGTTAATTGGAATTTTGTCTGTAAAATCCAAGTGCTTGAAGAACACGATTTGGCTAAATATGTTTTTTAAAAAAGGAACAAAAATATATATAAACAAATTTTTTATGCGTCTTCTAATTCTTTTGGAACCCCTCCCCCCAAAAAAAACATTTGGGATGCGGCTTTAGATATAGATTTGTTTTTCTCTGTCTAATGAGGAATTTGGAAAACAAACTGCTGGACTGAAGAAAAGCACTAAACTAGAAATCAAACTAGAAAATGTAAGGATTCATTTTGGATGTTCAAAATCGAGACCATTGAAGTAGGCAAGAAGTCGTTTCACTCTAATCCCGTCCAATGGCAGTAGTAACTGCGAAACAATATGGAGGAAAAAAAGAGAGGAAAAGAGGCAAATTCTAAGACAAAAGAGTGAAAATTATTTTCAAATAGTATTTTCCTGAAACGCATCTTATAGAGATTCTGAGATTGTCATTTGTTGTCATAGAAACTTTTAAAAGAGCACTATCGATTGGAAATTGAAAGGGCTAGAGCTTTTTTTAATAGTCAAAAGTGATTGCAGGGCAACTAACCCTCCTCCCACACACACCATTTCCTCAGACACATTCAATCAAATTTTGAGATAGCCATTTTGTTCAACGTAGTTGAAAGGTCCAGAAACTATGTGTTTGAAGATGACAACCCCCTTAGAGACCTCAGGGCAAGGGTTAGAAGTTATACCTGGGGGCATATAAGGTATGTATAGAAAGGATGATTGTATAATCTTCGATGGATTTAGGGAAAACAAGACGTGTCGGGGGGGGGGGGAAGGAGGCCTTATGTTCACTTTGACTTTCAAAAAGGACATTATAAATTCATATTACCAGCCCATTGAGTCCCCTCAAAGTACATACAACCACACATTCCATAAAAACCTTACACGCCCCCGGGGCTGACTTACAACCCTTGCCCTGAGAGCGGTGGGGGCGGGGGTGTCTTCCTCAAAGACATAATTTCCGGAACCTTCAATAACAATGAACAAAGTGCTATCTCCAACTTTTGATTTGATGTGTTTGGGAGAATGATGAGCGTGGGAGCGGGGAGGCTGGTTGCTCTCAAATCACTCTTGACTCTTGACTTCTTGTGTCATGTAAATCCAGGTATAAGCGGGCAATTCTAGGTAGGATATACAATGCGTTTGCTGTGCCCCATCTACTAGTATTAGCACCCTTTTGGGAACTTTTTGGTCAAACTAATGAGCAATCGACGACTTGTGTTTAGTTTTGGTATAGCGCAACCATTTATAGTCATTGAAGAATGCTGATCTCGCTTTATGAATACGCTAGATCGTGAAAATAGTTTACTGAGTGCTTTTTATTGTGAGATTTAAGTTAATGTATCTTTTCTTTTTTCTTTTTTTTTGTCATTGCTCTATGTTAGCACCATGTGTGTCTTTCGGGAAATAAAATAATAATAATACATAGCAGGATGAGAGGCTATAAGAAAATAAATTGACGATTGGTAAGGGGCAGGATGAGGGGCTATAAAACTTAGATGAGCCAAATAAAAAAAGAGCTTCCTCAAGCGGAATGAGGGGCTATAAGAGGCTATAAGAAAATATTTAAACGAATTTCATGGAAGGGAGCAAAGAGTAAGTATATAACCGATTATGTTTGAGAAAGAACTCATAGAACTATGTTCGCCTCAGACGGTTTTATCCTGTGATTGGTTATTAGCTTTAGCAGCAGTATGGCAGTCATTGTGTAATAAAAACCTATACTCGATTTAGCAACAATTTTAAATTATCAAAACAATCAAATTAACCTTAAATCCCCCTTTCTGATGTTTGGATTAAAAAATCCCAGAACCACTTTCCTGTAATTGCCCATCCTTTTCTGAAAATCATAAACAACAAAATTACCTGTCTAAGCCAAGAGCTTTGTGCGCGCAATGTATACAATAGAATAGGTACTAGGACTATGTATAGAATAGGTAGTAGTAAAAACTGGGGATGGATACGATTGAAGGATCAAATTTCTATAGCCTTTTTTTAAAGATCAAAAGTGATTGGGAATAGCCATCCCTTCTCCTGTACCCTTTTATCCTACTGAATTTGCCACCTGATTCTTTTTTTTGCTATAAAACAAAGGAAGACGATTTTACTCACTGCTTCCATGTAAAGTTTTACCGTTGGGCTTTCAACTTCCATTTAAGGGCAACAAAAGCTATTAGTTGAAATAAGAGAAAGAATCCAAGAAGGGCAAATATATCAACCGACCAAATTCCATGTTTGACACCTAGTTGATCAAGTATTTTTACCGGTGCTCTATAATGGCAGTATGATTCGTTACAATTCAACATGGGTCTATCATTTCCATATATTGCTAATAGTGAACCTTCAAAACCGTATCTAACATATGTTATGTAAGAAACCCATTGCAAATAATACGGTATGTCTTCTAGTGTTACAAAAAAGCCAGAAAATAGTAACAGTGGGATAGTGGTTATTGGCCCAAGAAATATGGCTTTTTTTTTTAATGCCATGATTTTATTTAGCTTAAGTTATGCTGGTGCTTGTTTTACTGTGGTGTGATGTGTGATACTTTTTATTAAACTGTGCTAAATGATTATTATACGGGGGATGCGAGGGGAAAGTGATAAAAAAAATCATAGCTATAAAACAGTAGAAGAATGTACAGAAAATAGCTAATGGGTTCATGCAAAATGCCTGACCCATCTTCAGCCCCATTGAGTTGAAATGGTAAAAACGTGAATGTAATAAGAATAAAATAAATTCTAATGTCAAAGTCAGACGAAAAGAATGATAGGATTTGCCCCTTATTTATAAAGTATGTTCCCTAAATCGTCTTTAATAGGGTTAAGTACCTAAAGTGATTTACATTTCTAGTCTCATTATTTACTTTTTAATTCTTAAATGTTTAGCCGAATATTCGTCTATTATTAAAAGAAAAGTAAGACTAAAAGTAGACGATCTTACTCTAGCTGATTTTAAAAAGGGAGAAAACCGAAGGGGAGGAAACAAGGCATAAACCAATGACCACAAAAATGTACAAAAATTTTGATGAAGACAATAAAATTACTTAGAGACTTTTGTTAAAGAAATGAAACAACTGGTAGACCTATACCAGGTTTCTTGAGATTGGTTTACGCCACGGTAGAAGTTGATTGATAAGCACTACTGTGATTTGTTAGTGTGTGCCATCTTCAAATATAAAAAAGGGGGAAATTCAAAAATAAATGTAAATACACTCACAAAAGGAAATTAAATAATACCTGAAGGGCGTAACTAATGAGACAAGTGGCAATTGTGTCATGCATCCTAGGGTTCTTAGAAGATTTCCACTTATAAAAGCGTTAAATTCGTAAACCACTTTCTCAGCCTTCGGATACAAAATAGGGAGAACTTCAAAATAAATGTAAATACATTCACAGAAAGACATTAAATAACACCTGAAGGGCGTAACTGATGAGACAAGTGACAATTTTGTCATACATCCGAGGGTTCTTAGAAGATTGTGTGAAATCAGCAATCTTTGGAGAAAATTCTCTGTTCTTTTTTTAACACCCTCTTTTGCCACCCCCCCCCCCCCCCCCTCCGTGCAGTCTTAATACCTTTGAATATACACTGTGCAAGACTCGAAAAGCTGCAACTCTTCAATGTTCCACATGCACAATATATGGCACAGCTGTTAGGATTTGCGAACGTCAAGAGGATAAAAGTTGATGCACACTAGCCTCTATAAACAGCTTTCCCTTCCAGAGACCTACAGTAACCTACAGGCATGTCATGATCCAAACATCATGATATCGATTCGACGTAGTCTTTATACTCTGGTGAAATCGCTCTGACTGTTCTTTAATCAAGACTCGCAAACTTTCAAGAAGACAGTTAAAATGACGTTGACAATTGGCAAATTTCATAACTTCCCCCCTTTCCTCAGGGGCTGTGGGTGATCTTGTTACTCCCAAAGGCATAGTTATTGGAATTTTCAACTATGCCGAATAATCTCTATTACAACATTTTAATTGGATGATTTTGGGGAAAAGGGGTGTTGGAGTGGAGGGGGCTGGTTGCCCTCAGATCCGATTTTTGATCACTTAAAAAGGGCACTATAGCTTTCAATTTTCCGTTCGAATGAGCTCTCTTCCAATGTTCTAGGACCATTGGCTCGGTCTGATCAACCATGGAAAAAAATAATGAACACTTATCCGTGATCTTTTTTCTGGGGAAAAAAAAAATACAAATGCATCTAGGGTCAAATAAGGGAGAAATTAGGGTCAAATAAGCCTTTTTCGTTGTGCATGACAGTGCATCTAGGGTCAAATAAGGGATAAATAAGGGTCAAATCTAGGGTCAAATAAGCCTTTTTCGTTGTGCATGACAGTGCATCTAGGGAAAGCTCAAATTACCAAGAAGTAACTTTTGCCACTGTGAAAGTAAGCCCAAATCACTGACCAACTTCAAGTCCTCGTGAAATCTCAAGTCCTACTCCAAAGCTTATAAAAAGTCGTTTGAGTAAAAGATAGTCTGTTTTTTCTTCGGAATATCAAGTCAAGTTATGCTGTTTTTTTTTATTCTGATCAACCTTTGTCTCATTAATGATATTATTCTTCAGTAATGGATACTTTTACTCTATTTGATAATAAAGGCGTTAACAGTGGCGAAATGAAACCTAGAGTGTCTAAAGCTGCAATGGAAATTATAAGCGGTTGCCGGCTAACCCTAGAATGGGATGGGATGTTTGCGCGATAAGTTATATCATTAAGCAAATTCAAGTCGGAAGAACAGTCATGCTTTGCAGTAAAAGTGAATATAATGTGTATGCAAAGCTTACAAGAAGGACTAAATGCATTAGCTATATATATTGAAGACAACGATTTGAATCAATCTATAAAAAGGTGCAAGTTTGTTGCTAGCCAGATCTGCTGTTGGTCTGTAATCATGAATAAATAAGATATAAAAGAAAAATAATAAGACTTAAAGTCTATTACATTAAAAAGTGAACATTGACACACAATAGACTTAATGAAGTGAAAATCTCCAGCCTTTCCAATGCGAGATTCGCTTTTCTCACCAGGTCTTTCACAGATGAGGCAAACAGAGTTAAAACGGCATCACCAGGAAACGAAATAAGACACATATCTTTCTAATAAAGACGCATGAGTTTAACAAAGATGAAGTAAAGCAGCGGACCTAACACTGACCCTTCACATCACACTCACACATTCACACATCACACACATAACACTACTTTCAGGAATCTCCCTGTGAGATGCCTTTCAAACCACTGGTGTGAGTATCTTACCCTTTTAAATTGTAAAATTTGTCCTATTTTTCTTATGTGAATGCAAGAAAACTGCCGCAAATTGGCACAAGAGTGAGTGTCTGCTCCTTCCACATATGCAGGATGATGAGCATGATTTGAGGTCATTATGGGGTGTGGAGTTTGTTTCTCAGCATCCATCACGAGATTTCATTGATCAGACACTCGAAACATTTGAAGGAAAGTGCTTACGGAAACATTTGTGAGCTTCAGTCTCATTTCTCAGACCAACCATATGACGTCAAAATCTGTTTAGCATCTACTTCATGGTTTTTTATAAGATTAAATAAAAAAAACTAATTTTTTTTAACTGATAACCAATAATCCATGTTGCGCAGGTATAGATCTCTTTACTAATCTCTTCGGCCGGGAATGTAATGCGTGTTTGGGGGCAAATCATCCGACGCTTCCCGGGTTTTCCCCCAGATTTCTCCTGGTATCCATTTAGAGCTGGGTCGACTTTGGCTGAGCTTACAGAGTCACACTATTGCCCCCCTTCCAAACCAAACAACCAGCGACGCCAGGAATCGAACCCCCATTCTCAGGAAATAAAATAATATTCAAATTACAAAAATGTCGACATTTTCTTTTCAGGTTTTGTACTACCTATATCATTTTTCATCCAATATAAATAATCATTTAACACACTACTGAAAACAAAAAGTTAGCGGCTGGCTTTTTTCGCTGCATCGATAAAAAGGCCGAGATTTCGGAGTTGTTGGTCACCGGCAACACGGTCAAGATGCCGGGTTTGGCAGCCTATTTGGGCAAGAACTTGGGCTTCGAAGTGCACGTCTTGGATCGGTTCAATCGGCTGGTCGGCGATGATGTGCTGACGATCCCAACTTTCCGTGACAACGCCCCGACGTTTGCGGTTTGTTACGGATTGTGTTTGCAAGGATTGGGCCAGTCGCAGGTGCATGCCAGTCTGGTCCCCGAAGAGATTGTGCGGGCTCGGATGATTCGTGCCAAAAAGCCGTGGACGTTGGCCGGTTTGGCGGCGCTGATGATAATTTCTTGGAGGGTGTGTAAAGACAGTGGAACAACGGCTCCCATCAAGTTCTTAGAATATAATAAAACGGAAAATATTGAGCCGATTAGACCGTCATTTATGATTAATTGGACAAGGAGTTTCCTTTAGTCATTGCCGAGGAACATGGCATATGTCACTTCCAAATTAAAGCAGCAAATTGGGTTAAACATGAATCATGCGAGGTGGTGAGAAGCTAAATTGAATATTTTCACTAATTATTTATATATTTTGTATATAAACATGAAAATGGCCTTGATTCGCTTTGCTTTATAAAAATCGACATTAGCGGCATTTTGCTGTATTAGCGAAACACTTCGTAATAACCTGTAATTCAAAATTTTATTTTTTGTACCATTGGGCTTTATATAATTGTCTTTTTTTTATCGGAACACCTAAGATTCCAACCGAGCAACGTTAAACAATCGCATGTGCATGGTGATAAAGAATATCTGAATACTTTTTCAATTCAGGATGCAATACTGCGTTAAAAACAGTTTTCTAAGTTAAAAGAAAAACAATCTAAAACGGTTAGATTTCACAAAAATAGAAAAGATTTGATTGCGCAGAAAGTGTTTCTATATGAAGCCTTACTCTGTACTCAAATTCAGCAGAAGAGTTGCGCTGAAAGTGTAAAATATTTTCGTTGGAAGCAAAACATTTGCAAAATGTTTTGGCCTGTAATGGTTTAGACTTGCAGTGACAGTTATCCATATTTTTCCTTCATACTGAATTTACATTAATCCCAGCACCAGCTATACTGCTATTTTTGGTTTGAGTAAAAAACGGTAGGGAATATATGGAAAATCAAACAGAGCAACCAACGGATAAAAATATGCTATTTTCAGACCAAGCAAAAGCTAAGCAGACTTCCACCGAAAAAGATACGGCCACTGAAAAAGTTGCTAAGCAACAATACATCTTGCTAATTCGTAAACCAGAATTAATTGCGGATTACCAAGATTATATTTGTGATAAAGAACCAATCTTTGATATCGGTGCAACCCGCATGTACTGTCTACATAAGGGAACTCCTTCAGAAGAGCCGTAACTCTACTGCGATAATAATTTTCTTTATCCCCAGTTTTCGTCTTAGCCATCCTAAGACCAGCGAAATCATAGTTTCACACCTTAGCTATTGTAAATTCCGGTACTTACGTATTATAGCGACCACACCGAAGAAGTGAAGTTAGGTTAGTCCGGATGAAATTTACCAAAATATGATGAAAATATAATACTTTAGAAACAAAATTATGGAAGCTACACCAGAGAATTATGGAAAGCAGGATGCCCGGCAGCCTGCTATATTCAATATTATACATTAAATATTTAATTAAAATACACCTGCATAGTGTTTTATCTCACCGAGACTCACGGCAGGGGATCGACCAACCGTTCCCCATCCTGTCGGGGACGAGCGCGGGGGCGATCAACGCGTCGTTCCTGGCGGCCTACGCGCACGATCCCCGCGGCGCCACGGTCAAGCTGCGCGAGCTGTGGTCCGGACTGCACGCCGACCAGGTCTACCGCACCGACCCGCAGAGCCTCGGGAAGATCGGCGCGCGCTGGCTCGCCGAGCTCTCCCTCGACGGCCTGATCGAGGAGAAGCACGCCAACGCGCTCCTCGACACCGCGCCGCTGCGCGCGCTGCTCGAGGCGTCGATCCCCTTCGGCCGCATCCCGGGGCACCTCTCCTCGGGGGCGCTGCGAGGGCTCGCCGGAGGCCAACCATCCTGTGCTTTCGCACACCCTTCCTGTTTACCTTCCCCAAATTTCTCCAGGTACCCGTTTAGAGCTGGGCCGACTCTGGCTGACCAATTAAGTCAGAAATCGATTATAGTAAAAAACAAATATTATGACGCAAAATACAAAACGCGAAGTTTTGAAATACCACTCTTTACTACGATGAAAGTCTGAAAATTAACTGTAAAACAACCATACATCCTGTATGTCTAGACTTTGAAAGGAAATTGAGAAATAACCACTTCCTTGCTTATGTACGTCTGTGGCCTGGAGAGACGTGGTTGACCTAAGGTATAAAAGATACATTTTATGGTATCTTACAGCTATGGTTTTGCATCAATGAGCCAGAATCTCATCCTGATAACAAGTCAATAGATTCCACAAAAACCGAGACTCTTCCACAAGCTTCATAAAGCTGTTAGAAGTAACACTGACTAATCGATGACTAGAAACTGAAATTTGGACAGCGTATCGGAAAAATACACTTAGTGCCTATTCTTGTAATGAATAGCTTAATAAATAGAAAGCATCACAAATAAGACCACTATTACTTCTTAGGATAATCCTCTTAAACTACTTTCGAAAGCCTCGGCTTAATTCGTTGTAAAAAGTCACAAACACTGTATATCATATGAGACTGATACCCAAATTGTGCAGAGCAGTCTTTGGCTTGTTTCATCCCGATCCCTCCACTCTAAGCATTTTCCAAGAGTTTAGGTTCCGCCCCCCAACATCCCCTTCACCAGATAAGGTTGAAATTTAATATAAGAGCTCCGTGACATGATATCCTTCCAAACATCAAATTTCATTAAGATTCCATCACTCCTTCGTAAGTTAAAAATACCTCATTTTTCTAATTTTTCAGAATTAACCCGCCCCCCCACACTCCCCCAAAGAGAGCGAATCCGTCCCAGTTATGTCAATCGTGTATCTAGGACTTTTGCTTATTTTTCCTACCAAGTTTCATCCCGATCCCTACACTCTAAGCGTTATCCAAGATTTTAGGTTCCCCCCCTCAATTCCCAGTATCCTCCGCCAGGCACGCCTTTCGGCGAACTGCACGGCGATCAACAGGTCGTAGTGATTACCGTAACGGATGAAGATGGCAATAGTACGACTTGCGAGGTAAGCCTCACGCTGGTCGACGACGAAGATCCCGTTATTGATTGCGAGGATATTCCAGTTGAGCTGCTAGTTAACAATATGGACGATATGACCTACGAGGTGGAAGACGGCAGTCTGGATCCAGATTGGACAGATAATTGTATGGCTATGCTCATGCATGATATAGACGGCGCGCCTTACGAATATACTTTAAAAGGATATACGTTGCCGATGGGCGAAACGACCGTCGGATGGAAAGTGCCGGAATACGCTTCTCAACATCAAAGCCATCAAGAAAAACGCGGTTGCCTTGACTGTTCTTCAGAAAGTCCAGAAGCTTCAAAAAAATAAAAGTGATCAAAAACTAAAATAAAAGCAAAAAAAATTACAATATCCGTTGCTACCCCTCAGAATTGTCTCAATCCAAATTATTTTACTCCACTAAATAATGGATTTAGATCCAAGCAGAAATTAAAACTATTCTGTTATCCAACTGCTTTATCGTTTCTTATGTACCTTATGTATTTTTCCTACCTCCTTACTCATTATGTTTCAGTATGTTTCGAGAATTTCAAGAATGATGCATTATCTGGTACTTCGTAATTGTTCATGTATCCCTTTGGGCCGACCCCGCTCCGTCTCCGGCATCTGCCAGAAACTGACGTACTCCCCACTCGCCGTAAAGCGCTGTACTCGCCCGGTCATATCGACCGCAAACACCTCGTCGTCCGCCCCCACTGCGATGGACCTCGGTTTGTTAAATTGCCCGACTCCCGTGCCCTTTTTGCCAACCACTTCTACCGTTTCAAAAAACTGACTCCCGGCCAACGGATCCGGATCGCCATCGGGCCGACACCCCATCACGCTCAACAGGACAACCAAGCCAGCCAATCGCGCGCCCAGACCAAAACAGCGTCGCCCCCCCCAATAAACCAATCCCGGCAAGGCACCGAGGCCCAACGTTCTAAAACTAAAGGGTACTCCTTCCACCTTTTGCTTTTCTTATCTAAGTTTCCACAACCTAAAATCAAATTAAACAATCAATTAATTTAATTTAGTCAATACCACGGGTTTAGGAAAAGCGAAAATTCAAGCTATAAAAACTTTCTTGTATTATTGCAACATTTATTGCCAGCCTGAAGCTATGTAAAAGAAAACAATGGATGATTCAGATCTATTCCTTTGCGGTTGGGATGGGCAAATTCTTTTTATGAGAATGCAACAAATACAAATTCGTGAGTGAAATCTTGGGAAAATATACCTTGTATATTTATCGAATCTGATTAAAGATAAACAAAAAGGCGTATTGAGTAATTTTCATAAGCAAAGACTAGGCACTAACAAAAGGCTTTGACAAATTAGAGTTAAACGTTGCTGTCAAAACAGTTTGCCTCAGATGAACTGTCAGAAAACAGGTCAATTACTCTGGTAAAATAGAAAAAAACAGAGAAAATGACAAAGAAGTTACGTTGTTGTGCTCTAGCATAGACAATGTGTTTAAGAATACGTTTTCAGTGTTGCCAGAGTGGCTTATCAAGATGTATTTATCATTCAACAGACACATTCTTGTTCATCCAGAGCAATTTGTCTGAATTTTTAGCCGACTCCTTACAAACAAACAAAAATAAGTTAATGTCTCGCCACCAAAAAATACATTGATCGCCATCGCCGGGTTGCTGACCTACGGAGGCTCCGGGATCGGCGACCAGTTCGTGCTGCTGTTGCCGCTGTCGCAGGATGTCTCCTGGCTGTCGCTGGCCACATTCATCGGAGGTTTTTCCGCGGCGACCGCCATGGTCATCGTTGCATCGGTCGCCGTCGCCATCATGATCTCGAACGATCTGGTCATAACCTTCCTGGTGCGCCGCAACCTGTTGCAGCGCGACGGCGACTGGAGTGACTTTACCGGCGCCATTTTGAAGATCCGGCGCACCGCCATCTTCTGCATCCTGATGCTCGGTTACGCGTATTACCGGGCCGCAACCGTCAACGCGGGCCTGGCCTCAGAGTAAAACCATTCTGAGCCTCCTTGGCCGTTTATTTTCTATAAAAAGAGAATTTATCGGTCACAGACGTTTTGAGCTCCATTTGACGGTGGTTTATCCATTAAGAGTATAATATATCTCTAAATTATGTGTTGCGAAACATTTTTTTTTTTGCAACAAAATTTATTAGTGAGGCTTTCAGTTTCAAAATCGATACTAGATTGTTCTTAGAGTTCCTAGATATTGTTAGACAGTTCTTGAACTGTTGATCAAGATCGGTCTCAAGATGACAGACAAGTACTTTTACAAAATTCAGAAAATAAATTATTAACTTAGAAATTGTTTACATGCACTAGCTTTGGAAGCATGACCAAGGAAGGCCATGAATGAGTTCCCATGGTTTTTGAAATAAAATGTTAGCAATAATTTTTATTGGGGGGAGGGGGATTTGGACCATAAAGGGAGGGCAAGGGGTCACCTACCATGATTGTTGGAGTAAAATATAGTGGATAAGTTGTTTTTCTAACACGGTGTCGGGCCGTGGAGGGAAGCCAGGGGTCATCTACAAAGATGTTTTGAATAATGAATTAATAATATTTTCTCAGGGTGGGGGACGCTCGGCCATGGAGGGAGGCAAAGGGATAAGCTCCCATATTTTCGGAGTAAAGTACCATTAATAAGTTTTATTTTTTTTTTGGAGGGGGGGGGGGTCATCTGAACGCTACCAGGCGTTTATCGGAAAGATGATTCGTCTGCCGCTGGTGGGTCGCGACATTCCTGTCATCGCTGACCGCTATGTGGAACCTGAGTTTGGCACCGGCTGCGTCAAGATCACCCCGGCGCAGGACTTTAATGACTACGACATGGGCCGGCGCCATGACTTGCCCATGATCAATATCCTGACCGATGACGCCGCCATTAACGACAATGCGCCGGAGGCCTACCGGGGGCTGGACCGATTTGAAGCGCGCCAGCGCGTTGTTGCCGACCTCGAGGCCGGCGGAGCGCTGGTTAAGGTCGAGGACCACACCCTGATGGTACCGCGCGGCGACCGCTCAGGGGCCCCACAACTTGTATCTCCTCCCCCTTAAACTAAAATTTACTTTCAGATTTAATATTCCTTTTGGTAAATATAATCAGTTTTGATTTCTGAACATTTACCTACAGGCACTTCCTCTTTAGATACTCATCTGTTAAATCCAGGAGCTTTTTAATTTTAAAAAGCTGTTAATTTTTTTTAAGTTTTATTACCTAATTTCTAGAAATTCAACAATGTCATTAATAAAAAGACCAAAAGGTCGAGGTGACAAGGCGCTTCCCTGCTTTACTCCTTTCCGAACTTTAAAAAGTCTCGAAAGACCTGACCCACGTACTGTTACTATTGCATTAATCTCAAAATTCACATTTACAACGAAAAAACAAAATTACAACCCTTTCAAGTATGCCGTCGTAAAAGTGACTAGGGCTTTGCTATAAGCAAAAATATATTGGCCACTTCGTATAAAAGGAGTCGTCGTAGAAACTTCGAAAACGGCTCATTCAGTTGGAAATTTTAACATCTGGTGCTCTTTTTAAGATTTAAAAATGTTTGTTGGGCAACCTTTTCAACCATTGACAGTGGTTCATGGTTCAAGAATTGGTTGATAGCTACTATACACCAGCTAGACAGCAAAACATCGCCCAAACTCCAAACTTTTTTAGTGGTTGATAGCTACTATACACTGGCTGATACCAGCTAGACAGCAAAACATCGCCCAAACTAAGGTCATCATCTCGATGCTCGCCGCCTATGCGATCGTCTATTTCCGCTTCCGTCTCGCGGTGCCGCTGTTCTGGATCATATTCATGACCCTGCTTTTGCCGCTTGAGGTGCGCATCATCCCGTCGTTCGAGGTCGTTTCCGGTCCGGGCCTGCTCGACACCTACACCGGATTGATCCTGCCGCTGATCGCGTCGGCGACAGGCACGTTCTTCTTCCGTCAGTTTTTCCGATCTGTCCCCGATGAACTGCTGGAGGCCGCGCGGCTCGACGGCGCGACGGCCTGGCGCTTCTTCATCGACATCCTGGTTCCGCTGTCGAAAACCATGATCGCGGCGATCCTGATCATCATAAGCACAAACAAGAGGTATTGTTAAGCCCCAGACCGGGTTCGGAAAGGGATGTTTTGAATTTGAAGAGGCTTTTTGAGGAGTTAAACTTTATCGTAACGGTAGAATGCAACCTCAGTAAAAAGGTGAGTAAATCCACTGAAATTGTATGACATTTATTTTGTTCTTAATAATATTCATTAATCTTAATATTGAAGTGGTTGAGAGAAAATATACAGCTCATTCAAAGAAAGTTCAAAAGGGACCCTCCTCCATTACCTACTATAAATTAAGACAAATCTGATTGAATATAAAAGAATATCAAAAACTGTAGATGCATTATAGCCTAATATTAAAATCCAAAAAAGCTCAAGAAGATGGTACCACCTTACTCGTTACCTAAGGCGGTGGGCCTGGGTAGGGCCCTGAAGCTTGGCCACCAGAGCCGTTATCAGGAAGTCAAAGTATCCCCGCAGGATGTGGCGGTATTGCAATACACCGGTGGCACTACCGGCGTGGCTAAAGGCGCCATGCTGACTCATCGCAACTTGATCGCCAATATGCTCCGATCCTTGCCGGTCGATCGTTTACGCAATAATAACGGCGATCTGTTGCGTCCCGTTTTTGGCGTTAACAACGCCTGGTTCAACGTGCTTGGCAGCGATTTCAACAGAAAAGAAAACGATATTTTGGGTTCTACCTTTCTGGAGTGGGAAGCTCTACCGTCGCCCTCCAGATTCGAGAATTTAGCAAAAGCCTTATTAAGAGCTTTAACCTTTGTTTTTGAATCTTGTACCACAGTCCCATTAATCTGTAGAGTAAAAATTGAAGCTCCCTTGGACTACGGTAAAGCTTCTTTTACAATTCTGCACCAACTCTTTGACGAAGCAAGTTGAAAACTGGTCACTTCTTACACTTGTAGTCGAACCAATGTTTATCTTTACTGCCTGCTCTGACCTGACACCTGGATCTGCTCTGAAAAGGTATATTTTTATTACTTCTCTGCAGCTTTCTCTGGGCCTTTAAGAAGAAAGGCTCTCTACTCTGAGAACAGAGAGTGTTTCTGAGCCAACGTAAGTACTTTTATGGGCTAATGTTTCAATAATAAAAAAAAAATTGGCATCGAAGCAATATAAAACATCAAAATCAGTTGCAATAATTTAATGAATAATAAAAACACATTTTGAAAGCCGTAGGAATTACAATCAACAGCAAAATATTATCCGATAGATATATTTTAAGATGTCATTGGAGAGTCAAAGTAGATTTTGAAAATGCATGGAAGAAGAGAAGTCACATCCGTCACATTCACTTCTGTTCCCTCTCTGACACCTAAATCTGAAAAAAAGACAAACATTAAGACGACAATATTTCACGCTAAAGTCTGGTTTAGAATTAAGCGTCTTTCATATAAGCCAATCTTTAGTCGGTTAAAGTTTTCTCGTCTTTCTTTACTTCTTTCGCAATTTTCTTTATTAGTAGTAATGGGAGGAAACTGCTATGACTAGCGTGGCAAGATATCAAAGAAATTAGGGCTCGTATTTTAAGCCAAAGTACGTTCTGCACGTTAGGGTTTGTATTGTTTTATCATTTTTATTTTTCTGCAAATACACTACAGAACAGCAAATCTAAAACCTATTGTTTTCCAAGGAAATGTTAGTTCTTCATAAGGCCTAGAGCAGTGGAGCAAGCAGAAGGGGGAGATCTTCAGTTCCGTCTCCAACATCATTAATTTCGAGGTTTTCCCTATAATTCATTTTTTGGTTCTCTTTATTCAGATGTCGTTCCAATCCAAGGCCGAGACACTTCCCGCCAACGAAGCGCGTTGGTTAAAGGCACTCAACGTAACTGTCAAATACATCCCCAAAGCCGCCGACGAGGGTTTTTACCGCCTTATTATCGATAAGTTTCAAATTCTACAGATGACACAGTACCGAAGAATACTGTTCTTGGACGCTGATGTGATGGTCAAGTCGAACTTGGACTACATGTTCTCGTTGTCGGAAACTGGGCGGCTAAGAGAAAACGTCATAATGGCCGGTAAATTCGAACCGTCAAATGCTGGTTTCTTCCTTTTGTCTCCCATTGAAGGGGACTGGGAACGTATATGTTAGTTGAAATTATTCTGTATATTATGACCTAAGCATTGTTTTCTGACTACAAACTGCCCAATTATGTCCAATTTTCCTTGGGGTGTTTTCCGGGGACATATTTTCTAGAGGGATTTTTCGTTGGGGGGTATTTTCCGGGGGTAAACACCTTGAACAACGGGTGATAATATCTTGTTAGGCAATTTTCCGTGTCTAATGATTTTTCGGTCTGTTTTGTCCCCCTCACTAATTAAACAACAGTAATTTGTATACCTTAGTTGTAATCTTGATTTTAGGGTAATAACTTCTAATCGCCATAAATTTCCCTGTTGTGTTCGTTCTATGGAATTTTTTCGAAAGCAAATTCTAGTTCTTTCAATTTCAAATTGTATGAGTCTTTTTAGAAGTTTTTACGACAACACTTTTTATATGAACTTTATAATCCCTTAGGGCATAACTTACAACACCTGCCCTTAGGGCTCTGGAGGAGGGATTGTCATCATCAAATACATAATTATTGACCTTTCAACTACGTTGAACAAAATAGCCATCTCAAAATTTTAAAACGAACAGAAATTACAAAAAAATAGCCGATCCAAACTCAAAACAAGCAAAAATTAAAATGAGTAGGGCTGATAACCCCTTTGCCTTCTTTAGACCAGAACACAATTTGCACTTTACTGAAAACAACAAATAACGGTGGCTTGTCAGTTTTTTAGCCTTAGGACCCTAAGCCTCAATAATTTTAGTGTAGCAAAAGTAGCAACAGAAGTAGTAGCTGCAGTGTGAACATAGAAAAACATCCCCCTAAACATGCCCGAAAAGTTTCAACTAAATATTCTAAGCCGTTCCTGATATATTGCTGATAAATTTTTCGACAACCTAAATGCACTTAATTTGCTTTAATTTTGCTCAACATGCTTTAAAACATTTCCTGAAAGTTTCACCTTTAAATCCTTAGCCTCAGTAGCAGTAGTAGTAGTCGTAGTAGTGCTAGCAGCAATAGTAGCAGTATACACATAGCAAAAATTGTTTTTTTAACATCCCCCTCGACAGTGGCATGATATTGGGGAGGGGGCGACCCCCTCATATAATTAATAATGTATGTTCGTTTTAATTTTTAATGTTGCTCCTTACTTTCAGTTGAAAAAAATTGTTTTTTATCCCGTTTTTCAAATAGTTCCGGGGAATTCGGCTCCCCCTCCATGGTAAAGTCCCTCCCCCCTTATAAAATTCCTCTATGGAAAGATCCTCACACATACAGACCCCTAACCCCGGAAAAGAATCTGTATACCTCACACTAACCAATACTATATGTAAAAAGTGGATATAGTTCAAAGCTTGCAGCCCTTCTTCTGGTGATTGTGGGGGGTAAAGTCATCTCAAAATTTTTATCGTGCGATTTTGGTGTCCATGTCCTTGTTGGTGGCGACGCCCAGGCTGATGGTCACGTTGAGGGTGACCTTATTGCCGTCGTTGTTGTTGGTGGTGATCTTTAGCGCCTCCACGGCATCCCGGACCTCCTCGCAGATGGACTTGCTCTCGTCCACGTTGAGACCCGGGAAGAAGACCGTGATCTCCTCACCGCCGGTGCGGCAGACGAGCCCGCGGTTGTGGATCGTCTGCTGGATGGTCTTGCACACCTCGCGCAGCACGTCGTCGCCTGCGCCGTGGCCGTGGGTGTCGTTGACCTTCTTGAAGTGATCGATGTCCAGCAGCGCCACCGAGTAGATCGACCCCAGGTCGGCGCCGCCGGTCAGGTTGTTTGGAGGAGTAATCCGTCCTCATATACGGAATAGTTTCTGTTCGTTTTGTTTTAATCTTGCTCTTTATTTTCAGTTGAAAAAATTGTTTTTTAATTCGATTTCGCAAATGATGTTTGGTTCCAAGAAAAATTTGTTTACAACGGTTTCAGATAGCTGAACACAAATCCTAGGCTAATATCGCAGTACAGAACTTCCAAATCAAAATACGTTTAGTATGCATTTCATTCATGTTCAGTATGTCAAGATGTCTGTTTTGACATCTGTTGCCCGACATGTTAACCGTGTCGAATTTTGGCTGGATTCGTTTTAAACAGTAATTCGAAATATTTTCAGAATTTCTGGGTGGATGCCGGCAGCGTCCAGCATGTGGAGCGTGACCCGGTTGCTGTTGGCGTACGCGGTCAACTCGTCGATCCGGGTGGTCTGGTCGTACTCCAGGATGGTCTGGAAGATCATCATGATCGCCGACATGCCCGATTGGGTCAGCGACACCCTGTCCGGCGCAATCGCGCGGCCGTACAGATCGGACATATAGGTCGCCAGCGCCGCCTGGAATTCCGGCAGGCCGCGCTTGTGGCCATAGAAGGTCTCGCCTGCGCTCAGCGATTCGATGGCGACCTGGCGGATGGCCGTATCGGTCGGCAGATCGCTTTCGCCATACCACATGGCGATGACGGAAGGATCGCCCAGTCTGTAGAACTATCTTTGAAAGTTTCATTTTCCTAAGCTAATCACTGTTCAAGATAACAAAAAGTAATTAACCTTGAATTTTACCAATATAAGTTACAGCCCTAGAGCTTGGATCTCAGAATTGCCAACTTTTTATTGATTGCAAATCATGCCTTATAGAAATTGGTGTCAATTTAGTACTGTACTACAATAATCCCTTCCCCCCCATAGATTTTTTAAAAGAAATTTGGTGTATTTTCATTTAAAAATGTCTTTTTATGGTATTGGTGTAAAAAATAAAAAAAATGTAAATTTTCCCCCCTCTAAATGCTGAGAAACACATTTTGCCAGGGTCTAGAAAATTTTTGTAGTATGGGTATTTAGGCTACTAATCTTCCATGTTCCATCGTTCCAATTACCTGCTTTAACTATGTACACCTTGATAGCTACCAGCCCTTTCAAGATTCTTTCAATTGACGAATAAGCTTTGACAGAATTTGGCTATTTATGTGACTTACTCAACAACTTTCCTAAACTGTACAAAGATCCTAGACTGGAGTTGAACCACTTAATCAAACATAGACCCCCATCAAAAATATTGCAGGGGAGAGGGCACCAGAGTAGCAGTGGTGAGGGGAGGAGGAGAGGGGGAATAAATTAAAAGATAAAATGCTATATGCAAAATAATCTCAAGGAAAAACTACTTAATTTTTACCAAGCGCTATGAAGTGCCGTTCAACAACGTGATGATCGGCACCTTCATGCTGGCGGCACTCAACAGTGTCCAGGAGTTGCAAATGATGATCGCCAACAACACCGACACAATCAACTGGGCTGACGCCCGTGTTGTGGTGCACATGCCCATCGGCACCAATTATGGGGCGGGGCTGACCTTGTCGACCAACCAGCTTGCGGCGGCCCTGCCTGTCTTGAGCGACGGCAAGATCGGGGCAGAGAACATCCTGATCATGCCCTATGCGGTGGCCCCCTGCACGAAGGTTTCGGTCATCACACAGTGCCCGCTTGAAGTGTTTACCAGTGATCTCGATGCCGCGACTTACGGTAGTAAAGACTCATAAGGCTTTGATAGATTATTGGTGTCTTGTTTACCAGATTTATTTTATATGGAAGGGGTGATAGCAAAAAATTCGAAGGGGCGCAGAGTGAATTGGATATCAAAAGTTCCATTGTCTTTTTTTGAGTCAAAACTGCATCAGGGCCTCTTTCCATGCCCTTCCCCTAAATGTTTCTGATCAAAATTGAGATACTCTCGCCATTTGTTTCAAAAATTCTAAATGTTAAATAGCCATTCCTCTGTAATTTACACTATCCCCTAATCCCAGGAGCAAGGTCTGTAAGCTATGAATATTGTCCATTATTGATGTTTGCACTTTTTCAAGCACAAAAATACCTTCGTGACCCATCCGACCGCCTCCAATCTGCTGATGGCGGCGATGATCGCGATTGGCCTGTTCGGTATCAAACAGCTGAACACCCAGTTCTTCCCGACCATCGAAGTGCCCATGATCACGGTCGCCGTGTCGTGGCCCGGCGCCAGTGCCGAGGACGTCGAGGAGAATATTCTCGACGCGATCGAGCCGTCGATCCGGTTCCTCGACGATGTGGACTCGGTCGTTGCCATTGCGCGCGAGGGCTCCGGCGTCATTACCATCGAGTTCAATGCCGGCGCCGATCTTCAAAAGGCCCAAGCAGATATCGAGCAGGCCGTTGCTTCCGTGCAGACGCTCCCCGAGGCCTCCGAGATAATATCCGTATATGAATTTCCAAGCTTATTCTCATGATAAAGAAAGTTCAAGGCAGGATTATATATCATTTTTAGCTCTCTCAAACCAGGTCAATTCTCATACCTCCACTTCTGCTAGTAATCAGGTCTTTGTGGTGGCAAATATATTGCCCTTCACTTGTCTTAGTAAGAAAGGAATCATTGTCCTTCTACCAGGATTTTGTAACGGGAAGAAGAGGAAAGGGATTGATGGTGGTCAATGTTTGATTTGTATTTATGACCTTAGTTTTAATTTTAGCAAAATGAAAGAACATTTTTGTCTTCTATTAGGTATAAAACGACCTTAAAACTATTTTACTAATACAACGTCAACGTGATCAAGTACTGGACACTTCTAGAGACTCGATCAGAACCTCGTCTCCCGCCAGGCGTACTACATCGATTCGTCATGGTCAAGGTGTTGCTGGTGGACGGAACAGGAGCAACAGGCGCTCAGACATTTGCAAGAGCCGTCGTCCGAGAAATAACGAGACACTCTTATCCCACTTTCGCCCTTTCATTCGCGAAGATGACGTAGACGACGAGTTCTAACTGAGAGTAATTAGCTTATGGCCAGTTGAGACTTCAAACACTTCGAATATTGTAGCAATAACCTCTTACATCATCCCTTATAAGCGCTCCTTTTGTCTTCATACGCTATGCACGGTGACCAGCGTTATCTTGGCCATTCTCTTTTCCTCCCGCTCAGGCGGCCAGCGCATAGGCGGCGGGGGCGATCAGCCCGCCATCCTCGCCGAACACATAGACATGCCGCGGATCGAGCCAGACATCGAGCCTTTCGCCGCGTTGCAGATCGTGCACGCCGTGGATCAGCCCGACCCAGCGCTCGTCGAAGTGATCGAGGTGCACAAAGGTTTCCGAACCGGTCAACTCGGTCACTGACAACCGCGCCGCGAATTGCATCGCATTGTCGGAATGTTTCCTGATTTCCAAGTGGTTGGGGCGGAAGCCGGCGGTATAGCGGCCATCGGGCAATTGCGTCAGTTGGCCACTGGCCTGTTCTTCTTCACGAAGTCGAAGGAATACTACTACGACGCCGACGCGATTCGTGAACCCCACGTGACCTTCAGCGAGAAGAGCAAGATGCGCGGAGGTCGGGGACATTTTGGAAAGCGAAACGTCACACCCGAGCAGGGAAAGAACGGAGGTAGCTCCAATCTCCGAGACGGCTGCTGGGACCAGGAGTTTCATCCTAAGGGCCGCAACAAACGCACCGTCTGGTCAATCTCCTTGTCCAAGTTTCGGAAAACGCACTTTGCCGTTTTCCCCGAGTCGCTCGTGGAGACCTGCCTGCTCGCCGGGAGTCCTGCGGGCGGCACGGTGCTTGACCCGTTCCTCGGTAGCGGAATATGTCACTTAGTAAATACCAAGTGCCATAAAAAACACACTCACAAATAAACATATATTTGCCTCCTACTAAGTCACATAGACTTGACTCGAACGACTATCATATCCAGAGGAAGTACCTGGCCCATCAGCATGCGCAAAGGAATAAATTCAAAAATATAGGGTCTTTTCTGCAATATTAGTCCAGGCTTCAGAATTTTAGTGAAAAAAAAAATTTGGCAGCGACAAAGCTAGTTGATGAGTTTCAAATTATTAATTTGTATTATCTAAATTATTTGAAGTTTAGTCATTATTTTGTTTAAATTCTTCGACAGATTCTCGCTGGAGCGTAACTGGAATAGTTGAGACGGGGAGAAAGGGGAAACATTTACACCCCCTTATAACCTCCCTAGATTTAATAAGGTATATTTTCTGGTATTTTCATTGAAAAACATCTGTTTAAAAAAAAAAAAAAAAAAAAAAAACACCTCATAGGTTTTGAAAACTAAAGGTTTCTCCTTCCCCTTTGACATTTTCGTAAATTGATACCCCTGGTGTCCAGATACCAAATTTAGTTTTCTTACTCCAATTATATTTTTTTAAACCTTTGTCAATTTGCGAATCAAAGTGTGTCATTTTACCAGCATAATCTGAGAACAATGAACCTTAAGAAGACAAAAAAGACAAACTATTAGAAAATTTAGAGAAATTTTGGGGATAGTAACCGAAAAAAAAGGATTTTGATACCAATAGATATACTAAAAGAATTGGCTTTTTATGATGATTTTAAATGCATAAGTTTCATCAAGTTTAGTTGTACCCATCAAAGGTTACGAACCTGAAAATGTTCTCCTGATTTTCGAAAAAGAGTTAAACACTCCCTAAAAGTTAGTCATCTTAATGAAAATCACATTATCTGATTCAATTTATCAGAGAATCCTACTGTATAGGTTTCAAGCTCCTATCTACAAAAATGGAGAATTTTGTATTTTTTGTCAGAAAAAAGATCACGGATGCGTATTTATTTTTTTTCCCAGGGGTGATCGTATCAATCCAGTGGTCCTAAGTGAGAAATTGAGTTGCGAAGGAGGTTTAAAATGCACTCTGCTTTTTAAAGTTGAAAAAATTTTTAATTTAAAAAAAAATTTTAAGTTTAAAGTGAAAATTTTTTAAAATTTTAAATTTTAAAGTTTTTAAAGTTTGGCTATTTTAAGCCAAATTATATTCTTTTTTAGTGTCAAATTCACCTAAAAAGATCAAGCAATGTTACTTGATAACAACAATAGTGAATTTCCTTTTCATGAACAAACCTAGTTTTCTTATAGACACTCACTGAACTAAGTTAGCAATTCATTTACATTCAAATGACGAGTAAAATGATATGGTAGCAAATTCTGGTTCAAAATTCGCTTCAGGGTGGGTAAGGAACCCACATCATTATTGGAAAGTTTCCTGCAACTAAAAGATAATTTTACTTAAAATAGAGCAGTGTATTGCTAAATATGAGATTAAAAAGCAATTTTTTTCTACTATTTACCTGATTTTCTCCTCTTAGAACCCTGTAATATGAGGGGTTAATAAGTGTAAATTCTTTGTCAAAACTGCAGATCATTCAGTTATAAAAATGAACGTTTAGAACTCAGGTAAATTAATCACGAAAAACATTTTTCTTTTAAAGCGCAATCTAAAGCTAATTCTTCTTCCTAGTCGTCTTGGTTATTGTACTCATCCTGTCTTGCTGCAGTGTTAGCACATTACGTCTTCAGAAATAAGAATTTCAGCTAAAAAAAAATGTTATCGTTCTTTCGTTTCTGTAACATTCTAGTCTATGACTTGCCTGAAGGAAATTTTCAGGTAAAAAAAAATCTAGGTAAAAAAAGGGCAATGTTCTCTTGTTTCGGTAACATTTTTATCTATGATTTTCCTGAAGGAAATTCTCAGGGAGAAAATTCAGGTAAAAAGGGCAGTGTTCTCTCGTTTCTGTAACATTCTAGTCTATGACTTGCCTGAAGGAAATTTTCAGGTAAAAAAAAAAAAACAAAGGTAAAAAAGGCAATGTTCTCTTGTTTCGGTAACATTCTCGTCTGTCACTTGCTTGTAGGAAATTTTTCATTAAAGCTAGGTGTACTCTTGCTTAGCCATTCACCCTAGTCCCATCTAGTCACACCATTGACCCTTGTCCCATCCAAAATAACAAGCAACACCAGGACTGAAACTCCTGACCTTAGGTTTTCAAGCCTGGAGTAGCCTACTAACCACTTGGTTAGGATGGCTCAAATTTATCTTTAAATATTGTATTCAAAAGTATTTATAGGCTACCAATAAACTGCAAAGCTTATTGAAGCATTTCAAGGAATTATAGTATTCAATCTTGCCAAGGCTAGCTTAAGTAATTATCATTGAATGTTTTAAAACAGCTTCCAGAGTAATACAGTGTTTCTTTCTGTTAAGTGGATTGGAAGAAAGTCCTTGCTTGAATGGGAGAGCTCAAAAAAAGTTTTTTTTTTTGTCCCTCTGAGTATCAGTCAAGGCACTTTACAAAAAAAAAAAAAAAAACGGCTGGCAGTCATCATTGCTAGTCAAAGCATTTTGCCATACAAAATGTGGATAAGTGGTTCTTTATGTTGAAACAACTTTATTCAGGAATTAACTTATTCAGGAACAACGAACAACTTAACAACTTATTCAGGAATGAAGTAAATTCCTGAACTGAAAACAGTTTCTAAAGGAGTTAACATTGCAAACTTGTCAAGGTTTGCTAAGTTGAAAAATCAGGAGTCGAAGAAGGAGGCTTTTTTTTTTATCACTTGGGAAAGGATAAAACTGACCCTATACTGGGTAGTGATGTCTACAGAGTCCCGTGTTCATGTGGGAAATTTTACATTGGTAGACCTGTCAATAACTGGGAAACGTTTGCATGAACACCAAATTTCAAAAGAGAATTCCCTGAGATTCGAAAATAAATATGACAACTTTGGTTCTGCTTTGCCTCTTCACATCTTTAAAAATCCTGAACATTAGGTTCGTCTTGAGGAGGCAACTTTAATGTCTACTGTAAATGACCGACAGCAATCTTCTAAAGAGGTAATTGAGATCAAATAATATATTAGCAGAAATTTGGCTATTAATAGAGACACAGGACATATTTCCTTGAGTTGGGGACCTGTTGGCCTACAAGACCGACCAGGTTCTGGGCAACCGTGCCGATTGGGTGATCCCCGCCAAGCCCGCGGAAGAGGAGCCCGAGCCACCAGAACCGTCGGACGAAGAGCCGGGGACCGAGCCCGAGCCACCCGAAGAGGATCAGAACCCGTCGCCGAGCGATGTGATTCCGATCGACTTGGAGACCGCCTTGCGCATCGCGGTGCAGCACAACCGCGAATACAAGACCGAGAAGGAAAGCCTCTACCTCTCGGGCCTGGGCACGACCCTCACCTACTTCAACTTCGGTCCGTTGCTGACCGGGTCGGTCAACTCGTCTTGGTCACGCGTCGAGAACCAGCGCAGGCCTGAACGCGGGCTTTCTCCTGCGTGCCCCGGCCGCATTCCGCTTGGTAACGGTTGAGCAACCGCTGCCCTTTGTGGTGCGGTGAGCGCATGGAGTTTGATTATGTTATTGCAGGCGGCGGCTCGGCCGGCTCGGTTATGGCGTCTCGCCTGTCGGAAGACCCCGGTGTTTCGGTCTGTCTGATTGAAGCCGGGGGCAACGGGCGCGGGCTCTTTGTCCGCGCGCCTGCGCTGGTTGCCGGGATGATCTCAGGGCGGCCCCGGATCAACAACTGGGCTTTCCACACTGAACCCCAGGCGGCGCTAAACGGGCGGCGGGGGTTCCAGCCGCGGGGCAAGGGCAAGGAGCAACCAATTGCACTAACCCATTTCAACTCACAGAGTGAGTCAAAAGGAAAAGAGCTGAATATTCTCAACTCAAAAGTTTACGTTTGCTGAAACAGAAGAACAGCACAAAGGGTAGAGGGGATAGGAAAGTTCAACTTTTTGATTTATTGGTTGAAAGGGCCAACAGGAAAAATATTAACCAGAGGACGCCGTTTTTAGATGTTTGACGTTCCTCTCACCCAAAAATTTTCTGAACTGCCTACCCGCCCCCCTCCCCACCAATCAAGGGTTGGAATAGCGTGTGCAGGTGCATCCATCTTCTTAATGATTCATATGGAGACGATTTGTCTTATTCTATGTGATAAAAGCAGATGAAGATTTGCTAGATATTTTCCAGAGAAATTGCCTACAGATTGCTCTGGGTATCCGGCTGACAGACCATATTTCAAACAGTAGGGTGTACGAAAAATGTGGTTCAATCCCGCTTTCTAGGGCTATAATGAAAGAAAGGTTGGGCTGGTTAGGGCACATTGTGCGGAGGAAGGATAACAGATTGCCGAAGATTGTCTTTTTTGGCCAATCGTTTAGGACTAAACGGAAAGCAGGTCGTCCTCTTCTGGGGTGGGAGGACGTCATAAAGAAAGGTTTCAAGGAAATGAGAACTTCCTCGGAGGGTGTAAAATGGGAGGTTTTAAATAGATTGGGATGGAGGGTTGGAAATTTTGCCAATATTTCATAAGGAGGAACGAAGCTTATCCATGAAAAGAAATAGCCTTTTAGCCAGAGACCCATAAGTTCCAATAGTTCCTGCAATGCGGCACGATATGTTTTTCTCCAAATTTAAAATCGGAAAACAGTTTAGAAAGCATGAAAGGTAATAAACTAAACTTAAATAGGAGAATTTTATCAAAACAATCGAGGCATTTTACAAAACGAGAATAATGCCTGATCTTTGGTAAAATGAAGCCACAACCATAAGACCAGGCACGCACAAAAATGTATTTGAGCGGCGGGGGTGGGCAGATTTGAGATAAAAAGCTAATTTGAAGAAAAAATAATGTAGGCTGGTTTTTTCTTTTTGAAATATAATACATGCTGATTTTCGATTGTAAAACTTGTTGCATGTGGATTATTTCTTCAAGAAACATAATATATCTTGATTTTTCTCTTCGTGAAACTTGTATATTGAACTTTGTCTCTTGAAACTGATTTTATTCATGGAACTTGTTGCCCGCCCATTTCTGTTCGTAAAACCTTATTTATCTTAATATTTTTCTTTGTCAAACTTATTGTGTGTTGATTTTTCTTTCGTAAAACTTAATTTATCATATTATTTTTCATCGTAAAACTTATTTGGTGTTTGCTTTTTCTTCGTGAAACATGAGGCTTGCTGATTTTTGTTCGTGATTAAGCATATACACGCGCGGCCGCCCTTAGAGCCGTTACAATTCAGGTTAGTGTGTTTTACGTAAATAGGTCGACTTGCATATCGGAAGCGGTGTAAATCTCGCGGCCGTCTACTTCTAAACTGCCGTCGGCGACAGCGATCGTCAGTTTCATATTGATGATACGTTTAATACTGACGATGTATTTGACTTGTTTATCTGTCGGCAACACCTGACCGGTGAAGTTCACTTTACTGCCGCCTAAGGCACGCCCCTTACCGTTATGCCCCATCCACGCGAGAAAGAATCCTACGAATTGCCACATGCCATCGAGTCCAAGACATCCGGGCATGACTGGATCATTCTTGAATTCGTAAGTTTTTGAGGTTGGCTTCCAGTAAGCCTTCGTGATCGATGACGTCGTAATTGCGTTCCTTCGCCATTTTCTTCATTCCTCTTAGGAAAGTCTTGAACTTCGACTAGCTGATTAGACACAACGCAGTACAGAGCAGAGCCTGCTGCAGTAGCATCTTCTTCTTTGTCTAATCCATTTATTGAACGGTGCGCTGATCTATCTCGTGATTTAAGTCGAAGACTTCGACGTATTACAAGGGGGGAAAGACGTGGAGATTTTGATGATTTTCGACTTTTATTAACAGATCTATCTCGTTTCCTGCCCCGACTCTGCGGTCGACTTGGCAAGGAATAATGCTCAATAATGATTTACAAATAACTTTGAAACCGAGTAAAAAGAAAGAAAAGATCTATAGCCGCCATGAACGTTAAGAAATATAAACACAAGAATTTAATTTTGCTGTCGAAGTATCAGACTGTTACACTGAAGTATAAACCGCTGTTATATTTTAGGAACAAGTTGGATCATCAATTGTAGAAGTGATACATCCTGGAGATACATCTGACCATGCTCTTGAGCTGACAGTCTGTTCAACAGCTACTCAATCAGAAGAAGTCAAAGCACAAAACTTGGTTTGCATTTCAGCACTCTTTTTAAAAATTTTTTATTGAATAGTGTTTCAAGCAACATCTTGTGTCTTCCTTTTCTAGCAAAATCTTCAGTGTCATCCATATTAATTAGTGCTGACCACGGATTACTGTAAATAAATTAAGGCTAAAAGGAGGCAGACAGTTAGGATCTTCAAATTTAATGATGGTTTTATCAATCGGCTTACCTTTACCTCAAAGAGAAATTTCATATTCTGTATCTTAGGTGTAGGAAGGTGCTCCAAGTACCGTAGTGTTGCAAATGGGCCAATAAGTTCAATGTATGCTTATCCTAGTTTCCATGTCTGGACATCCCCCTTTAAATACGCCACTGGGGTGGAGGATTTGTGTTTGGTTTGGGGTACCAAAACTTTTTACAAAAAGCATCAAAAATTAGTTTGCATGTATTTTTGGCGCATGGTTTGAGTTGCATCCAACAGAGGTGAGTGACGAGTTTAGGTTTAGGCGTATTTCACCTTACGGAAATATTGACGTTGATGGATTATATAGGGTAGATGTAGACGGATTTAATTATACCGAAGCCTACACCTTTGTGCATTATTCAAACTGTGCGTTCTATCATATAGAACAACAACAGACTATTTACAGATTGGATCTAATAAAACGGCTTAGTTAAGTGCAAAGGGCGCACTAAGCTTAAAAGTAGGAATGACTACCCTGAATTTTTTTGTATCGGTAAAATTAACCATGTTGTAATGGCCTTGCATCGCGCCAAAAGGAGAGGCTAGCAAGCATCCAGGCCCATTGTTTACGCATAATATTTGGTATTGGGAAGCAAGCATACATTTTAGGGTGGGGGGATGAATCTTCTGCTGGGAGGTTTTCCACGGGAAAAATTTCCATGGGGCGGAAAGTTTCCAGGGGGTGAACTTTTCAGGGAAATTATATGCCGGGGGGGATTAGCAACAATTCATAAACAATTGTTTTTTTTATGTGTCTTGCTTTTTTGTTTTCTGTCTCAATTTCACGCGTGGTTACAGGGATTGAATTGTCTAGATAATATTTCTGCAGGAAGGTTATTTCTCCATGCAGGGGGGGGGGGGGGGGCGGATTTCCTGGGATTGTTAAAAACAATCAGAAATTAAAATGGCAAACAGGGGGGTGGGCCGACCAGGCTCATGTCACCAAGCAGAATGTTGAGCAGCTGGGGCAGTTCGTCGAGCTTGAAGCGGCGTATGAAATGTCCAACTCTCGTCTTCGCCTCAGGCGCCACCTCGTGCGTGCCAAGATCCGGCGTTCCGGCGTGCATTGAACGTAGCTTCCAGATGGTAAAGTGCTGACCTTTGCGGCCGACACGGGTTTGGCTGAAAAACGGATTTCCGGGTGTCTCGAGTCGAATGAGCAACGCGAGCACCAATACCACGGGTGCCACTGGCACCAGCAACAGCCCTGAGACGGCGATATCAAGCAGCCTTTTCACGAATGACCTGCTGGTAATATCAGACACCATTTTCTGTTGCCACATTGCACTTTATGCTGAGACTGCCATAGACAAGCTTATGAAAAAAAGACAGAGAGATAGACTAAGCATTGGATTTCAAACAATCCATTGGGCTTAGGGTTTATGATCCCCTTCAAAGATACAAAGCTGTTACAAGCCTAGAGATCTTACTTGCATCAAGTGAAAAAGCCACTTGTATAGCGGGATTCTTTTTTTCGAATCTGTGAATTCATCAAGTCACATATAAGAAATTACTCAGAATTTTCAACTAAGAATTATTTAAACTTTCTCAAAAATTGGGAATTTTTACCTATATTTCATGTTTTCAACGCATTTGTCACTGTAGGCAAAGAAAGATAAATCTTTAAAATAAGAGGGGGAGAGTGCAATGTTTTTTCTTTTTTTGTTTAATGAAGATGTGGGGAAAATCCTCCAAAATATCTGTTATCTCAATATGAAATGGCTATTCAAATAGTGCCATCAATTCAAATAAATAGTTACTCAATCATAAGCTTTGAGACCTGTCTATTTTCTCTTGTTAATGATGCTACCTAGGCTACATACTTCCCTCCTTAACAAGAGATCTGGTAAAAGTGTCATTTTAGTTCCATTTAAGTGGATATGTCATTTGAGCATAAAGTCACCTTAATAATTAAAGTTACTGAAAAGAACTCATTACAATAGTCTAGCGCCAAGAGCTTCGAAGCCGCCGGTGGCAAAGTCACGATCACGGCAGCCCATGAGGACGGCAAAGGCGACTACTCCGCCGAAGTCGGTGCGCTGGCTCAGGCCGGCGGCGATGTCCTGGTTGTTGCCGGTTACGTCGATCAGGGCGGTAAGGGCATCATTCAGTCATCGATCGATGTCGGCGCGTTCGAAACCTATTTCCTGCCCGACGGCATGATCGGCGACACGCTGTTCGAAACCTTCGGCAGCGATCTTGATGGATCGTACGGAACGATTCCCGGGTCGGACAGCCCAGGTGCCTACACGTCCTCCGGTTTGGCCGACGCCGCCGGATTCGCAGTCGGACCTTATCTTGACTGGGTCGGGAGACATTTAATCGTTTTCTCTCTTTTAGAATAAACCCCAAAATATCATCATTTAAATAAATAAAATATTTATATTTGAAAATTTAAGTGTTAATAAGAATATTAATATTTAAGATATTAATAGTTAAAATTTAAATAAAAGTTAAAATATTAACCGTGAACCCTCATGGTTTTTCCATGAAGTAGGATCGAATTACATTCTTCGCATGGCTCAATTTTATATTTTTAATAAAGCTCAAAGATTACCTCACAAAATCACCCAAACTCTCAAGAGACAAAATTGCTTCATGTGTAAGATACTAAACAATCAATGACTCATTAAAGTTGACGAGAGCGCTTATAAAATATTCCCTATTACGCGGCATGCACCTGCCGACTGTCGTCAGAATGAAAGGATATGTGTGTCACGTAAAAGAAGGGATAGTGATAGCACAAAATTCATTATGCTGTCACTACTACAATCCGTAAGCAATGCCTCTGGAAGACATTTAGCAAAGCTTCCGTCATTTTTCGTTAAGGAGACTTAGTCTTCTTTATATTACTTTTGAAACCTATTCTAGTACCCAGACATCGTAGAGCCCTTAAATCTTCATTCATCTTGCTCAAACTTTATGTAGGATAATCATTGGCATAATCTAAGTCTAGGAAGGTTTTACTTCCGCATTCCCATACGTGCTTTCCCAGCTCGCCGCGCAGCGCGGGTTCGATGGCGCGGCAAAGCTCCTCGAGCAGTGCGGGCGGCATGCGTCGGAGTTCTCGCTCGGGGAACTGACGGACGGCGCTGTTGCCGTGGTTCTCGGTGCTGGCAGCAAAGCGGCGGCTCAGGGTGAGGGCGCGGCTCGCTTCGGCCCACGCCGCGCGCGGAGCTTTGGCCAACACCGTGCGCCAACAGCGGGCCAGCGCCTCGTCCGAGTAGCCGTGCCAGTTGTGGGCCCCGTCGTTGCTACCCAGCGGAGCGAGCCAACCCATGCCTCCCGCCTCGACGCCCTCCAGCTCGGGCGGGACCGGGGTGCTCGGGTGCGGCGCAGTGTTGTTAAAAGAAGTCATTGTTCCAATAACTATACCTCTGAGGATCTCAGACCCCCCAACCCCCCAGGGAAAGTGCTTTAAATTATGCAATTTACATAGGATTTCCCAACAGTGTTTAGTCACAAAAGCATATCCATGGATCTGTTGGAAGCACTTTCGGACACCTGGCACAGTTTCTAGAATGCTCACAATGTGAAAGCAAACTGGTCAAAAATAACAAGATTGGGTGGTTTTGTTTAAACAAATAACCACGAGACGCGTGATCAAAATCCGGCACCCTAAATATATTAAAATTTTCTTTTTGAGAATCTTGATTGCTATAAAAACATACTTGAACACTTTTTATTAGTACTAAATCAAGTATAAACTCTAAAATAGGGGTGCGTAACCTCTTTTTTTTGCACTGCTACTGGAGCGCTGCAAAATAAATAACTAATTCAGAAAAATTGTCTTTACCAAGATTCGAATCTGGTTTACCACGGTCACAACGAAGGGTAATAATCACTAGACCATCCTATCCTATTTAACAGTGTCTGTTTTATACTTTTCGCTATTCAAATAACTCGTTTATTACGTGCTAGAAATTCAAGAAAATAAGATTGCCAAGAACTCGAAGTTCTATTATAACTTTAATCTCCTTCTTTATGTTCTTCTCCACCATAAATCTGCAAAAAGCACGTTGATATGGTCAAGAGTTGGGGACGTTTCCTTCCTTTTCTAAAATCAGGCAAGTTTTCTCAGGCCCGATGCCTTTGATAGGTTAAATTAAACTAGATAAAACTTGCATATTTGGAATCAGCATAAAAGGGCAATTCCTTTGATATAACTATTGCTGTCAAAATTCTGTGTTTTAGACTTTCGGTTACTATTTAGCCGTGTTACCACGAACTATAAATCAAACGAACATAAATTATTATATATATGAGGGGGGTTCACCCCCAAGTCAATATTTCACTCTTTACGCTAAAGTTTGAATTTTGTTATAATTCTTTAAGAATGACCACTGAATAACAAAGGTCGTTTAGTTAAAATAAATAGCTCTTTTAAGGGTCTAATCCCTGCGGTCTTTACGAAAAGTTTGGACCTTAGGCCGGATTGATGAATATGACTGCATTTTGGAAAGCTTCGTAGAATTCTTGCCTGGGGCCAAAGCTCATAATCATCTTCGGCAATGAGGGGTTCGCAATTTTTGCTGGTGCTACAATCATATTCAGCGATAAGGGGTTTGCAACTTTTGCTATTTGCAATGAGGGGTTTGCAACTTTTGCAAGTTGGTGTACCTAGTATTTATTTTAAGATCCTTACAGATTAACAACTTCAGAGTTTAATCGAAGCAAAGAAAAAAAAAAACCAAAGCGTTGCTCTTGCAACATTTTTTTCGGCGAAGCCGAACTTCTTTACTACTAGAACTACTCGGGTAGGTGAAGCAACTGACTTGATCGATCTTCTCCTTACCCACCATCACACTTTGATTTATTTCTATTCTATGCGAGTTAGTCTTCTTAACATTGATTTTCAAACTTATTCTTTCACTCTGAACTCTCAAAACCCGAAAATAATATTTTTTTTTAAAACTAATATGTTTATCTAGGACACTCAAATCATCTGCAAAATTCAAGTCTAGGACGATGAATAGTCATAGGAAATAAATAGCAGCAAATTACTTTTTTTTAAGAGCGGATTGTTTTTTTTTTTACATGATCAGAAAACTGGTTTTATTATTTTGTTCAACACTTAATTAGAAGATCAACCGACACAGCGGACAGTCGTCTTTGAGGAACAAGTCCGCCCGACAGACACGAATGACATCGCAATGGCGATTCTGAAACAACAGGAGTCGACTGAAGCCATTTCATTCGTGTTCCAGTTGAGCCTGCGGCTGTTAAGTGTTGAGGACCCCGAGCAGGTGGTTTTGATCGCGCTACAAAACCTGAAAGACCGCACGTCGGCCTCAGTAGCGGGATTCATGTGGCTGAAAGAGGACGGCCATTTGACGCCTCAAGTCGTCTTGCCGGAAGAGTCTTCCAAGAAGATCGAGCTGTCCGATTCCCTAACCAACATCGTCACCGAGAAACAACGTGCGGTGCGGGTGGAACTTCAGGTAATGCTGAGGGGGATTTTAAACTAACTTGGAACACACTTGGTACATCCAGGTTATCAAAAGGGCATATCTGCAATATCTTAGGAGCAGCTAATTGTATTTACTTAATACTTTCAGGACTACCATTCCTACTACTACTGTAACTGCAACTGCTTGCAATTATGATAATGATTACTTACAACTGCTTCAACTTGTGACAGCAGCTGTGACAAGTTGCATCTGCAAATATTTGCAACAGTGAATATCAGTGACTGTTGCTGTGACTAAGGCTGCTTGTAATTACAACTTTGACAACGTCCAACTACAATTTCTTGCAACTGCAACAACTTAGCCTACTTCACTTACAAAAGTTTGTGCAGCGGGGGAGGAAAGGGGGGGGGGGGGGGGGGGCTGGTTTTCCTCTAATTACTTTCGACTCTTAAAAAGGGCAAAAGAAATTTCGATTTCCAATGGAATGAGCCACATCAAAAGTTTCTACGACCAAGCCTTCCATAAATCCTTATTTGTCACTGGGTATCAACTTAGAACCCTTGACCCCGGGCTTTATGGGGCTCTCTCAACCCTAGAAGTATCGTTATATTATGCATGCACTATTTTCAAGAAAATGTCTTATCTAAAAATTTCGATCAAATTCATTTGAGGAAAAAGGTTTTTGGGGGAGGGGGGGGGGCTTGTTACCCTTCATACCAGGGAGGTATATACCCGGGAGGTATGGCGAAGCTTTGGTTTCCGATACATTGCTTCAAACTTTTAAATTTCATCTGTTATTTTTGGAACCCCTCCCCCAGAATAAATATATCTGTAATCATATGCTTGCACCATGTTAATTGACTGATTGAGTTGCTGTTGATGATTGAATCTATGTTGATTGAGTTTTCAAGCGAGCAGCTGCCTTCAACGATTATAAGGACCGGCGCCACCTACATTCAGCGTAAGCATTATGATTAGTAAGAACGGGCAACCCTCCAAAGGCTGAGGGTAACTTATTACAAGCTACTATTGGTAAATTCACACTATATTAATTGATTCTATGCTATGCAATGCAAATGAAAAGAGTGGTTACATACACCCCATGCTCCACTGCAATCTTCTGTATCAGCTGTATGCTTAGCCTCGCACTCTATACATAAATCGTAGAAGTTATTCCGACAAATGGCACAGGTCTCCACAGCAACATCCCAAGCCCAAGTGGAAACAGGACCAAACTTCACTACTTTGAACCGTTTTTTCTTTTCACGTACTGAATCTGTATGGTGATTATTTGAACTTTTATCTATATTAACTCCTTTGTCACACATGATCAGATACAGGATTGATCTGTATGCGTCATGGAGTTGTTTGTCGACAAACGTCATGTTTGTCAACTGATGAAATTACATAGTAGGAAATGAGGTTAGCAGCTGGTTTTACATTAAATCAGCAGTTAAGCAAGGTTTAGTTCTACTCCTCTTTATAGGGGTCATTTTCATGTGCTTTGTCTTAAGGAGCACAGGAAAGGCAATGGGAGACCAAGGAGCCAAATGGGGAGGAAAAAATCTCCTGGACTTAGATTATGCTGATGATTTAAGCATCCTAAATGAAAGTGTGAGCAAAATTAATGAACTTTTAGAGGTTCTGAGAGTTCAGGGTGCTAGAATAGGTTTAAAAATTAATGTTAAAAATACTAAGTCGCTAAGGCTGGGAATAAGTGAAGATGAAAACGTGACGTTGGTAAAGAAAAAATCGGTCAAGCGTTAGAATAATCTTGATTAGCATCACTGAAATCACATTTAAAACATTACTGAAACTGTTGGTTCATTCTATTTAGAATTGCTTGCTATGTATAAATCAGGTGAATTGATTAATGAAGAAATAATTAAACGAGAAAATGAATAAAGTAAAACATAAGAGTTTTTTCCTCGTGAAAAATATATAAAACAAGTGAAATTAAATGGTTATAAATATTGTGTTTAATCTGTAAAGCTCAAGAAATAAATAAAACCCGTCTTACTTTCCACCCTCTAATATTAATTGTTTCATTAATCGCTCTATTTGTGCTCATTTTCTATTCGCTTCATCCTATCTTTGCAAAAATCCAAAATATTCTCACAAAGAATGTTTGACGATACACTGAACAGTACGTCGTCCATCTTTGGATTATTCTGTGAGACTTTTACGTCGCGGGCCAGATACGTTTTCTTGATTTCTTGACATACTAATCGAAACAATACGAGTGAATTTGCTTTTGAACACTACCTAGATCCTATTCAAACAACGAATAAGTCGAAAAATCCTAACCAAATAGGTTTTTTGACGTCACTCGATTACTACTCCTAGAATTAAAAGGGATATTCATTTTATTTACCGCAAGCCAGTTTCTTTTTGAAAGTGAGAGAGTCAACAGTGAAAATACGTTCTACACTTAAGCACTATGTTTGTATACATGTAAGCACCAAAATTGAAAAGTAACAGCAAAATGGACTAGAATTGACAAATTTGTGTTTAAAAGTCTAACCACTGTAAATAATTATCAAATTTCTAAATAAGTCATATTAAAACAGATATGTTTTCTTTTTTTTAATGAAAGATAAATGTAACGATAAAATTTTAAACGAAGGGAAATGCCGCTGCTGTCTATGTAAGCCATAGAATATATTTTTGCATTACTTAGAATACGGTCCGTATCTAAAACATGTTAAAAGTTCAGCTTTAAAAAGGAAAGAAACCGGTTTTACCAGTGAAGAAATGGCAGCTAGTAGACAATTTGTGTTCGTTTTAAATTTCAACGTTGCCTATGATTTGCTATAAATTTACCAATCCAACTCTTTTGAAGCATCTATTGGTATCAAAATTCTGTTTATTAGAGTTTCTGTTACTATTGAGCCGGTTCACTTCTTACTTACAGTTACCACGAACTCTTTGATGAATGAACTCATGAAACCCTTAGCAAATCAGGCAGCCTCTTAGTTTTTGCTTATTTAACAATGTTAATTGAATCCTTGATCCAATATCCTTCTGCAGGATAAAAGGGAAATTTCTTCCTCTAATTTGAATTTAAATTCCAGATGGAAAATATGTTATGTTACCTTCTGGGGAATTAATAGTTTCTGATGTATCTCTTGAAGACACAAAATCAATCTTAGCGAATGTTATATGCTGAAACTTGCTTTTCTATGGGAATTATAGGGTCAGAAATGCTGAATTTTCTAACATGGTAGGAATGGGAGCGTTGACTAACAAGAAGTCTCTATCATTGTTTGGCAATTCGTGCAATGCTCTTAATGTTTGAAACAGATCTAAGAAATTGAAATACAATTACTGTCGGTGATTTCCTTTAATGTTCAATTTATATAAAGTTTATTAAAGTCTAATGCTTTTAGTATTATATAATATATGATATATATAATTATATAATGTATATTATATATAATACTTTTAGTTTTTTTTTAATCCGCGTCAAACGCCATTAATCAAGGCTTTGTGTCCCACCTAGAAGTGCCCTATGGTACTATAAGTTGCATTTTTGTGCCATTTCTCAAGGGTTGGGGCTAGCCCGCTACCAGAACATCGTAGAGAAACGTTTAATAGCTTATATCAAAGATATTGCTAATATCTACGTTTTTCCTATAAATTCAACTATATGCAAGCACCAAATGGCATTCAAACGGCACTTTTGGAAAGAAGTCCAAGAAGAAAAGCTGGGGCTAGTGGGCTACCAGAACTTCTTAGAGAGATGTTTAGTGGCTCATTTGAAAACTAGTGCTCATATCCGCGTGTTTTTATCAATTTTACCATCCCTAAGTGCCGTATAGCACTAAACAGCACTTTTGGTGCCACCACGGTCTGAGTCTTTACAAACTCAGTACTTAGACTACTGTCCCACAGAGTTAAAGGACCATGAAGGCAAACAGATAAACTAGAATAAATTACGGACACTCCAAATACTTCAAAGCAATCCTAAAATCTAGCAGATCAGAGGTCAAACAGGTAACAAAGAGATAAGGGCGTATTGTTTCCATAAACAGTCGGTTTTATAAGATAGGCCTTATCACACGTTTTGAAGCCACACATGAACTGAGCAATGCTGCAGTTATTTCCCAATTTTGTCCAAGCTCACACATGTCCTGGAATCCAGGATATATGATTATTTTCCAAAGTCTTAGTAAAAAGTGGTAATTTAAAAACGTCTTCATTTTCCTTGTTTGTTTTTTTGTTAGGAATTGGGTCCAATACAAAAGATAAGAACCCTTCCTTTCTCATCTTCTTGAGCTTCTGAAATTGTAATTCAAATCCTAAGCGGTAGCAATAGTCGTTTTAAGTTAATTATTCTTAGTTTCAATATTGCCTAAAACTGTGTCAACATATCGAATCAATAACTAACTTAGAATCAATTTTGCCAATTTACTGAGTTATTAAGCCTCGTCTTGATTGACATCATTAACCCTGTAAGCTTTGATTAAATGGCCAATCATAACCTTCGAAATTTTCGAAGGATATCCAGTTATATTGGCTGTCCAATAATAGCCGGCTGTCGAGCTCTGTCTGAGTAGTCTACGTTTCTGTAAAAACTACTGATTTTGAAACTACTAAAAAAAGTATTAGTGGACGCTTTTATAAAAAGTATTCGTATTTTGAAACTTCTAAATAAGTACTAGTGGAAGTTTTCAAAACAACGTTTACGGTCAAACTGAGCTTTGCCTGAAAAGTGTACGTTTTTATAAAAAGTACGTATTTTGAAACTACCAAAAAAATATTAAAGGACGTTTTTGTAAAAAGCATTCGTATTTTGAAACTACTAAAAAAAAAAGTATTATGGAACGTTTTTAAAAAGCATTTATGTTCAAACTGTGCTTTGCCTGAACAGTGTACGTTTTTTATAAACAATAGTTGCTATTTTCCGTGCTATTAGAATGTCATTAAGAAAAATAAACTCTGGCCTACGAAAAACCTCAATAAGAAACCCTCTGGTATTGGTTTCACCTCTTAGCAAAAACAGTGAGTCAATAAGAGATGTTTGCGTCCTCACATACGAAGTAACTTCTGTTCCTCTTTAGTTTTAATGAAGCTCGTTACTGTGTAGTGAATAAACAAAAAATATAAGAAAAGTGTCCCGTTGTTGCATCTTTGACCTATGAAAAAATTTAAAAATCTCATGTGGTCTTGGTTACAACTCTTAGCGTAAACAACGGAACAAAAATTCACTAGTCGTTGTTCCCCTTTGTATTAGAAGTAAGGAGTAACATTAAAGCTTAAAACAAAAAAAAATTATTCCGTATGTGAGGGGGGTGCCCCTTCCTCAACCCTAGTATTAAATTAGACTTTAGTCTTAAACTAAATTAGACTTTATTCTTAAACTAAAGTCTTAAAATTGCTTAGAAATATTTCACATTCAAATCCGACGGTCCTTGTGTTTGAGGAGTCTTTCTTACAGAATTGTGACAAAAAGTAAGACTTTAGCGTAAAGAGTGAGAGTTAAAGAAGGGGCAGCCCCTCTGATATATGGAATATTTTCTGTTAGTTGCACGTTTTAATGTTGCTCCTTGGTTTCAGTTAAAAAAATAACTTTTTTCTCTCTGTGAGCTCGAGCGAGGGGAGTCCGTCGAGCTCAAGAATCCGTCCTTCGAAAACGGTCTCAAGTTCTGGACGGTCTCGCCTCTCGAGAGCGAGTCGCGAAAGTCGAAGCTACCGGGCGACGTCGGAAATCTTCGCGCCGTCTTCTATCTCGGTCGATACTCGGCTCACACTGGGAAGCGTGTGCTCGGCTGGAACCACCAAGTCCACGAGCGATCGGGACCCATTCCGAGGAAGATCGAACCGGCCGTGACGCGAATCGCGTCTCAGGTGGTCGGCACCGAACCGGGTCGCGAGTACGAGCTTTCGGCCTGGGTCTGCACCGATGAGCGGCAAGGCGGTTGGAATTGCAACATAAAAACTAATAATCGGCTCTGTCCGTCGAATGTTTTTTAAATAAAATGAATTTGAATTTGAATTTGAAAACTAATAAAGTTTTTTTTAAATTAAAAAAAAACAGCCCTAGAATCCTTACTTCAACAAAGTTCAACTGGGGCTGATAAATAGGATGAAGTAAGATGATAAATTCATTCAAACAGAATGATTAAATGCAAGTTTTCAAAGCTAAACTTGCATTTTTGGCAGTAACCTTGCATTTTCCCTATTGTTTCTACTTTGTGTTTGTTTGTTATGGAAAGGCAGTGTTGTCTTTGTTGCTGTTTTCCTTAGCATCAGCTTCAAAAACCAATCCAAAGAGGTTTTGGCAAGATAGGAGATCTCATAACTGTATTGGTTTCTAAGCTGTGATTAAGGGGTTAGAAACTTCTGAAAATTGGTTTACCATTTATCTGATAGAAAAATAATAATAATAAAGTCAAACAAAGGTCAAACAATCAAAGAGCTCAAACAAAAAAAAAACGGAGTTTTGATTGAGAACCGGTTGCTAAACGTGGTCGCCTTCAGAGATGAAAGGCTATTTACATTTACTGACTGATTGTTTTATTTTTAGTATATTTCTTTTATGATTAATTTTATTAAAAATATGTTAATTGTTATTTACCATGAGGGAATAAGCAAAGTTTTCAGGTTTTATTAAAGAATAATTCTTCCATAGTGGTCGAGACATAAGGCTGAATGACCATAGCTTGAACAATTAAAAAAAGTGAAATCACCAACTTATTGCCAACAGTTTACTGTGAAACTCGACAAGAACTAGATAAAAACTTCATCAACTAGATTTCTCACTTACTGTTATTGACATCCCTAGTCCTTCTGTCTCCTGTCTCGTGATCGTCACTGTCCTCACAGGGGCGACCCTTCTTCTCAACTTTTTATCCTCATTGCCATTACTGTCTGCCACCTCAGTTAAAAGCTGATTAGTATTCACCCCGTTATCAACATCCTCAACGATTTGACTTATTCTCTCAACACTGCTGGTTCGCGATGTTTCAGTTTCGCAAAATTACTAATGGACGATTCATCCTGAAAATTTCTCCAGCATTCTGTCATTTGAATAAGACTTTAATCCCTAATCGGTTTCTCGTCCACTTCAGTAAAATGTCCTCTGTGTTGTACACCACAAGCGTGGCTCAGGGAGGATGTTTGCAGTGACAGTGCACTATTTTTCCAATATTTATTTATAGGACAACCTGACAGCCTCTCTCCCTAGCTGGTGGAGAACAGGTTTGGTCAACTGTTGTCTTTATACAGCACTCGCTGTCTTCATAGAGAACAATGATCAACAAAACTGTCTTATCGGGGTATTCGTAGCGTAGTAGGATTTCCTTAGAATCTGATTGTCTACTGTTCGATTGATTCAGACAACATCACCTACATTAAATTTCTTCTTTTTCACTTGCCTCCTTTCATTGGAATATTGTTTAAGAAAAATAACAAGTGTATTGTTACTGTGATGAACCTCCAGAAGACTAAGACTGGATAAGACTAAGATAGATGAAGACGATGATTATAAATTAATAGAGTTTTATCAAAATCTTGAATAAAATCAGCAGTACTTTTTAAATGCACAATATGTCGAAATTGAATGTCGAATTGTTCTTATCAATCGTTCAGCCAAACATCAATTTATTGTCTTGTTACTGTTTCATCCTATCTGTCGCAGGCCAGTCTCTTCATGCGGTGACTCCGTATCACTAGAATCTTCGAAGAAATTCTAATTTCCATTAAATTATTCCTGTTAACAACCTTCCACCCAATTCGGGGAGAACTTACTTTCCGTATGGCCCTAAAAAAGTGACCGAAAAGGAAGATATCTGGACATATATCATACTTTATCCGCCGACTGTGTCCTGCTTGTTTGAAATTTTTTCTCATTATAGCACTAGAAAGCGGGATAAAACCACAAAATGTAAATTTTCATTTAAAGGTGATGAACGACTGACTATTGCAAAATTTTTGGAGAGATGCAATAACTACGATTTTTCAGGGGGTAAAAATCAACCCATTTTTTTCTTGGGATACAATATTGGGCTATCCATCGACAGTCATTTCAAATTTCAAGATTCTTGCTATTATTTGCTATTCTATGAATTTTTTCCTCTTAAGAACATTCGATATCTTAAAAATCATTTTGCGAGCCACAACGTCGGCTGACCGCGTGAAAGAGTTCATGGTGAATTCTTCCAACGGACTTGCTAAGGGGGCTGGGAGGGGAAATATACCGGAGGGGTCTTTTAAATCTCCAGTTAAGGGTTCTGGACCATATTTTATGTAATGTTACCGTTTTATACTTCTGAGGAGGCTTTCCCCTCCTCAACGCCCCGCTCTTTTCGCTAAAGTTTGACTCTTTCTCGCAACTCCACTTTTTAAAACAATAAAAAACTTTAGCGTGGGTAGACAAAATAAGTTCCCTTCCCCAATCCAAATTTTAGTTCGACTCGTAAAAAGTAACAAAAAGCATATAAACGAAGCTTTGATGCGTTTTTTAAAGTTTCTCTTATAATCCTTCCCCAAAAATAGCCCCCAAACATAGACATTGGATATACCCTTGGCCGCAGCCCTTCGACTCTCGACAAATTACTTATTCTAGTGGCATCTATCTGGGTTGTTCCCCCCCATGAATCTTTTCGCCCCTCTCTCCTTAGATTTTAAAAGATATCTCTTTTAGGTAATTTCACCAAAATATCTTTTCTTTGTGTTTTCATTGAATAAAATGAAAAACACAACGAAATGACCCCCGAAATTGAGCGATCGATCCATCCAATGGCTTATACCTGATCAGGCCGACACCGATTGAAGTAATCCAAACAATTCCTCTATCATCAATAAGCAGCTTTTGAAAACTAAATCCATCTGCCGTTGGGAAAGGCCGAGAAGGTTCAATTTCTTTTTCAAGACGAGAAAAAGCGGCCGTTTTAGGATCAAAAATATCGATCCTAAGTATATGGTCGTTAAATCCACGTAAAAGCAGCCATAGCTTTCCGTCTTTAGCGGGAGTAATACTAAAAGGTTTACCAGGATTTGAGTTGTAAGGACTGGCAATAGGCGTCAACGTTTTAGTTTTTAGGTCGTATTTGATCAGTTTGTTAAGCCACCACCAAAATCTAAGTCATTTAATCTTCTGATTGAAGTGGAAGAAGTCTTGTAGCAGTATATTTATCCTATTCCAAAGCCGGAATTATCAAGCCAGGTAAAAGTCAAAAGTGTTGCCTTATTTTTGTCATTGCAAAGAGTTCGGGAGGAAAGATCCATCCGAAACATGAATAAAGAATGGAGCATTCTCGTGTCATCTATGACTGCCAGGAAATCAATAAATTAGTGAAAGATAGTGCCTGGCCTATCAGAAGAATTCAGGACATTTTGAATCAATTTAGCTCCAAGAAAAATTTTAGTCTTTTGGATTGGAGGGTTTTTTTTTTTAATATGCCGTTGTCTTTGAGGAGTTTGTAACCAGGGTTTCGACAGAATAGAGAAGGGGACTTCCGGACCACCCTCTTCCGTGCAGTACTTATTTGAAGTTTTTCCTGTAATATCATATATTTTCCGTTTACTCTGCCTGTTTCTAGTATTTTCCTGGAAGTTGTGCCCCCCCTGCAACTGCAACAAAATCCGCACTGAGCCTGGTATAAGCCCAATCACTTAAATTTTCTATTTTAAGCAATATTTTCCTCTAAAAGTAGGTATTTTGACACTGCCGAGATATAGTCTCAATCTTATACGGAAAACACTCGATAATCCATTATTTATTATTTTGCAGGTCAATTTCAAAGTATAATTCTAGTTCTACCAGAACGGAAAACTTGCCATTATGAAGTGGAAACACTGACCTGTATATAAGCTGTGCTGTAATTGTATCTAAGCCGTGCACAGAAGAAGGCGAATAAAATTATATAGTTTCTTAGAAAAAAGTATGGTAAAATTATTTAGTATTGCTGTGCTTTACAGGACTCCTACTAATGCTATGAAGCTGGCTGCTGCCTATGATTTAATGAGTTTTGGATTTTTCCAAAGGTCAAGTGCTCAAGAATTCATGTCTCAGAATTCATGTCAAGAATTCAGGACTCCTACTAATGCTATGAAGCTGGCTGCTGCCTATGATTTAATGAGTTTTGGATTTTTCCAAAGGTCAAGATTAAATTTCTGAGGGGGGATATTTTCCCCTTTTTTCGATTGTTTTCACGATAATGCAAAAAAAATAATGCCAAAACGTATTATAAAAATTCTGAGGCGGGATATTTTGCACTTTTTCGATAGTTTTAATGAGAATAGCAAAAAAAAAGTCCCACTTACTCCGATCGCATTAATATCCGACTCATGTCCTGTGAAAGTTTGCTTGCAGAGTCCCTCACGGATATCCCACAGCTTAGCAGATGCATCACAAGCCCCAGACACAAATGTTCTCATGTCTGGTGCCACCGACAGCGACATAACATCCCCGGTATGTCCTGTGAACGAGGTCACTTGTTGACCCGTCTCTATTTTTTTTATCATTTATTTTATTTTAATGTCTGTTCTTTCTGGATATAATATATTCATTGATAGTAACTCCTGTTCGTTTCAATTTTGAATTAAATAAATAAAAAAAAGTAAAATAAATCTTATTTAAATAAAATAGAAAAATTTTTCAACTGGAAGTAAGGAGCAACATTGAAACATAAAATTGTCAAAAATAATTCCATATATGAATGGTGCTCCCCCTCCTCAACCCCTCGCTCTTTACACTTATATTTTTTTAGTACTTTAAGAAAACTACTTCTTCCAATCAAACGGGCTTTGTGTTTCAGAAGTCGTTCTTAGGGAATTGGAGCTTTGGTTCGAACAATCATTTTAGGAGATGTTCCTACACTTCTACTCTCAATTATCCAGTACAGGTCAAATATGTGATAAAATATTTATCTTTTCATCTCCTTTAAAATCTAGAAGTAGAATACACAAATAATATTGCATTTTTCTTCTTGCTAACTTCCGCCAGGCAGGGTTGGGATGCAATAATTGCATCCCAATAATGCAATAATTATCTTATAGGATATTTTCCATCCCAGGGTTGGGATGTCATCCTCTAATGACATCTTACAATATTTTCGATACGCCTTCATGTTTTTTGTAGTCCTAAGCAGTACTGGGGCGGTCGGTCACAAGGATTTTCCTGCCAGTGCTTGGGCGTTCATCCTTTTTCTTAGCGTTATTAGTTACAGTAACTGTTGTGATAATATTACAAATTTACGCATAGTACCTTTTGTCTAGTTGAAAATCCCCCACAACTTACCCTCAAAGGTCTAGTTTAATAATATAAGTTGTTCTTAAGATATTTCTCTATCACCTTTTGAAAGTTCACAGACTCAGAGCTGGATTTAATTTGGTTCAATATCCAACCTAAACATTCGTTAGAAGCTTCATCTTAATACGCTTAATTTGCTTAGTAGAAATACTTTTAGCAGCAATAGTAGCAGTATGCGCACAGCACATTGGGATTCTTTCAGCATCTCCTTCAACACGAGCTGAAAGTTTCAGCTTAATACCATCCTAAAAAGCCCTAGTAAATGGAGAGTAAAAAATAGTAATAATCATAAAATTTACTTCCATTAATGGTAAGGTCAGACCATAGATGTATTATTTTACAATAGACTAGAGACACCACGTGTTTTGGTAAGCTCCTTTTTCTTTCCATACCACCAACAAAGATTTCTTAAAATCTATGACGGGGACAAGGCTGGTTATTTGGATTTACTTCTCAGCACCAATTTGTCTGAGCCCAACACAGCTGAGCACGTTCCTCTTCCATCTGAATCGATTCAAAGCTTCTCTTTTTACACATTGCTAAGAACTTCCAGTTTCCTGAAAATCTATTCTTGAGATCTCTTCTAGCCTTATGGTGATGAACAAACACCGCTATAGCTTATTTTCATCACAATCACGAGTAAGAAGCAAACCCACTGAAGTATCACTAATGATGTTTCAATTTATATGGGTGGTCTGTATAATCTGTCATACTCTAGAAGTAGCGAAACTTGAAAAAAAGTGTTTTCGATGATTTCTCTGTAATTTTACCGCATCCTTCAAAGTGCCTCATCTGACCAACTGTCATCCTGCAAGATGGCTGGAGAGGTGTTTTGTTATGGTAACTGATTGTAGGATTACACACATAATTAATCCGTTTCATTTATATGGTTCAAGATTTATGATGAAACAAAAAAAAACATTAGCGCTCTGTTCTCGGTTTAATAATAATAAATTTTTATTCTCAAATCATTTTTTGTCCATTTTTGACACCCTAGGTGTGCCAATGCACTTATCCCTGGCACACATGGTAAAGAACAAAAAAAAATCCTTCGCTTCAGTTGTCCCCAAGACTTCCTTGGAAATCTCTAGATCTTCTTTCTGAAAGAATCTTCTCATTTAACCAATCTGAACAATGGTTACTTCTAAGTATTTTCCTTAGAAGAGGCAAATCTTCTTCAAAAAATTTTGGGAGCAAATACTAAAGGTACGGTCAGTTAAAGATATGATGGAACCAATTTTCACTTGGCAAGCGTGGCCGGAAATAAAAGACAAAAATCTATTGTTATTCTTAAGGCCTTTAGATAAAATCGCAATTTTAATCAATTGTACTTGAGCGTCTTACGAATTCGTCTAGTTCTGCTCAGTAGTAATGCAATGTGAGCGGGGCTGCTAGTTTAAGCTCCTATTATACTCACATTAAAGCACTTGACTTTTTCTTGAACCAGTTTCTCATACTATCAGCCAGAGTACTAACTAAAGCTACATTGACCAAGTGGTAAACTTAAACCCAACTGGGATCAATAATAGTATTTTGCTTATTTGGGGGAGAAGACAGTTTCTAGTCTTATCACTTTCTTTTTTTATGTTACTCCTAATTTAGGGGGAAAGCTTTCCTCCTAAATTATTTTCCATTACCCAGAAATACATCTTATAAAAACCAGGTAATATTTGAATTATTTACTGGTCTTAAAAAATTATAGCTCAAGAAATTGTGCAATTCTAGTTGACATATCTTGAAACTACCAATAAAATGCTATACTTTCGCTGGGCTGCTTGGTTCACATTTAATGCTGAATCCTCCACACAAAAAGTTTGTCAAAGATTTATCAGGATAAAGCTTGCTTGTATTTTACAGAAAGGTTCGCATCCCACTCTCTTACTCCCTAATTGCTGCAGTACGACTCTGCTCGTACCTTGAATAGAATAACCACAAAGCCAAACAAAAAATCACACAGAAGGGCTACTCTAGTTTATGAATCGTGGTTCTAACCTAAGATGGATGATAGAATATCTATCAAGAAGTAAAATCGATATTTATTCACTTATTCAATCAATCAATATTTAATAATTCAAATTAAAAATGTACAAAAACAATATTATGCCCCAACAGAGAGCAGAGCTCGTAAGGCTGGGGAAGTATATTGCAGCTATTTTAGCCATGAAGACAGAGGAACTGTCGGCGGGGCAGTTTCGAAATGTGGAGGTTTAGGTGGAGGATGACTGCAGCTGCAGCTGCTTCACCTGCTTGTACGGAACCGTCAGTATAAATTTCCAGGAACTCATTGAACTCTGTCAATCTCGTTTTTTTGGAATTCCGCTTGGGTTATTGCTTGGTTTGAATTTACCACTAACAACAATCGTCGCCCTCCCTCTGGAAGTAGTCTCTTGGGTTCCCGCCTTTCTGTAATTCACGGTTTTTTTGCTTCGTTTCATTTTACATCAGCTTTTTTCTTCTTTTTTCCGCTTGTTTAGTTTTAATTTGTGTCTGTTAGAATTCTTGTTCCAGGATAAATCTTCATTACGTAACCATTTGCGCAATGAAACATCTAAAGCCAATGCCACATAACATCTCACTGATTCAATGCCTAACAAGTCTATGAAAAGTGTCTCTTTTTTTCGTTGGTGTGTTTCATTTACTAGCGAGAAAACTTATTGTCAAGCTGACTTTTTTTATATTACCGAGGCATTAATCTAGTCTCAGTAGGCAGCAAATTCCTTAGTAATATGATACTTCTTAGACTAAGAGGTGCTGTGGAAAAAGTTCTGAGAGAAGAACAGTGCGGTTTTGGAAAAGTTTCGACCAAATCTTCACTCGTAGGCTAATATTTTAGAAGTGCAAGAGTTATCCAATACCTTTGATCCTCAGTCTTATAAAACAAAGCAATCATTCGATTCTGTTGATAGAAGAGCCTTAGCAAAGGTTTTTATTCTTGTATGGTATACCAGACAAATACTCTAAGGTGACAAGTGATATGTACGAGAGCCAAACTGTTGCGGTTAAGGTAGGGAATGAGGTTAGCAGCTGGTAAAGGAAATCAACCAAAAAGTAAAATAAGTCACTAAAATGACAAATAAAATACCGATCAAAGGAATTTAAGATATATTTCTATTATTGAAATAAAATCGCATTTCTTTCTAATTTCTCTAGAATAGTTTCCAAGTTTTCTTGGTAGAGAGGAAGAACGAGACACTAAAAGCTGGACTGCAAGCATTTCAGTATATAGCCCATGCATAAAGTTTAGGTCAAAAATTGACCAATTGACTATTTTCCAGTTAAGCATTTTCCTGTTTACTACACAAATTTGTCGCCTCTTCTATTTAATAGATGTTGTCTATTTTATAAAAAACATCAGCACTACACATTGAACATTCATTGTTTTTCTTAGGTTTTAATGTCCCTCCTTACTTTCGGTTAAAAAAATGTTTTCTTTTTTATATTTAATACAATAAGAAATTAGTGATATTTACGGGATTAACATTACCGCGGTTAAGGTAAAAAATGAGGTTAGGAGCTGGTTTTGCCTTAAATTAAGAGTTAAGTGGGGTTGTATTCTATCCCAATTTGTATGGACCATTTTAATGGTCCTAAGGAATACGGCAAAGGCTATGAGAGATTAGGGAATATAACAGGAAAGTGCAACTTTACTAGAAATAAATTATGCTAATGATTTTAACGTCCTAGATGAAAATGTTGGCAAAATAAAAAGTTTTTCAGAGGTTTTGTTCGAGTTTGTCAATGCTTTTTTCAAGACGTTCCAAAATATTTCAAAAGGTTTTTAAGATTGTTTTCTTCAAGACGTTTCAAGACATCCAAGACGTTTTTTAAGACATTTTTTCTTCAAGACGTTTTAAGGCATTTCAAGACGTTTTTAAGACATTTATAGGGCCCGTTTTTTAAGGCCCCTGGGAATTCCTGGAGGTAACTGGGGGTAGCACACACATAGGGTGCTATGTAATGACAATGCACACGTGGGTTGTTACATAATTATACGTTTCTTTCTGTGCATTTTTTTTCAGGGAACCGTTATTATGTTAGGAGTTTTGTCAGCATTAGGAGTCGAAAAACATTTTTGCTCTTTTTGGGACCAAAAACTCCCATGCCCCTTCCCCCAATATTATCTGATTAAAATTCCCAGAGCCGTTTTGTTCAGCTTGGTTGAATGGTCCAATTGTTATGCCTCTGTGGCTGACATTTCTTCCCATACCCCTGAGGGATATCCGGGAAAAATTTGCCTGGGTGGCAAGGGAGTAAACAGGTCTTTTTTTTTAATGAAAGTAGGTTAAGGAGGGTTTTCGAGGTGGAGTTATACTCAGGAAGTTTTCAGGGGGGGGGGGGATTTACAACGAGGATGGAATTTTTCTGGGAGAGGGAATTTTACATGAGAGGAAATCCCCATGGAGACATTTTTTTTATAAAGGAGCAGGTGTTTGCTCGTTTCTCTGTGTTTGTTTGTGTGTGTGACCCTGTGTTTGTTAGGTGTTTTTGCATATTTTTCTTCTTGCCTGTGTGTCTGAGCGGGTGTTTGCTTGTCTCTCTCACTATATCTTGCTGTTTGCTTGTCTCTCTGTCTCCCTTTGTGTGTTTGTGTGTCTTACTCTGTGTGTTTTTATAGTGTTTTCTTGTTTCTCTTGTGTGGTTGTCTCTGTGTCTGTCTGTGCGTGTGTCTGACTCGGTTTGTTTCAGTGCGTCTCTCTTTCTCTCTCTACCTCTCTGTATGCCTTTTTGTCTTATCGGCTATTTGCTCACCTTTGTTTCTAAGTTATTTTTAAATTAATTGATGACAAAAACCAATTCACGTCTCAGCTTTGGGCTCAAATTTGGAGATCGTGCCATCACAGATGTTGATTTTGCCTATTACTTGGCCATTAAGGCGGATTCCATTGAGCAGCTGCTGGAAGCACTCCGAATTCTATGGGAAGAGGTTGCCAAAGTAGGACTGCATATAAACTAGAACAAAACTTAAGTTATGGCCATGTCTTCTATGACCCGTCTTCTCCTACTGTTAACTTTCCAGTTAGCCTGGACAGCACCACTGGCATCGAAGTTGTTCAAGACTTCACTTACCTGGGCTCCATAATTTCTTCAAATGGCTCGCTTCTCCCCGAGTTGCAATCCAAATTCAATGACACAACTTTTTGCTTTAAAGCTAATATCTCCTGACCTGGTGCATTGCCTACAAATTTCCCAGAAGAATCAATTCCATTCTCCTGAAGCATTTTGGCATAGTGCTTAACTAAATCCTTTTGAGTTTCAAGTTCCTTTTTTAATTCATCCACTTCATTTGGTTGCTGCAAGAATTTCAATGGGTCACCTTTGCCTTCTAGGCTGAAGGGCTTTCCATTTGGATAAATCGAGCCAATAGTTCGTTTGTGATTGGTATCTGCTTTATTTTCGGGATCAACTGGAACAGGTACATCCATAGGCCAATAAATAATCCTTCTTCCCTGAATGTCTTGTTTGGGATGGTTAGGAACTGATCAAATTTTTTACATCACTATTTCATTTTAGAATAAGATGGATTTAGTTTGGGCATTTGGAAACATCATTCTTGTCTATAATACTTCCTGGTGGTTTTATGTTTGACTTTATTACTTATTGTGCAGCTAAATAGAGAAGTTCAAATATAACCAGCCAATGTTTGTGTTCCAAGAGCACTCTATATATGGTTAATACTATACAGACAGGGTTTAAGATAAACAAAAAAAGACGAAAGGAGACACAATGATAGAGAAAGAAAGAGTTAGGGGATGAGAGACAGAAAGAAAGAGGCACGAAGGAAATAGAGTTATATGAGAAAATAAATAAAACAACATCCAATCCAAAATCAAGGCCGCGACCCCGCCGCGTCACCCCGCATCGTCCCTATAATGGCAAGGCGGATCAAGGCCGATCCCGCTTGACCCTCTGTTTGAGCGCCGACACACTCGCGCCGAGCCCCCCGACCGCTCGAAAAGGAAGCCGGCATGCGCATCGCCCGAATTGAAGTCGACGGTCAGGCCGTCCACGGCATCGTCGAGGACCAGATCATCCACCTCGTCGAGGGCGGCGCGGCGCCCGGTCTGCCAAAGGGTGAGCGCGCGCGAGGGCACCGGCTCAGACCCAATTCCCCCAGCCGTAGTCGTCGATCCACGCCTGGAGGTCGCCGTCGAGGCTTGGGTGTGAGTGCAATAATTATCGACTATATTGCCGCTATGCCAATAAAGAAAAACAAGCGGATAGCATAAAAAGCTTTTTTTCTTGCTTGACTTTAGCAATTGTCTGCAAGACTTCATCCATGTAACAAAATTCTATTTTAGTGAGTGTCTAATTATCGACTATATTGCTGCTTAGACATAAAAGAAGAACAAACGAATAACGTAGAAAGCTCTTTTTCTTGCCGTGCCTTTGCAATCATCTGTAAGACTTCATCCATCCATGTATCAAAATGCTGTTTTGGTGAGTGCAATAATTATCGACTATATTGCCGCTATGCCAATAAAGAAAAACAAGCGAATAACATTAAAAGCATGAATTTACTAGGGGAGATTGTCTCCTCTGTTTGTTTCAAGGACTTAATCAAATAGGCCCCTGAACATTATAATTACCTACCACTGATGAATAGCATTTAATTATAGTTAAATTTGTTTGAGCTGTCAGACTTCTACTTTATCTTAGACCAAGTATATGCAGACATCTCATTAATAATTAATCAAATTATAATTTGGCATCCTTGATAAAACAGTGATTTATAGCCAATGGAGAAAAAACAAACAACAAAGGAGGTATATCAGTAAAGACTGATCCTAAAGTGATAATCCATCCAAAGGGGGAAAGGAAAAAGTATATATAAAAAAAAATATTGTTTTAATTTAGACAACTGACCCCCAGGCTGTCCGATGTCACGGGGAATCGTTTCATCAATGCATCCAAGCCCATCCGTTGGTCGATGCAGCTGGAATTTGACGACGACGGTGTCGCTCGCGTCAAACTTCCGCTTCGAAACTCGCTACGTCCGATTCTTGGCTGGCCAGATGCCGAATATCCGTCCTCGGGGCTTCGCAGTCATAACGCGGGGTTGGATCGACGCAGCATTCGCAGTCCCAGCCGCCTGAGGGCGTTTGTGACGTCTGGTTTGCGGCGCACGATCGGCGCGCCCACGTTCGGCCAGCTACACGTTCGGGTCTCGGTGCCGACGGCCGGTGTATTTGAATCGGCCGTGCCGGAAGAGAGAGATGGAAACAACATTTTCATGAAAAGTTAGCCCCCCAATCAATCCTAACCCTGCTGTTCTTATGAATTTAACCATCTTTCCATTGGAACCATGCCCACCACCACTCAGAAGCGAGGTTGAAGCTGCCTTGAAGTCACTCAAATCAAATAAATCACCTGGACCAGATAGATTGCAAGCAGAAATCCTGAAAGTTGACTCAGGAGTCGTAACAGACCTCTACCACAGAATTGCCACAGCTGCCTGGCACAAGGAATATTTCCCGAAAACGTCTTCCCGAAAAGCTGAATGAGACAATTAGCGTCCAATCCGCCTGACAAGCCAACCTGCCAAAGTGTTGATCGGGGTGGTAGGTTACCTTCTCATTTGTTTTGGCTTTTATTAGGTCACTAGAAATTAAAATTTAGAATCGAATGACCCTTTCAAAACTCTCTACGACCATTCTTTCTGCATGATTATCCTTGAAAAGATAAAAAAAGAATACCATCAATCTCAGAAATTAATTGCAACATTTTATGTGTGTAGATGACACTTGATACCTGGGATAATCCAACTAATAAACTAAACTTTGGAGAATCAACTGATCACAATGTAGGTTTTTTTTTTTGCTTCTAAACCCAGTTAGATTTGAAAATACGAATTGGAAAGCTTATTTTGAAAATAGGACTGATGTAACCTAGAGAGAGATTATTCCCTCGACCCCAGCCCCTTCAACCCGCTCCTCCCTCCAACCCTATAACCCACTCCAACCCATCCACCCCTCCCCCCAAAAAAACTAATTCCCCAATTAATACTCCTTTCATCTTTTTTTAAACTGTGGGAGGTGCTCAGCCTCCCTAACACTCACAGTAAGTGAATTCAAAACAGAAGGGCCAAGATACTTCAAAGTAAAACCAGATCTTACACTATTTTGTAGATCATATTAAATTATTATATTTTATCAGTAGTTTAGGAAAAATGGAATATAATTAAACTCTTATTTCTGGAATTCATCAAATTCTTATTTTACAAGTCATGTTTTAATCTTAAGGCTCAAAATTTAAAGTCGAACCCAAGTTACCTTGCTAGCATTAAAGTCGAACCTAAATTACTTTGCTGGCACTTATGTCGCTGGTATTAAAAATGTCCAGCCATTTATCATTCCCAAAATAACTGTCTGTCATATTCACTTATTTTGTCACACAGACATTAGTTCCAAAGACAACAAAGATAGAACTGATGCAATTATATACACTGACGGAAGATACCCGCGCAAGAGCTCCCAGATAAGAGCTCTGAGACACGAGGTCCTTCTAAATATCGAATTTCAATAAGATCCAATTAACCGCTCCTAAGTTAAATAAAACTCATTTTTTCATTATTTTTTAATTACCGTATTACACCCCCCAATTCAATAGCATGATATAATTGAACAAGTTATCCCAGCTCGAAGAAACGAAGCGGTATTCAGATGCATGTCTAGTTGGAATTGCATGGAGGCCTATATTTATCAATAGGCCCAGCCTAGGGGCACACAATGCCAGGGGGCGCAATAAATTATCACTGAGAAATTTTTCTAACAAAAACTTGACTATTGTGATTTATATTCTAAGTGCCAATCGCGCTGCCAATTACACTCCGCCTTCGCGCTGCCTATTCACAAAAAAGTGATTTTAAAACAATACGGGAATTCCGTGGACACTTATGAACTTCCAGATGTCTCCCAGGAACGGCAGATGAAAGTTCGGTACCAGTATCTATTTAAAAAAAATCAGGCAAATTTTCTCAGGCTCATAACTTGTGATGGGTAACATTAAATTTGATGATTCTTATTTATATGGAATCAACGTAATAAGCTGATTCTTTTAATGTATATAGTGATATCAAAATGCCGTTACCAAATTTTGATATCAATGATATCAAAAATTCAAAACAGTTCGTTACCACGAACTGTTGGACAGTTTGATTTTTTGTCACAATTCCTGAAGGAAGACTGCTCCCACCCATGGGCTGTTAAATTTAAATGAGAAGTGTTTTTAATGGATTTTAATACTTTAGGGTAAAGAGTAAGGGGAGAGGAAGGGAACGCCCTCCTCGTATGCATGTTTTTATTTGTGTAGCGAGAGAGCAGACACAGACAAGTTGACAGACGTAATTGGAGATATATAATTTTGGCTATATATTTGCAAATTAGAATGGGAGAGGGGTGAATACATTATTCGGACAGTTTGAAGTTATAGAACAATTCATAATTGTTAATATGCACAGTAATTGTATTTAATACATTAGGCATTCAGACCCACTATATTTTTCCTATACCCCCCCACCATATTTCCGAATTCAAAATAGTTCAAAATGTATAAAAACACAGTATTACCATACCTACTGTTTAATCTATGCTAGTGATAAATTTTAGATGAACAAAATTGAATTTGAGAAACATTTATGTACCGTTTGGTACTACGTCCCGTAGGAAAAAAATTACAAATTGTCGACGTTAATAAAAATCACGATTTAGACTGTGTTTTCCACAAGCTAGGGAAGGGGGGTGTTTTGCGGGTTTTTCTTAGATATAATGGTGAATTCGGAACATCTAGGACCATCTACCTCCACAATTGACGTGGTGATTTTTAAAAATACAAAAGTAAACCAGTTGAAAAAAGCACAAACTTCATTAAGTTCGCGTCAAACATTACTTGCAGCAATTCCAAAGTAGTATTTTTAAATCAGCTTGTTTCAATCGAGAATGTAATTTAAAATATTTTTGGGAAGTCACTGCATTGTTTAACTTAAGATTTATATAAAATCACTGATAGGTTAGAATAAAACCCGTCGGTGTAGGTATTCCCTACACTGTTTTTCTTACCACTGGTAATAAAACCAACTTTTTCTTACTCAGGCTAAGAGCGAAGTTTAACCTTAAAACTAACAAAAATACCACTTTGCCAATTGCGAATGATATATTTACAAAACTAGCTCAAGTAAACTGACTTATGATGTTTTCTAATGTCTGCAGAAGTCTGAAAACCAGCACTTCACTGAAAATACAAAACGAACCATAGAAAACAGGATGCTCTCCTAGGAGCAGAAAATTATATAACTAACCCGTTCGAAAATTTATAAGCATCTAAAATAGTCTTACAGCGACATTTTACTGGGTAAAATTCTAGTTAATTGACTTCTTGCTATTTTGGAAAGGGTTCAGGCTAGGGAAATGAAACTTTCAGGGATTGGTCTGTAGGCTAAAATATGTCCTGGGAAGGTATTTTAAAGTACCCACCTCCACTCCTTTTCTGTAAAAGCCAACAGAAGAAACATGGCAGATAGAAAAATGGAGAAATTTTTTGAGTTTTTTTTATCCAACTTAATTGTGACAAATCAATGCTCGCAGATTATATATCTTTAACAAAATGGATTCTATAATGAAATGGTAAGTTTGAAACCAATGTTCTAGCCCTTTTCATACCAGAAAACATAGAGAGAAATAATCATTTACATGTAAAGCTTCTATCCCAATAGGCCACATGGACTCGGTAAAGAGCTCGACATCTTTTGATTCCAAATATCTTAGTCCACGTCTTCACTATGACTCCAAGGGGAAGAGAATCTTTATTGTTACTTGTTTCTTGCTCATTGTTTGCTTCCCTTACTCCGTCCACTTGATTATCGGTTTCGTCGTCACTTGATGATAGCTCCCCAGCCAGTAGGTTGCTCAGTGATTCGACATTTGAAACTGAAAGGTCCGGCAGCCAATCATCAGCGTCATCATCTGATGACATGTGAAGTTTGTACTTGGGACCTGAAGGTATAACATCAAATAACTTTGAGATATCCTCTGTCCGCAAAAAAGTATTCAAACGTGAATATATGAATTACATTGTGCGAATCAAAGAAGTCTTATTGACTATACCAAGAGCTATTAACTGCGATTCTGTAGTAGCATGGGGTCAATACGGGAGCATTTTATGCACAAGGCTCTAAGGATTATACCCTTCACGTCATTGAAAATGCCCTAAGCCTCCGTAGCATATAACAGATGGTACATTATGCTTTTATTTCAACAAATACAAACTTTTCCTATGTTCAAACAGGAACAATTTTTGAATATTCACGTCGCACTAATTAAGAGAACGGATGATAAGAAGTTGGGTAAAATTCTAGTTAATTGACTTCTTAGGTTAGGTTTAGGCTAGCAAATATTTCATCATAGTCCTTCACTATTCCACATTTCACATCTTCACTGCATCCACCTTCTTTAAGCACTATTCATGTAAATACAGATAACAGTTAGGTTGACTTTGGCATTACCTCACATCACCTCTCTACCCTCATCTATTATCAGCCTAAGCTACTTAATCTTCCTAAATATAACTTTCGAACCTGTTCTTGCACAGTAAACTCTCAAAATCTATGAAACGTAATTCGTTTCATATGCATTTTTATCTTGATACTCAAATCATCTGAATAATCGAAGCCTGGGAGGGTTTTGCTTCCCATTTTATACCATTTTCTCACGATCAGATCTATGGTCATTCAAAATTGAGTGATGTACAAATTGAGGCGATTTCATGGACATAGAGTCGCAGTCACTCAGAAAAATTTAAGAGTTTGTGTAGAAGAGAACATTGTATTTGCTGATAGATTTCAATCAAATGAAAAACAAAGAAAGGTAAACAAAGAAGTGTTGGATTAAAATCAGTGACTCGTTGGATCCCGATGAAGGTTAAGCGTAATGGCTATTAAATCTTTATTCATTTATATTTATTTTTATATTCACTTCTTTCTGTTTTCTATTATTAATCTTTCTATAAAAAATTTTTCTAGAAATTCTTAGAAAAATATTAATTTTTCTGTACGAAAATACTACGAAAATACGAAAATATTTCCCATAAGATGTTTTTCGTGGATGCAAGGGTAAAAGATTTTCAAGTCCTGATAGATTGCAGATATTAATTTAATTTTACCATTAACAAGCTTTTAATAAATCATGATTGCAACTGTAGCCGCAGCCTAGTAAAATAAGAACCACAGCCCACAGGAACGAAAAGTTAAAAAATACATTTTGAAAAAAAATGTCTCGTGAGAAAAAATTGCTATCTGACGCTCATTCGGGAATAGTAACCATTATTTTGGTTAATCTCAAAAAAAAAGCTTGCAACGAAAAGAAAAGTAGGGTGATTTCAAAAAAGGCTAAGACCCTAGAAAATGGCGTCAAATCAAAATGAAAAGTAAGCCAAACATGTAGTAGTATAGTTTATAAGTAGCTAGCCTAGAAAAAAAAAATCTATAGCCAGACATATGTATGGAAAAACTTTCCTGATCAATTACGTTGCTAATATAAATGACAGTGTGTACAGGCTAGGATCTTAGATTAATCATCTGATTGGCAAAAAGCAAAACAGTATTAGATTAGGTTACTTAATTAGTTGACTATTAAAATATCAGTAAGGGTAAGATCACCACCTCAAAGATTAAATCACTCTATATCTAGAATTTGAATTGTTTCAAATTCTGCTGAATATTTGAATTGTTTCAATAAATAGTTGAGAATAGTCTTGGTGTTTCCAATCTTGGACACAGTATCTCCATACTGATAATTTCAGACTTACGATTCTGATCACGACTTTTCGTGTGGCGTTTTCTCACATTCACTCCCTGAACGATGATGCGATTTTCGCGGCGTGCGATGACTTCTCCAACTTTACCGTTGTCATTTCCCGCAATGACCAGAACTTTATCGCCTTTTTTGATCCATTTATTTTTCATTGCATCCTCTCTATATAACTTCAGGGGCTAATGAGCTGATTTTTACAAAACCGCGGTCACGCACTTCACGAGCTACAGGGCCAAAAATGCGCGTTCCTTTTGGGTTTTGTTTGTCAGCGATGATCACACAGCTGTTATCGTAAAATCGAATCATCCAACCGTCTTTAACCCTTTCCTTTAGTAAGTTACCCTTTCACCGTTACTAAGAAGGGATCATCCTATTTTAGTTTTGTGTTTTGTTTTAAGGTTTTTTTATATATTTTTATCAGTTTTATTTGTACTGAGTACGCATGACTGTTCCCCAATACCTCTCATCAGGTAGATATATAGATAAAACTATGTGTATGTGACCAAATTGCATTTGTGAGCCTGAATTCCTGACAATTCCGTTGAATTTATACTAATCAGTTTCGGAGAGATTTCTCCACCCCTCTGATATATCTTTATAGCATAAGTTTGGTCCTTGGGGTCCAGAATAAATCCTTAATGGCATTTCTTATGTGTTAATATTCTACGAAAACTACACCCTTTTCAGCTATTTGGTACAATATGATTTTAGCTTATTTTTTCTGATTTTACACCTACATTTCTTTTCTTTAAATTTGGCACCGATTGCTAGAAAACATTACATAATTGCATATAAAGATTATTTTGTTAAAAATTGAACTCACGATTCAAACCAATTCAAACAATTAAATTGCATTTCCATTGTCCTTAGTAAAGTAATACAACGATAGGTAATATTTATTAAGACAATTGTATATTATAACAGTAACTGTTAATAGTTGAAAATTAATTAGTTTAATAATTAGCATGGGTTTTTGTGGATTTTTTTTTAACCCACTATCAAATGGTTTTATGGGACGTCATATTGCTTCCTGTTCTTCCCGGTGGGGGCTCACGCCCCCACCGGACGGGACTCACGCCTGGTTCGAGGTGATGAAGGTGACTGCGTCGCCGACGGTCTTGAGGTTCTTGACCTCGTCGTCGGGGATCGTGACACCGAACTTCTCTTCGGCGTTGACGACGATCGTCATCATCGAGATGGAGTCGATGTCGAGGTCGTCGGTGAACGACTTCTCCAGGGCGACCTCGGAGGCGTTGATGCCGGTCTCGTCGGTGATGAGCTCTGCGAGGCCCGCGAGGACCTCATCGTTGGTGAAAGCCATGTGGTCTTCCTCTTTCTTACGGGTTGTATTCGGAACCGTGGGATAAAATGCTTAAAGGCCCCTCAAGTTTTGTTATACAGCTGTTTAGCTAAATTAATAGACTGTAGTTAGTATTAGTCAAAATATAGAAGAGTCAAAAATGGCATAGTGCATGGCAAATTGTGCTAGTACTCAGCATATTCAGTAAAGGTTGAAAATTTGGTTGATTTGATAGTTGTTTTGTTTTAGAAGGTCGAGAGGTGCTTGGTTGAGAGATTATTTTTGCCTACTTAGCTTGCTTTTTGTTTTCAGAGCCCTTGTTTTGCTGAGTAATGGGGAAATGCAAGCTTAATAACAAGTGGTTGAAGAAAAAAGATGATATGGTTCTTTTAAAAGGTGATTGGTGCACACCAATTTCATTTTTAACAAATTCTTCTAGAATTATTTTGGAATCATTTTCGTTAATTTTTGTTACAACAGAAAAATCCTTAACAGAAACGCCTCCAGTAATTATTCCTTTTAGACCTACAATCATTTTTGGATTAATTTTCAATTGAATTTTATGATTCACAAAAGGAATTTAGGTTTTAGGAAATAAAAGAACAGGGTATTATGATATAGGTTTTATTATGAGCCTCTTAAATTAACGATATGAGAAATTTGCTAGTTATCATACTAGCTCTTTCAATCGTCATTGTTGGAACAAATCAAGTGTTTGCAGAAAAAAATGTGTTTTTTGATTCTGTAAAATTCATTCAGGCGGAAGTAGATCCGTCGTCCGTCGTCTCGCTCGCGGATCTCATGCACGCGCCATGGGCGATGCCGCCAGTCGGGATGATCCACGGCGAGGATCATCCCGACTTCGATGCGGTCGACGGAGATGTACCGCCCTTCGGTGGGTCGCCACTGCACATTCATGAGATGCCCATCTCCGGGCACCCCCGGGCGGTTAGTCGGAAGGGGTGAGCGTGCCGTCTGGGTTTCGGATGACGCGAAGCCCGTTCCAGAGCGTCATCGGCGTCGTGGCGGGGTTCTGCGTCTGGAAGATCTGGAACCCACGCTCCTGCGCGTCTTTCGGATGCGCTGTGATGTACCCGTGGCATCCTAGCTGCGACGCTCACCCCGTCGATCCGGCCACGGGTAACCTGAACTACCTCTCGGACGGCGCTGGGATGGCGGGGACGGGGTTCGGGTTTACCACAAAGCTCTTCTACACAAACAACCATGATGGCGGTACCGAGTCGGCAGATGACGGTGATGCCGACATGCCAAATGGATGGAATTGGCATTCTCAGATTCCGCGCCTTGTTGAGATCTCGTCCGATGTTCTCCGACTGTCGAAGGGGAATTTCTCAACGCAGTACACTCGTGACGGTACGACAAGTACGTTTCTTGGGGACTACGGTGTCGACGCGAGGATCATTGAAGATACAGGAAGCGGCAAGTTTACTTTGTTAACAGGTTGCTAAGGTTATTTTTTTCTCTGTGATACCGAATCATATAAATATATACAATATCTGGTTTTTCTTCTGTCTACTTACAGTGAGTTAAACATGTAAATAGTTCGTTATTTATTTGTTTCAAATCAAAAAAGAATTCTTCTGTCTTTATTTTTAAGAAATTTGTAATTTTGTTCTGTAAAAAAAGTTGCTAACTGTCTGTCAGGGCTGAGGGTTGCTAAGCAAGTTGCTTAATTTTTTTTGGCTTATTTGAGGGCCGAAGCCATAGCAACTGGGTTGCTTATATATAAAAAATGTGTACTGAGACTTCGAGATCGTTGTTGTTCTTCCTTCCCCATGTCTACTTATTTTGAAAGTTATCTGGAACTCTTGATTGAGATGCCTTGAGATACCCCCTATATACTCTGCAAACCATGTAGCGCATGCCAAGCGTGGTGGAACTGTGCCAAATGTTTTGGAAGTGTGCCAAGCGTGGCGTAAACTCTGTCGAGCGTGGCGGAACTATGCGTCACGCGTGGTGTTCCGAGATGAACACTGGGTGGTGGAATCTGGGCGCTCCTCGTTGACAAGGTAATTGAATATACAGGGTGATCGGAATAATTCTACAAGATTAACTGGTTCCAAAATGTAGATCGTAACGTTATTTACTAATTCCTTTTCCGGACACTCAATAATGCTCAAATGTTTTTGAAAAAAAAGTGGCTATCTCACAATTTCGACCAGATTGGTTCGAGGAAAAGAGGGAGCCAAGGAGGGAGTGCGTCTTATTACCCTTAAAATCACGTTTGACCCTTATAAGGGAAACAAAACTTCCAATTTCCCATGAATTGAGCCTTTTCTAAACTTTATTTAACCAGCCCCTCGATTAAAACCTTTTATGCCCCCGGGGACACAGCTAACAATCCTTACCCGCAGGCTCTGGGGGGCTGTGTCAATCCCAAAGGCCTTGTTATATGCTGTTAGGACTATTTTGAACAAAATAGCTATATCAACACTTTGTCACATGCATTTGGGAAAAAGATGACGGGTGAGGAGGCTGTTCTTTTTTTACTCCGTGACGTTAAATAACCATGTTATTTACTAATAGCATGTACAATTTGTACCATGCTCTTCTGATTTAACCAAGGTCGTAATCAGGGGGTTACGAAGGTAACCCCCACGGGGGTTACCCCCCCCCCCAAATATTTGTCCAACTAGTAAAAACCAAAAAAAAACAATATAAACAAACCTTTGAAGCGTTTAAAAAAAAATTTGTATCCTCCCCCCTTCCCGAAAAAATCCTTGATACGTTATTGACTACCACCGATGTCAGTCTTTACTAACTTCTGAAATTTGTGTCGATAATACTCTGATATGGGTGACAGATTTTTTTTTCAAAATAAATATGTGCGGAAGCCACTGGACCAAGGGTGCCAATATGACTCGAGGTGGGCACGTAAAGTGAAGTTCATTTAAAAAAAAGAAAAAAGAACGGAATAAAGGTGCCAGAGTGTCTTGGGGGGAGGGTCGCCCCCCTCCAACCCCAGGGATCTGTTCCTTGCTTAAATTGTTTTTAACTCTTTCATTCATCTAATTTCAAACAAATTAGCTATATATTTAAAATAAATAGATAGACAGATTTATTCACACGAACGCCCTATTGGTTCATTCGCTATTTAGTTAATCAAAAAACTAAAAGTAAGGATTTTTCGGGTGGTTGGTTATTATTAATCAAAACATACTTTTCAATTTCTGCCCGTTGGCGATTAGGCTTTATATAAACACTAATAAAGGTGTAAAAAAGATAGTTTCATAAACCAAATTAGCCTGCCACAGCAAAGAATCAAAATTAAAGAAATGAAGATCAAGAATTGGTTTTTTAAGGCCCACGAAAATACTGGATGAAACAAGAAGGATGTTTCGGGACCCCTTCTTCACCCATTCCCTTCGGCAGCCCCTTCTCTTCTTTGGCACTATAAGAGAAAGTTTCAATTTTTTGCATTTAAAGTTTTTAGTTTTGTTAATTCTGATTTTATATGTTATTACTTTTTACCACATTGTTATGTTTTTTATATTCTTATAATTTGGTCTTTTTATTGCTTTCATATTTTTTATGATGTCCAACTGATTAAGCAATTTTTCTTATTAGCTTTACGCCATAGGAACTTTGTAACCTCCTTTTTATCTATGTCCTAAACTTATTAGTCAGACTCCGTGGACTTCTGCTTAAGTTTTGAGGGAAATACAATGTCAAAATCTGATAATCTTCTTATTATCCCTCTGAATGTTTCACAATAAATTCTTCAAACATAAGTAAAACACAAATTCAATTTTAACAAAAATGGCAGCAAAATTAAAGTAGAAGAACAGAAGATTAGGTATTAAAGGAAGAAAAACAAACAGTGTGCAATAAGGGAAGACCAGTTACCTGATTCTGCTTTTTCTTCATAACGAACCCCTGTCCACTTTCAGGGGAAGATCAACAGCTCTAACTGGGTTTTCTGCACTGATATAATCAACTATTCGTTCAGGAAATAAAGTAGCGTGAGACCGCGCTTCACCTTCAATGAAACCGTTCATTCTGTATTCCTTCAAATAAAATGATTAAAAATAGTTCTCACACAGTCTGAGTCGATAATAAAATGTCTCCATTTTCGGCCAAACACAGACATCTGGGAATAAAGTCCATTCTAATGAGATCTTAATTTGAAAGAAGTCCTATAAATCGAAATTAATTAATAAGCCTTAAAGAATAATGGGCCACTTCCTTGGCCAAAAAGAAGGACTGCTTAAAGAGTTTAGAAAAAAAACCTTGGTATGGCTTAAAATTCTATTCAAATAACAGGAATTGTCGTTTCAGAACCAAAACCAAAGAAAAAGAAACTGGTAACTAAAAATTAAACTTAAATATGGTTTTGTCAAAATTGCAATAGGTGTCGATCTGTCAAGTAGGCAAATTTCTAAGACTTAGAAATCAGAAGAGGGTTAACATAGAAGCTTGAAAATACCTACTACTACTACTACTAATAACTCACTGCAGGACCAAGCCGCCTGAGGCCAACACAGCTACGCACGCTCCTCTTCCAACCTAATGTATTTAAAGCCTCCCTCTTTACACCCTCCCAGGAAGCTCCCATTTCCATTAAAGAAAAAATTCTCACAGATGAGTTACCATACCAGCTCGTCAAACACTGGCCTATAAATGGCTTCCCTCTACTACGCAACAATGATACAAAAATGTGGTTATGCAAAAAGCTATGAAACGCTTTCGGAATATCAAATCTGCACACAATTTTTTTTTTTAAATTATCATGGTTTTCTAATATTTCTTGAAATATTGCGTGTGCATTTTGAACCCCTTGCACCACTTCAAAAACCTAACTGATGGTCCCCCACATCACATTTTGTTGATAAATATGGAAGTAAAATATTTTCCAATAATTGACTAATTGACTAATAAACTTGACTAATAATTGACTAATAAACTGCATTTTCCCGCTAATTGCTATTGCAATCAATATTAAATAGTACATATTTTACAATATTAAATAGTACATATTTTAAATAGTACAAATAGTACATAAATAGTACTATTTGAATTTATATTTCTTATATAAATTCAAATAGCCAAATTCAATTTTCACTATCTCAATTTGTGAAAACTACCCCAAATTGGTAGCGTTGCTCCTGTTTGTAGATCTTTTTTTTTATTTATTTTAGGGGCAAATATTCAATCTGGATCTCATGATTCAGTTGAAGATGCAAGAACAGCATTGAAGCTGTATAGAATTTACATTAAGTTGATCAATGATGATGAAAAGACATTGAGAGATTCCTTAAAGGATTTACTGAGAACGACATTATGTAACAAATTATGTAAAAGAAAATTTTCCTTTTGTTTATAGAATTAAAAATAGAAATATTAATTGTAGGGAAGTAAAATCTTGAATTCCTGATTTTTCAGCTATTAGTAGCATTACATATCAAATATTCAGTTTAATAATGTAAGTTCTTTCCAAGAACCGTCCAAGATAAATAAAGTGTTTGATAAAATGCAAATAATGCAATAGGCTTTAGGCTTTTACAGTTAGGAGGGGGGATGGTATTAATTGCTGAAAGCTCATCAGTTAAAGATTTTATTTCACTGTAATTTTCATTGTATTTTTAAATGTTGTAACCAGTACAACAGAAGGAAAAGCGTTTCTATTCCACTTTCTATGGCTATAATGAAAGAAAGATCCGTTCTTTTCGGCCAAAGGAAAAGCAGACTGTCCCCAAAATAGGATGGGATGAGGCCGTAACAAAGGGCTTAAGGGAAATTAAAACTTCTTGGGAGAAAGTAAAATGGGAGGCTTTAAACAGATTGAAATGACCCCAGACGGCTTGACTGCTGTGAATTGTTAGTAGTAAGAGTAGTAGGAATAGTACTTTAAGAGGGAATGGTGACATTAGCTTGGCAAAGAGCTTTTATAACATAGAAGTTCCATTCCAAAACCAGACAAATTTCCACTCGGATTGTCTAAAGTTTTAGGCTAATACATCCCTCTATAATTCCCTCCCACGGGAAATTCCCCCCTGATATTCTACCTGAAAAAACTTCCCCGCAGGTAAAATAGCGATCATAGTTATGATTTTAAAAGATTAGGTTTATTAACTTATCCATTGGCTGTTGTTGGATAATATTGCTATCCAGATAATGTAATGGGATGTGCATTTGAGCCAAAAGAACCGTCAAGTTTTATCTATTTATGGGTTTCTAATTTCAGCCAGCGCTAAAAGTACTACGAGGGCCTTGAAAGTGGAGGAAATGGAGAGATTTTATCCCCAAAACCTTTGCTAGAGTGCACTTACGACTTTTTAGAGTTACTTGATGATCGGGTAAATAGCACTATGTTTAGTAGAAAGAAATCTAGCCGAAATTTTCTCAGTTCACTTTTCACATTTACATCTACTTTTTCTATTTCGAAAAAAAAATGTAATTGAGCAAAAAAGGAGAAAAAAGTGGTTGTCTGACTTAACAGTCCAAGGGAAGTAGACATCATACCTGGAGTGCAAAACACCTTAGCCTCAAAATAAATTTTTAGATAAAAAGGATTAAGGAGGAGGAAAAAAAGCGGGGAGAGAGAGAAAGAGGTGTTAATAGTAGTTTTACTTCAGTTGAAGTTTTCCATCTTAGCCTCTGAACGGGGAAAAACCTTCCAAAATCATTACAGTACATTTCATAATCTGTTTTTTTATTTCTATGAAATGTTAAAATAACGAAGTGTGTTGAAAGATTACATTCGCCGCTCTAAATTTTGGGATTTTCAAACACAATTTTTTTTATTTAAATACTTTTTATCATCTTTTTTCTCTAACAGAGACCGGTAGCATATTTAGATTTTGTCTAGAAAATAATTTTTTCTGCACCTCCGATGATAATGAAAAACAAAGTCCTTTTTACAAATAAATTCTTTTTATAAAAGGTAAAAAATACAAATTGTAGTTTTTTACTAATTACAGAAATATGCCTTCTGAATCATCGCAGTCAAAAGGGCAGAGGGCAATGGCCAGATCTGATTTATCAGTTTCAATTCCTCTTAGTCAATCCGGCCTAAGGTCCACACTTTCCGTAAAAACCGCAAAGGTTAGACCCTTACCACTTTCTAGGAATAAGCTGAAATCGGGGTGCTAGGAACAAAAAAAAAAGTGTTCCTCTCGCAACACAATAAATATGGATTCGCGAGTGACCTTCTCTGGGAAAATATTTTGTGTTTTTAGGTAAAGGGGTAAAGGGGTGATGATGAAATAAATGATGAAATTGATGAAATTTTCTGGAATTGGTTAATTTATATGGTGAAATTGGTGAAAAATCATGAAATTATGATGAAATTCTATAATATTACATTGTATTTAGAAGGTATTTTCTGTTCATTTTTTTTTTTTTTAGGTTCTGCCGGGTATTACCGAACAGGAAATGGCCGAAGGCCAAGCCCTGTTTTGCAAGGCCCATGCGAAAACGGATCTGGTAATTGATGCGCGCCTCGCCGAAGGCACAAGTGACGTCAGCATCCGCAAACTGCCTTGCCGTGTTATGCACATTGACAAACTGAATCACGATGTCGTTCGTTTAAAGTTAAAACTGCCAAAGACAGAACGCTTACAATTCCTCGCCGGACAATACATCGACATTCTCATGAGCGATGGTAAAAAACGTTCCTTTTCACTTGCCAATGCCCGACATGATGATGAGTTTCTGGAACTGCATATTCGTTATTACCCCGGTGGCGCCTTCTCAGATTGTCGTTTTTATTTTTTACATATTATGAAAACTGCCGGTCGAACGATTGAATATGCCATGTCCGAAGATGTACTCGAAATCAAACGATTACCATCGTGTTGTGGTGACCGTTTAATGAAACGTTTCCATACCAAACCTACAGAATTCTGTTCTCTCAAATTTAGTTCCTATCAAGTATCAGCCAATGATTTCGTAGACACTATCATCCCTACATGTATGAATCCTATTCATACTACTACACAAAGCAACAACAACAACTCTACAAAACATAACCATCATCATCAATATCATCCACCAAAACGTGCAGTAGCCTTTGCATCCTACAGGGAACCGATTGCACGGACGTTGGCGTCAGCCGAGACTTTTGGCGTCATGACGGAAATGCTGATGGCGTTGGCCGACGAGCATTGCGGAAGCCGTATCGTGATGGCGCATGAGGGCGGCTACTCGGAAGTCCATGTTCCGTTTTGCGGTCATCGCGTCGTTCAGGCTCTCGCCGGCTCAAGCACGATCGCCGAGTATCCTTTCGTCGCCCGCATTGCCGGCCAGCAACCGACCGCCGCATTCCAGGCCTTTCTCGACCAGTGGGTCGACGAACTCGCGATCGGGTTTGCCGGGAGTTAAGTTCGCCGGCGGATGAACGGTTCGATGGCCGCCATCGTGTCTTGGAAGCTCGTCACCTCGTCGAAAGCGCCGATGCTGAGGCGGGCAAAGTCGGCGGCGACAAATTTGCCGAAGTCCTGCTCGATCAGGTGTTCGAAGGTCGCAAAGTTTTCTGCACCGATGACCGTGCCCGGGCGCGGTGAAATTTCCCGCAACTGTTCGAGATCGAGCGCGAACGGCGTTGCCCCGAAGGCGGTCGCCGACAGGGTAACCAGCAGGGCAATCAGCAGCGGGTGCATCCGGACGCTCAGGCGGCCCAGGCGATATTACCCGTAATCGTGCGCGATTTAAGGCGCGGCAGTACGTCGGTGGCAAAACAGCGCATATTGCGCTCCGCTTCGGCAGGCGGCATCCCGGCATAACTGAACACACCGATATAGAGATTTTGGCATATAGTATAGAAAAATATATTTATTAGTGTCAAAGGTATAAGAACTGAAACATTTTGCGTTACAGTCGGTCTACCTCATCTCCTTACAAGGAAATACGCCTGCACAAAGGCGGGCAGTAAATAAGAGCAAAGAAGACCTAGATTAGAAAATTACAATTCTTCCAACATATTTATTCGTAATGTCTGAAATGTCTGTGGCCTAAAGGGGAGGGGGTATGAACACCAAATGGGTTACTTCTTGGGCCTCATCACTCTACTCATATTTAAAAAATACAGAACTAACAAAACATTATCATAAACCTAGGAGTAAACAGTTCCCCAGTACCCCGTTCGTTTATAGTCAGAATCGCAAGTAGTTCCCATCCCAGTCGCAAGTAGTTGCCGTCGTAAGTAGTCTCAGTCGCAAGAAGTCGTAGTCGCAGTTCGTCGCAGTCGCAGTTACAATTTGTTGCAAATAGTTGCAGTCTCAGTTGCAAGAAGTTGCAACAGAAGTTACAAGTAGTCTTATTCACAGTCGTAGTCACAAGTAGTCACAGGTGCCGGCACACAGTAGTAGTAGTTGTAGCAGCAAGAAAGCTTCAGGTTAATATCCTGAGCTACTCCTAAGATATTACAGGGATGAGATTTTATAACCTTGATGCAAAAAGTGCTTTTGATTTAGCTTAACATTCGATAAAGTTCTACCCACCGAACTAGAATAAGGCTATTACAAGCTTAAACCTTCTATTATTGTATGTTGTAACTGCTATTGGGTCTTACCAAATTCATATCTAAGTCATTTACAAAAAGCCCTGTTATGTTGTCATAAAAAAATCTTAATAAATGCATAAATAGTCTTTTGTAAAAACGGCTCTGCTTTCTTATCTTTAAACAAGCACACCCATACGAATTGTATGTATTACAGAAACATAAATTGGATGTCACAAATCAATAGAAGCAATTTTTTCTGTTTTCTTTATCTTTATTTGTGTTTCTTTGGATCGGATGTAATCGTAATAAGTATTCCGCTATCGCAATGCTAAAATGACTCTTCTTTGTGGCGTGTCTGAACTTATAATTAAGTCTAGTTCATAATCATTCTAAGCTAGACATTGATGTCCAGGCATAATCACTGTCTATCAACCCTTGTAGAATTGCATGAAGATAATGCATTAGCGACTCCAAATAATCGTAGAAGAAGAGGATCAAGCAAATTATGATTTTCTTCCTCTTTTGTAAGCAGCCGTGACTATTATAAACTGACAGAAGGCTGGTTAATCGAACGTATAAACGACATAGGGCATGCCTTTATAAGATACAACATTTTGTTTTACATACGCGATGACATTTTCAAACATTTTATCACATTATAGAATTTCCAACCTTCTAATGAGCGAAATTCGAAGAACCGAGTGGATCTAGTCGTGTAAAAACACGAACCAATGTTGATCGGATCCTGCATAAAGGGAGACTGGATGCCATTAGATCGTAGCCTTTAAACTCCATCCTCGTACAAAGGAGGTCTTAGTTCCTTGAGTTTTTAACAGCACATTGGCCAAGTTTTCTCTGACAAATTTGATCTGCTACAATTCTTCCAATGCCTGTACAAGTTGCTCTTGACAAGATAATTTTGGAGAATTCAATTCCACGTGTAAGTTGGATGCTCTAGTTTTGATTTTCCATCTAGAGAGAAGAACACCTCATTGCCATATTTGGACGCCTCCTACACGGTAGGCATTAAATATTCCCTCAGAATTGCTGTCTCAAAATTTTGACGGGATGCCTTTGGAAAATGAATGGACTTGAGAGATGAGCTGCTTGCCCTCCAATTTCCTTTTAGTCTTAAAAGGTGCACCAGAACTTCTAATTTTGAATCGAATTAGCACTTTTCAAATCAATGACATTGTTTAGCTATTATAGAGTAGTGTCAAATCGGGGGGGGGGGCTGCCCCCCTGGACGTAGCGGTGTATTTGTGGTTGGGACAGCTTGCTCTGGTTTGGGACGAAAGTTATAGTTTTGGAAATGGTTCTTAATAGTGGAGTTTTTAATAAGATTTTAATTATTAAGACTGGTTCTTTTTGCAAACAAGTTTGAAACTGAACTTTATGTAGGCCGAGGAGGAACTTTCCATTAATGAATTGATTATGGGGGGGGGGGATTTTCCTTTGGAGAGGGTAGCAGAATTCCTGATATTATTGAAAAAAAAACTGTCAAAAATTAGATAAAAACCAATTTTTCTACTGAAAGTAAGGAGCAACATTAAAACCTGAAAAAAAGAAATTATTTGGTAGGCCTATATGAAAGGGTTTAACTATCCTCAATATCCTGCTTTAATGCTGAAGTTTAACATTTTGTTCCAATTCCTTAAGAACAACTTGTGAATCCCAACAGATCTTCAATCAGAAGCTTTTTCAAAAGTAGGCCTACTAAAACTTCAGCAATGGAAAGTGTTTTCCAAGTTTCAGGTTTCCCCTCCCAATTCCCCCCAATGTCGTCAGATCCAGTCGGGATTTCAAATAAGAGCTCTGAGACACGATATCTTTCTAAATATTAAATTTCATTGAGATCCAATCACCTGTTCGTAAGTTAAAGATACCTAATTTTTCTAATTTTTCAAAATTAACCCGCCCCCAACTACCCCAAAGAGAGCAGATCCTTTCCAGTTATTATAATCATATATCTAGGACTTGTGCTTATTTTCCTCACCAAGTTTCATCCCGATTACTCCACTCTAAGTGTTTTCCAAGTTTTAGGTTTCCCCCTCCCACCTCCCTCACCCCCATGTCATCAGATGTCGTCATTTATACTCCCTGTGTCCCGGTGCTTTGTTGATTGCTATTCGAACATACAGAATGTGTCTAGTTAATTATAAATGGGAGTTTATGTTTATGAGTAAATGGGAAATGTAAGTTTGATTAATATTAAGGGTGTAGAGATGGTTACAGTAAATAACAATACGAAGCCTATGGATACGTGAAGGAATATAAATGGGAACGTTAGTCTTATGGATGAAGAGATGCTTGAAATCTAGTAAAGAACTAACTACGGTATACAATAACTGAAAGTAAATATGAACAAGTATATTTTGAAAAAATTTATAGTAAACAGCGAACTCTTGCTCTTGGAATCGGAAATGTTCATAAATTTTTGAGACCGTAAAGACAATTCAGTCCGTTATTATTGGAATGAAAGAGATAATCCACAAAATGAAAAAAAAATTAAATAACGCATCACAAATGTGTTTTTATGCATTTTATTGCGTTTTTACGAGTCAGACATTTTGAGGGGAGTGGGTTCAGTCCCCTTAGCTTCTCCTTTGTATACGGCCTTGTCATAGTTATTAACACTCGGTATAAAACAAGATCTGTTCCCCTATTATCTCCGTTCTGATTTAGTGCAGCGATTTCGTTGTGATTATAAGGTAGCTTTTTTCTGATTTCTCCAAGATTTTGATGCAATTCTTCTTTTTTATGATTTTTACCAAAATTTCATTCTTGTGCAGGCCCCTTCTTCTCTCTATTAAACATAAAGCATTTTCACTTTTATTCCTAGCTGCGTTTCTAGCTTTCTTCCCTAAGACGCCTTCAGTCAGTTCACAAACTGTTTTCCAAAATTGTTCCATCAATCTTCTAAATTGTCAAATTTTAAACTCTCCATTTTAGTATTAAACTGTTCCTAGAAGGTTTCTCTCAAATTCTCTTCATGGAGTATAACAACATCATAGCTTCCCGGAAGGTAGTTACCCTTCCGCAATGTCAGCTTTAAATTAACCCTAGACACTACTAGAGGGTGATCTTTACTATTAACATCAATAACAGCACTCCTATATACCCTAGTTTTCTATAACTCACTTTCTTCCTTTTTTGTTCTTCTTTTTGTGTGAACAATAACAGAAACCATGTTCCGCTTGTTGGCTTTCATCCTTACCATCACTATCTACTTGGGTCTATCCATTGCCAAGAAGTGTACCTTCTACACCATTGGACAGGATGTTGTTCTTCAATCGGATGGTACAGATAAGATCAAGAACACTCCTTCTAGTACTTTTGCTAAAGGTCCTTATATCCAAAAGCGTACCCTGTACTCTGTCAAGTTGCAGAATCGTCCAGAGTCAGTTGATGAGGGTACCTTCAAGGCCAAGTACATTTCATTCCGTGGCGTTGCTGTCAATAAGAAGAAGAAGACATAGAAGCTATAATAGTTATTCGACACTGTCACAACGTATTACGTGTATATTTTACAACATATTATGGATCTCTGACCCATATTCTCCTTCATCAGATATATTCTTAAACAACATATAATAGTTATTTCAGATTGTTAAAACATATCACACGTAAGTGTTTTGGTACTGCTTACTTAAATAGTTCTCTTTGTTTTATGTTATTTTCTAGTATGTGTTCACTGTTTAATCTACCTCTCCTTTTCCTGTCCTCTTCTTTGCTGTTAAATAAGGTCTTCAATATGAAGCCAAAATATTCGGACTTTTATCTGCATGTGTAAATAATTTTTTTCCGCATACATTTTTTTTCCGAGCCACTTGGTCAATACAATGACCCCTGGAAAAAATAAACAAATAAAAACGCATCCGTGATCTTTCTTCTGGCAGAAAATTCAAAATTTCATATTTTTTCAGATAGGCGCAAATTTTCTCAGGCTCATAACCATTGATGGGTAAGATTAACCTTATTGAAACTTATATATTTGGAGCCAGCATAGACCCCCAATTCTTTTGATATATCTATTGGTATCAAAATTCCATTTGTTAGAGTTTTGGTTACTATTTAGTCGGGTCGCTCCTTACTTACAGTTTGTTACCACGAACTGTGATATAAAATCCATAGGAGTGAATTAGGCAACCGAAATTTCCACACTTAGTTCCCAAACGTTTCCTATTAGATGGCGATGTAATCAGTCTTTTTGCTAAAAAATAATTTTATAACTTAGTCTGTAATTTATAAACGTAACTTCAAATCATTACTTTCTTAAGTCAAGGATTTAGATAATTGGTCATTTTGTAGACACAAACTGATACACTCCAGATTGTATTTAGCCTACTTCGTTTTTAGCCTACTTCTTTTTTCTTTTCTTTTTATAGCTTTCATGTTCCTTATCTTGCAATCTTTAATATTTTTACTCATCTAACCTCTTTTATTTTGATTTCCTCTTCAAATTTTGCTGGAGAGAAAATAGGCAAAACAATCTTTTTACATAGTTCAAATCCACTGGACGCTTAGACTGTTTCAATCTGTGTCCTTTTCAGAGTTTTTTTTTCTTAATGATTCTTTCAACTAAAATTTTTATGCTTTTCATTCAGTTTTGGTTTTTTGCCAAAACAGCTGTTGGCTATACCCGAGATATTTACTTAGGTTTTATTATAGCCATTGTCTTTGTAAGAACGTTACAGTATAGATAACTCATTGTTTTCTTTTGTGTGATTAAACACGATCAGAATTTATTAAGCTTGAAATTAAACTGATGAGTAAGAATTCTTATAAAAGCAAGAAGATTAGACGACAACTACAGTGTATTGACGAAAGAATACAGCAGTGGTGAAAAGTGAAAAACAAAACAAGTGGATACCACTTTTTCTTCTTGGGCCTGTAAAATAAGAATGGGCTGTTTGATGTGACTGGCATTGTCTTGCAGGTTTCGCATGCCGTCGATTGCTGCTATGAGCCACTGCGCAGTTATGCCTCCTAATTGCACCTTTTTTTGGTCCATTGCCTTATTGGTGACTTCATAACGCACTTGGCTGTGGGTTACATAATTGTCTTTAAACGGAAGTACGTTACTGTTGCCTTGTCCAAGAAAATACCAAGGCTGATCGCTAAAAAGCTCATTGAACCATCTAGATGTTGCTAATATTCCGTTGACCATCCAATCAGGCATGGGTAAATCCAGACCAAACATAGGCGAGCCAAAATTGGAAAGTCTACAGACGTTTTGAGGGTGATTTTTTGGTTGGGAGAGGGGATGAGAATAAGGGGTTATGTGGGGGGAACTTTCCATGGAGGAGTTCGTCATGGGGGACGACAATTTCCATGAAGGGGGCTCGGGATTTTCTAGCATTATTTAAAAACAATGAAAAAATAAAAATGAAAAAGTTTTTTCAACTGAAAGTAAGGAGCAGCATTAAAAATTAAAACGAACAGAAATTATTACGCATATGATGGGTTCAACTCCTCCTAATACCTCGCTCTTTACGCTTAAGTATTTTTATTATCAACTACGACCTTTGTGATTCAGGGGTCATTCTGAAGGAACTGGGACCTATCCTAATTTATTCAAAGCCTCTCTCTTTACGCCCTTTAACCATCTCAAGCTTTCTCTCATTATTGCCCTAGAAAGCAGGATCGAACCACACTTTTCGTACAACCTATTGTTTGAAATACGGTTAGTCAGTCGAATACCCAAGAGATTTATTTTAAAAGTCCTAATTTTATTTTGTCAAAATGTTTCTTTTAGTTGAGGAGCCAAAGTAGAATATTACCAAAGAAAACAATGAAGCTCTAATCTTCTTATAGGCAGGGTGTTTCTGTTATCCAGATTATTATGTTTTCTTTGTTTGTTATCCAAATTTTAAATCATTTTTGGTAAATTGGCAGCGGTTGATTGCACGAAAGACCCAAATTCTGGACAAAAATGAAAAATAAACACTCTGACTTTGAAGTATCTTTATAATGGTCTTTCCCTATATATTCGGACCTGCTGAGAAGGAAAGCGATCTTTAAAAACGCTTTAAACATCAGTTTTATCCCTTTACCCAAATAAAATAAAAGCTAAATTTTTCAGAAAAACACATAAATTTGCTTTCCTACATAAGTGTTGCGGAAGGTCATTATTATACCTTATAGATAGATAGATAGATAACTGTATTTCAAAAACCCGTGGGCCATATACACAAAAATATAAATGAATAACAAACAAGCAAGGAAATTAACAACAGTACGAACACGCACAAAAAACGGAACATTTGGCTTATTTGAATGCTGGGTAGTTGCATGCCCATAATAATCGAACAATATATTCGTGTTATAAAGTTGTCAAAGTTGTCAAAATGCCAAAGTTGGCAACATGCATCCCAAATGTAGTATGTCAAGATCTCTAAGACCAACATGGCAACATGTATGCCAATTGGTGTAGTGGCAAAAGATCACTTGTATTCTAATTGAACAAGGATTTGCCACATGGCAACACATGTGCCAACTGGATTTGCCAAATGGCAACACATCTCCAAGAACTACATTGGCATGTTTAAGCCATCCTGCATCAACAAGCAAAGCCCCAACAGAGTTGTAACTGAAGTTGGTGAGCCTGTGATTGATGGGAAATTTCGTGAAAGTGTGGAAGTTTGCTTACGAATGCGAATTAAATGCATCCAGAACCCTTCTTCGAGAACAACGTTATGCTACGTAGCCATGACCATGACATCGTGATCATGGCACTCATAATATGGAGGAAGACAAATCGGATTTGTCGAATTGTAATGTGGGACAAGGGGTATGGCAAACAGTGAGCCTGCCGTTCGGACTAAATGGTCAATCCGTACCACTCATTTGTTGCACCGAATTTTGGCTAGGTTCTCCATGAAGGATGACCGTTCCAGACATATATTATCACAATGTCTCGCGCGCGCATTTCCGCATGTTTTAAACACACGACACCTTCGGGCGTATCAACGAAGGGGCGCAGATGCCGAACCTGATCGAGGTGCAAAAAAGCTCCTACGACTTTTTCCTGCAGATGGACGTACGGCCGGAGGATCGCCAGGACGTCGGTTTGCAGGAAGTCTTCAAATCGGTCTTCCCGATCAAGGATTTCTCCGAACGGGCCATGCTGGAGTTCGTGCGTTACGAGCTCGAGACGCCGAAATACGACGTCGAGGAGTGTCAGCAGCGCGGTCTGACCTTCGCCGCGCCGCTTAAGGTCACCCTGCGCCTCGTGGTCTGGGATGTTGACGAGGATACCGGTTCCCGTTCGATCCGCGACATCAAGGAGCAGGACGTTTACGAAGGAAGATCATGCCTATGTCTATAGTTGCTTGCTTTTTCTCCAGGGGTAACTCCGAAAACTTCTTGTTTCAACTTTCATATTTTAATTTTATAAATTATAAATGTTGCAAGCCTTTCCAGCTACTGAAATTTTTTGTGTTTTATCATAGAAAACATTTTGTATACAATTATTCTATTTGTAATTTATAATTTTGCGCTTTTCGTACGCACTAGTAGTTTTAAGATGTAATTTTTAGCTTGAAATTATTTTATATTAATAGTGAATATACCTTGAGGTATAACTATTATGATTGTAAAACAAACCTACATTATCATTACAATTTTTGAACGGCTGAAAAACCTTGAGGGCATCGATGCACGTGAAATCCACAAGCGACTTCTGGCACGCGCGGGTCCGCTCCACGAAAGTGCCGCAGGTGTTCTGCTGGCCAAGGGCGGCGACGCCGAACCGACGGCGGAAAACATTCGGATTGCACTCTCCCAGCTCAAACAGGCCGGGCCACGAGATACGGTTGTGATCTTTCTTGCCGGTCATGGCGTCAATGACGGCTCGGACTACCTCTTCCTGCCAACCGATGCCGCTCTGAAGGAGAGAGTCTGGAAGCGCAAGAGTGTCGTCGACTGGAAGCTCCTGCAGGACGTGATGGAAAACACGCAAGGTAGACGTCTGATGTTGGTTGATACCTGTCATTCGCGGCAAGTTCGGCGCGATCGTCAGCTACAAGCTCTATCTCGTCGTCGGCCCGGGCGTCTGGATCGCTATGGCAGCCGCCGGCGCGGGACTGATTCATCTCGCCCGCGGGCGCAAGATCGATCAACTGCTGCCACAGCAGCACATCGCTGGCATTGGCTTCCCGGTTGACTAAAATTTCATCGATTAAGCGGAAGGCTTTTTGTCCGTTTTCCTTAAGCGCTGTTCGCGAAACATCCGTTTTGGAAATATGCTTGAGCAGCGGCAACACCTGCACTAAAAACGCTTCGGGATTTAGATGCTTTTCCAGTTCGGTGAAAAAAATTGCCTGCAATCGTTCGATGATGGTTTTGGTCGCCGCCGATCTCGAGGAACTCCTGCTCAACCGAGTCCGCCGTCTCCATGAAGGGCTGGCGCTGCTCCTCGGAGAGGTCGGTGATGGTCATCGAGGGTTTGGCCTCCATGATCTTCTCCAGCGACTCCTCGGTCAGACCCTTCTGGTAGTCGATGAGGTAGTCGTTGGCAGCGCTGATCGCGTTGTTAATCACCGTCTGCTCCTCTTCCGAGAGCCCGTCGTAGAACTCCTTGTTGGCCATCACCGCCGTGGTGAAATTGTTGTGGCCGGTCCGGGTGATGTAGTCGGTCACCTCGTACATCTTGGTCGACTCGATGAAGAAGGCCGGGTTCTCCTGACCCTGGGGAACTAACGAAGAAACCGGTTTGTTCTCGAGATTTACACAGCGTAAACTTGAGTGAGTGGCGTATAATGTACAAGTACAAAAATTCCTTCCCCCTACAGAAAAAACTGAAATAAAATTCTCAAATTTGGAAAGCCTTATTTTCCACGGGGGGGGGGGATTAAACGCCGTTCACCGCGTAATTCATGTCTATGTGAGTTCTACGTTCTCATTTCATACCATGTTTCCTCGTAGCTGTTGCTGGATACTTTGGTGCAAAGACCATCAAAACAATCATATGAGTGGGGATAAGAAACGACCCTGCTTAACCTTTGATTCCAGATCGAAGCAACTGCTAACCTAACAATTCATCGACGTCCCGGGAAACGCTTGAGGACGTGGTGCTGGACGGCTGCGCATTGCCCAGGGGAACGGCGGTGTTTCCGAATATCGGCGCGGCCCACTGGAACCCGCGCTATTATCCCAACCCGCAGGTTTTCGACATCGAGCGGTCGGACAAGCCGCCGCACCTGAATTTCGGCGGCGGGATCTTTTCCTGTATCGGGCGATTTGCGGTGACCATCGAAATCGAGGAGGCGATCGCCCTGCTGGCGGCACGGTTTCCGAAGCTTAAGATCGAGCGGGGGGAATTCTCCCATTCGCCCATGTTCACGTCGGTCGAGGCTCTGGAAGGCGTTCGCGACCCTGGCTGACCTTGCATTTTTGAAATGATATATGTGTGAAACAAGGAATAGGATTTTGTATCTGAAAATAAAAGGATATTAAATCTTTCGTCCAGATTGGAAAGATTTTTTTCTAAGCTCTGAAATATTGACACCAAAATAGATCGCATACTACAAATTTTATCTTGCTTTATTCCAGCTTATATTTTATTTAGTGAATACTGCCTTATTCAGGCTTAGTTCAGATTTGATATCAAAAATTAAATTGAGAAAAAATAATGTGTTTAGTAGGATTACTCTCCATTTTTTGGTTTATTTTTTCTAATCATTAGATTAGATTCTAATCACAGATTTTTCGCGCTTCGTAAAATTTAAATTATTCTGGCTTTCGCATAAGTTTGGGACCCCATACTCCCATCCTAGGCCCCAAATCGTCTTTCAGCACCCAATTACCCCTCTCCCCTAATAAAAATTTTTGCCCCCCTCCCAGCAACCACTTTTTTTCCTGGACTTTGAAATTTTCAACTTTTTTTCATTTCTTGAAATCTCATTAAGTATGCTTATAATAAAAAACCACTTGCGATATTTTAAAAATACAAAATAAAGAGGATATAAACATGTCAGTCGTGATTTTTCTAGTAGAAACATAATATTTGTAGTGACAATTTTACATTTTTGGGAACATTTTTTAGACGTATTTTTTTATACGTCTGTTTTTCTATTTAAAATTAACTTTTTGTTATAGGGCATCAAAGTGGCAAATGAAGTAGGAAGTTTTGATTTGCTAAGGAGTTACCATGGTGAAGATATTGAAATCCAACTGCCAGGAGATTTCACCATTCATGACATTGAATATTTGTCCATATGGTGTATCAGATACAGAGAGAATTTCGGTCATGTTATTATTCCCAAAAATTTACAAGTTCCACCTGCTCTTGGCCAGACTAAGCTCACGGTAATCACTCTTTTAGTGCATACTCATATTGTGTATAGGGGATGTTTTGAATTTGTTGTAAAGTTGGGTGTAGGTTTCCAACACTAACTTTTGAAAAATTTAATTCCTTACTCTGCACTTACGAAACATTTCAAATTACACACTATGCCACCTCGAAAGAGGTAATGACACTAGTGTTTGTAACAAGTCCCGATAGATTCTATTCATCAGTCTCAACTCTTATATTTTTGGCCCTATCAAGGTATCCTAACGTGCAATTTGAAAGTTCAATATTGATGTCTTCGATGTCAACATATCAACTTTTCAAATTACACGCTATGGTATCTCGGAAGACGCAATTTCCCTAGTGTTTTCAACTATTCATCATATAGCTGAACAAACTAACTAATGAATTAGTCTTAACTTTAGTGTTTCTGCTCCTTCCATGGTAGCATAACGGGTAGTTGTGTATCATCCATGATCTGTCTTCTGGCCGGTCTTCTATGCCTCGTAAATCTAGTACTGTATAGCATATTGTAGCAAATATACCTTTTTTTTTTATCGTATATCATAACATGGAACACCTTTTAGGGTTTTAGATGTGTATCAACTCATTTTGTAGTATCTAGTGGTAAAATAAATTCTAAATTGGAATTCCAATTTTCATTTTTGATAGTTACTTTTAAATTATGTATGCTTAGGACTAGGAAAGGTTGCACGGACAAAGAATAACATGTTCAGTCTTCTTATCGGACAATAGACAAAGAGAATAAGTAATATTTGGTTAGTGTTTATCGATTGAAGAAGCTGATAATCTTGGCTTTTAGAATATTTAATTCCTAATTTCTGTTCGTTTTAAGTTTTAATGCTGCTGCTTACTTCCAGCTGAAGAAAACTTTTTTTATTTATTTTTTCATTGTTTTTTTTTTTAGTAATGCTAGTAAATCCTGCGCTCCCTTCATGCAAATTTTCTCCCCCCATGACAAATTCCTCGATGGAAAGTTTCCCCAGCATATCCCCTTCTTCTCAACCCCTGCCTCAAACCAAAAAATCCTCCTGAAAACGCCTGTACACTTCCCAATAACCATAACTATATGTAAGCACTGGTCAAAGTTTTGAATTTCTAACCCCTCCCACGGGGACTGTGGGGGAGTAAGTCGTCCCCAAAGACATAGTTATAAGGTTTTTCTATTTTTAAAACAGTAAGAAACTTTAGCGTAAAGAGCGGGTGTTGAGGAGGAAAAGCCCCTTTCATGTACGGAGTAATTTCTGCTCGTTTTAAATTTTAATGTTGCTCCTTACTTTCAATTAAAAAATCTTGTTTTATTTTAAATAAAAAAGAAAGAAAACGATCGAAAGTGGGGTTCTTAAAGGCCAAATGAAAACATTGAAGAAAACAGAAAGCGAATATTTTGAGAGAACAACCGCCTCTCTTCTTCATCGCTGATCAAGGAATAAACAAAAACCAAAAACAAGCTCGGAGTAATACGGAATATACGGAGTAATTTCTGTTCGTTTTAAGTTTTAATGTTGCTCCTATCTTTTAGCATCAAAATTCTGTTTTTTAGAGTTTCGTTTACTATTGAGCCGGGTCGCTCCTAACTGTTTGATCAATAAACACAAAAACGTGATTTTTCTTTAGGGAAAAAGATAATACAGAATTTTAAATTTCGGCAGATATGACCTTGATACCCCCTGCGAAAAGATTCTATGATAAACTAAATATGATAATGTGATTTTCATCAAGATTGCTCCCATTTCTGAGAGGATCTCCCCCTTTTCTTGAAAATCAAGTGAAAACTTTCTCAGCTCATTGCTTTTGATGGTTAGCACTATACTTAGTGAAGTTTATATATTTAAAATCGGCAATAAACACCAATTTCTTCAGTACACTGTCCTCTCTGCAGGGCGGCCCTGGTCAACTGCCGAGCCGATGCGACGGGTCGTCCACAAACATGTTGGTGTTGTGCTCCCGAAAGTTGAGTACTTGCAGCAGCACGCCACTGACGTGGTCCGGTCCGGGATGGAGAAGTTGAAGGGGATCTTTGAGGAGGCCTTTGCCAAGGAGGACGTGTACTTCACCTTACTGATGGACGAGACCACCGACGGTCTGGCCAATGAGCACCCCCTCAATCTCCTCCTTGCGCTCCAAGGAAACATCTATTTCTTAGACAGTGTGGCCTTGGGTCGAAGTCCCAATTGGAAAATCATTAGGCTGCTGTTCAGTTGGTCTATAAAGATTGTTGTTTCGATTAAACTAAGAATAATTTTCTTTTTGAAGTTTTAAAAAGGGCAGTGCCTAAAAATGTTCCAGCAAGCCTGCTCGGAATACGCTAATAATCAGTCAAAAAGAATAACCATTTGAGTAATCTGGCCGTTTTGGAAGTTTCACCTGCTATGATTGACAAACTCGTCAACAAAAGGGAGGAGATTTAATTGTCGTTTTATTTAAATTTTAAAGTCAAACCACAAATTCTCGACAGCTTTCGATGATAGCTAGTCCCCTAAGAGAATCTGCTAACGGCCCTTTGTCTTTGAGACAATCTGTCGACGGCGATACTCGCAAAATAATTTCTTAGGTTGTACAACCATATTTTTAGCAGTCAAATCTGTGTGTCAATGTCTGTGGATTGAAGGCCAAATTGCGCATTTCATATTTACTGGGTTCAGTTCAAGTTGCCAAAGAGAAATTTTTTCGCATATTTTACTAGTCTTTGTTTAAAATCTTTAAGAAAATATTTTGACGCTTTTAATGTTTTTTTTTTCTAATGATCGACTGTGAATTTGAAAAATTAAGGTCTTTGAGAATTATGTTTAAACCGCGTATCTTTGGGAAGTACTTTTTGTCAATGAAGAAAAGAGAAATAAATTATAAAAGTCAAAGACTGTTTACATTTTAACAAGTGAATTAAAAAATTTGTATGTTGCGGTACGCTGGCCCTTGGCTGGGCCGAATTCAAGCCAGGGCGCTCGATGACAACCGCGGCTGCGGCGTCTCCCATTAAACCGGCACTTTCCGGCTGATCAAAGTTGAGTCCCACGGATGTGACGTCTGAGCTGACCACCAGAACCCGCTGAATTGATGGATTCTGAAGCTGTTGAATCGCGACATTGAGCCCGACTGGAAAGCTGAGACAGGTTGCATGTACGCTGAACCCTGGAATCATGCGCTTCTCCAGGCCCAGTCCTGCTAAGAGGAAGGGCGCGTTGTCCGGAATTGCCTGATAGGGCGTGCCTGAAGCGTTAATTAGGAGATCGAAATCCTCGGTACGGGGCTCAGGTCGTGCGGAATAATAGAACATCATATATAGATTTTTAATGGCTCATCTAAAAGCTATGTTTCATATCTACGTTATTTTTAAAAATTCCCACCATCTGCAAGTGTCATATGACATTAAAATTACATTTTTTGTGACATTTCTAATGGGGTGGGCTACCAAAACATCGTAGACAAATTTTTTATAGCCCATATAAGGGACATTGCTCATATCTACGTTTTGCCTGTAATATTGACCCTCTGCAAGTGCCAAACACCACTAAAAATGGCTATAATGGTGCCATGCTCCATTTGGAAAAGCAGGGGCTAGTTGGCATCCAGAACTTCTTAGAGAGATGTTTGGTCGCTTTTCATCTATTTATTAATTGTGATTTGTGGTAGTTTTACACTTGGAAGATAAGAAAAACTAACTCGTAGAATTTGACAACGCTTTGGTCTGTAAAAAGTTAAACAATAAGAACAAAATTCCATGGGGAAATTTGGGAATATTACCAAAGCCAACTCTGCCTTCAATGGAGATAAACCTTCTTAAACAGTTTGTGGCCATATGTTCTTAGCTTAATTTTGATGATTTTTAACCCATATTTTATTCTTCGTTTTTTTTGTTTTTTTTTAATTTGGCGGCCGCTACTGCCAAAAATTGCAGAAGTTCATATGGAAGTCTTTTCAACAAAAATGGATTTGCGGGAAGTTTTTAGAAAATATGAGTTGATCAGAATATTTGATCCAACATGGACTGCTAAGAAGAATTCATTGTGATGATAAAGGATAGGAGTGGGGAAATTTGTATTACACTTAAAGATGTATGCCAGACCCCCTGATGAATAGCCACCAGTTACCCTGGCAGAGGTCAAAAATACTATTTGGTTTGGACTTTGATGCAGAAAATTAAGGCTAGCTGAAGTCAAAAAATGCTATTGCAAACAAACTAGATCATACTGACTGCATAGTTCATCAATGAAAAAGTCTTTGTCCTTAGTTCCATTAATATTATAGGATATCACAGAAAACTGAAAAGTCATTGATATGGATTTGGGTCCTTTTAGCATAACCGAAAAACCTATTAACTATGTCTTTGGGGCGACTTACTCCCTCACAGGCCCCGAGAAAGGGGCCGCAAATTACTAACTTTGACCAGTGTTTACATGTAATAATGGTTATTGGGAAGCGTAGAGACATTTTCAGGGGTATTTCTTTGTTGTTGAGGAGGAGGGGATTTGAGGGGAGGGGTTTACGTGGGATTACCTTTCCATGGAGGAAATTTTCATGGAGGAAGAGAATTTCCATGAAGGACACATATGATTTTCTAGTATTATTTAAAAACAAAACAATTAAAAATAAATATGAAGAAGTTTTTTTTTTTCAAATGAAAAAAGGATCAAAATTAAAACCGGGGGGGAGTTTGATGGCGTCGAGTGGGTGCTGGTCGAAGTATTTCTGTGGCACATGCCAGGGGAGATGGGGGCGGAAGATCCCACACGGCAGAAAGAAAGGTTGGTCGTGGTCACGGTTCAATTGTTCGATGCAATAGGAAACGGTGTGGTAGTCCGCCAGGACGCTGTCGTCACCTTCGAGTTCGGCCCATTTGAGCGCGCCGACGGCTTCTTTGCGAATGGCTTTGGGAATGGGCAGTTGAGGGCGTTTGGCGTAGTCGGTCCATTCTTCCCGGCGACCGCCTCCGCCGTGGTAAATCTTACCGGCACCGGCCACGTAGTAACCGTTGAGCCGAAAGTGAGAATTGTAGATACTGCTGGAAGTTTATTAAATCTAAACTAAAGAAAACAGTAAATTAACGTAATATTTTTATTTTCTCTACGATGTAATAGCACCTCAAAAGGGGTAATTCCTAATTATCAAATTTACTGATTAGCTTTTCATTTTTTTTTCATTCAGACTTCAGGTTGTATTTGATTCGTCTTCTGATATTCTTATATTCATTATTCTTTCTCAAAAACAAAAAAAGGACAATATGTCAACCTAGAAAAATATGCTATTCGTTGAAAATAGTTAACAAGCGAAATAACACCTGTACTATATCGTCAAAGTGAAACGAAGAGCTATAATTGAAAATTTGTACAAAAAAAAATTACGATCACCCCTGGGAAAAAAAACCAAAAAAAAACCAAATAAACACGCATCCGTGATTTGTCTTCTGGCAAAAACTACAAAATTCCACATTTTTGTAGATAGGATCTTGGAACTTGCACAATAGGGTTCTCTGATACACTGAATCTGATGGTGTTATTTTCATTAAGATTATATGAATTTTAGGGGGTGTTTCACCCTATTTTCTAAAATAGGGTAGATTTTCTCAGGCTCGTAAATTTTGATGGGTAAGTCTAAACTTGATGAAACTTATCTATTTAAAATCAGCATTAAAATTCGCTTCTTTTAATGTAACTATTGGTATCGAAATTCCGTTTTTTAGAGTATTGGAATTCAACTGGGAGACGCTTTGCTATTTGGGGTGCTATTATTTTCTAATTCGTATTAAAGCCATCTCTGTTCTCTTATTTTAGCTCAAGAAGAAAAAAACGAAAAACCGGTAAATAACTGTTGATAAAAGAACGAAAACTGCAACACAATTTCATACCAAATATTTTGAATTTTCGTTCGGGATAATTTTTCACGGATAAAAGAAACTAACAAATAATAGATAAACGCTTGAAAAATCAACATTAAACACTCATTAAATAATAACAATTTGTACGAGTTGGAAGAAATGCTCACCTGGGTGCAAGAGTGCACAACAATATCAGTTGACATTTACAAATATGTCACCTAAATGAAAAGTTTCCCAACATAAAGCAATCTCTTGTTCCAACTACATAAATCGTTACACTTTTGTCTAATTCAATATATATGTAGTTTTTCAGCCTATCTTTGTTAAATCCTCAGCTATTCTCGTGACCAGCTTGTTTTTGCTTTCGTGTTGATAACTTGAGATACTCCTTTTTGTTTTGAAGCCGACAATAAGGGAATTAACACAAATGAAAATGGATCAGATAAACAAATCACAACGGTTCTGTTATCCTTCCTTATGTCTTTTTCAGAGGGAAGGTTTATTTCAAGGTTGGATTACAAAATGTTTTTATCAGAATTTCCGTTTTTCTTTCCTATTATAAATTGCTGAACCATCCTCAATATGATCCGCCTCGATCCGCTGGAACGTCATGGATACATCAGCACGTCAGACGTCACCGACCTCACCGGCCTGTGGAAGCAGCTGCATGAGTCCGAGGTCGATGTACCGGTGGTGGATTCGAAATCTCTGCTGCGACTTGCGGCATCCGCAGATCAGCTGGGTCCGCCGACGGACGAGTCGGAGGACACTTCCAGCTGGCCGTGGGGGCACTCAGGCAGGCCGATTGAGCCACGGACCCGGTTTGCAACTCACTCTGACTTTTCCCATATCGGCAGACTGCTGAGGTACAGCACCTATTAGTCATTCGTCACGGACAGGGTCCATGGGAACCCAGCACTCTTACCGATCCTGAACTCCGAAACTTCGGCTTTTGAGCACTCAACGTCGACAATGCGGGCAAATTTGCCGTTTCTCCGGTGTCCCAGATCGGTAGTTTGGAATGGGCGAGTTTATGCGCCGGTTCGCCATTGACACTCCCGCAACTGGAAGGATTAGCATCCATATAGTGACGGGAGCCAAATTGTGTTCACAACGCCGGAATTGTTGCTGCTGCCAGTCGGTTTAGGGCTATTAGGCTTCATAGAGCCGTCAACGGTTGGTGGCCATTTACTCTTTCTTGAAACGCAAAATAGTCGCTCAAACCGCAAAAAGCTGGATGCTGTCCTAACCTTCATAAACACGCGAAACTTAAAAAGTAGTAATATTTTTTGCTAAGGTTTTTCTTAACTTGTTTGGTTGTTTATTTTTTTTTTCGTGTCTTCCTTCTATATATGTGTGTTATTTGGTCTAATCCTGTTGCTCTGGGAATATATAATATTTTGTTTTCCTTCTTTTTTTGGGAGGGGAGAGGGGGGTTGAGTAGCGTTGCATTCGTTTTTCCTTAAGTTACTAAAACATTCCTGCTAATGTCTTCACTTGTTGAGGGGGGAGGAGGCCACTGTCATTTGAACCCACATCTTTCCAAATGTATAGAATCTAAGTTTTGGTTCTAGAGAATTGGTTTGTAACCGTCTGGTTATATTTATTATGTTGCAAACAGTATTAAAATTTCACACGAACTAAGGTTATTTCGTATAAGCCCCTTCTTCTTTATATTAAATTTTGAATTTTCGTCCTAATTCCTTAAGAACAAATTATAAACACAATGGAATAAGACGTTTTTAAGGTGATAAGAACTTTAGCATAAGGAGCAAGGGATCAGGAAGGGGGCGGCCTTCTCCATATATGGAATAATCCTGTTCTTTGCTTTCAGTTAAAAAATAACTCGCTTTTATTTAATTCCATGGGCAAGGCCAATTTGTGAAGTATCCCTGTTAAATAAAGAAAAAAAAAAAAATCAGTTTTTGTAGCTGAAAGTTCAGAGCAAAATTACTTGATGCACGACAAGGGAAACGACTTCTTCCAGGCCCTGAATCTCGGCTGAGCCGGGGTTGGCCGGACGATAACCTTTCCGTTACCGGAAGTGGCAATAATTGACTTGTCGAGGCAACCCCCACTAATTCGTGGGGCACAGCGAATCTTTGAAATGAGGATTGGGTGGTGGTTACGAGATTTCTTCTTTCCGTTGCAATGGTGGCAGCATTGGCTGTTGCCGCGCCGTTTGCGGCCGTCGCAGAGACGGACTTTGTCTATGATGCGAAGAAAAAGCAGCTTGTGAGCCGGCAGCAGCTCACCCGCAGCCGCGGCAAAAATCATCGGTCGGACCGGTCGCCGATCAGGCGTCAGACAATTAAAATGAATAGTAGTGTAAAACAAACAAAATTACCAAAATCAAGTTTGGACTACCACCTCTTCCCATTTGGCTTTACTGAAAACGATACACATCAAAAACTGTTTAAAATATATACAGTTTGAAGTAAAGCCGAAATAACACGCTGACCTTTAAGAGTTTTCAGAGGCGTTAGCCCCACTTTTATTTGTGGTAATTTCCATTTGCTATAAGGCCATCTTGATTACTCTTGGTTCCATTTAGGATTCATTTATTCTTTCATAGTGATTTCTGCTAGTTTTCAGTTTGACTTATTATATGGCTTTATTTTTGCTCATTTTAGGTTTCAGTATCGTTCTTTACTTTCCCCCAAATACATAGTTATTATGGTTTTCCACTATGCGGAACAAAATGGGGATCTCAAAATTTTGATCCATTGATATTGGGAAAAAAATGAGCGTAGGAGGGGGCCTAGGTGCCCTCCAATTTTTTGGTCACTTAAAAAGGGCACTAGAGGTTTTCTTATCCGTTAGAATGAGCCCTCTTGCGATATTCTAGGACCACGTGGTCGATGCGATGACCCCTGGGAAAAAAAAACAACAAATAAACACGCACCCGTGATCTGTCTTCTGGCAAAAAATACGAAACTCCACATTTGTGTAGATAGGAGCTTGAAATTTTTGCTATAATGTTCTCTGATACGCTGAATACGATGGGCAGTCATCGTAGCCAAAACCAGCGACCTCATCGCTGTAGAGCTCAATCTTGCCTGAGGGGGTAGACAACGGTGCAGTCTCCGGCGCGTTACGAAACGCACCCAGGAAGACAGGCCGACTTGGCAGCTCCGGAATGCGGTAGGCCTTCTTTGCCCAGAACTCATCAAACGCCGGGAGTTCAAAACCTTCTCCTTCGGCCGCCTTAGCGGAACGTTCCCACATGTGCGCCAACCACTCGCGATCGTTGCGTCCTTCGGTGAACGCATCGGCAACGTCCAGCCGTTCTGCCAGACCTTTAAAAATTTCATGATCTGAGCGCGCGTCAAACTGTGGTGGTATTACGCGCTGGTGTCAAATCAGCAATTTCAATTGAATTAAGAAATTCCGGCGTGAATTCAATTCCTTCTTCCTTTTAATGCATCAAAGAATCGTCCGTTTTATAGGATTTGTTTTCTCTTGGGGCTTGTTGTGATTCTAACGGTTGGTTTTCTTCTAACCACAGATTTTATTTATGATGCAAAATAATCATTTATTGCATATATTCTAACCCCAGACTTCTTTGTCCATTATTTTCGTTTGGGATTTGTTGTTATGCTTATTGTCATATGTCTTCTAGCCACATACCTCGTTTGAAATTCATTTTCGTGCATCTTGGGCCTTATCTGTTCAGATTCATTCAGAATCATGTAAATTTTGTGTTAACGCTGATAACTACAGGCTGTGCAGGCTGATCTGGGCCTGCAAACTGGTTTAAAGTTGGTTGCTATGGTGATTTGGGTCGGTCTATTGCACCTGATGAGTGTCAACTATCATATTATGATATTATAACTCCTAATCGTTGCACCTAATCGCTCCTATCTCCGAGCTGGGTGAGATCAAGGGCCTCACCTGCAGCAACGGCAAGATCCTGTGGGGCAATGGCAAGCTAAGCTAGGTTCGAGTCTTGCACTCGAAAATATTTCGTATACGATCCAATGAGGGGGGGAAAGTTTCAATCTATATCCCATTGATACATTCTGATATCACTTGAGCTTTTAACGTTTGAATACTAAGGGAAATATTAAACCAATTCAAAAGACACTATCTGCATCAAGTTTTTCGAAGCGTCATATCTTCAATATCCCAAGAGGAGTTAGGGAAGGGTATTAAGTTGAAACATTCAGAGACTGTTAAAGGGTATGTTGATCTTAAAGACACTATGTCCATCCCAGTTGTTAATGGGCTGAGCTATAGTATCTCAGGAACAGCTTAGGTTAATAAGTTGAAAATATCAGGAAATGGGATGGTACATTGAACTAAATCAAAAGTCAGAATATAAATTAAGATTCTCAAAAATGCATGGCTGCTATATCTCAGGAATAGGTAAAGGCGCTAAGTTGAAACTTCCAGAGAAGAAGTGTGACGTGGTAGAGCAAGCAGCGCAATGAGATGTTGGTCAAGTACTGGAGAGTGGGATTTCCCTCAACTTGAATGTATTATTAGAAAAATCACTAGTTTTAGGAATTCTTTCTTGGGAGAGGAGGACTCAATATCCTTCTAACCTTCGTCAGAACTTCTGGTAATTTTATTAAAGGGCTGTTAGCAGTCGTAACACAAGGTTGAGCCGTTCCCCAACAGATCCCCCCCCCCCAGTCGGGAAATCCTCCTGATAATTTTCCCCTTGAAACTCCCATCCCGTGTAAAATTCCCCCTGTGGAAAGCTCCTCCCGTGGACTATTACCCTGCAGAAAATTCTTCCCAAATATTCGTTAAATATCCTTATTTTGGACTTTCACCGGTGGATGTTGAAATTCACCGGAGTTCGGTCTTTCAAGGTAACATATCCGTTAAATAAAATGAAAAATACAATATTACCCGTCCCTAGATTCTGAAGAGAAACATTTTGGTTCATCCCAGCATTTTCGTGAATTAACTCTCCAGGGCAAACTTTGCTCTTTACTAAGTCAGGGCGAGTACGTTGACTTGAAAGGCCAAAGTTCTGTCCTTTCATCCATGTTATGGCATTAATTATTCAGTTTTGGTTAAATTCAAGATAAAAAGAATATCTTTAGTAAGTTATTTTAGACGTTGATCTCTCTCCATCCCATGTGAATTACACAGCCCTGCGCCACTACGGCGTGCTGCCTGGTCAAATCTATAGCTGGGTTAAACACGTGGAAGGCTCTTCGACTGAGGGCAGCGCCCGATTTGATGTTGTACTTGCCGACATGCAGGGTAATGTCTGCGCCGAAATTGATGGCCTTTCGATCCGCAGGCTCGAAGGCGCGTTCACCGCAAGGAACCTGCCTGTGCCCACGGAAGCAGAGCTGGTGCGGACAGATCAACTGCAGGTGCAGGCGCTTTCCGCCAATGAACAGCGCTTGCAGCACAACCTGTCGCAGGGCATCCCCTCTGCCTTAGGAGCTGAAGCTTTGCGTCGGGCAATGGGGTTGGGCATATGATTAAAATTGGCTTAGATTATAAAAATTAAATGGGATGGTTTTGGGGAAAAAGGGGCGGGAGAGGGGACCTAGTTGCCCTCCGATCCTTTGGTCACATAAAAAGGGCACTAGAACTTTATATTTCCGTTTGACTGTGCCCTCTTGTGCTATTATAGGTCCACTGGGTCGATAAGATCTCCCCAGGAGAAAAAAAAACGAATAAACACGCATCAGTGATCTTTCTTCTGGGAAAAAAATATTAAATTTCACATTTTTGCAGATATGAGCTTGAATCCTCTGCAGCAGAGTTTTTTGATACGCTGAATCTGATGGTGTAATTTTCATTAAGATTCCATGATTTTTCATATGTTAAACATACTATCATTATAAATTACAACAACAAAATATTTATTTATATATTTTACAATTGAAGATGAATAGTTCCTAAGCAGGTAATAACACTTTAAAAGTCATAACTTTTGTTAGCTGCACAATCAACGTCGAGAAAGAGGGTGCATTTGACTTATAGCCACACCGAAAAGTATGATTATACTTAATGAGAGGTATGTAAAGGTTTAATCCCTCTTTCTAGGGCTATAATGAGAGAAAGTTTGATATGGCTAGGGCACGCTCTGTGGATGAAGGATGATAGATTGCCAAAGATTGTCCTTGCCGACCTACCGTATAGGGCCAAACGAAAATCAGGTTGTCCTTTAAGAAGAAAATGATGCTCTGTTTGATAGACTTTTTTTACACTTCCTAATGACATACGTATCACTAATTCTGAATACATCTATTTCTAGCGCGAAACGAGAGAATTTAAATGATTTTTCTAAGATTACGGGAAAATAAGCGTCAGATTCTAATTTTCTATCGTTTATTCGAATATCTTATCCAATTTCTACAGGTTACGGCAGGATCACCGAATAAATTCCAAATAGTTTGGCCAAACAAATATAAAAGTTTATAGCAGACGGGGTAGGGTTGGGGGACGGGGTAGGTGGGGTTATCCTTTAAGGTATCGAACCGTCTTATATGCAAATAACATTAACAGACGAAGTTGAGCTCCACGTGCAGGTGGTCGTGGTGAGGGTCCTGACCGCGGTACACAGCGAACTTCTCTCCGGTGCGCGAAGCGTTCCACTTGCTGCGATCCCAGATAATGAGCTGGAGCCCGAGCCCCTCGGCGTTGGCGATCAGCCAATCGGCGACCGGATCGCCCTTCGTGTTGTCGCCGTCCTCGCTTCCGCGGGCCGAGCTCAGCGGCGCGACGAACACGTCGATCGCCCGACCAGTGCCGTGCACCGACATGCCCGACCCGCCAACGATCCGACGGCACGAGTAGCCACCGTAGGAGGTCACCTGAGGGAAGTTCGCGCGCAGGTAGTCGCCGAGCTCACGCGCGCCGATGAAGACCGAGAGATCTTACAGAGTATTTTGAATCGTAATCTACGCCATGATTTCGGATATGACTATTTTGATAAACCGCGCGGTTTTCAAATAGAGAAATCTCAATCAAAAAAGAAAGCAGCCTAGCTCAAAATTTCGCGGGTTTGAGCACAATCGCGGTCAATTTGTGCAACCAGCTCTTCAAGAGAGTCAAATTTAGCTTCACTGCGGAGCTTTTCGACGGGTTTAATTCGTAGTTTTTTGCTGTAAATGTCACGGAAAGGAAAGTCGAGGATATGCGCCTCGACTTGACCGGTTTCCACTTCGAACATGTGACGGATACCAATATTAGTGGCTGCTGGTAGCGCTGTTGCTTATCTCCTAGCCACACTTTTCTTTCTTCTTCCTTTGCCTTTTTGATTACTTCACACAATTCTTCAATGTCTTTTGCTTTAGCTGCCGGTTTTGGTCTCGTCTCATCGGATGGTCCAGTTTATTGATTTTTAATAAACTGAGCATTTATTGCAATAAACTGGGCTACACTTTGGCATTTATTCTTTGATGTGAGATAGAGTGAGAAGTGTGATGACATCCGTTTCTTCTGGGTTTGTTTGTTTATACCGTTTGTATTGTCGACCGGCTTTCGAGCCAGTCACCCTGCCAGGGATGTTATGTGAATAGTTAATAATATGTTATAATAGTTATAATATGTATAAGCTCGCCGAGGTAAACGTCGTCCGCACTGTGGTACGCCCCTTCTGCCCCCGCTCTTATGAATTCTGCGCCCCGGAACATGCTGACATTTTCGGTCTCTTTCCACCACTTTAGGAAGCGACGCATGTGCTTGAGGTGCTGTTCGCGATTTGGCCGGGATCCGTCGCCTCTATATTTCGTTCGGATAATAGCACTGAGAAAAGCGCGTTCATCGATATCGCGGACGCCCATGTTGCGCAGAAACTGCTCCACGTCTTTGCCCCGGCCACGGCCAAGCCGGCTCAAGCTCTTCTTGACGAGAAAGAGCCCGCCTTGGTCTGTTTCTGTATCGATATCATTGTCAGCGGGGTATTGCTTTTGTAATACAGCGACACGCCTTCTTTTTTTACTATCTCTATCAGCTGCAAGCCTGGTTTCGTGTTGCGAACATGACGTCATTTATAGATTTTTATCTTTTTTTCAGTTTTTTCCTCTTTTTAGTTTTTTTTAGTTTGTTTACTTTTTATTTTTTGACGTTTTTTAGTTTTTTCTTTTTTTCTTTTTCTTTTTTTTTTCTTTTTTTTCCTTTTAGTTTTTTTTACCTAATTTAGGTTTTTTAATTTTCATCTTTTTTTAGTTCGTTTCTTTCTTATTTTTTTATATTGTTTTTCTTTTTTTCTTTTTCTTTAGTATTGTCTTTTTGTCTTTTAGTTTGGTAGTTTATATTTTTTCTCTCCCAAGGATAATCAAACCAAGCAAACAGTCTTAGATAATTGAGACAAAACCAGTTTGGACGAAACTAAAATTCTAGTGCTGTTTTTGACAAAACAAATATCTCAGGAATGTGGTGTTTTCTACCGTTTTGTGGCGAAGAAGAACAATTTTGACTCAAATGTTGCTTAAAAGCCACTGAGGCAGAATTCTGAAATAGCCAATTGATTCAAAGTTGTCCAAAACCTTATACTGAACTTTCCAGTTTCAGAATCAGTAATGCCGCGTGATAACGCAATCGTCAATAAAGACAAAATGAAGTTCATACACAAATAAACAGTTTAAATATGTATTGAGTTACTACAATAACAATATCAAATTCAAGACCATTTTGCTTTTTAGTTTTATTCCACCGGAGAACATAATTGTCAGTTTTATTATAATTTTCCTACTTAGCTATTTATTTTAATTGTGAAATTCGTCACACTGGTAATTTAGTTTGGGCTCTGGCGAACAAACTTGTCAGACCCTGTAATGAGAGGCATTGTCAAGATATTTGATATAAATATCAGCTTAACCTGTTACCAAGGCATTGCGGCACTCGCGGCATTTCCATAGAGGACAGTGTTGCTATGCATAATCTGCTGTGTTGCCACAAGGAATAGCTTGTAGCAAATTAAACAGGTAGTTTCCTGAAAGGCTACTTAATACAAAAGAAAAAATTTCATGAAACAATGTCATATAAAATATTACATATTATTGATATCATTGAACAACTTTGGATGTTTAGAATCCCTTCTATAGAATAACTCGTCATGCTCTCTCGTGAAAGAACACTTTTTCTCATTTACAGGGGCAGGGGATTATAATGACCCTGCCAATGTTCAAGCAACTCAGTCAATATCTGCTGTTTTGATGATGGTTCTTCAATTCACCACAAACAATGGTAGGCATCGACTCATTACTTGTAGTTTGCATTTCAGGTGTTCACGGTGCTACGATTTGTGCGTTTTGCTTTACTTTTTTGTGATTCTACGTTGCACTCGCATTTTTTTATTTAGGTTTTTTGAACTGAACTTTTTAACAAAATAAATTCACTTGTGATATTTAAGAAAATTATATAGGAAAAAAGTTACATAGAAACAAAAAAAAGTTACATACAGACATATTACCTGGTATTGCGCGACAATTCATGTAGTCAGTGAAACAACACAAAACATCCCTTGACAGCCCTTACACCTGGTCTTTTGATATAATAACCCTGTCAACAGCATTTGTAGCTTCTAAACCGTTTTCAATTGATCTTATGAAATTTGTTTTTCAGGGGACTTAAATTTATTTTTATTTTTTACTTTTTGGGTACTTAGAATTATTTGGGACGCTGAGAATTTCTTCGTTAGAGGGGCAAACAACCCTATCATGTACCAGTTATATGAATCCTTCATGTGGTATGTAGTAGCATTAATGCGGATGGGGGGGGGGCTCATAAAAAATTTGATTGAAAAAATCCGCTGTCTAATTTTGAAGAATAGGTTTTTGCAGGACAAACGGGGGAAATAAAAAAGGAAAAGGGGGAAATAAAAAGGAAAATGGGGAAATAAAATAAATTAAAGTTCGTTCATTTCGAAACAATGTTTTTGGAACAGCCCATGAAAGGACCTTCAATGAGCCTAACCAAAAATTGGGGATGTTATTCAGCCCTACAGCGCTGATGTAACGTGATGAAATAAATAAAAAATGTTATGCGGAAAAGGCAATCTGTGAAGCCCTGATCAATTATCCTGCTATGTTTTTTTTACCAATAATATAAATTTCTATATTTTATTTGTAATCATTTTGTATTAAAGCTTAGTTTGAACAATCAAAGTTGTGGAAAAAGTTAGGAACGCCGCGATGGAGTCATAGATAAACCTTCGCTACTCCTTTAGAAAGTCTTGACTACAAATCGTCATAAGAAGCGGAAAAAGTATGTTGCCATCTATTTTGATCATGTACTTACCTAAGCTGCAAAAAGGACAGGCAAAAAATTAGCATTTATTAGATTGACCGTTTGACCGAGGGAATTTTCGATTACAGTACCAAACGTTTACCGACAACGGCATTAAAACTTAAAACTAACAGAAATTATTGCGTAAATGAAGGGGGCTGCCCCCTCCTCAAAACCTCGGTCTTTACGCTAAAGTTTTTCAGTACTTTTAAAAAAGCCATTTTATTCTAATTAATGTTTTTGTGTTTCAGGAATCATTCTTAAAGAATCGGGACACAATTCAAACTTTAGCGTACAGATGGATTTCCTGAGGAGAGGGCAACTCCCATCATATTAGTAATTATTACTGCGTGTTTTAAGTTTTAATGTTGCTCCTTACTTTCAATAGAAAAAAACTTGTTTTTTTTTATTGAGTTTTGGTTGTTTTAAATAATTCCAGGAAATCTGATCCCACCGAAAAAAAAAAATGCATCCGTCATCTTTCTTCTGGCAAAAAAAAATACAAAATTCCACATTTCTGCAGACAGGAGCTTGAAACTTCTACAGTAGGGTTTTCTGATACGCCGAATCTGATGGGATGATTTTCGTTAATATTAAATGACTTTAAGGGGGTCTTAGCCCCCTTTTTTTAAAATCAATTAAATTTTCTCAGACTCGTAGCCTTTAATGGGTAAAACTAACTTTATGAAACCTATATATTTGAAATCAGCACAACAGACCGATCCTTTTGATACATATATTGGTATCGAAATGCCGTTTTTTAGAGTTTCAGTTACTATTGAGCCGGGTGGCTCCTGACTTACAAATTCAAAGATGAATTTTTTTCCAAGATTCAGAGTGATTGGAGGATGAATCCTCCCCCACACACACACCTCGTATTTTTCCCGAAATACATCTGATTTTAATTTTGAGATGACCATTTCCTGTCGTAGAAACTCTAAAAACAGCTCATTCAAAAGAGCAAGTGCCCTTTTTGATAATCGAAAGTATATGGAGTGCAATTAGTCCCATCCCCCGCCAACTCTTTCCCCAAACAAATCCAATAAAAAATTTTGAGATAGCCATCTTGTTAAACGTAATTGAAAGGTCTGGAAATTACATCTTTAAGAACGGTAACCCCTTAACAGCCGTAAGTGCAAGAGTTGTAAGTTCAGTACTAGTAGTAGCAGTACGGGAAGTAGCAGCAGTAGCAGTGATATTATTATTGTATTATTAGTAGTAGTAGTAGCAGCAGTAGCATTAGTAGCAGTAGTAGTATGCAAATATTGCCTTTTGGTCAGTTGAACATCCCCTCGTGATACCCTGGAAGTTTCAGCTGGATACTTTGAGCTGTTCCCAAGACAATTTTTATAATTTCTTCTGACAATCTGCATAAATATAGCATGTTTTGATCTAGCTCAACTGTCCCCTATATATTTTCTTAAATTTTTGGCTCAATATCTTCAGCCATAGAATTAGTCACTACAGAAGCAGTAATTGTACCCTCAGTCATTCCTAAGCGAAACTTTTCTCCAATAGGGAAAGATATAAGAGAAAAGCACTGCCTAATTTGGACTCGATTTTTTGTGACCATTCAGTTTTGTTCCCAGCTGGCCTTCATATCCTTTTTCAACCAGGAAATATTATCGATATTAGAATTATGTATTTCGATATTGCAAGTTTTGATTGTATATGCCTGGCAGATACAGTAATAGAAAGATTATACGGATATTTGGCGCTCCAGATGTTGTAAGTTTTTTTTAGACAATGCAGCCGTCTTCAAGAGAATAATTCTGCCACCTTAGGTGTTAACCACCCTCTTCTCCGAGTAGCCATAGCGCATTGAGTATAATATTTATTTATTTGTGATTGTCATTTAAATTGTGCGCATTTACTTTCACAATTGCTGTCCGTTTTAAACGGCTTTTGATTATATATCGCCTCTTTTTGTTAATAAAGTTAAAGCTGACCTAAACTGTTTTTTTTTTTTTATTATCATTATTAGGATCAATCATACGAGAAGTAATTTATATCAGAGGATCTGGGAAATTTTTCAAAGTCCCACCGCAGGCATATCATTCGAAAAATATAGCAGAATTCCTCTTTATAAACTATTAGAAATGTGTACGTTGATAGAAGTGATAAAAAGCAATCATCCCCGTGACTTAAAAATGTTGTAGGACTTATACGCTATGCTTCCCCATCCTAAACACGGTTTCATTGCAAGCATTTTAGTTTTTGTGACTCAAAATTGATTGGGTGGTCTTGCCATAACTTGTATAGCTTTGATAAGAGATCTGCATAGATTACAGAGAACTAAAAACATAGCTCTATTTTCCAGAAAATCCTATATAAACTTTTTAACCTCTCCTGTTTGTGCGTTAGACAGAGATATTCAAATTTAATGGAACTTACATCAATAAATTTTTTTATTGAACGAAGCAGAATTTTCATTTTAAAGTTCTGGAAAGGGCTTTTTCAAGCTTCCTAAAATGTTCTAATATACCTGCTTGGAAAATAACAAAAGTCAGCTCAAAACACCGGCGGATCCAGGGGGACCGGGGTTGGTTTTTGGGCGAAACCACGAAAACACCAAACGCGACCAGCCCCGCCGCGAGAGCCGCGGTTGCGGTTGGAAATGCCAGACCTTTTCGATTCGAGTGCCCGTTTGCAGCCGGACGCGTCGATTTCGGTTGGCTGGCAGAATCGGACACGGCATCGATTTTTCAGGTGGTGGCGGGTGAAGCAGCTCAATATAGAGCCAATTCCCCTAGGGCCGCAAAACCACGGTTGCGGGGCGCGGCCAATTTACCAAACCTTCAAATTTGCCAATTCAACGCTTCCTGTTGCAGCTGGGCCGCATTCTCTGGCGTTTGTCGGCGGCGATTTCGCAAAAAGTGAATTCCCACACCTTTCTTTTTCAATTTCGTTTTTTTATGTCTGAAGATATAGGGGATTTCATTTCGAGGGGAAGAAATTTCCTGCTAGAATAAAGGTATATTTTACATAACGATTATAAAATCAAGATGGTATCTATGCAAGGAGGAGGAGTTTTGAGCATGGGCCCTTAGAAAAGTCAGGGTCTTGGCAAAACCCTACTTTAGGGGCTTTATGAGACCATGGAAAGTTATTTATTTAGGAAAGATAAATGAAGCTTCCAGGGATGAAATCAAGGGATTGAAGTCTAAACTACCCCCTTGGAAGATGTTTTTGATTTTCCATCGCTACATTTTCTGCAGCCTATTCTAAGACTTAGGAAACTCTGACCAGTTTTTACTCTTAAAAAGGAAACTAGAACTTTCAATTTCCAATCAAATGAGCCCCCTCTGAAGTTTATACTACCACTCCTTCCATAAAAACCTTATATACCCCCTGGGCATAACTTGTAACACTTGTTCCTGGGCTCTGGAGGATTGTGTTCACCCTGGAGTTTTTGTTAGACAATCTTTGAACTATTATTAAAAAAATGGCTATCTCAAAATTTTGATGAGATTCATTTGGCTGAAAAGAGTTTGTTGGGGGCTAGTTATCCTCTGATCACTTTTGTCTCTTAAAAAGGTCACTATAACTTCTAATGTCCAGTCGAATGTCCTCCTCTGAAGTTTATACATTTATTTCATGTATTAGTTCATTCGACCAAATAAGGGATGAAGGAGAATATTCTAAAAACAAGATGGGCTATTGCCCAAAGAACGAGTTTAAATATATTTTATTAGGGGCTCAGTTATATTGGCATCAAGAAAATCTAAAAATATTTCTTGTACCTTTCATCTTTTTTTTTTTTTGTATATTCAAATAGGCATGTATACTCTTCTTTGTTGTAATCTTTGTTTGTTTGTTTTTTTATGTTTCTTTCCCAGTTTGATGTGGTTATCCGTTGTTATTTCTGTTCATTTTGGGATCTTTTTTTTTTATTGATAGTAATCTAGATCGTTTCAAATTTTGTTTATGATATGTTAGCATAAAGAGCGAGGTGTTGAGGAGGGGGCAGTGCCCTTCATATACGTAGTAATTTCTGTTCGTCTTAAGTTTTGATGTTGCTTCTTAATTTCAGCTGAAAACAACTTGTTTTTTTTTTATTTCATATTTGTTCGGACCAACGACACTTATCAAGTGTGATTTAACCACCGGTGCTGACACGAAGAAGAATTTGAAATTAAAATGAAAGAATTTATTACCCAAACAGTTATGGAGCTACAATATGGGCTTCTTGATGGTTTGTGCGTTCCGTGGACCTGTTATGACTCTCTGTGGGAAATAAACTGGAGATGTTTACAGCCTTTGATGGCTTAAAAATTCCATTGAGCGAAAAGCACCAAATTTTGCCTATAATGGGGTTAGACGATTCTAAATTTTTTTTACAGATAAGATTGGTCAAGTCGAGCGTCCTCTTCAATCAATCAAAAGAAAAGACTTGGGGCCACACGAATATGATTTTTGCTTATAAACAAAAAATGAAAAAATAGTCCACTTAGAAAAATTCCGAATTTTGTCATCAAACTTTTAATAGAAAAGGTAAAAACTCAAAATTTTTTGAAAATAGAGTATTTTTTATATATATTAAAGAAGAAAGTCCGTTTAATTCCAAAAACATTAAGCTAAGAAAAAAAGTTTAAATTATTGTGTCTGAGGGATCTGCAGTTTTTTTAGCGAAGTTCTAAGAACAGCAATCCTCACACAGGGAGTTCCATGAACAAAATCGGTTCACTTGAGAAAAATCAATGCACAAGTTTCACGAAGAAAAAATGAATATGCAGCAAATTTCATATACAAAAATCAGCATGCAACAAGTTCCACGAACAAAAATCGGCATGCAGCAAGTTCCATGAATAAAATCAGTCTTATGAAGAGAAAAAATCAAGATACATCTTTCACGAATAGAAATGATACTTCAACAAGTATCATGAACAGAAATCATCACACAACAAGTTCCAGGAACAAAAATCAGCTGGTGATGAGTTCCATGAACAAAATCAGTCTCATGAGGATCAAAATCGAAGAACATATTTTCATTGAGTTTAGCTTATCATGTTTGATAGTCATATTCCCCTTTTTTCTCTTGTTTTTATGAAGCTTTAGTTTAAACATCAGTAATTTGGGATGAATTTAGCAGGCCAGTTCGATCCATAAATAAACCCATCAGAAACTAGAATCGTATTTAAAAATTCATTCTTTCAAAACAAGTAATAAAAACGAAGGAAACATATGGGAAATTGGCGGAAGATTCCAACTGTTGCAAGTCGTTGTTGTTCAACAAAAAACAAAATACTTAAAAGCCTACAGGGAATTTCCTTTTTTATGGATGGACATAATTGCTACAGGGAAGAAATAACAGGCGAGTGGGTTATATACGTTACGTACTTCCCCATTTTCAAAAATTATATTCTTAATCTTCACTACACTATCTCTAACATCATAGGTACAATATTTACAAAACTCATTTGCCACAATATCAGCATCTGGGACCTTATTATTTTTTTTAACTTTTTAGTACTGTCACTAATTCTTCCTCATAAAACAAATCTTTTTTCACATTCAAAGTGTCATAAGCTTTTCCATTCTTTCCCACATCTTTTCTTGTGACTTCATCACGGTTTAGAACATTTTCAAGATGTTCAGCCCACCTCGCTAGCACTGTCTGACCATTCCAGCCCTACTATTCAGTCCAAATTGACTATTCTAGCCAAATTTATTAGCAAGAAGAGAAAGAGTAGAAAAATAAAATACCATTCCACTGATAACTTTGCCAAAGACAACATGACGACCATCTAGCCAAGGAGTTTTCTTGGTGGTGAGGAAAAACTGCGATCCATTTGTATCTTTACCAGCATTAGCCATTGAAAGCCATCCAGAGCCATAATGCTTCAACTTGAAGTTTTCATCCTCAAAACGGTCACCATAAATGCTTCTTCCTAAAACATAAATAAATCTGAGCACAGACGACAAGACAAACACAACATTAAATCTACAAAAATATTTAAATGTAAACAAACAATTTTCAAATATTAAAAGAAAAACTTTAAAATATTAAAGCAAATAAGGATGGTGGCAAGTCGATGCAGAGCCGGACAGGACGTCAGTGCGTTTTCCAGGTAGCTCATCTCGAACGCGTCACGCGATTCGCCAATGATCTCGCCAAGATTGTAGATATCGGCGCGATTGGACAGCATGTCCGGAATCTGAAACTTCTCTCCGCTTTCTGTGTACGGATTTCCGGCCATCACAACAGCGACCCTTTTTCCACGCAGGTCGTAGGTTCGTGATCGACCTTTACAGACACCTTCAATTTTGCGCTGGCCGTCACAGAGTGAGATGAACTTTTGCAGGAATTCCGGATGGGTGTGCTGAATGTCGTCAACGTAAATCATCACGTTGTCACCAAGGCATCCCCCTAGAACCTCTTTTACACTTAGATGACTTCCTGAACTCCTTAAGCATTCGTATCTTGTTTATTTGAACACGAGATTCATTATTAAATCTATTCTTGGAATTACAACCATAAACCAAATGTAATCTACATAGAGTTGATTTGGTAAATCTTGCTACGTAATGACGTAAAAACGCTTTTCATGTCTAGTGAAACTCATCAACTTGAAAAAAGAAACAAAGAAAACGAAGGACATATAAATCCGCCTAGTTTCAACAGTGTGATCTCATCATGATTTTTCTGCAACAAGAGGGGAGGTATTATCACGTAGTATCCTTAATCACGCTTTTTTCCGGGGGGGGGCTGGGAATTTGCCGGACGTTTTTGCCACTGGCTTTCACAGTCGTGCGATACTCCGCCAGCGTGCCACGGATCGCAGCTTGCACGCCTACATCACCAGCGGCATTGACGAGTAGATGTGCTAGGTTTGCGCGGATGTCGGCCTTTGCATCGATGGTGCCGTCATGCATGGCTGCTTGAGCTGCGCCTTCAACATCGTTGGCGCGAAAAGCAACGTCGATGGCCTTTGGTGACGCCGATCCTGTCAGTCTGGCATCAAGCGTGAGCGTTTTGTCTTCGCCGCCTCCGGCCAGCAAGATGCCATTGGCTGCAATGCGCAGATCGATGTTGTTAAAGTCGAGCGGGCTGTGCTGGAGGCGTTGTGGATGCCGAAACCCGCTTCCTGGCCGCACATCGCCAGCGCCTGACGAAACGGGTCGGCCGCGAGCATGAGCTCGGCCTGCTGCAGGAACGTTGGCGGCGGGCGGCCGCAGGCGATGGACAGGTCGTCATGCTGGTGGGCGCGGCCGGCATCGGCAAGTCGCGCATCGTGCATGAACTGCGCCGGGAGATCGGCGAGGACGAGGGCACCAGCCTGTCGCTGCAATGCTCGCCGCATCGCACCAACAGCGCGTTCCACCCGGTCATTCAGTATTTGCGGCACGCCGCGGACTTCGCGCTGGACGACGATCCGGCGACCAAGCTCGACAAGCTGGAGGCATTTCTGGACATACTGGAAAAATATCAAAAATATTCTGGTATGAAGTGCCTCAGGCTCCCATGCAAAACTGGAAATGTGGACGCAGCGGAAACAGATGTAAACTGGAACAACATAGGGTATGAATTTGGGGAGCTTATGGTTAATAGAATTCCCATGAAACGATTGAGTTTCAGATGCCGGGTAAGGCGAAAAAGGTCTGGTCTTGCTGCAAATACAAGTAAGAATCAAAGGATAATAATTTTTCTTTTTTATCAAAACTATTGATACTTTTAAAGATTACTGAACTATTAGTACATTACAACTACGTGTCAATAGTTATGGTATTGTGATGAATAATTGGCAATGCTCCATTTAGCTCTGAAATGAAGTTTCACAAACCATGTCAGAGAGGATTATCTATGATCATTCCGCCTAGCATTCGTTTTGTTTGAGCTGTTCTATTTCAAGAGGAAATCCCAGTTCAAGCAGGTAAGCAGGCAGGCACCAACTTCAAATTGACACTCGACTAAATCCAAAAATGCCTTAAAGATGTTCTTCGTTTCCTTGGCAACACCGTCAAATTATTCGCTTCGTAGTCATAGAAACACTTGAAAATTTTGGAGAAAGAGAAAAGGAGTTTTTTCCGTTTGCTGCCTCACTACGCTCCCTCGGGCCTTCCTTACTCATGGTCTTGATAGCAAGACACTTCTTTCCAAATGTTTATTTCGTATTGAGGTTAATCTTATTGTCGTCGACTACGAGAATACGTATATCTCGAAGTGCTGAATTGATACGTAATTTGGGATTCGATTTAACCTCAGAATCACACATAAATCGAGCGGAGAAATAGAATATAGACCCTTTCCCAACTCTGCTGAGTAGCCACATCTTGCCGTTCATTTTGTCGACAAGTTGAACCGAAATTGCTAGTCCAAGTCCTGTACCGCCGTACTTACGGGTCGTCGATGAATCTTCTTGCTCGAACGCTTGGTAAATTTTACTCTGCTTGTCCTCAGATATTCCAACACCAGTGTCCTTTACGGAAAATTTTAGATCAATCGATTTTTCGGTTTGGGTGACGTTGGGTTAGTAAAGACGGTGGGAGTGATGAAGATGTCAAAAATAGAATAGCGAAGGCTCGGGGTGTTTTTTCACAGTTAAAAAAGTTTGAAAGAATAGGAAGATAAGTCTGCAAACCAAGACTAGAATTATGGAAGCTACAGTGATGACAGTGGTCAAATATGGCTCTGAAGCATGGGCGCTTCGAAAAGCAGATGCAAATTTACTAGGTGTTTTCCAGAAAAACTGCCTACGGATTGGGTACTCGGCTAACTGACCGTATTTCAAACAGTAGCCTTTACTTAAAGTGTGATTCAATTCCGCTTTCTAGGGCTATAATGAGAGAAAGGTTTAGATCGCTAGTCTGTGTTTCATTTTCATCAATAAAACACTTAAGAATTACAAATGACCTTAAATCAGAATTAGCGCCTTTGTAAAATTACGTTTTTTTTGCTATTGAACCTTTAACTTTTGCATTTGGCTTGTCTTTTGCCATTAATAAAAACATAAAGTCGAACCTTTGATTTTTAACAGAGGCTGATGCAGTATCAGGTTCTTGGATATCATCTTTATAAATTCTAACGTCGTTATTTATAGCTATTTCAGTGCTTGGAGCCTTAATAGAATGTTGAACGTCAACTTTTGTCCTGACCTGTTTTTGTCATTATGAAATAAATATCGCAGAAACTTAATTTTTTTTTAACAAAGGTACTCCATTGCCCGGCAGATTGTCGCAACTCTGGCCGGTGAAGGGACCGTGTCCGCGCTCCCGACGCAGACGCAGGGCAGCGATCATCGCGCCAAAGGCGGTGCGTGGCTCCGTCGGATTTTGAGCGTCGTGCACTATATCCGCATGCGAGGCTTCAAATCCGCCACTGGCCGGGTCCAGGTAGTAGCCACCTTCGGTTACCGTCAGCGACACGATACGGATATCGGGCTCCGCCATTCGTGCGATCAGCGTCGCGTTGCCCTCCTCAACCGGGACGTAATCGATCATGGATCCGATAATCTCGGCCGATTTTCGCGCCGGGTCCAATTCGACAAGGGTCGGCAGGCAATTGTCAGGCTTTGCTCAGTCGCGCCATCTTAGATTTATGTTGAAAGAAATATTATAAACGAAAAACACGTGAAGCTTATTTGCCAGACTGGAGGTAGAAAAAAAACAGCCTATATCTCGACCCTTTCTCTTTCAGAGTACTAGGTTTGGCAAGGTGTCTTTCAGGACCTTAGTAAATTAATTTTTTTCAAGGTTAGGCGCTATTCTTGTAAAAGCAGTGTGAACCTTACAAGTAGAGCATGACCTTTCTCATAGCCTAGGCTATTGTCAGTTTCTAATGTAGTTAGATTCATTCCTGAAAGCCTAATTCACCTATCACATGTAGTTTAAAAAAGCACGAGGTCACTGCTTATAAAATTATCTTTGACTAGAAAACTAGTGAACATGTTTTGAAAACAAGAGTGAACATGTTTTGAAAACAAGAGTAAAAAACCCTTTGCAAATGCCTTTTTTTAGAATATTTTAACAAAATTCCCTTCACATAAGACAGTATGTATTTTTAGGTATAAAGTTGTAAGAACTGTAATGTCTTAACTAAAGTCTCTTTGACTGTTGACACCTGCCTACCAAACTTCAGGGGCGCCAATGACAGGGGAGGCAATTACCTCCTAAATTCTGTAGCTAAGATTTTAAAAAATAAATTTTTGTATCTCTCTTACAGAACTTAAAAATATTTCCCCATCTCCCTCTAAATTTCCCTGCTTGTCAGCCCGCTGATCACCATTGACCAACACCGCAGCGTGCAACAGGCAGCCGCATTAATGTCCCAGCATGAAATTCGCCGATTAGTGGTCACAGATGCCAATGGTAGACAAATCGGCATTATTTCGCGTGAGTTGATTGCTCAGGCATTGCAGACTAATTACATCGAGTATTTGAAACACACCCTGGCACATACATCCAGCCAGTTGGCCAATACCGAGCAGAAGCTGCGTACATTGAAGCACCATGCCTTGTTTAAAGGCTTGTTGGATGAATTGAGCGATGCCATTTACATCATTGATGCCAACAGTGGCCGTATCGCCGATGCCAATGGTCAGGCCTGTGTCGGCACTCGGCGCGGTCGTGCCGGGCTGCAACCATGCCCCCAACGGCAGACCGGTTTGGCCTTCGAAGATCAGCATCGGGAAATACTGATGCTGGCCGTAGTAACCGTGGAACAGTTGGAGTTGCTGGTCGCCGTGCGTGGGCACGTCGGTCGGGTCAAGATCGATCACGACCCGCGGCGGCACCTCACAGCGGGTCCGCACAAAGATGTCGATGAAGAATTCGTTGAGCGCTTTAATACGTTCAATCTGAGCTTGTTGCACTTCGTGGATCACATCACGGTCTTCGATCGGCACGTCGGCTTCCCGTCGAGTGAAGGCGTGCTGGAACCGGTTGAGGGTTGATCCGAACTGTTGAGCATCTCGCGCACGAAAACGATCCACTCATCGCGCAGCGTCGGCTGATCTTCGCCGGGGAGCGTGCGAGGCAGGGTGAAGTCGTGGAACGAATCGATCTTGCGAACGTGAGCGGCGTTGTAATCCGCAACGGTGTCGCGGCCATACTGCGGATAGATGACGTTGGCGGCAAACCAGCCGGTCAGTGAAACCAAAGATCGCTCGGCGAACGGCCGCTCATGCAGCAGCGCGAAGTATTCCTCGTAAAACGGCGAAGGGGTGTAGCCGTAGCGCGGGTTGACCCATTCGGGAATGCGCTGGGACACATGCATCCACTTCGGCAACGGCGAGCCGAGGTCTTGATCGCCGGTGACGTCGACGTTGTCCTTGCGCTTGATGTAGCTGGTGACGAACTGCACCACGGTGAAGACGATACCGATGCCGATCAGCACCGCACCGACCACGGCCACCTGCACCCACGGCACCCAGGCCGGGTTGTCGAAGTGGTTCAGGCGACGGGTCATGCCCATGAAACCGAGCACGTACAGCGGCATGAAGGCGAAGTAGAAACCGATCAGCCAGCACCAGAAGGAGTAGCGGCCGAAGCGATCGAGCAGCTTGAAGCCGAAGGCTTTCGGGAACCAGTAGATGATGCCGGCCAGGTAGCCGAACACCGCGCCACCGATGATCACGTTGTGGAAGTGGGCGGATGACTACGTATGTAAGCCGTTCAGCCCTCGCGAAGTGGTCGCCCGCGTGCGCACCATTTTGCGCCGCACCGGCGCCACTGCACCCGTAGCGGAGCCAAGTGAGTTGTCTTACCAACACATATCAGTGATGCCGGACAAGTACAAATGTCTTGTTGGCAACCACGAAATCGATTTAACCCCCGTGGAGTTTCGCATGCTGGTGACTCTGATCAGTCACCCGGGTCGCGTTTTTTCCAGGGAAAAACTGATGCAGGAAGCGTACAGCGACTACCGTGTGGTCAGCGACCGCACCATCGACAGCCATATTAAAAACCTGCGGCGCAAGTTGACTTTGTGCCAGCAACAGTCGTCACGAATCCAGCTGACCGGATGGTTGTCCAGGATCAGGTCACGCAAGGTGCCACCGCCCAGCGCAGTGACGATGGCCATCACCAGCACGCCGAACAGGTCCATGGACTTGCGCCCGGCCATCAGCGCGCCGGTGATGGCGAATACCGCTACGCCGAACAGGTCGGCGATGTAGAAAAGTCGCTCCATGCTGCGCTCAGCGGCTGACCGGCGTGCGCAGGGTGACGAACTCCTCGGCCGAACTCGGGTGCACCCCGATGGTCTCGTCGAAGATCTGCTTGGTCGCACCGGCCTTCAGCGCGATGGCCAGGCCCTGGACGATCTCGCCCGCCTCCGGGCCGACCATGCGGCAACTCACTTCAACATCGATATGGACAAACACCGTTCCAAATTGCTAACCGGTGAGATCGTCAAAAAATCCGGCGTTCTGTTTGTCATGGACATAGATCTTTACCGGCGGGTAAAAGCGCTCCATCCGGCATCGAAAAATAAATTGTTTTATTTGGGCGTATTATTGAATGGAGAAGCACCGTCAATAGAAATTACCGATCCTTATGGGAAAAACGCAGAACAGACAACCCGAACGTTTTCATTGGTTAAAAGCGCCCTGGATAATCTGCTTCCATTAATAAAAAAACCATTTTAGGATTTTAGATAAAGTGTCAAAAAATTTAAAAGACCGCGCTAAAGAGGGGTCATTTTGAGAGATTTGGGACAAAATTCAAGCTTTAGTGTAAAGAACGAGGAATTGACGAGGGGGCAAACCCACTAATAAACGTAATAAAAATACACAAATATATAAGTTTGTTACCTAAGCTAACTCGTAAGGTGCGTATGTTTATTACTAACAAAAACATTTGTAAAAACAAAAACCTAGTAGCATTTTTAATTAGCCAAAAATTGGGGGGTAACTAGGCCTCTTTTCCCACCCCTCAATCAAAACTATTAGAAAGCCAATTAGTAAAAAAATGTATATACAAATTTTGTTTTATTTATTCATATGCGGTGAGCCAAAATCAAAACGCCTTAATTCAAAAACATCTGTTTCGAGATAGGCGATCGGCCTGAACGTCTTGTGTGAATTCTTCGTTGGCGTCTTTTCTCTCTTTCCTTTCCTGCTTCTCTTACTCTCCAGCAAGGCCCGAAGTTCTGGGTTCTGTTCTTCTTCTTCCAACGACGTACCGTCTCCGTCGAGCGGTTCACAGATGCCAACCTCCTTCGCCACGTGGATTGCAGTTAACAGTGCATCACCTGTGACCATGGCGACGCTCATCCCACCTTCTTTCAAACGCTTCAGAACGACGGCCGTATCCTTTCGAACCATGCAAGTAAATGCGATGAAGCCAGCAAAAATTAGGTCGGCCTCGCAATCCGCCCTCGTTTCAATGGCATGGGTAACATCAAATTTGATGAATTTTACACATTTCAAATAAGCATCAAAATTCTATTCTTTTGATGGATCTATTGCTATCAAGACTCTATTTCATAGAGTTTTGGTTACTATTGAGTGGCATCGCTCCTACTTACAGTTCGTTACCACGAACTGTTTGAAAATTCTATCCTACTCTACTCTACCTACTTTATTATCGAAGCATAAGACAATTAAACATTTTTCAAGCTCAAATTTTAAATCCCTCTCCCTTTAGATTGCAAAATTGACACACTATGAGCGAGCTAGATAAGACGACGATTTTTGCTACCAGGATGTAGTTATCTTCATATCCTCTATTTTATCCCTATAGAATATGTTTGAAAATTAATATTAAGAAGACTAAGTCACTAAAGCTAGGAATAAGTGAAGATGAAAAGGTGACGTTTGGAAACGAAAAGATTTATCCAGATGGGCACCTTTACTTACCTTAATAGCATTATTTTTAAAAGCGGTGGGATCAGGGAAGACAATAAAAGCAGAGGAGCCAGGACTCCAGGTTGTTTTTTCACAGTTGAAAAATGTTTAGAAGAATAGGATGACAATTTTGCGAACCGAGATTAGAATATTGGAAGGTACAGTGATGACAGTGGTCAAGTGTGTCTCTTAAACATGAGCGCTCCTAAAAGCTGATGAAGATTTACTGGATATTCCTAGAATATTACTATTGGCCTTGAGCGACTATTTGGGGAAAGATAAGTATAGTGAAATGTTTGCCGATAACTTCCCTGCTATCAATTGACAATTGACAATCCAGTCCAGGGATTTACAAAAAACGGATTTATTCAAACCTGTCGTGCTCTTTTAAATCAAATTCAACTGGAAATAGGAAGAGGCTGTAGAATCCATACTCTTCCAGCTATGCCAGCTTCTTTAGCGATTGAATTTGGAAAACTAATTCAACCTACAAAAGATCCGAAAATTTGGATTTATGAAAATGTGACTGGGGTTAAGTTTAAAAAGATAGTCAAGTTAAATTGATATTCAGACTATTGAACCCTCTTTCGCGCGCCCGCGACGCGCCGTACTCGACCTCCTGCGGCGGCTCTCCGGCGAGGATTCGATCCGCTTCGACGAAGACGTCGCCCGCTCCGAGGCCCGGACCGGCCATCGCAACGCGGCCATGGCGCATTTCCTGAAGAGCTTCGGCAACCTCGACAATCCCGCGAAGGCCGTCCTCGACGCCTACTTCCACGACTGCTCGATCGAGATGAGCTGCGCGGAGCTCGCCGCGGCCTGCCTCTTCCTCGCCAACCGGGGGCGCGATCTACCCTCCGGCGAAGCCGTCGTCTCGACGAGCCAGTCGAAGTACCTGAACGCGCTCATGCTGACCTGCGGGACCTACGACGCGGTTTTAAGTCTTACAAATTGAATTAAGTCTTGCGCTTGAATTATATATAGCATAACTAAGTCACTACATAATAACCGTATGAGTGACATACAATGGTTTGTCTATCTAAATTAATTTTTATACTTTTATAGTAACTAAAAAGAAATTACCTTAGGAAGCGCATTAGTGCCGTCAAACAATTCGTGGTAACGACCTGTAAGTAAAGAACAACTCGGGCTAGTAGTAATAGAAACACTAAAAAAGGAATTTTGATAATAATTAAAACATAAAACAGTTGGCTTTTTAGGGTGATTCGAAATATAAGAAATTCATTAAGTTTAAAATTACTCATCAAAAGCTACGATCGTGAGCGAAAGATTCTACAGCGAGGACTGGAACGATATCCTAATGACCATTCACTCCTTCAGGCTGCCGGGAAGGTAGAGGAACGGGTCGGTAATTACACTGGTGCTCGATCCTTGTACGGTGCTAGTTTGCTCGTACAACCATCTGCACCAACTTTGGTGGCGTACGCAATGTTGGATCTTAAACACCCAATGTCAGGTCCTGCTAACTTCACCAAAGTGAGACGACTTTTTGAAGAAGCTTTGCTTTTGGAGCCACGTCATGGTCCTGCCTACAATGCATTCGCAAAAGTCATTCTGGAACAACAGGGAGACGTTGATCAGGCACGATCAATATTCCAAAGAGGTGTTCGTGTTGAGCACTTGACGCTGTTTTATCAAATAAATTTTGCTCTGAGTTGGTGTCAGGTCTATTTAGTACTGGTATAGTTAGGCCTGTTATTAAAAAAGGGAAAACATTCTGACAAGTGCTCTTCGGCTCAGACCGATTACTGTTTTCCCTGTACTGTATAAAATATTCACCAATTGATGCTGCTAAGACGATGAAGTACTTTACTTTGCAGGACTTGATGTCTCAAGCGCATTTGACTCTGGTTTCCATTCCCACATTCTACTGACGGCTTGCAAACGTGGAGTGAATTCTTCAAGTGTAAAGGCTTTCTGAGATATGTAGAGGAAGCTAAACGTTAAAGTTAAGATTATGCTCTCTACGAATATAATAATCGCTTCTATTGCAAATTCGAATTTAAGCACTTTTTTAGCTCTTAAAAATGACGAATTTTCAATTAAAGTATGAATTATCGCTTGTTTTCCGACAAAATAATACGACGTTTTCTCAGCGCCGTTTTCTAGGTCGTTTTCGACAAAATAATGCTACATTTTCTCAGTGTCAAAATTACTTATAATAAGGTTAGTTTATGTTAGATCAAAAAGTGTTTAAATTTGAATTTGAAAAAATAGCGATAATTGTGTTCAAAAAGAGCATTAAAAAAGGCTTCGAGTGATAAGTCAATAATATGAACTGTCATATTTTTACTGCAGTAGTATGTGCGGGCGATCTTCTCCTGCGCCTCGTACAGGGCCAGGTTCGCGGCGACCGGACCGACGTCCTTGGACGAGTCCGAGTAGCCGAGCATGACTTCGAGGCGGTTGCCCGTGGCGGCCATGCGTTCGCGGAACTCCGGGAACGTCACGGCTTCGGCGAGGATGCCCGGCGCGGCCTGCAGATCGGCGAACGTCTCGAACAGCGGGACCACGTCGAGCACCGGGGCGTCGTCGCCCAGGGCGTACCGCGCGAGGCGATGCACGTTGGCGAGATCAGAGGCGGCCTGGGTGAACGAGACGACGTAGCGCCCCGCGGCCCGCACACCGCGATCGCGCTGGATGTCCGCGATCGCGGAGTTCGCTTGTTTTGTTGACGTGAACAGCGTTCAGCGGGAGGAAGCCTGATGAAGCCTCCGCCCCTACTCGAAGTCGACGACCTGCGCGTACACTTCTCCTCCGGACAAGGGCTGTGGGGCGCCCCGAGAGCGACAATTCGCGCCGTGGACGGTGTGACCTTTCGTCTGGAAGCGGGGCAAACTCTTGGAATCGTGGGAGAGTCGGGTTGCGGAAAATCCACCACGGCGAGAGCGATCGTGAACGTCGTGCCGCCCACCGGTGGCACCGTCAAGCTCTCCGGTCAGCGGATCGACCACCTCACTCCGTCGGCGATGCTCCCGGTGCGACGCGACATCCAGATGATTTTTCTGGGCATGAATCGCCGGGCCTGACGAAAGAAGCAAAAGAAAGCTGAAGAGGACGTGAGAATATTTTTGCATCAACCTTATCCGCGAATAATCGAGCTGATAGACAGAACGTTCTCTGTTGCAATGGAGCCAGCCCATTGGATCAAGCGAGACAGGCTGTAAGTGGAAAGACAAAGCGGTCAATAGCGCAAATTCCTTTGCTTCCCCGCTCCATGCGAAGAAAGCCATCTAACTACCTTTTCCAGCGCTATCGCTTGTGAGCTCCCCGCAGGAAAAACGTTTCGCTTGGACTCAACCCTATTTACAAGGTTGTACCCCTTTTTGTTCGTTAAACAACAATTCGCACGGTGACCAGCGCGTCGGCGCTGGCGTTGTGGCGCTGTTGCACCTGCAGGCCGAACTCGGCGACCCACTCATCCAGTCCGCCCTGACGCACGCGTGCCTGCGGGCAGAGCAGGGGGGCGATCTCGGCGACGTCGAAGAAGTTGTGCTGCAGGCGATAGTCCAGGCTCTGGCGCAGGGCGCGCCCCAGCATGCGCTGGTCGAAACCGGCATGGAAGGCCAGCAGCGGGCTGCTGCCTACGAACTCCATGAAGTCCAGCAAGGCCTCGGCCGGGTCGACGCCGCGTGGCACCTCGCTGGGAGCGATGCCATGGATCAGAGTGCGGGCGCTGGCCTGGTGATCTGGCCGGCGGAGACCATGGTGCGCTACCCCGATGGCGGCGCGACCGCGTTGCGTGAGGCGATTGGCGCCCATCACGGCCTTGACCCCGCGCGGATCATCTGCGGTGCGGGTTCCGATGAACTGCTCGAAATGATCCCGCGCGCCTATGCCGGCACCGGCGACGAGGTGCTGTTCAGTCAGTACGGCTTCGCCATGTATCCGATTGCGACCCACGCGGTCGGCGCCACGCCGGTGACGGCACCGGAGACCGACTATCACACCGATGTCGACGCCATGCTGGATCGGGTCAGCGAACGCACGAAGATCGTGTTCCTGGCCAACCCGAACAATCCGACCGGCAGCTATATCGGCCGCGATTATGATCAACCTGCAGGTGGATTCGGCGTGGGACGACTTACCCAGATTACCGATCAGACGGGAAGTACACAGTTTGTCTACGATCATCGAGGTAATCAGATCACTTCAACTGCAACTATTCAGGGAAGTACATACAGCACACATTTTGCCTATGATCTTGCAGACAATCTGACACAGACTATTTATCCGAGCGGACGCGTTATCGTTCATCAATTAGATGTTTTGGGACGAACTCAGGGCGTCACGACCGCTTCGACTGCTGGTGGTTCTTCAGAAACACTCGCCAGCAATATCGGTTATTTGCCCTTTGGTCCGATGAATACTTTGAGTTATGGCAATAATCTTGATGTGTTTGTTTCCAAAAAAAATCGTTCGTTTTTTAAAATGTTCAATTGAAAATGAAATCTGAAGTATTCAGTGTTAGCTTATGTCTTTGATTCGCTTATTAAAAAAATATTTTTTACAAGTGTTTAGCCTTGTATTTTGGTTCTAAATGGTAAGCAGTATGGTATAAGCAAAAGTTCACCCAAAAAAGCTATTCTAATGGAGTTTAGCTATCTAAAATCAAAAGATATAATTTTCACTGTTTTGGTCTTGTTGCGCGGTTTGTGGACCCTGTTGCATCGATTAGGGGTCTTTTCTCTTTTAATTAGTTCAGGAGACTGTAAGTAAGATCATTTTGTGTTTGAACTAGTGGGTCTGTGGATGGCGCTCATGGGTGGGGTACTGGGTGTGGTGTTGCTCAACAATATCGGCCCCGTCTACGCCCTCATGGATGTGGATCCCGTAGCCGCCGCTATTTCCATTCCCTACCTCCAGATGTGCTCTTACGGCTTCCCGGCACTGATGTGTTTCTTCTGTTTTCGTTTCCTCGCCGACGGCACAGGGTTTACTCGCCCCGCCTTGATCATCTCCCTGATTGCGCTTGTGCTCAAAATCCCACTCAACTGGATATTGATCAACGGCAAATTTGGTCTCCCTGAGCTTGGCGGTGTCGGCTGTGGTGTTGCTCAAGCCATTATCATGTGGTGCCAATTGGGCATGTTTTTTGGCTTACTAAATGTATCTTTCTCACTGGGCTTTAAAGCCTTTCTAACAGAACCACCACCACCCCTGAATCTGCCACTGCTGTATATTCCATACAGAAAATCTAGTGTTTACTGCTGCCGGACCTGAAGCACAGAATAACTTTGACGACTTCTGGTTTAGTGTGGGAAGCGTTCAAAGCACTAAACGTGAGTGAACTAGAGCATAGAAGAGCCAGAAAAAAGAAACAGGTTTTGAAAGCAACTTAACAGCGCTAATTATTCTGGAAGTTACTTTATTGCCACCACAGTATATAAATAATATACAGTAGAATCACGACTCAGTAATATTTGGCTACTACAGTCTGCTGCCGGGAAAACAACGATTCAGGTCGCGCCTGTCCGGGAGATAGCGCGACCGGTGTATGAAGCCAAACAAGTTAACGACCGGAACGAGAATTAACGTACCATGCAGACGGCTCAGTGCGCGAAAGCTACGCAGCCGGCGAATGATCTCTACCCCATTCAGCTCATCACCATGGATGGCCCCACACACAAGCAATACCGGACCGGTGTACCGGCCATGAATCACTTCAACCGGCAGGTTGAGTGGCGTACTGGTGTAGAGATTTGCCGCCGGCAGGTCAAATTGTACGCGCGCCCCCGGCTGCACCACGTGTCCGGCAATTTCGAATGGGGTCGCTTTGACCTTTGTGGTTCTGCTATATTTATTAATCCCGAACCCATGGCGCAAATCGCAGACGCATTTTTTATAGGTGAAGCCGAAGGCCTTGCAGAACAATTTTTCGACTTATTTACGCAAAGTGATTGTGACGATCCAAGAGAACTGTTAGCCGAAGCTGCAAAAATAAAAGGTATATATATTCCTCATCTATATGATGAACTATATGAAAAAGGTATCCCTCAAGAGCCAATGTCGACCCTAGCTCCAAAATTTCCATTAGTTGAACGCTATTGGGTTGAAGACGAACTTTCCCTAAATACACATTCAGAAATGCATACCGAAACATCGGTTTTTAAGGATATGTCTTTAATGGAAGTTACAGAAAAAGATCAGAAAAAATTTAGCATTTGTTCGTGGGAGGTAAAAAAACTAAATACATAAATAAGGAACATCTAAAAAATGGAAGACATTTATATTCAGTAATCACAAAAAAGCAAATGAACTTGGAGCAATCACAGATTTCTAACATGGCTGCAAAAGAAATTTACGAACAAATACCTGTTAAACAAAAATATGGCAACAATAGAAAACTACAAATAAACAAAATTCAGCTAAAATTAACAGGTGGCGTTAATAGAGACATAGGGATATAAACTATATTTCGATTATTTCGTTCCAAATTAGATTGCCTCAACATCATTACAATGTTAAGTACTTGAGAAAATTCAGCAACCATGAATTCGGCAGAAGCGCGTCAGGAATCCCGCGGGGCCCATGCCCATGAAGATTATCCGAAGCGTGATGACGACGTGTGGATGAAGCACACGATTGCCACGGTTGACACCGAGAAGGGCTATGGCGTTGATCTGACCTATCGTCCGGTCAATACCTTCACCCTGACCGATGAAGTGTCGTATATCGAGCCGAAAGAGCGCGTCTATTAAGGCGCGGCAAGAGAGGATTTGAGAGATGGTAGAATTCAATCTTCCCGCCAATTCGGTCGTCAAAGAGGGCAAATCGTTCTCTGCGCCGGCTGACGCGAAGAATGTCCGTTCGTTCAAGATTTACCGTTTTGTCCTGAGGACTGTAGGGAGGTTAACGTCCCAAAAGACACAATTAATAGACCTTTCAACAATGCTGAACAAAATAGCTGTCTTAAAATTCGATTGGACAAGTTTTGGGGAATGATAGGCTGGGGAGGGGGTCTGATTGCCCTCCGTTCATATTTGACTCTTCAAAAGAGCATTACAACTTCCAACTTTCAATCAAATGAGCTCCGTCCGATCCAAAGTTTACGCGACCAACCGTTTCATGAAAACTTTTACAACCCTTGCCCATGGGCTCTGGGTGATTGTGTCCACCCTAAAGACATTATTAAATAATTTTTGGACTATTGGTAACAAAATGCCTATCTCACAATTCGAGAGCACAAAAAGCTGCCCAAACGTTCGGTAGTCTTGTACACCACGATTGTGAACGTTGTCGATCCATTCGTTCTGATCGGGGATCTTGACGGGAAGTACCACAAATATATATGAAAGAATTCCACCAAAGATCGCAGGACATATCCACATATAGTTGTAAAGTGGGAAGCTTCCATCGAGATCCGTAAAGAGACCCAGCTTCAACAATGCGGTAGGGACTGTTTCCCACATGAAATCAAGGCCACTTTCAATAATGAATTTCCAAAAGGCTGTGTAGAATCCCATAGCAATTCCAAGGATGACAGCCCAGCAGAACTGCTGAAGCGAGGTGAATTCGGGGGAAATTTCTGCCGCCGGTCTGGCTGCTGGGCTGCCTCGTGCTGGCCTGGCTGCAGAAGACCGCGCTGCCGCTGGGGCTAGGCTTCGGCCCGGTCTGGGCGGACCTGCTGGGCGGGCTTCTGGTGGGCGGCGGCGCGCTGCTCTCGGTGCTCGCGCTACTGGAAATGCGCCGCCAGCGCACCACCTTCATGCCGCATGAGGAACCGGGCCGCCTCGTGACCTCGGGCGTCTTTCGCCTGTCGCGCAATCCCATCTACCTGGGAGACGTGATGATTCTGGCAGGTTTCATCCTGTTCTGGGATGCGGTGCCATCGCTCGCCTTGCTGCCGATCTACGTCTGGCTGCTGGAAAAGCGCACTGCTTTATTTAAGTTAAACCCGTTTTTCTTTCCTCTCTTTCTCTCTTATTTTTCTGTAAACGCCACCGCAACAACCTCACGACAAGAAGACAAAGAACACCTATAATAAACGTAAAAAAAATACGAAAATATAACAAATATAATGTAAATAAAACGCAAAACACAAATATACTGTCATCTGCAATCTAAAAATAACAAAATGCTTCACATTGAAGACCTGCATCAAATAAGACTTCCAAACCCGTGTAAGAGCAATAGCAGATGCAATGGATGAAGTCCCCCAAGGACATGTGTGAAAATAAACTTATGTTGGACCTACAAAGATATTATTTCGTGTTTTAGGATCCCAACTTCGCTCTTGGGCTTCAAAAAACCTAGTTTCTTCAAAATTATGTTTTACTTGTTTTTAGTTAAAAAAAAACCTATGTAATGTTAGATAATAAATTTGGACATCGCTTTTTATAATGACTTTAGACAAGCAAAAGTGAACAAACGAAATGTCTATGTTGAATATAGAATCTCGGTTGGGGTTATGAAACCCGTTTCGTTGTTGTATCTTTTCTTGAAACACGAACGGAAGGAAAACCAGACTTTTTCGGTCATTGCAAGCCATCAATTTTTTGTTAGCCCGCGGAAACGAAATTGTTAGCTAGCAAAAATTATGGTATGTGTGCATTATTCGATACATACTCGCGACGGCAGCCGGAATCCGAACTCGGCCAGGGTGGCCTTGCGGTTAAAGTCGCCTTTGAACATGGCGCCGAGCTGCGGCACGGTGACATGGCTCTCATCGACAAAAACCACAGCGTTGTCGGGGAGATACTCGAACAGGGTCGGCGGTGGCTCGCCGGGCTGACGGCCGGTCAGGTAACGCGAATAGTTCTCGATACCGGCGCAAGATCCGGTGGCGCCCATCATCTCAATGTCGAACTGGGTGCGCTGTTCCAGCCGCTGCGCCTCAAGCAGACGGCCGGCGCCGTTAAGATCGTCGAGCCTGATCTTGAGGTCGTGCTGGATCCGTTTCACCGCCTGCTGCAGGGTCTTAAGATACTCTTTTTAAGTACGCAAAATTTTCATCTTGACTGTGTTTTAGTTGGCTATTAGATTGCTTCATAGAATTTATATAGATTCATTTTAGCCATTTCAATGTTAAAGCGTTGTTGAAAAGGAGCAATTTCATTAAGGTTGAATAAGGGGGTTCTCTTCCGCATCTGTGCTCGATAGCAGTCGACTGACCCGACCTTTCGTTGACATTTATCATCGGGAGATGTCATTAGAATCAAGCGGCAAAGATGTTAATAATGAGCAGTAGATCATTAGCAAATGAACCTCTGTTAGGAAAGCCGAGGATTTGAATTTCTAATAGCAAATAATTCAATCCTGACTATCCAGCAACATCTTTACCAATTTTAGTAATCTTTATGGTTACCATAATAATAGCAAGAATAAGGGGATGGGTAGCATTTACATTTTAAAAATAATCATCACTACTTTTATTCTCAGACACAACCTTACCTTTCAATTTCGAAATAAACTAACCAAACACCTTTCTGCTCCTAACCCGAGGGGAAACCCCTTCATCAACGACACTAAAAATGAAAAATAATTTTTTAAATGGTCTGTCTGTCTGAAAGGTCAGTCTGTCTGTTTATAGGTCTGCCTGTCAGTTAAGCTTCAGAAAATAACAATACAGCAATTTTTATAAAGATTAAAAAAACAATTTCCACGCAGTTTTATGCTGATAATACCATCGGACATATCCACTTTGGCAATGGCGATTACTTCGCGGCTATCATTAAATATCGGAGAAAGAGCGGATTGGATCAATTGTCCTTTTTCCAGGTAAGCAGGTTTGAAGAAGGTCTTTTTCTGTTGAATGATTTGAGGCAATTCTTCGTACCCCAGGTGGTTTTCTAAAAATTGAAAGGGAACCTGGGTGGTAAAAAACACCTGGGTGGCATTTCCATTAGGCAATAGGATCGATATATTTCTTAAGGGGAAATGATTCTCGACATTGGAATAAATTTTATAAATACTGCGAACCTGGCTGGCAACGGTTTCAAACTCGATATTTAAAATGGTCTTGTAAAAACATCATTAAGACATAGTTTCACGAAACTGCAACACATCCAACACTTTTACTTGGTATTCAAATTTTACCTGACCATAAATTTGTTTAACTTACATAGAGATTTCGAGACTTAGCTCCATTTAATTGAGATTTAATTGACATCCAAAATTTTAGCTCTTAATCAGAAAAGTCGAAAAAACCTATAATAATATTCCTAAAACTAACCCATAATAGCACTTTGTCAATTAAATAACAAACAGAAACTAAATTGGAAGCGTTTTAGAAAGCGTTAAGAAAAAAGAAAGAGCAATATTAGCACCTAAAACCAGCAGGATTAATATCAGCCCATAATCAAAACTTAGTGGGTACAGAACATTAAGCAGAAAAGCGGGTTTTTTTTTATCAGTGGTTTGAAATTAATTTTTAAGATAGTTCTGTCGTTTATTGACAAACGAACCTACCTATACACCATTAGGTGACCCTTCTAAATGGATGATTCTTTTAAAACTAATAAGTATTATCTTAAAAAAAAAATCAATATGATTAACATAACTGAAAAATTATGGCGGTTTGAAGTTTATTGCTTTATCTTTATTATTAAAAACTAGAGTTTACCTAATAATGCTGTTTTATTTGTGATTGGGAAAGGAAAGACCGGAAATTAGTTTTTTATTTTTTCTTACTCCTTCTTTTTTCATTCTCTTCGGACTTCAGATTTAATGTCCTGGGATCGCAACAGGTTTGCCGTAGTTTCAGCAAAGCATCAAGGATGGTGATGTAACTGCGGGCCAAACCTTTTTCGGCGATCGCGTCCCGAACCTGTTTTTCCATACTGACACGGATGCTTTCATAAAGAGCAGCCTGTTTCGCATCCAGCGGTATGGTACGGATGATTTCATTTTTTTCTGGTAATTCATCGGCAACATCTCGTTTAGTGCGGCGCAACATAAAAGGCCTCAAACGTTTGGAAAGCTTGTCTTTCTTTTCGATGTTAGCGTGCGATTCTATGGGTGTGCGGTAATTTTTTTTAAACCAGGCATAATCGTCCAAGAAACTAGGTTGGGGGGGTTGGGGGGGGGGGGGGGGTGTGGTAATTTTTTTTTTCTACGAAATTACCCAAGAAGGTAATTTTCATCAAGGGTGGGTGATTGTGCCCCCTCCAATTGGCGCCGCAGATTTAATAGCCTGTAATTGTTTCTTCTCCTAATATTTGATTATGCTTACAACTTGAGGGGGGAGGAAGGGGAAGTATCACACAACGTTTCGAGGTACGAACAGGATGTCAAGACGAAATTTAGATAACCAAAAGTTTTCGCAACTATGACCAACAAAATCATTTTTTTTTTCACATTGTTCATCCGCATTTACTTTCGTGCAACGTTTTTCTTTAATTTATTAGTCAATCTGCCGCGCAGGAGTACGGATTGGGCGCCTCACGGGCCAGCCAGGCCGCCGCCGAAGCCAGCAGACCGGGTTCGAACCACGCCGGGTTCACGACCCCGGTGTGGAGCAGCAGGAACGTGCCGAATCCTGACAGCAACCCGGCGTAAGCGCCGCGCGCCGTAACACCGCGCCATAATGCCCCGACCACCAGCGGACCGGCAAAGGCCGCCATCATGCCGCCATTGCCGATCCACACGATCAGCGCAATGTTGACGTCCAGCAACGACCATGCCATGAGCATGGCGAGCACCAGCACCACCACCGTCGCCACCCGGCTGAGCCACAGCACCCGGTGGTCGAGCTGCTCCTCGATACATATAGATAAAGTTATATACGCAGAGAGAATGTAATGTTAGTTGCGACTATAGTTTCATGTTTCCAATCATCAGGTAACTGATTGGAAACATGAAACTATAGTCGCAACTAGCATTATATTCTCTCTGCGTATCTAACTTTATCTATATTGCTCTAAAAATTTGTATTGAGCACTCTGGTAACGAATGCCATATACAGCATATTGTTCTACGCTATAAATATATATATATATATATATATGTAAATATATATGTATAAATATAGGTATAGTATATGATTTTTTTCGTGCTGCTGAAAATATGTGCACCAAAAATTTGGACAAAGGATTTTAATTTGACGTTGTTTCCAGAAAAGTCAAAATGACGCCAAGGAATTTATCATCGAAGTCTGTGGACGACAAATTTCGATCTCTCTTTGCTGACTGGTCATCGACAAAGAAGTCTGTGGCCGAGCCACAGAAACTGGACGAGCAACTACCACAATCGCTTCAGTTCAACTGGTCTTCAGTAAAAAAGTCTCCTTCTGCCAAAGATATTGAGGAATGCGACGATCTACCACAGTCACTCGTTCTGGATTGGTCTTCGATGGGTGCAAGCATCTGCAAAGTCCCACATGATGATATAAAAGTTTCTTCGCCGTTGGACAAAACGTTTGCTGTGGACCCCCTTCTGAAACCTACCTGTCTTGGTGCGGATTTGTCGACTATCATTCCAAGGTCGGCATATTCTGTTTGATATTTGTCATAGCCTCTGCACTCTCCAGTTCCTAACAGTTTATTTTCCCGCCAGTATCCAAACAGTTCACCGCGAGCAATCAAATTAGCAAAATAGCCCCTCAGCCACTGTTCGGGCATGGGTAGATTATCAAGGACAAACGCGACCGCCTCGTCCAACTGTTTTTCTGAAATAGGTGCTAGATTAACGGTTTCGTCGGACGGAGATTTCATTTGATACATTAAGGTATGTACCTTGATGTTGCTAAAATGGTCTAAGCACAATGAAAGGTAATGGGGTTCAGCTGTGCTGACAAAAGCGCCTTTTCGATCTGAATCCCAGCCTTTCGTACAGCTACATCAAGCCTTACCTGCAGCTGACGCCAACGCTATCCATCCGTCATACGCATTACTTCCTGGACGACCCCAACCGGGCATTCGACGACAACGAATCGCGCACCGTGCCGACCGCGACCCTCGACGGGCGGCTGTTCATGGAACGTACGTTGAACCTGTTCGGCAAGTCCCACCTGCAGACGTTTGAACCGCGCTTGTTCTACGTACTGACGCCCAATACCGACCAGGCCAAGCTGCCCGTATTCGACAGCGGTCTGCTGGTGACTTCCTTTCAGAATATTTTTCGCGCGAACCGGTTCTCGGGCGGTGACCGCATCGGGGGTAAAAAGTAGGGGTTTGAAAGTCTATATTGCCTGTGCAAGTTTCGATATGTTGTTTTTATATTTTACTGTTTTGTATGTTAGTATGTCGGCTTTATGCTCTTGAAATTGAAAAATCCACTGAGTAACAGTCGGAAAACATCCTAAAATAGGAAAATTTCCTATTTTTAAGGAAGTTTAGCATTATTTAAGAATAAGTCTATGTATAAGACTATATAATTGGTCTATATATAGAATAATCTACATATCAGTGAATCTGAAATCAACGAGTATCTTGTCCTTTCGGTAGTAGTTTAAGCTGTAGGCTTGTAGCAAAATAGCACATCTCATATGCTATTTTATCTCCCTTCAGTGAAACACTTTTCAATGGAAGTTGGTAAAGGTGCAAATACTATTAGGTAAATATCTGGTGGAAGTTTATATTTTGGGCTAGGGAATTCAGCTTTTAGCTCAGTCTTAAACACTTAAGGAAAATGATACAACTTCTGCATCTCGAACAGAATTTATTTAAAATAAACTTTCTCAGGGTTTTCATAAAATGGCTGTTAGCCTCACCATTTTAAATACAAAAACATGTTTAAAATCGTCATATGCAAAATCGCTAAATGAACTTAAGGAACCAGAACAGCGAACTTAAATGCACAAACTTATAATAGTAAAATCGCCTAAAATAATCCGTCATTTTGTATTCCTAGGTGACAGCGTGATTGACCTGTAGGCCTTTCACCACTTGGCTATTGCCGTTCGGCCACCGAATACTTAATTCGTCGACCTCCTTGGCCTGTCCAATTCCAAACACGATTTCGGGCGGTCCGCTTCCCATAAATCCGTTTGCCGGGAACAGGTCACGAACAATTTTCTGGTCGCCAACTTTCAATATTAGCCGGCTTCCAATTCCAGTCTTGTTGCAGTCTTGCCCCTGAAGCCGGACCTTAATGGCGTTTTGCTTTGGGAAGTTATTCTTGAATAGTCGAATGGCTCCGCCACCCACACTGCCAACCAGGAGATCTTCGTCGCCATCATTGTCGTAGTCCATGGCAACTGTTGTTGGTACTCATGTCTCGTTGCAGGGGGTGGTATCTCGGGTGGCCCGCGAGCGTGGCGGCGGGCCGAAGGCGTGGTGTTCGTTCGGGCTAGCTGACAGCCTCGGCACCGCCGACGATGTCGAGCAGCTCCTTGGTGATCGACTCCTGACGGAGGCGGTTGTAGATGCCGCGGAGCTCGTCCTGCATGTCGTTGGCCGCGTCGGTCGCGTTCTTCATGGCGAAGCGACGGCTCGCGTACTCCGAGGTCAGGGACTCGAGCAGGGCGTTGTAGATACGCGTCTCGAGGTAGCGCGGGACGAGCTGGTCGAAGACCGTCTCGGCGTCCGGCTCGAGCAGGATGTCCGCTCAAAAGATTCGTTTTTATACAAATTTCAAACATGTAAAATGTATCAAGTGTACTGCAACTCATCAAATGCTGAGAAAACTTGGCTGATTTAAAAAAAGGAGTGAACATACCCAAAGTGTCAGATGATTCATATGAAAATCGCTCTATTAGATTCAGCATATCAGAGAACCCTTACTGTACAGTTCTGAAGCTCCTATCTACAAAGTGTGAAATTTTGTAATTTTTTGGCACAAGAAAGATGATCGATGTGTGCATTATTATTATTTTTCCCAGAGGTAATTGCACCGAATCAGTGGTCCTAAAGCATCAGAAGGGAGCTCATTTTAATGGAAAACAAAAACTTCTAGGTAGTTTCCCCAATGAAATATATACAATCATGCAATCAGCAAACAATTTGTTTTATCTTCGACACCCCAATTTGTTCAACAACAAATAACAATAGTAACAATATTAAAAATAACGATCAATTTTATTTCTTCATTCCTCAAACCTATTTTAAAATTTATTTCTATTTCAAATTTATTTCTTCAAATCCTCAACCTATTTTAAAATTTATTTCTATTTCAAATTTATTTCTATTTCAAATTTATTTCTTCAAATCCTCAAGCCTATTTTATTTGTCGGTTCGTACATTGTGTGAGATGTGATGGAATATTTCAAACCATCTGACAAACATTGGAAACAGACAGATGTACGACAAAAATTCTAGAGGGGAAAAACCTGGTACCCCCCCCCCGGATCCGGCCATAGTTTCATGCTGTTTTGGAAAATTCTCTTAAATTTATTTTCAAAAAAACATCTTACTATGAAGACTAATTATAAAACTAGTTACCATTCATAGATCACCTCGAAATGAAACTTTTTTCTCACCTGCCAGATTTTCTTAATGTGTTTCTTCAGTTTTGATCAGTATGGGCCATGGTTCGTCCTTTACTAGTTACAGCTAACACTGCAACCATGAATTTAGCTTCATGTAAGGAAAATCTATAACAAACAATGGTACGTCTAAAAGGGACATACTGAAGACTTAATTTTTGGAATTGAGTTTGGTGTAAAAAGCTGCAAACTAAGAACTAATACAAAATTCCTATTAGTAACAACTCACTGGAGCACCAAGTACCCTAAGTACAGCAGAGCCGCGCAGGACGCTCCTCTACTCTAATACATTACTAGCTTCACTCTTTCAACTCTCTTATGAAGTTCTGATTTCCTTTGAAGTCAATCTGTTTATCTCGTTCGGGAATGGGACGGCCCATCAGGATGGATCTGAAAAGGGATGGGCTTTTCATTTGGCCCAAGATAGAGAGCCAAAAAACACAGTCTTTGACAAACTGTCATCCTCCGTCGCAAACCATGACATAGTCATTTTAGCATTTCTTTTATTATAGCCTGCTCTTATATTAAATTCCGACCGGTTCTTCTGACATTGGGGGGAAGTGGAGGGGGAAACCGGAAATCTTGGAAAACGCTTAGAGTGGAAGGATCGGGATGAAACTTGGTGGGGAGAATAAACACAATTTCTAGGTACGTGATTGACATAACCAGACCGGATCCGGATTTAATTCGGTTAATTCGGAAAAATTAGAAAAAATGAGGTATTTTTAACTTAGGAACGGGTGATCGGATCTTAATGAAACTTGATATTTAGAAGGACCTCGTGTCTCAGAGCTCTTTTTGTTAATCCCTACCGGATCCGGTGATATTGGGGGGAGTTGGAGGGGGAAACCGGAAATCTTGGTTCATGTCTTGATCAATTTTTTTAGCAATATCTCCTTGATAGAAACTCTCAAAACCATTCTCAGATATAATTGACAATGTATGTGCAAGATCATTTTGTATGAACCGGTCTCCAACTTCATATGGGACTAGTCCATCTTTGAGAAAATATTTTGCTCCTGATTTTGATTTGATAGAAAGAAAACTCTCCAGCTCTCTTATTTGTAAATCATGTTGTAACTGCGTAATCTTGTAACCCTTTTTTGCAATTTGAATTGATGGTGCAACTACAGTTTGCCATTCTAGTCGTCCATATTTTTTGTGCATATAACCTATTGTAGATAAGGTGCTTGGCACAGTTGTTGCTTTGTCGCGAGCGCGATCCCCTGCACCGCCCACTCCTCCAGGGGCTGGTACTCCGAGCTCGGCTGGAGCCGGATGAAGGGTTGGCGATCGCGGTGAACGCCCGATGAAGTCGCGGCCGCCGACGGGTCATCGGAGGTCGAGCCAGAATGCGCCGATGTGGGGGTTTCGATCATGTGTTGGTGATCGGCACCGGTCCGGGACGAACCGTAGACGACTGGCGAGAAATCAGGCGCCCGCGGATCGGTCAGTCGGGGCTCACGTGCTCATTCCAGCACGCGACGAGCTCGGCCAACGCGGGCGAGGACGGCAATCTGTCCGTGCGCACGCCGGCGCTGTTGCGAATCACGGCAGGTCTAAGAAGAAACGAGAAGAAAGAAGAAGAAAGAAAAATTCCGGCTATTAAATCCAATATCAGTTATTGGTCATTCCTCCTAAGTTGCAACTGATACATAGTGCCGATTTGAGAACCTTTTAGTTACAGATTGTTCATTTTGGATGAATTGAACAGTTCTCATTTCAGATTTTAGATTTTAATTAATTTTCCCAATGATAATTATTTGCCTTCACTCTTCTCAGCAGCTTCTTTTACTGGAGATTTTACATGGTTTATAATGCAAATTGTTTATTGTAGATGGCTTTATTAGTTTTTATTTAAGATGTTTGATGTTAGATAATAAATCCAAAATCAAATATTTTTCGTGTATAAAACTCAAAAAGCTTTCCACGCACTTATTACACTCTTGGTCGGTAATTGGATTTTCGGAGTGTTTTACAAGCGTTCCTTTAAGTAGCGATTTTTTTTTAATTTGACCTTCACTTAAAAAATTTAATGGCCAGAAAATGACAGAAAAAAGAAAACGCTTGAATATTTTCCTTTGTATATATATTACCACTTCTGAGACGCAGGAATATCAAATGAATTCAAAATTAAATAAGACTTAATGGGATATTACAAAGGTTCTTTTGCTCACTCTCAACTCTATTTTTTAAAACAGTAAAAAACTTTAGCGTAAAGAGCGGGGCGTTGAGGAGGGAACAGTCCCTTTCATCGTAACAGACACCCACATATCTTAGAAAACATTCCATTTTACGTAATATGTACCTGTATCGCCTGGGAAACATTCTCTATGACGTAACGTGCAAAGCCTATTACGTAGGCTACTATACACGTTACCATAGTATAACCTGAGACCTAGGTGTGGGTAATAACGTCCTGATAGAGTAGTAGCTCTAATAGTTTTCCCCCTATGTGTCTTCTAGAAAGCATTATGCTGTCATTACTATTAACAAGAAAGATATCAAATTTGATTGTTTTTTGCTAACCCGTAGTGACTTAGTCCAACGTTATTCAACAAAAGGTAAGTTTTTTATATTTCAAGTGGCAGTCTCAACGGAATATACCAAGAGCGCTTGAATTGGAACCGCCTGCTCCAATTGTACCACTGACATGGGTCGCATGAAAATTCGTCGAAACATTATCGATGATATTGACTCGGCCGTCAAATTCTTGATGCGACGCCCGCACGGCGCCACCATCCCAGACACCGACAGTAAATCCGCTACCGTTGAGATTAAATGGCGGGACGTTGCGAATTTTATCCGCGGCCGTAGAAATGGCCGCGTTTACATTCTCTGTGGCATAGTAAATTAGCCGCCCCGCGCGAATCGCCATTATCTCACATACGGCACCGTTTATTTCTTCACGTACCACCCAATTATTCACCTGAGCCCGCCAAAGAGCACGTCATGCTGGCGAGGGTTCGGAACGGAGTCCGGAGCACACCACTCGCGTCCTTGGGGCTGGGGTCCTCGACCGCCGACCCATCTTCGCGGAGCCAGAGGAAGGCCTCGCGCAAAAACTCCGCGACACGCCTCGTCGACTTCACTCGCTCGAAAAGCTTGGGAACCGAGTGCACGGCGATCTCCCGATCTCCGAACGGCTCCACTTCGTAGCCGCAGTACGCGAGCAACTTCTGCGCGCGCTCGACGAGCGGCATGTCTTCGATGTCGAGCTCGACGACGTCGGGGACGATCAACTTCTGCCGAAGGATGTCGCCCGACTCGAGTCGCTCGAAAATCTCCTCAAAGAGGATGGTCAGAACGAAGGGTTCTGTGTAGATGTTGAAGGAGTCCATGAAACGCAGGAGCACCGCGATCGTGAGCACCTGCTTCATTTTAGGCAGCTGGATATAGCGGAAGACCGACCAGCTCGAAGCGCCGTCGATCTTGGCGGCCTGGTAATAGGCATCGGGAATCGAGACCAGCCCGGCGTAACTCAGCAGCACAACCAGCGATGTCCAGTGCCAGACATCCATGGCGACGATGGTCAGCCATGCCGCCAGCGGGTTGTTGGTCATGTTGTAGGGCACGCCCAGAACGTGGTTCATGAAATAGCCGAGCAGGCCGATGTCGGGCAGGGTGAAGATGTTCCACATCGCTCCTGAAATGGCCATGGCCCATGATAATTGCACCGCTGCGGATCGCTTTCGGGGCGTTGCGTGTCCAAGTACGCAAGCCATCGTGCAGTATGATGCCGTCACACATTTTTTTTATATGGTTTGGATTGCTGGCGCGATGATCGTAATGGGTTTGTTCTTGTCGGCGATTGATCGACGTTTTAGTGATTGGCGATATCTCAGTGTGTTGATGCTGATTTCCGTTATTGGCTTGTGGCTGATGGGTTATACAATTGCGCGCGAGGCCTAGCCATGACGGAAAACGACCTGCGACAGCGATTGATGGAGATCGCGCAAGAGCTGAGCGATAACGCACATGGATCGATTGCAGACATTTTATTCTAGTCAAATAAATTGATTTATTAAAGTTATAAGACTGTAAGGGAAATGATAGCGGATGGTGTTCCCCAAGAAAGAATGCGCTCACAAGCATATATCTAGAGGACATTCTATACTTGAAACTCAGGTATTTCTGAGCAACCCTATGGACATAAAAAAGTATCTTCTATAACAAGTATTAGCTCTAACGTTTGAAGTTAACTTTTGTGGTGTTAGCAGTGGCGGTGCAAAGAGTAAACTACAGTGCTGGAAAAAAAAACATGAGAAACACCATGATGACAATAGAAAGACAATTATCGCAGGTCATTTTTGCTCCAACTGATATGACATTAATTTTCCAGTGTCGAGCGCGATCTGGTTGGTGCCGATGCAGAAGCAGCCGACGGCGACCAGTTTCTTCGCACAGTCGAAGACCTCGGCGGTCAGCTGGGTGCGTGAACGGATCCCGATGAAGTGGGCGTCGGCGATCTTCTCTTTCAGCTCCTCACCCGACAGGGCCGTCTTGAGGTACTCGATGTTGGTGTAGCCGGCGGCCTTCAACGTGTCCACGGCGTTCTGGTGAACGCCTTCGAGAAGAAGGAACTTGATCTTGCTCTTGTCGAGAGAGGTCTTGCTCATCGGAGTACCTGTTGTCCCACGGGATGTTTTCAGGGAAGGGCTGAGAGGCTCAGCCAACGCCCGCGGATCGCTAGCTCTGGCGCTCGCGGGCAATGGCCTCAAGGCGCTTCTGGCGCGCCTCGTTCTCGCGCTGCAGTCCTTCGTGGGCCGCACGGCTTTCGGCGAGATGTCCGCGATCCTTTGCGACTTCAGCATTCAGTCGCTCGAGACTTTGTTCGAGTGCGGAAAGATCCGGGGCGCCGGCCAAGGCCACTTCGGCTTCATGTGCCTGCCCTGACACCTCCTCCAACTGAGCGGATAGCTGACTGGTCGATTCTTCCAAAACGGCCCGGCGGCTTGAGAATTGACCGGCCGCGCGCTCCGCCGCCACGTGGGCTTCTCGCGCCTCGGTCAAAACTCTCTGTGCATCCCGCATCAGGTGCTTTCCAGTGCCGGGATGCGGGCGCAGGCACGCATGACATTGTCGGAGATCCGCTCCAGGTCATCCGGGAACAACTCATGGCCGAAATCTAGCGGCGTGCCGTTCTCGGCCCAGAACCGGCCGTCTTTCTCATAGGCGCCGACCAGCAAGCCGAGGCCTTCCTGGCGTAGGTAGTATTCGCCGTCTCGATCGGCGACCGAGGGCAGGCGGCGGCCAAGTGAGGCGATTTCCGCGATTTCCTCGGTGACGAAGTACTGATGCTCCATCGGGATCAGTGGCAGTTCCAGCCCCGCCAACGCCGCGACCTCCCGGCCCCATAGCCCGGCGGCGTTGACTACAACGCCGGCGGGAAGTTGATTTGGGACATCTCACCGGTCGATGTTGGCTTCGGGGCTCGCGGTGGACTGTATGTGGCGGATTGGACCCGCGGTTGGGAAAAGCCGGGTAAGGGGCGGATCTTTCGCGTGTTTCAGCCCGGTGTGAGCGAGTCTAAGGCAGTGAAGGAAGTCGCCCAGTTGCTTCGTGACGGCATGGCGGAGCGTTCCGTCAAAGAGTTGGCGGACTTGTTGGGGCATGCGGATCAACGCGTCCGGATGCGAGCGCAATTCGAGTTGGCAAAGCGGTATCAACCTTCGCGGATGGCGGTGACCGAAGTGATCACCGGAGCGCTCGGGCTCAATCCCTTGGCCGCACTGCAGCGTACCATCGACGACCAGTTTCCCATTGACGATTCCCTGGAAGTCGCAAACGAGCATCCATTTTGGCCGAATCTTGGTCAACTTTGCAATCAATACCAAACGCTGTCCAGGAATCACAGGATCCCTGAATCTGACTTTTTCCACTCCACCGAATCCGACCAATGCCGAACCCAATAAGTTATTCTTCTGAACAAAATAGCTACACATTTGTGCGACCGATTCCAGCATGATCACACCTGGCATCAGTGGAAGCTGCGGCATGTGGCCTCGAACCCAGAATTCATGATCTGTCACGTCGAGGTAGCCGACGCACGTCTTCTCTTCCAGGTTTTCGTAGACGATCGCGGGGGGGGAGCTGAAAACCCATAATCCCATTCCCTGGATAAAGCCTTAATTTGGGCATAAGAATCTTTCTGTCCATTTTCCTTTGGAATTGTGGCGGAGGTCCTGTAGTAAAAATCGAATGCTTTTATCCGAGAGATAAGGCTTCTGAACAGTTTTACCCTAATACTGATTGTCTCCAATGGCAGAAATTCACAAAAATGTAAGGAGGAGGAAAAGAAGTTTTTTTTAATCTAGGGAGAACCAAGGGGGTAAATGCCCCTTTGTAGATAGTTATATGAAAACTATCTGTTAATGCTCATGCTTAGAAAGTTTGGATATATATTGCAAGTTTTACTCAGTCACCACTAGTAAATGGTGAAGCTCTGAGCAAAGGGAGGTAGAAGGGGCGCCTGAAGTGGTGTTTGCCTCAGGTGTTTGGTTACGAGTTTTTAGCAATAATAGTTAGTGGTAATGATAGGCATTGCCTATAGTACAAAATTATATTGATACCTTTTTTCCCGTAATATTGAGCTCCTGAAGATCTACAAAATAGCCATCTTAAATTGTTTTCACTTTTGGTAGAGTTGCTTTTTTGCCTATTCATATGTTATAAAAAAGGTCTAGCTACAATTGATGAATATTTCTGTCCGTCCAAGCCTCCCGTGTTGTTTCCTAATCCTCACGGATCTCATGGAATCTTGAACAAGCTTTTTTTTCGGGAGCCGGTCGAGCTCGTCGATCACGAGCTCTTCGAAGGCGTCGGCGTTCATTTCCATCGCATCCAGCCTAGAGGCGGTAGCCGCCCGGCGCCCGCTCAGTGCACGACGACGAGGACACCGGCGACGGCGATGAACAGCGTTCCGAAGACCACGTTGAGTACACGTTGTCCACGCGCGGACGCCGTCAGACGTCGGAAGGGCCGCGCGGCAGCAGCGAAGAACCCCCACATGACGATCACGTCGACCACGACCACGGTGGCGATCAAGGTGAGGTACTGGGGGAGTGGCGGTTCATCGAGCCGCACGAACTGGGGGATGAACGCCAGGAAGAAGACGATCGCCTTGGGTGGTAGCTCTAATTTGTCAACTTTTAGTAGCTCTTTGAGTCTCTTTGTCGCCATTGTTGTTTTGATGCTATGACAAATAAAAACCCAGCTTGGCTAAATACAAACCGTCTCAGTGGCAAGTGAGGCAAAAATGGCTAGTGACATCCTAGTCTTTATAAGGATGTTTTTTGTTTTTGAAAAACAAACAAAAACACAAATGGACGTGGCTTGTCAGTTTAATTGACATATACTAATATTTATTCCTTAAAGTTTTGATAATTTTCTATTTATGAAAGTAAAAAAAAATATATGAAAACACATAAAACGTATTTTGTTTTCAGTAAAGCGCGAATTATGCTGTGGACTTGTATCTCGCCTACGAGACCTTGTCGGAGGGGATGAAACGCATGCTGGACCCGCTCATCGCGGTAAACATGTCCGGCAAGGGCCGGGTATCGAACACCCGCGCGGCGATGCGCGAGACCGCCGCGACGGACAAGACCGAGGACTCCTACATCGCCGAACATCCGGCCATCCGCGTCCACCCGGAGACCGGACGCAAGGCGCTTTATGTCAATGGCGCGCATACCACGAATTTCAAGGGCATGAGCGTCGAGGAAAGCACGCCGATCCTGGAGTATCTGTTCGAACACCAGATCCGGCCCGAGTTTACCTGCCGGTTCCGGTGGCAGGTCGGTTCGCTCGCCTTTTGGGACTTAACAATGGTGAAATTGGGCCTGTTGTTCTAGGGCGCGACCATCATGATGTATCAGGTACAGATTCCCCGTTCCGTGAAACATCCAATATCTATGACGGCAGCCGTTTTACCGCGGATATGGCAATTCACAACGTCATTGGTGATAGTTTTAGAGGCGCAACCTGGGTCTCGATCCACAATGGTGGTGGCGTGGGCTGGGGCGAAGTCACCAACGGTGGCTTTGGTATGTTGCTCGATGGTTCAGATAGCGCAGAGCGTCGTCTGAAATCCATGTTAATGTTTGATGTTAACAATGGTATTGCCCGTCGCAGCTGGGCCCGTAATGAAGAGGCCAACTTTGCTATTATGTCAATAGGATCTGAACAATTTTATCGAACTCTGTCACTCCACTTGATGTCTTTGTGGACCTTTCCCCCGTTCCAATAACAAATTGATTTTCAGCCACTGATCAAACTATCTTCCAGGCATAAAAACGTCAATAACCGCCACTCTTATTTAACCTTTAATTTCCTCTAATGTCTTTTTAATGTATTAATTACAGTAAGGGGAGGTTAAACCCTTGGGAAGTGGCTATTATTTTAGCATTGTCACTGTCCGATGTGACTTTTGGATCTCCAATATCCACAGAGTTAAAAATGTCAAATGGAATGTTATATGTCAATAGGATCAGAAAGCAATCAGTCAGCTAGTCGGGTTTAACTGAAAATAAGGAGTGACATTAAAACTTAAAACGAACAGAAATTACTCTGTAAATGAAAAGGGTTGTCCCCTCCGCAATCCCTAGCTCTTTACGCTAAAGTTTTTAATTGTTTTAAAAAGTCGAATTGTGGTAAAGAGTCAAATTGTAGTGTAAAGAGTGAGGGATTGCGGAGGGGACAACCCATTTCATATACAGAGTAATTTCTATTCGTTTTAAGTTTTAATGTCGCTCCTTACTTTCTGTTAAAAAAACTAGTTTTTTAAATTTAATTTCTGAACGTTTTTGAATTAATGTATGTTTGATTTTGGGTCTCCGCACATAAATTATTAAAATGAAATTGGCAGAAGCTTTCCGGTCCCTTATTTTAGAATTAATGAAAGCGAAAATTTCGCAACCTATGTGCAAATTCCCTTCCCTCATCATGCCTCTCTAGAATTGCATTATAATATTAAAAATATATTATACCCGGATGGGGACAAAATAAATAACATAAAAAGAAATATACCCCAAACCAAAAAAAAACGCCTAAGTTTCTATTCCTCCTTGCGCCTTTTAAAATATGTACAAACCTGAACGATTCAGCCATCTTCAAGAATTCCTGGAACTTAAGGTTATCACATCGAAAATAATTCCCCCCCCCCCTAATTGAGCTGCCATTGCAAAGCCACACCATCGACTCTTAAATTGCATTCGAACCACGCGTTCGAGGGCCGTGAAGGGGCTGGTTGTTCTCGGTTGCCGAACGGCCGGGTCGTCGCTTGCGTCCCGCGGAGGATCCCGGGTGGAAGCAGATCCGGCGTATCTGCCGGGCTTCCCGCTGGCGTCGTCAGCCGTTCGGTCGAAGGAAGATTCTCGGGTTGGAGCGAGTCGTGACTCGTTCCACACTCCCACAGTAGGTTGAGCCGCGATTCGATAACGAGAATCGTGAAGAAAATCGGTCGAAGAGCCGTAAGTCGTTTCCTTCGATTGGGTTTGGTGCATCGGAGTTTTTCGACGCTGAGCTGTTGTCCAGACGCGGCTGCGCCGTTTTGAGGGCCGACTTGGCACTCAGGAACAGAAAGAGTGGCTCATTCCACCCACGATCAGGGGCGAGATGCTCTGGTGTCAGGGATACTCCGAACCCGGCAGCGGCTCGGACCTGGCATCGCTGACAACCAAGGCTGAACTCGACGGCGATGAATGGGTCATCAACGGCCAGAAGATCTGGACTTCTGGAGCGCAACACGCGGACATGATGTTTTGTCTTGTGCGTACCGAACCTGACGCACCCAAACACAACGGCATCAGCTATCTGATCTTCACCATGGACACACCGGGTATTGAGGTGCGGCCGCTGGTCACCATGACCGGCGAAGCCATCTTCAATGAGGTGTTCTTCACCGATGTATTTTTGACATTTTCGGGAAAATACCATGTCTCAGGGGTCCGGTAAGCTTTTTTTGAAATACGCGAGCGTATTTATAAAAAAGATGTCACTACAGTTGACTAAAATCCTAGTAGTTGTGCATAGAGTCAGAAGCACACATTTTCAAAGCTGGTGTAAACGTCCCCAAATATAAGTAATATTTTGTTGACAAGGCCACTTGCAACTACTTTAATTGTAAATTCACCAGTAGCGGATCAAGGACTTCGAGAAGGGGAGGGGAAGAACTAAATCCGGAAATGAATATTATATTTTATCGTGGGGACTTAAAATTCTCACAGACCAAAAGGAGTTCTGCCAATTTCCTAAGTTCATTAGATTTTTTTTTTTTTGGAGGAGGACTGCCTAAAACATTTTAGGCCAAAAGGTTCCAACTTGCTTTTCGTAAGATATCCTTCTGATCAAAATGGAAACCGGATGTACCCCTAATCCCCCTTCGTTCGGCTAATGGGGACTAAACAGAAGGGTTGATAGTTCTCTTCTGTTGTTCGAGTATTATTATTGAGAAGTAGAGCTTCACAGGCATATCTGCACAAGGCAAAAGTGGGATGGGCATCTCTCCTATGAGTATTATTTGTTTTCCGAACCCTTTTATCCTGGAAAATCCTTTGTGATATTTCAGAACAACTCCCTTAAACGCCTCAAGAGTGAGGACCTTAGAACGTTATGTGGGTATGTCGGATCGCAGCCAAGTGAGCTTCAAACTCCCTAACCAAGTAAAAATGCTTCTCTTTGGCCCCTTCTTGAGCCAGAATGGCACACCGTGTTCTGGCCAGGGCCGCATTGACTTCTGGACCAATGCCGTGCTTGTTCTTAAGACCTGCCTTGGTAAGGATCTCCAAATCAGGTTGGTTAACGGACGGCAAGATAGAAGCCGTCTTCCCACAAAAGATATGTAGAGCAATGTCTTGGGTGAAGGTGACCACCGTCGGCGCAGCCCCGGCTGCGAGAGCGTCATGCTCTACGGGTAGAAACCTCAACATTGGTCTCCCATCTTCGTCACTTCTTCTAAGGAATAAGTCGTGAACCTTAATGATCTCCTGGGCAAACAATTTTGATTTACCTACCTCTATTTCTCCTTCTTCCAGAGAGAACTTACCTTTGGTGACCTTTCACAAACTTTTGTAGCCTAGGTTATTATAAAAGTGGAACCTTACACAACAAATTTTCTGTTCAAATAAGACACAAAAAAGTATTTCAAGTGTATAAATCTGGTTAATCACAATTTATAAGGTTTTAAAGGCTTGTATAATCATTCTTATGTTTAGGAAAAAATGCTGGTAAATTTTTGTTTGTTTTTATATAGACTTATTTATCTAGAAAAAAGTGTACCAATCAATCCTTAACTTGCTTCCCACTGTCGGTTGACACCCTTTATTTAAAACAGAAACATTATCGAAGAAAAACAGTGGTTGGTGTAACCAAAGTCTTAGCAATGCTTGGCTACCCGATCCAGAATTTAAAGATTGACTTCCTCAGGATGAAGGAAACCAAAAGGATAGCTATTGCTAGTTTTAGCTCATTTACAGCTGTTGATAATCAGGCGTCAATTCTTCAATTAGGCAATATTCCAACCCATTCTTTTCCATGTCATCACCAGGGTTTTTGACAGGCTTCATGCGGATTACAAAACAAAATGTAAATATAAAAAATATAAAATTCAAACATAGTAGAAAGTATAAAGAATTAAATATGTAATAACTTATGAGAGAGAAGTTCAGTATTCGCCTGAACATGCGCGGAGTAACGCATCATACGGTACTGAACTTGCGAAAGTAGGACGGTTTGAAGAAGCGGAAAAGTATCTTAAGAAAAGTATAGACATTAATCTGGCTAACGAAAAGATAACCGCAGGTGTATTAAATACGTACATGAATGTCCTGTATCAACAAAGGAAATTTCAACAAGCTGCGCCAATCGTTACGATTGCTTTGAGGCATATCCACAACCCTTCCAGAAGGAGCGTTCTATTATCTAATTTGGCTGTTGGTTATATCTATATGGGGTATTGTGATTTTGCGCTTGGGTTACTTGAGCAGGCTATAAAGTTGTTGTTTTTTCTCGTAAATTTGCCTTGACAATACCATTGTAAAGTGCTGAATGGCATCAAAAAGGGCACTTTGGATACCAATTCTAGAATTAAAGGCCAGGAAGCATAATAAGACTACCATTGAAATTTCTATGGTCTAAAACTTTTGGCTGGAAGTTAAAAATCCCCCTTTTACACCGGCCCCTCCCAATCCTCTTATTAAGTGAAAACTAAAAATACACATCTGGAAAAAAAAATCTGATGAGTTGATCCTTTAACCCTGGTTTTCGAATAACAATTGTTATTCATGATTATCTGAGTAGTAAAAGTTAATTATGATAACAATTTCTCAAAAGTTTCAAAAATGACTGTCGATCTCTAACTCGAACCCGTACTAACGCGACAAGCTGACTGCCTGGCCACCGGAGGTCTGTCCGTCGAAGCGCTCTGTTCCGGTCGAATACAGAATAGCGATTTTGGTACCTGCGTCATCATAGAGCACCAGCTGCTTGCCGGCGACATTCCAACCGCGCATCGCTTGGAGTTCGCCTGCGCATCCGCGGGTGCCACCACGGGAATTCTCGCCATATTTGGTCAGCGTCAGGAACATCTGACAGCTAATCCCTGCCGACGCCGTTCTCCAGGAACCAACCACCGTATTTTTCGCGATATCAGGAGCGCCAGCAGCGGCAACTTCGACATCCGGCGTCTCATCCTGAATCTGATGGTGTGATTTTCGTTAAGATTCTATGACTTTTAGGGGTTGTTTCCCCCTATTTTTAAAATAAGGCAAATTTTCTCAGGCTCGTAACTTCGGATGGGTAAGACTAAACTTGATTAAAGTTATATAGTTAAAATCAGCATTAAAATGCGATTCTTTTTAATGTAGCTATTGATATCAAAACCCCATTTTTTAGAGTTTTGGTTGCTATTGAGCCGGGTCGCTCCTTACTTTACAGTTCGTTACCACGAGCTGTTTGATAAGTTTGTTCGTCCCGTAGAGGCTTGAACCTCAAAAAGCCTTTCCGCTTCAAGATCTCTCCGTGATCTCGTAATCTGCATGATTTTAGGGCTGAGTTGAGCGGTAGCTTCGAAACGGGCAGCCTGACGCATCGGATCATTGTGGGCGTTGATGTTGATGAATTTGAGAATGACCAGATAGCATTCCGCGACAGATCAACGGATCAAAGCATCAATATTTTCAATCCGGTATATGGCAACTATCCACCCTCATCCTTGGCGCTAGCTCCGCAAATCAATCGAGTTGAAACTCAGGAATCTGTCGGCTTTTATATCCAAGATCAAATTAGCCTGACAGATAAGTTGGATGTTCGCATCGGTGCGCGATTTGATGACTATGAACAAGAGTTGGAAAACCGTCGGTCCAACAGCACTTCAAAATATTCTGAAGACACATCATTTATGTTTACAGTTCAAAGTGATCCTTGCTGTTGCTTGTCTGCTAACCACAGATTTTGTTGACCATTATTTTAATGTGTGATTTGCTGTAATACTGGTTGTTGCATGTCTTTCAACTGCAAACCTTGCGATCCATTTTCTTTAGCTTTTTGGGTTCATTCTTCATCTAGTATAATATTGCATGACGTCATAGATACGAAAAAAAACTCCTTTTCTAGCTATTCCCCTGTAATTGTATTTTTCAATTATGTTGTTATATAGTCAACTAGCTGTTGGGGTGGCACTTTGCGCCACCCCAACACCTAGTTGGTGGGGGTGCAACACCGGTTATTTATATTCCCTGTTTTAATTCGTTGACGCTATTAAAAACGTAGGGAGGTAATCTTTTTATTCTGGAAAACTCTTTCACTTTCCAACTATGAGATTGGGATTAAAAATTAGGATAAAACGATGGGTTGGAAATCTGCAAGGGCGGCAAACCGGCTTTCTAAGATAACCACAAAAGCGTTCTAACCATGAAAGCCCTTGGTAAATCAAAAGATGGGGCTAAGATACCACAAAATTTCAATTCCGGCAAAGATAAAAAACCCTTATTTAATAGTGACTTATAACTAGCAAAATCTCCTAAGAAATCGCTTTAATTATTAACAACCCGGAAATAACATTATTTAACAAGCAAAACCAAAATCCCGATTCGCCGCCGCGGCCGAGGCGGTAACCGCCGCCCGGACCGCGCAGGCCGTCAACCAGGCCATTGCGGCGCAGCCGCGCAAACAACTGCTCAAGATAAGACTGCGAAATGCCGTGGCGTTCCGCAATTTCGGCCAGCGAGACCGGTCCGCGCTCGTGGTGCAGTGCAAGATCGAGCATGGCGGTGACGGCGTATCTGCCGCGGGTTGTTAATCTCATCGGTCCGTACCTCCCGGGTGCCGGCCTGCTTATTCCGAGTAAAAAGCTCGGGTATTGTCCGGTAACCCACCGTTTTAGTCAAGTATTGCAACGCACCAAAATGGCGGCCGGGACGGCCGCGGTACGGGTCTTTTACTGATTAGCGCAAGTGTACTTAGTACTGGCACTTTGAGTTCCATTATACAACTCAGTCCTGCGAGCAGTAGATTTCATTTAATCTTTTGTCTGCTTTAACAATGCTGATAATAATAATCAAAGCTTTTTTAACTTTTCAATTATTGTTCAATTATTATTCATTTCCTTGTCATTTTGTACATTGTTAATTCTAGATGAGCATGTCAGACCTACAAAAGATCTTGCTGAATTCCCACCAAGAGAGATATTAGTTCCACATCAGTTATATAGAAATCTGCTATTTGTTTACCCAAAGAACATAAATTTTACGAATAAACCTGGATCAGCTAGAAATATTGCTGTTTTAAAAATGCTCACTATTGGTCACTATTTTTTTAATAGTTAATTAAGTGCAAATTCTTTGAATTACCTTTTGGATTTTTTCTTCAAACTGGATTTTCAGTTGTTGCAAAATGAAAAATTGATAATTTTGCAAATAGAAATTGAACGCTTCAATGCTCTGAACGCTTCAATTTTTTCTCCCAAATCATAAAAAAATTGACATTTTCCTTGACTAACAACACAACCAGTGAAGGTAACTAATAGGAGCAATGCTTGGCATAATTATATTCTGTTCACTATTGTGGTCAAATAATTTGGTGGACTTAGTGTTGTAACTAATGAAATTGGTGACGATAAAATTAAGTATTTTACATACAGCCCACTACGTATAAGGGGCCTCTTACTGAGATTGAGAATAATATAGCCCATCTATTTATGTTTGTCTCAGCAGGCTGTGACGGTTGTGGCAGCAGGCTATGGAAGTAAATGACAAAGACATTTATTTTAGCGGGATTTAGCTACACTACCGTATGGTCAATTTGATGGGAACTCTTTTTTATCTCTTAAACTGAATCACAACAATGTTGTAATTTCGTCAATTTCCTGCGGGGAGGGGCAAAGTGGGAGTCCCAAGTCAAGTAGAAATGACAGTGGAAATTGAAAAATTAGCCCTATAGTTCCATAAGGGCAAACGTATACTAAAGAAAACTGATCTGTTCAAAACAAAAAGTAGATCCTATCCAAATGGGACAGGAGGACATCATAAAGAATGATTTGAGGGAAATAGGAACTTCTTGAGAAGGTGTAAAGAGGGAGGCTTTGAGTAGTTTGGGATATAGGAGTGTACAAAACTTTGTTAGTCTCAGGCGACTAGGTGCTGCAGTGAGTTATTAGTAGTTGCAGTAGTAGGAGTATAGTTGAAAACAAAGAAAAAAGAAATTCGAGAAGGTTGATATGGAAAGCTAAGGGATTGAACCATTTTGGTACTGCCTGTGTCTTTCCAGAAGATGATGATCATACATTGCTGACCATCTTGTATTCAGATCTAGGAGAGATTAGTTTGAGTACGTCGAGCCGTTCGTCGGGTCCATATCCACCAAACTCCAACTATCACAGGAATCAAAAGACAATTATGTACAATTGGTGGAGGCTGGTGATTGGAAATTAGAACCACGTTCCCATTTTCATATTGGGAGGACGAGGGCGACCGCTGGGGTCGTCGTTTGTTAGCCGATGAATAAGCAGAATCTGTGACAATAGCTTCCGCATCAGTAGCAAGATGGACAAGAATCTCCCCAATAGCCATTTCATTGTTGAATTTCCCACGGATATGACTGTTCCGTATTCTGTTCGTTGGTTTGTCTTTTGCGCTAGGTTGCTCTTCTGTGGTCACCCGTCGCCTTCTCCATGATGTTTCTTCTTGGATCTATTCCTACCACGACTACCAGAACTGTGTCCACCAGCTTTAAATCTAATGGTTTTCTTATCTAATGTCCATAAACACAACTTATGACACTTTTGGATGTAGCTTAAACCAAGGTTTAAAACAGAGACTAAAGCAATCCATATCAAAGACTTTTGCTTTTCTATTTCTAAAAGTTCATGGATTTGTCTTCTTGTACACCGAGTATTTTTAAGATTGTTTGAAGTGATATCCCATTTTATAAAATTTATAGTTAGGTCTTTAAGGTATGTGCCAAATAAGGCAAACGTCCTTGTGCTACAACACAACGGTCTTTTATTACTACAATTCTTTGGATTGTGGTGCTCTTTACTGTCAGTTGAAAGAACCTGTTTGTCATGTTTTATAATAAGAAGTGGTGAAGCGAATTTTTGAAATCAACAAAATTCTTTGAAAAAATCTAGACAATAAGAAATTGTACTTAGAATTGATTACGCTACCTGGTATAACGCATGAAAAAAAAGCAAAATAAAATTAAATAAATAAACTCTACTCCCAGTTGTTATTTATTCTTTTTTTGTTACAGGTATGCTTTTTCGTGTTAAGGAGTGTCCCTGTGGTGCATCTTACGCGAGGTGTAACTTAGCAGGATTAGATCAATACTGTGTAGAAAAAGTGTACCAGTGTTTGCAAGAAAAAGCGTTTTTTCAGAAGCGCAATCGCATCGCCATAGTCATGCGCTGCAAAGGAAGCGAGTCCGAGGTTCCAATTGTATTTGCCGTATGGATTGAGATTAAGGGCTTGGCGGCAAAGATTCACCGCCTTTTCGATATCACCATCAAATACGGCGTGACGTGAATAGTAGACGATTACGCGCGTGTCGTTCGGATTTGTTCGAAGGGCGTTCTCGAAATGGTACTTTGCCTTGTTGGGATCACCATTGAACAGGCGCGCCATTCCCAGTGATGTCTGAGTGCGGCTGTCGTCCGGGTCGATTTGATCTGCTCGCTCAGCCAACTCCAAAGCCGATCCAAGATCTGCTTTCGGGTCTTCGCTTGAGCGGATCGGTTTCGTTTTCGGGCTCCGGCCCGTTGGTGACATCGGGCGCGGCACCCCTGTCTTGGTCTGCCGTCGGAGGTGCATCCTGACGCGCCGCTCCATCGGCATCTGCGCTCGCGCGGCGTCTGTCCAAACCCGCATCGGGTCGCCGCCTGTCGGCCTCGCGCCGTTCTG